>OY294058.1:4291824-5541824 GCA_958510865.1 Myrrha octodecimguttata | reverse complement strand
TACACTTACCCCTAATCTTACCCTAACCTTTACCCTTACAGTTACCCTTACTCTTACACTTACCCTTACCCTTACACTTTCCCTCACCCTTACCTTTACCCTTACCCTTACCTACCCCTTACCCTTACCCCTAACCTTACCCTCACCCTTACCCTTACCCCTACCCTTACCCTTACCCTTACCCTCACCCTTACCCTTACCCTTACCCTTACCCTTACCCTTACTCTTACCCTTATCCTTACCATTACTCTTAATCTAACTCTTACCCTTACCCTTACCCTCACCCTTACCTTAACCCTAACCCTAACCCTAACCCTCACCCTTACCCTTTCCCTTTTCCTTTCCCTCACCTTCACCCTTACCCTTACCCTTACCCTTACCCTTACCCTTACCCTTACCCTTACCCTTACCCTTACTCTTACCTTTTCCCTTACCCTTACCATTATCCTTTTCTTTACCCTCAGTCTAACCGTTATCCTCACCCTTACCCTTACTTTATCCTTACCCTTATCCTCACCCTCACCTTTACTCTTCCCCCTTCCCTTACCCTTACCCTTACCCTGAACATAACCCTTATCTTTACCCTTAGCCCAACATTTATCCTTACCCTTACACTAAACCTACCATTACTTATCCTAACGCTTACCCTTACCCTTACCCTTAGTCTCACCCTTAACCTTACCTCAACACTTACACTCAGCCCTACCCTTACTCTTACCCTTAACTTACCCTTTCCCTTTCTCTTACCATTAGACTTTCCCTTACTCTTGTCCTAACCTTTACCCTTACCCAAACCCTTACTCTCACACTCACCCTTACCCTCACGCTTATCCTTACACTTGAACCTAACCTTACCCTAACCCTTACCCTTACCTTTACACTTACCCTTACCTTTAACCTTTTCCTTACCCTTACCCTTACCCTTACCCTTAGCCCTAACCTTACCCTCACCCTTACCCTTACCCCTACCCTTACACTTACCCTCACCCTTACTCTTACCCTTACCCTTACCCTTATTCTTACCCTTACTCTCAATCTTATCCTTACCCTTTCCCTCACCCTTACCCTAACCCGAACCCTCACCCTCACCCTTAACCTAATCGTTACCCTAAGCTTAATCGTTACGCTTACACTCACCATTAATTTTACCCTTACCGTTATCCTTACATCTACCCTTACAATTACACTCACCCTTACCCTTACCCTTACCCTCACCCCTAACCTAACCCTTACCCTTACATTTAACCTAACACTTACCCTTACCTTTACCCTTACCCTTACCCTTACTCTTACCTTTACCCTTAACCCGTTTTTCATGAAATAATCGCTTGCACTTGATTGGGAAAAGAATACCAGAGTCGGATCGAACGAATTTTGATGATTTTTTCAGGTACTTTTGCCCTTAGCAGCTGCGATAAAATAAATACAGAAGCTTTCTTATGACTAAGAAGAACCCGTTTTTCATAAAATAATCGCTTGCACTTGATTGGGAAAAAAATACCAGAGTCGGATCGAACGAATTTTCATGAATTTTTTCTTAGGTATTTTTGCCCTCAGCAGCTGCGATGAAATGAATACATATGCTTTTCAATAGCTAAAAAGAACTCGTTTTTCATGAAATAATCGCTTGCACTTGATTGGCAAAAAATTACCAGAGTCGGATCGAACAAATTTTCATGAATGTTTTTAGGTAATTTTGCCCTCAGCAGCTGCGATGAATTGAATACAGATGCTTTTCAATAGCTAAAAAGAACCCGTTGTTCATAAAATAATCGCTTGCACTTGATTGGGAAAAAAATAACAGAGTCGGATCGTACAAATTTTCATGAACTTTTTTAGGTACTTTTGCCCTCAGCAGCTGCGATAAAATAAATACAGAAACTTTTCAATAGCTAAGAAAAACTCGTTTTTCATAAAATAATCGCTTGCACTTGATTGGGAAAAAATACCAGAGTCGGATCGAACGAATTTTCATTAATTTTTTTAGGTACTTTTGCCCTCAGCAGCTGCGATGAAATAAATACAGATGCTTTTCAATAGCTAGAAAGAACTAATAAAATAATCGCTTGCCCTTGATTGGGAAAAAAATACCAGAGTCGGATCTAACGAATTTTCATGAATTTTTGTAGGTATTTTTGCACTCAGCAGCTGCGATGAAATGAATACAGATGCCTTTCAATAGCTAAAAAGAACTCGTTTTTCATAAAATAATCGCTTGCACTTGATTGGGAAAAAAATACCAGAGTCGGATCGAACAAAGTTTCATTAATTTTTTTAGGTAATTTTGCCCTCAGCAGCTGCGATGAAATAAATACAGATGCTCTTTAATGGCTAAAAAGAACTCGTTTTTCATAAAATAATCGCTTGCACTTGATTGGGAAAAAAATACCAGAGTCGGATCGAACAAATTTTCATGAATTTTTTAGGTACTTTTGCCCTCAGCAGCTACGATGAAATAAATACAGAAGCTTTCTTATCACTAAGAAGAACTCGTTTTTCATAAAAATATCGCTTGCACTTGATTGGGAAAAAAATACCAGGGTAAGATCGAACAAATTTTCATGAATGTTTTTAGGTAATTTTGCCCTCAGCAGCTGCGATGAATTGAATACAGATGCTTTTCAATAGCTAAAAAGAACCCGTTGTTCATAAAATAATCGCTTGCACTTGATTGGGAAAAAAATAACAGAGTCGGATCGAACAAATTTTCATGAACTTTTTTAGGTACTTTTGCCCTCAGCAGCTGCGATAAAATAAATACAGAAACTTTTCAATAGCTAAGAAAAACTCGTTTTTCATAAAATAATCGCTTGCACTTGATTGGGAAAAAATACCAGAGTCGGATCGAACGAATTTTCATTAATTTTTTTAGGTACTTTTGCCCTCAGCAGCTGCGATGAAATAAATACAGATGCTTTTCAATAGCTAGAAAGAACTAATAAAATAATCGCTTGCCCTTGATTGGGAAAAAAATACCAGAGTCGGATCTAACGAATTTTCATGAATTTTTGTAGGTATTTTTGCACTCAGCAGCTGCGATGAAATGAATACAGATGCCTTTCAATAGCTAAAAAGAACTCGTTTTTCATAAAATAATCGCTTGCACTTGATTGGGAAAAAAATACCAGAGTCGGATCGAACAAAGTTTCATTAATTTTTTTAGGTAATTTTGCCCTCAGCAGCTGCGATGAAATAAATACAGATGCTCTTTAATGGCTAAAAAGAACTCGTTTTTCATAAAATAATCGCTTGCACTTGATTGGGAAAAAAATACCAGAGTCGGATCGAACAAATTTTCATGAATTTTTTAGGTACTTTTGCCCTCAGCAGCTACGATGAAATAAATACAGAAGCTTTCTTATCACTAAGAAGAACTCGTTTTTCATAAAAATATCGCTTGCACTTGATTGGGAAAAAAATACCAGGGTAAGATCGAACAAATTTTCATGAATTTTTTTAGGTACTTTTGCCCTCAGCAGCTACGATGAAATAAATACAAAAGCTTTATAATGACTAAGAAGAACTCGTTTTTCATAAAATAATCGCTTGCACTTGATTGGGAAAAAAATACCAGAGTCGGATCGAACGAATTTTCATGATTTTTTTTAGGTACTTTTGCCCTCAGCAGCTGCGATGAAATGAATACAGATGCTTTTCAAAAGCTAAAAAGAACTCGTTTTTCATAAAATAATCGCTTGCACTTGATTGGGAAAAAAATACCAGAGTCGGATCGAACGAATTTTCATGAATTTTTTTAGGTACTTTTGCCCTCAGCAGCTGCGATAAAAAGAATACAGAATTTTTCTTATGACTGAGAAGAACTTTATTTAATTGCAGCTGCTGAGGGCAGAATTACCTAAAAAAATTCATGAAAAGTTGTTCGATCCAACCCTGGTATTTTCTTCCCAATCAACTGCAAGTGATTATTTAATGAAAAACAAGTTCTTTCCAGCCAGTGAAAAGCATCTGTATTTATTTCATCGCAGCTGCTGAGGGGAAAATTACCTAAAAAAAATAATGAAAATTTGTTCCATCCGACTCTGGTATTCTTTTCCCAATTAAGTGCAAGCCATTATTTTATGAAAAACGTATTTTCCTTAGCCATTAGAAAGCATCCATATTCATTTTATCGCAGCTGCTGAGGGCAAAAGTACCTAAAAAAATTCATGAATATTTGTTCAGGCCGACTCTGGTATTTTTTTCCCAATTAAGAACAAGCCATTATTTTATGAAAAACGTACTTTCCCTAGCCATAAGAAGGCATCCGCATTCATTTTATCGCAGCTGCTGTGGGCAAAATACCTAAAAAAATTCATGAAAATTTGTTCGATCCGACTCTGTTATTTTCTTCCCAATCAAGTGCAAGCGATTATTTTATGAAAAACGGGTTCTTTTTAGCTATTGAAAAGCATCTGTATTCAATTCATCGCAGCTGCTGAGGGCAAAAGTACCTAAAAAAATTCATGAAACTTTGTTCGATCTTACTCTGGTATTTTTTTCCCAATCAACTGCAAGTGATTATTTAATGAAAAACGAGTTCCTTTTAGCTATTGAAAAGCATCTGTATTCAATTCATCGCAGCTGCTGAGGGCAAAAGTACCTAAAAAAAATCATGAAAATTTGTTCGATCCGACTCTGGTATTTTTTTTCCCAATCAACTGCAAGTGAGTATTTAATGAAAAACGAGTTTGTTTCAGCTATTGAGAAGCATCTGTATTCAATTCATCGCAGCTGCTGAGGGCAAAAGTACCTAAAAAAATTCATGAAAATTTGTTCGATCCGACTCTGGTATTTTTATCCCAATCAAGTGCAAGCGATTATTTTATGAAAAAGGAGTTTATCTTAGCTATTGAAAAGTATCTGTATTTATTTCATCGCAACTGCTGAGGGCAAAACAACCTAAAAAAATTCATGAAAATTTGTTCGATCCGACTCTGTTATTTTTTCCCCAATCAAGTGCAAACGATTATTTTAAGAAAAACGGGTTCTTTTTAGCTATTGAAAAGCTTCTGTATTCAATTCATCGCAGCAGCTGAGGGCAAAAGAACCTAAAAAAATTCATGAAAATTTGTTCGATCTTACTCTGGTATTTTTTTCCCAATCAAGTGCAAGCGATTATTTTATGAAAAACGAGTTCTTTTCAGCTATTGAAAAGCATCTGTATTTATTTCATCGCAGCTGCTAGGGCAAAAGTACCTAAAAAAATGCATGAAAATTTGTTCGATCTTACTCTGGTATTTTTTTCCCAATCAACTGCAAGTGATTATTTAATGAAAAACGAGTTCCTTATAGCTATCGAAAAGCATCTGTATTCAATTCATCGCAGCTGCTGAGGGCAAAAGTACCTAAAAAAAATCATGAAAATTCGTTCGATCCGACTCTGGTATTTTTTCCCAATCAAGTGCAAGCGATTATTTTATGAAAAACGGGTTTTTTTTAGCTATTGAAAGGCATCTGTATTTATTTCATCGCAGCTACTGAGGGCAAAAGTACCTAAAAAAATTCATGAAAATTTGTTCGATCCGACTCTGGTATTTTTGTCCAAATCACGCGCAAGCGATTATTTCATGAAAAACGAGTTTTTCTAAGCTATTGAAAAGTATCTGTCTTTATTTTATCGCAGCTGCTGAGGGCAAAAGTACCTAAAAAAATTCATGAAAATTTGTTCGATCAGACTCTGGTATTTTTGTCCCAATCACGTGCAAGCGATTATTTTATGAAAAACGAGTTTTTCTTAGCTATTGAAAAGCATCTGTATTTATTTCATCGCAGCTGTTGAGGGCAAAAGTACCTAAAAATGTTCATGAAAATTTGTTCGATCCGACTCTGGTATTTTTTTCCCAATCAAGTGCAAGCGATTATTTTATGAAAAACGGGTTCTTCTTAGTCATAAGAAAGCTTCTGTATTTATTTTATCGCAGCTGCTGAGGGCAAAAGTACCTAAAAAAATTCATGAAAATTTGTTCGATGCGACTCTGTTATTTTTTTCCCAACCAAGTGCAAGCGATTATTTTATGAAAAACGAGTTCTTTTTAGCTATTGAAAAGCATCTGTATTCAATTCATCGCAGCTGCTGAGGGCAAAAGTACCTAAAAAAATTCATGAAAATTTGTTCTATCCGACTCTGGTATTTTTTTCCCAATGAAGTGCAAGCGATTATTTTATGAAAAACGAGTTTTTCTTAGTCATTAGGAAGCTTTTGTATTTATTTTATCGCAGCTGCTGAGGCCAAAAGTACCTAAAAAAATTCCTGAAAATTCGTTCGATCCGATTCTGGTATTTTTTTCACAATCAAGTGCAAGCGATTATTTTATGAAGAACGGGTTCTTCTTAGTTATTTGAAAGCTTCTCTATTTATTTCATCGCAGCTGCTAAGGGCAAAAGTACCTAAAAAAAGTAATGAAAATTTGTTCAAGCCGACTCTGGTATTTTTTTCCCAATTAAGTGCAAGCCATTATTTTATGAAAAACGTACTTTCCTTAGCCATTAGAAGGCATCCGCATTCATTTTATCGCAGCTGCTGTGGGCGAAATACCTAAAAAATTCTAGAAAATTTGCTCAGTCCGACACTAGAAAGAATCCTTTTCCAAATCGAGTGCAAGTATTTAACTATGACAAATGTGTTTTACTTTCATGAGAAATCATCTTATTATGATTGAGAACAGCGCTGGTAATAATGATAATAAATTGTCTGGATATATTCCGTCAGTTCGGATGAGGTATAACTTCCATCATATTGAACATAAACTGAGTTGATCCCATCGAATTCGCGGAAGCATTCGATTTCTCCGACGCCGCTGGCCGTTCGGGTATCTCCGGAAGTTTTGCCTGCCAGCTCTACCTGCCAACTTCACATTGGTGAATATCATGAGGAAATATTTATTTTCAGATGTGTCAGATATTTTAAATGAACTGGACATTGGAAAGTTTCTGTATCATTAAAGTCACAAAGTGAAGAATGTTTAGAATGGATTCAAAACTACAATAAGAATCAGAATGCTTATCCAGAATTCGTCGAAAAATCATCACATTGCCATAAATATTTGAAATGGTGGAGATTAACTCGACTTCAAAGGTAAACGTTATTATGTTATTTTCCTTCAGCGGATGCATCAAGTATGATATTTTTGCAGTTTTGAGTTATATGTGGTCGTGTTGTTGAAGTGAAATGCCATACAAGCATATACAAAGGAAGAAAGCCTTCAAAAGACTGTAGAATGAATTTTATGGTCGAATGTCGATATGGATCATTTCTGATGTTGATGAATTGGAAACTTGACCATGGCAAATTTATGTATCACAGTCCTAGGCTTAATCAAGCATACTTTGTAGAAAGATGGACTATCATCATTATGAAAAAAAAAGGGAACTCAATAGATTTCGAGAAGTGAAAATGGCAGAAATACTATGCAATCCATAGATGGTTTAAATAATATACAGCTGGTGTGTGAATGATATCAGGATAATAACATATCTCTATTTTAACCAGACTGCCAAAGTTTCTGTGCAAAATGAACTTTCAGAAGAGATAAAAATAAAACGCGGAGTAAGACAAGGATGCGTGCTCTCACCTTTACTCTTCAATTTGTATTCAGAAGATATAGTACAAGAAGCACTGGAAAATCAAAAAACAACGGGAGTGAAAGTTAATGGGAAGGTTATAAACAACATCAGATACGCGGATGACACAGTACTAATAGCAGAAACCCTGGAAGAACTACAAAGGCTAATAGATCTAGTAGAACAGATCAGTGAAGAAAGTGGGCTCACACTTAACACCAAGAAGACTAAATTCATGACGATCACAAAACACCAACAACAGCGAGAAACATTATGGATCAAAGGGGAGCCAGTGGAAAAAGTCTGCAAATACAAGTACTTGGGAACAATTGTAAATAACAATAAAGATTATTCACAGGAAATAAGATCAAGGATCGGAATGGCTAGAAAAGTGTTTAATAAAATGAGGAAAGCATTAACCAGAACAGATCTTAGTCTACATCTTAAAATCAGAATGCTTGAATGCTACGTATTTAAAGTACTACTATATGGAATGGAAGCCTGGACGCTTAAGAAATGCGACACCGACAAACTGGAAGCATTCGAGATGTGGACATATCGAAGAATCCTCAGAATAAGCTGGGTGAGCAGAATAACGAACAAGGAGGTATTGAGAAGAATGGGAAAGGAGAAAGAAATAATCAACACAGTCAAAATCAGAAAATTGCAGTATCTGGGCCACGTGATGAGAGGGGAGAGGTATACGCTGTTGCAAACTATTATACAAGGAAAAATACAGGGTAAAAGAAGTATAGGAAGAAGACGCATCTTCTGGTTAAACAACCTAAGGCAGTGGTACAACAGTAGCTCTGTTGAGTTGTTCAGATCCGCAACTTCAAAGATAAAAATCGCCATGATGATAGCCAACCTTCTTAAAGGAGACGGCACATAAAGAAGAAGAAGGTGTGTGACAACACTATGATACTGTACCCCCAATACATTTAGTCATAATTGTGAATGAAACAGGAATATTCAATAGATTCTTACTATTCACAAGAGGTTGATCTCCAGAAAATAGAAATGATAGAAAACTGTGAGTTAGAAGAATACATTATCAAGAAACGTATGAAGTGTTATATTCACACTATATAGGGAGTTAAGGTTGATCCTCAGTATATGTTCCGTAACACTCCCTTATCCCTTCCATATGTGCTACATCAAAATTTGGTTCGCAAAAATGGCATGGGGATGGAACATAATTTAAAGCTTATAATATTTTTCGTTGACAAAACAGGAAAGTTATGGAATGTATAGTGATAATCAACCCTTATTGAGTTGAAATTCATAACCACCTATAAGTAACAACTAATTTTTCTGTATATAGGTATAATTTCTAATGTATGCGTTATATGAAATGAGATGGAATCTTCTTAAGTGAAATATATCTATTGTAGTAAGATATTCTTAATAATTTTGTGTATTTCACAGGATATCTGTAATTTTTTGAAACTATTGCAAGAAAAAATCACAAATAAAGTTGAACCAACAACGTCAAAATAGAATATGGTATACAGAGGCTCATGCAGATATTGTCTGAAAACAATGTGAAACTTCTAAAATCGAAATATGCAACATACCTGATGAAGGCTTTTGACCGATTAATTCTTCACATAAACCCCTGACACACTCCTCTAATGCTCAAGTTCACTTGAACTCATTAATTTAATTATCTTTTCATGGCACTTTTTTGTATCACTAAATGTATCCTATTGAACTATACTTTGTTATCGTTATCAATAATCGATAAATAAAAAATTAATTCAATAGGCAGTCTTGCATTTGCCCTCTTTGGAGAACATGATATCTTGGTTACTCAATTATATTTTAATATGTCAATTATGAATTGGTCATCTCCATTAATGAAACAGAAAATTTAAATGTTCATAATACCATAATTCCTTTACAAATTGAATATTAGTTCATGCTTTGGTGATTCTCGGTCGAAGAGTGATGAACTAGAAATATTGAAATTCAGTAAATTTGCGACATTGGAAATTCCTGTAAAATAAACATGCATATGTTTAGTGAATACTGAATTGGAATAGTGAAAATTTTTGGATTTTATCCAAGAAATTTTTTCAACGTTGTACAATGTTAAAATATGAATTTTTCATGCGATGATATATCTATTTAGTATTATTGGTGTCGTTTTGAGAAATTTAATTGAATTTTCATTTTATAGTCAATTTTATTTTTGCATGTGGAGCCCCGGTAAGCGTCTATCTTCGAACTGAATTTTGACTAAATCGTGTCTGTATTTTTGTGAATATTGAGATGATTGAATTTCAAATGCGTTCATTTACTGAACCGTTTGGCAGATTTTGTTCATTCCGAGCTTAACCTTCGAATTCAAGCTTTAAACCTGCCCTGAAAATTTCGCGATAACTTTGCAAAGGAATGACTGAGACAGTCGAAATTTTCCGGCTAGGTTTAAAGTTTGAGTTCGAAGGTTAAGTTCGGAATGAACAAAATCCGCCAAACGGTTCAGTAGATGAACGCATTTGAAATTTCATCATTTCAATATTCACAAAAATACATACACGATTTGGTCAAAATTCAGTTCGAGGATAGACGATAACTGTGATCGAATTTTACATTAGCTACTGATTTTTTGTAAATTTATAAACAGTGTGCTTCGTTTTCAATAATTCAGTCAACTATTCAATTAATCTACTCAAAAAGGCAAATCTACCCGCTAGGTAGATCTGGGCGCTTCCTACGTAGGTATTGTTTAAGTAGATCTACAGTAAAGATTGATCTATCGCTAGGTAGATCTGGGCGCGTACAAGTCATCCACTAATGCAGTAAACAAATCATGAAATGAGTTCCACTCTGATACATTACCATCAAAAATTGGTATATTTATATTGGGTAATTTAATTTTAACTGGTTCAAACTCATTTCCACTGAATGATTGTTCCTGTTTTTGTAATTTAGTAAGTTGTCGTTTAATTTCAGATGAAATAGTCAAACATTTTTCTTCAACCGCTATTCTATCTTCTTCAGTTTTATTGTACATTTCAATTTCTTCCTGAATACTACTATATTTCTCATATGCCCGAATGAGCAGAGTTTCACGAGTTACAACTTCATTTATATCTACATTCAAATCACCTTTTTTCGATAAAATGAAATTTTCAATTCTTGTTATCGTGCCTTTAGCTGAGGAACGTTTCCTTTTCAATTTTGCCGAATTTTCGGTGATATTTTCATTCATTTTGAGAAATTTATCCGGCTTTATACAAATAATACTAACTTACGTGTGGGAAATGAATACAATTCTCATTATACTTATCGAAAATGTGTATTGGCGTGTGGGTGTATTGAAATTTCGTCATCTCGATATTTACAAAAATAAAGACACGATTAAGTCGAAATCCATCTCGTGGATAGACGATGACGGTGCTCACATTCAAGGAGAAAATCCATGAATCAATTGTAAACACTCAGTACTGTGTAAAATATCATTACTAAATATTAAAACTCAATTTTATGTATCAAAACGACTAACAAACCCATAATACTAAAAAGACCTGAATAGCTTGGTTTAATAAATTTTTTTATCACAATTCTATTTTCGGTAATTTGACGCTTGAGATGCCTAAGACGACTATTAACGTAGTCGTAACAATCACCCTAATTCAAAGTTCATAAAATCCACAGAGGGATACAGGGTGTTTCATCATAAACTGGTCAAACATATATACCCGTATAGATGACATTGGGAAAGTCATTTTTGCCTTATGAAGTGTACCCCGTTTTTGAAGCATAAGCGAGATACAGGGTGTTTAATGTCAATTTTTAGCAATATTCTGATAACTGTGGTGAGTTATGCGTGACCTTTGAAATAACGGTTTTTGGTCACATCTTAGTATTTTTTGGTGGTCAATTTAATTGTTGTGTAGAATTCTGAAAAAAATATTTCAAAATGGCGGAAAATCTAAAAAGTTGAAATTTTTTGTTTCCGATTGCCAAATTGGATAGCATTATTTCAACGTACTCAATTATCTAAGATTTTCCGAAAAAAAATTTTTCCAAAATTCAAACTCATCTTTTTTTTACATGTCTACAGTGAAAAAAAAATTTCCCCCAAAATTGTTGAAAACAGAATGGAAAAATATCCATTGGTTTTCATTTTATAGCCTTCCGAAGATTCCGATCGGAGTACTTCAATAATTTTTATTCAAGAAACTGGAGGCCCCACGGATGCCAAATTTATGCTCATAGGCCTCCAGAATGACCTGGATAGAAATATGAATTTATCAAGATAAAAAATATTTTCTAAAAAACTTAGGTGGGAATCGAACTCTCTCCGCTTTCGAAAAATAGGATTGAAATCGATTAACTACCGTTGCTTGGTAACGGACATCATTATAATCAGAAGGTCCTCCGTAGGGCCACCAGTTTCTCAAATGAAAATTATTTTAGTACCCCGAGCGGAATATTTGTAAGGCTATAAAATTAAAACCAATGGATATTTTTCATTCTGTTTTCACACCATACTTCAGAATGAAGGTAAGTTTAACCTCGAAAGATTTCAACAATTTTGGATGAAATTTTTTTTCACTGTAGAATGTAAAAAAAAAGTTGAGTGTGAATTTTGGAAAAATTTCTTCACCGAAAATCTTAGAAAATTGAGTACAATGAAATAATATCATCCAATTCAGCAATCGAAAACAAAAAATTTTATCTTTGTAGGTTTTCCGCCATTTTGAAACATTTTTTCCAGAATTCTACACCACAACTGAAGAGACCACCAAAAGTACTCAGATGTGAACAAAAACCGTTATTTCAAAGGTCACGCATAAATCACCACAATTATCAGAATATTGCTCAAAGTTGACATTGAACACCCTGTATCTGTTTATGCTTCAAAAACAGGGTATAAGTCACAAGGCAAAAATGACTTTCTCAAAGTCATCTATATGTATATGTTTGACCAGTTTATGGTAAAACACCCTGTAATGTGAAAAATAATTCCATACAATATTCATGAAAAAAATTTATCTTTTAGTTGGTACTCTTACTAACACATATTTTAGTACAATAAAAGCTCAACAAATACAACAGCGTTTAATGAATATTCATTTTTGAGAATATTTCCTTCATAGTCATTTTTATCGATCATATAGTCAGATTTATTATGTTCATATTGAAAGGAATTATGATGAATTCCTTCAGTCAGGTGTAAAACATTACTGCATTAGGACAATTGAAATTTTCTGTTTAATTAATGAAGATGCGACCCATTCATAATTGACATCTGAATTTACTTGAGTAATCATGATATCATGTTCTCCATTCAGGATGAATGCAAAACTGCATATTTTCGTTTATCGATTATTATATCAAAGTATAGTTCAGTAGAATACAAATTGTAATACGAAAACAGGTTGCATTCAACACTTCAACCATAAATCTTATTCAACACTGGATTTCTTGCTAAATAATAAAACAATGCAATTATTAGCCCTGATTCAAATTTTCCTTATATTCAGGTTGTTCAATATAATTCAATGTGAATTTATCAATGGAATCAACTAATGCATCCCGATTCTTCACAACCTACGATTCACTTATTCGAGATACATTTTGATGCAAAGATTAATCTTTTTCAACACTGCATTTCCTTCTGAATAACAGAACACTACCATTATTAATCCTTGTTCATAGTTTCCTTATATTTTTGGTACGTCAATATAGGAAGGACCTGGCGACTTCTTCTCGTTATATCTTATTCGGTTCAATTTTCCATGTCAATTTATCAATGGAATTAATTAATGCTTTCAGATCATTCAAAACTCACGTTTTACTTATTCCAGGCACATTTCGATGCAAAGGTAAATCATATTCAACACTGTAGTTCCTTCTGAATAAAAGAACACTGCAATTATTAATCCTGGTTCATAGTTTCTTTATATTTTTGGTATGTCAATATAGAAAGGACCTGCAGACTTCTTCTTGTTCTATATTATTCGGTTCAATTTTCCATTTCAAGTTGTCAATGGAATTAATTAATGCTGTCAGATCGTTCAAAACTCACGATCTACTCATTCCAGAAACATTTCGTTGCAAAGGTAAAATCATATTCAACACTGTATTTCCTTCTGAATAAAAGAAAGCTGCAATTATTTATCCTGCTTCAGAGTTTCTTTATATTTTTGGGAAGGATGTGGGAAGAACCAGGAGATTTCTTCTTGTTCTATATTAATCGATTAAATTTTCCATGTCAATTTATCAATGGAATTAATTAATGCCTTCAGATCATTCAAAACTCACGATTTACTTATTCCAGACACACTACGATGCAAAGGTAAATCACATTCAACACTAGTTCCTTCTGAATAAACGAACACTGCAATTATTAATCCTGGTTCATAGTTTCCTCATATTTTAAGAATAGTACATCAATATAGGAAGGACCTGGAGACTTCTTCTTGTTCTACATTGTTCGTTTGAATTTTTCATGTCAATTTATCAACGGAATTGAGTGATGCTTTCAGATCGTTCAGAACTTACGATTTTCTTATTCAAGACACATTTCCATGCAAAGGTAAATCTTATTCAATACTGGATTTCCTTCTGAATGATAGAACACTGCAGTTATTAATCCTGGTTGAAATTTTCCTTATATTTAAAATTGGTCAAGATAAGAAGGTTCTGGAGACTTGTTCTATATAATTCGTTTCAATACACCTCCCAAGAATAATTCGTTCCAATACACATCTCAAGAATAACTTCCATATTTGTTTACCTTACTTCACTTGAATTTCCTGGGTCAATTTATCAATCGAATTAATGCATCCAGATCGTTTAAAACTTACGATTAACTCATTTAAAACATAATTCGATGCATATTTTCACAAATAACATATATTCGTCTTATGAAATCTTGAATTTGCAACTGTAAAAGTGAAATTCTTATTTGACAAATGACAGTTGATCGTGACGTTTGGTCGTGTCTCAGGCCCCGCCCATAAAATGCAGTTATCCGATTGGTCGAATATACCTGAATTTGTGTTGAAATGTTCACCATATTCTGGATTTTTTTAAAAATATTAGCAATTCGATTGAGATATCGTTTTTTTTAGTGGGAAGTAGGGTGATATTTCATCTACCTATGTGAATTTACCGTTTTTCCTAACTCTAACGGCTACGAAGGAGATCGCTGATATGTGGGACGACCTTTTCGACCCAGCGTCACCTTATTCAATTAGTATAGTATAGAACAAGAGGCATGTCATATTCTAAGAACGTTCTATGAACTATGAGATGAGAGAGGAAATCTGATTCTATAGAGGTGCTATGAACGTTCCTCAGAATATTCCAGAACGTTCTGAGCACATTCTAGAGTATATTTCAGGGAGGTTCCCACAAAATATCCTATTAATATTACTTTAAATATTCAATGGAGGTTTTCATTTATCATTACCACAATGATAACTTGTTTCCATTTCATCCTTAGTGAATGAAAGATGTAGAAATTGGACAAAATTTATTTTTTCTCACAATATTCATAATACAATTTACTGATTGTATTATAGCACATTTGGGATCAGAATTGATTTTATATCGTTTTCCACAATTTTTCATTCACCAGGATTAATATGGAAATAGGTAATTATTGTGGAATTTTTATTTCCAAAGAAAAACTGAGTTTCTTTTCATATAATATCAATATCCAATTATGAATATACACTAATAAAATTCAATAAAATTATCTGTATTTTATAATATATTGATGAAGTACCTCAGACTAAACTCTCTACATCACAAAATATGACATTACTTCAAAACTATGAATACGAAATTATCTTCTAATAGCAGAAAGAATATAAATACAACAGGATAATTACCCATTATCACAAACTATTACGATATTACGAACACCTATATTTTAATAACAGGGTTAACTAAACACACTTGATTGACCTGTATTTTAAATGTGAATCGATATCTGAACTCATACTCATTGACTTGACTATTTTTGGATAACGACTGAAAATGTAATTATTATACCATGAAATTTGTATTCAAAACAATAATTCAATAACCTTGGTTCTATACTGGAATTACTTTAAGCTTTAGGACTCAAATTTTATAATCAGTCACCCAAATATTTCACAAAATCTTGAAGGTATCCAAATATCCCCATAGTACTTCCTCGGAATGGTCTACATTTGTTTCTATGATAGAAAAATATAGTTAATAATCTCATCTTGTCGTGAAATTCTGATGAAAAATATAAGCTTTTGGGCCAGTTGATGCATCACAGTCATAGTCATAAGCAGTCTGTAGTCAAGCATAAGAATTGTTGAACCTGTTAATTTCGAAGAGTGCATCTATGCAGCATGGTCATCAGCATAATGAATCATAACTACCTTCAGACATGAACTAAGGTGTTGTCCAAGACCGTGATACATAAATTGACCCTTTGATAGGGCATTTTCAGTAAAAAAATAATTTTTTCCTTTCATCGGGATTACCTGGAATCAAATACAATAAACACTCACCTACTCATCTAATGCAGGTCTCGTTGGAAATATTAATCAGATAATTTTGTTTACATAAATCTTTTACATTGATCTCAATCTAATCTTTCATAGTTATAATATCCACCAAATATTCGCTCGAAGTGACTAGAAACCTCCTATGTCCAAAGAAATACATTCGGCACACCATGTTCAATATACAACCAACCTCACAATACACCAGCTTCAGATTTATCATTTGATAACCAATTTTTATCTGCAAATAAATTACATTGAAATGTGGGTATACCGAAATGTGCAATTACATAGAGGATAATGAGTAGTGATTACCATATATCCCCTTATTACTTCTATAAATTCTCAGGATTTCTCTCTGTTCATCAAGTAGGTAGGGGTCCCATCATTAAAGTGATATAGGAAAAAAAATCTTGATTCACTTATTTCTGGAAAATCTTCATGTTAATATAGATGTTATCATTTATTCACGAGTCATCGGTTCAAATGGATACATTTAAGGTTGTTAATGTGTAACTAAAATAGTACCTGTACATCACAACGAAACATATGTTCATATACTCTTCCTCTGACAATAATATAAGATTTCCATTCAAATCATCATCCATATCATACTAATTACAGAGACAAAAATTATCAATTAATTATTCATTTTTATTCTTGACTTGTCAAAATGGAAATAGGAATGAAAGGGAAGTAGGTTGACAAATGACAAATCCGTTTTTGCACTCAACTCTAAATATTTATCCAGTTTATAATTTATTCGAACACGTTCTGAGAACGTTCATGAAAGCTTCTCGCTAGAATGTTCGAATTACTCCAAAAAATATTCTTCAATGTACAGGGTGATTCATTAAGGTTGGCCACCGGCCGTATCTCGGAAACCGTTTATTCTATGACTTCCGGAAAAAAAATCTAATGACAAACTCGGCCCCTAGAAAATGATTAAAAATATTTTCAAGTTCGTAGTTCCCCACTAGAGGGCGCAATCTATCACTTGTAAAATATAATTTCATTTTTTACGAAATATTCTCCAGCTGACAGCGGTAAAGAATAATAAAATAAGAATCTACTCTTCCTATTCAACAACTTTTGTTTCAGTAGTTTTTCTATATTTCCTATTTTTTAGTGATGGGATGGATAAACTTTTCTTCACGAAAAAAACATTCTTACTCCTGTATGGGTGAACCGATTTTCACGTAATTAGATTTCATTCGAAGGCCATCGGAAGCAGATCACAGAAACATATGACAACAATATACCGGGTGATCCAATTAAAAACTACAGACTGCTTTATGTCACTTCGCCTTATTTATGCGTTTTACTGGAAAATTTCAAATGCAATGCCATGATTCTAACCGAGTAAGAATAAGCCAAGCATTATCACCTACTGACTTTTTGAAATCGCAGACAGATATCATTGGTCGTTTCGGAGTTATTGACATTTTTGTAAATTTTGATGAGTATTGATCAACCCTGTGAAATGCAGGAGGAATTGAGTTATTTCATCAAACAATTAGATGAAAGGAAAAAACTCATCAAAACAACGAAACAAGCTGATTTAGAACCAGTAAGCTTTGGCGATACTGTTCATTTTCGGTATCTATAGCTGTAAAAGTTTTTTAGGACGATTGCAAACCACTATTTTATGATGTCCCATTATTCAAATGAAGAAGCATATGATATGCTTAATGTTCATTTTGAATGTTTAGAAAATGCAGTAGCTGAAAGGGAATACCCGAAACGATATTCTGAAAGACGTCGTCATTCCAAAAGGGTATTCAAAAGATTGACACGAAGAGTGCGAGAAACTGGTAAGGTTCAATTCTTGGAAGAAAAAATAGAAAACGTAGAAGCCGTAATGAGGATAATATCATAAAAGTTTTGGCTTATTAACAAGCCAAAGGTGCTTGAAATTTTAACGGAAGGTCTTCCAATTCTTTTAGAAAATATTGCTATTCAAACCAGGTTAGATATGTGGTATCAACAAGATGGCTGCCCGGCGCATTATGCTGCTAATGTTAGAGAATATTCAAATAACGTCTTCTCAAAGAGGTATATTGGACAAGGGAGTATTTTTCCATGGCCAGAAAGATCACCCGACCTCACAGTATTAGATTTTTATTTTTGGGGGAGGATAAAGACTTAATTTTCCGAACACCCCCCCTACAAGTGAGGATTTTCAAAATAGATTTCGACAGGCAGCTTCTTCTCATACTGAAATTGTGGCCAGTGTCAACTTGACGAAAGAAAGACTAAATTTATATGTGTAAAATATTTTTTTTTTTAATTTTAAATATTTGAATTGATTAGGTGTAAGTGTTGTTTTTCTGTTCAAATATTTTCGTTGTTGCTGATTTTTGTTTTATTTTATCGCATCATTGTTATTTCATGTGTGTTGAGTATTTTGCTGCGTGGTCATGACGCATAAAGTCACTTCCTTGTTAATTCAAGCTCACAGAAAGGATCAACATTTACAAAAATGTCAATAACTCCGAAACGACCTATGATATCTGTCTGCGATTTTAAAAAGTCAGTAGGTGATCATGCTTGGCTTATTCTCACTCGGTCAGAATCGTAGTATTGCATTTGAAATTTTCCAGTAAAACGCACAAATAGGGCGAAGTGACATAAAACAGTCTGTAGTTTTCAATTGGATCACCCGGTATATTGTTGTCATATGTTTCTGTGATCTGCTTTCGATGGCCTTCGAATGAAATCTAATTACGTGAAAATCGGTTCACCCATACAGGAGTAAGAATGTTTTTTTCGTGAAGAAAAGTTAATCCATCCCATCACTAAAAAATAGGAAATATAGAAAAATTACTGAGACAAAAGTTGTTGAATAGAAAGGGTGGATTCTCATTTTATTATTCTTTACCACTGTTAGCAGGAGAATATTTCGTAAAAAATGAGATTATATTTTGCAAGTGATAGATTGCGCCCCCTAGTGGGGAACTACGAACTTGAAAATATTTTTAATCATTTTCTAGGGGCCGAAATTGTTATAAGATTTTTTTTCCGGAAGTCATAGGATAAACGGTTTCCGAGATACGGCCGGTGGCCACCCTTAATGAATCACCCTGTACTATGAATATTCTTCAAGAATATTCTGAAGATGTTCGAAACATCATATGATATGAAAATTTTTTTCGAATATGGTGAGAACGTTTTTTAAAGGATGTTCCTGTAATATTCTATATATTCTACGAAGATTCGCAGAACATTCTGTTCGAATATTCTAAAGTACGAACCTTTAGAACCTTGATATCACATTCTATGAATGTTATGTGCTGTCTGGGTATTATGCATGTCACCTTCCTCTCTACGAGCCACGTTTTCCCGGCCAATGCTCCAAAAAATGTTGTGAAATTCGTTAATTCCTTCTTTCATTTAGTGGTCTGGCTCGTATTAATGAAATAGACTAGGTGGCCTTTACTATTCATTGAATTATGCTCACAATAACCAGTATAATTCTCTTGAAACTCTGTATTAACGTTTTCGTCTCCATGTACCTTGAATTTTCTTCTCGTCATACTTGTTAATTTTTGCATATCCGAGAGGGACTGCGTGCGCACACAAATAAGAAAAGCACAGACAAATACAAATTATTCCTTTATATTTCTCGATTCTAAATCTATGCCAGGCCACCAAAAAAAATTATCGAGCGACTTGTTTCATTCGAACAACTCCGAAATGCCATTCATGCAACTGATTCAGAAGCTGATTCCTTAATTCCTGTGGCACTATAACTCTAAATCCCCATAAAATGCAATCATTCTCTAAACACAATTCATCTCGTCTATCGTATAAAACCTTTTCTCCTCCTACAAGACCCGAAACATTTTCATTCCAACCGAATAACAATTTCCGCTTAACTTTTGAAAGTATTTTATCAGTTTTAGTAAAATTTTTTATCATATTAATATCAACAAATCTGCAATCATTTTCAATGAGTTCAATACTTATTTCCGAATCAAATACCTCAGTACCATCTGAGATCGGCAATCTTGAGAGTGCGTCAGAATTTCTATTTTTTGAAGAAGGAATAAATTCAATTTTGTAATGGAAACTCGACAAGAAATACGACCAACGCATCAAACGATGCTGAACAATTCTGCTTACTTTCTCAGAGTCACCAAATATGTATTTTAATGCCTGATTGTCTCTCTTCAAAATCACTTCGTTCCCAACCAAATAATGATAGAATTTCTTGAATCCGATGACGATTGCGGCTGCTTCCTTATCGAGTATCGTTCGGTGCAACTCTTTTTCCGGAATGATTTTTGAAGCGAAAGCTATGGGCTTTTTTTCTCCGTTGGGAAACCGATGAGATAATATACTTGAGAGCCCAACAAAACTGGCACACGATATCATCACACGATAATACTAGAGGTAAATCCTGCTGAAATGGAACCAAAATTACATTTGACATCAATTTAGCTTTGACCCAATCCAATGCTTTCTGACACTCCTGACTCCATTTAAATGAAGTACTACTTTTCAAACAATCATAAAGTACCTTTAAGTTAGACGCCCTATCTCTCAAAAATGGCTCATAAAAATGAACTAATCCTAGGAATGCTTGCAATTCTTTTTTTGACTTGGGGGTTGGTAAATTTTGTATGGCACTTACTTAAGATGGTAAAGGCTTAAGACCTTCCTCGTCTAGCAGAAAACCTAATATTTCAATTTCTTTTTTGAAAATCTCGCATTTATTTTCATCAACTCGCAGACCGGCCTCGTTTAATCGATCGAAAATCTTTTCAAGAATTTGCAAATGTTCGCTATCCGTTTTCCCCGTGCAGAAAATGTTGTCAATATAGACTTCCGTGTGGGGAATACCCTTTGAAATTTCGGTAATTCGGTATTTCCTGACATTCTGCAGGACTGGACGAGATACCTTCTGGTAACTTAGTATACCTGAACAGACCTTTTTCAGTTATGATCGTTAAGGGATTCCTACTTCCTTCTGCTACTTTAAACTGCATAAACGCGTGTTTTAAATCGATTTGCGACCATTTAGAGCCGACTTTTAGTGTTTGAAAAACATTTTCTTTCAAAGGTAATGGATATCATTTAACAATTAACTGAGGATTAACAGTCATTTTGAAATTTCCGCATAGTCGAACGCCATCACCTTTTACCACTGGAACCACTGGGGAGGACCATTCACTTGAGTCAACTGGTTCCAAATATCCCATTCCTACCAACCTATTAATTTCATCATTTACCTTTTCTTTCAATACAAATGGAACATGATAAGGCCTAGATTGAAATGGTTTAACATCTTTTTGAAATTTTAACTCGATTGTTTTTAATGATTAAAAAGTAAAATAACTTATTTCCGCTTTATATATTTATTTTCACAACAATTGTTTCGTCATGATAACATGACTTCATCAGGTGAGTATGGTAACTGACTACATTTTTGGGATACAGTTCTTTAAATAGTTGAAAAAAAAAATGAAAAAATATGGTGCGAAATACAAGAAATTATGGGAATTCCTGGGTTTCAAAAAAGGTTGAGTAAGGGAGATTTATTCAGGTCTGTTTGGTCGTTGAGGAGAATCTGTTTTTTATTGTACCTATTTATCTCCATTGCTTCCAGGAAGTTCAATTTTAGGGTCTTGTTTTCCACGTGCAAAATTTCGAAATTGCTGTCGAAATCATGACCAGTCTCCAACAAATGTTTTGCATATGTTGAATTATGAGCTTCGTTTACGTATGCTTTCTGGTGTTCTCCTATCCTAGTCCCAAATGATCTTCCCGTTTGACCAACGTATACATATGGGCAAGTACCGCAGTTCAACTTATAGACTCCAGACTTTCTATCTTTAGCGACTTCATCTTTATTGTTTTTTATTGAATTTCCTAATGAGTTTCTAGTCTTGAATGAAATATGGTAATTATTATTTTTCTTTAGATATCTTGCTATTTTTTCAGATTTATGTCCGATGTAGGAAAGGGAAATATATTTATTATTTTGTGAAATTGTTGGATATACATGTGAAATAGATTTTTTCAGTTGCATTCGATTAAGTAGTTTGTTAATGACGGATGGATTGAAACCATTGTTAAGTGCAATCTGCTTTATTGTATTTAGTTCTATATCAAAGTTCTCATGTGTCATGGGTATGTTGATCAATCTAAAAATCATGCTATTATAAGCTGCCAGTTTTTGAGCATATGGGTGGTTAGAGGAGGAATGAATTGTGAGATCTGTGTATGTTGGTTTTCGAAAAATTGAAAAATCATGTTTATTATTAATTTTCGTGATTTTTAAGTCAAGAAAATTAATACTATTATTTTGTTCCTCCTCATGTGTGAATTTTATTGTGGCGGATAATGAATTTATGAATTCTAAAAACATCGCGAGTTGTCTCTTGGTACCGATAAATAGGGTTAAAATGTCATCTACGTAACGATACCAATAAATGAACAATTTGTAAAAGGGGCTTTCTCGGATTTTAGTTTCTAGGAAGTCCATAAATATTTCGGCTAAAATCGGGCTAAGTGGATTTCCCATGGTTAAACATTCATCGTCCTCATACAATATGTCATCGAACAAAAAATAGTTTTGGCCCAGACAAACTTTCAAGATTTCCATAATCTCTTGTTTTATAACTGGGTTTGTCCTCTTTTTTGACAATAACATTTCTACAAGTTTTATGGTTTGTTTAACAGGTACACTAGGAAACAAGTTTTGCACGTCGAAAGAAATGAGTTTGGCATTGTTCGGGATATGTATATTTTTTATGTTATCTATGAGGTGGTATGAATTTTTCACGGCTAACTCAGCTTGGAAATTTGTTTCTATTTGAATGATTTTAATTAGTTCTTTTGACAATTTATATGAAGGTTCTGTAACAAATGATATAAATTGTCAAAAAAACTAATTAAAATCATTCAAATAGGAACAAATTTCCAAGCTGAGTTAGCCGTGAAAAATTCATACCACCTCATAGATAACATAAAAAATATACATATCCTGAACAATGCCAAACTCATTTCTTTCGACGTGCAAAACTTGTTTCCTAGTGTACCTGTTAAACAAACCATAAAACTTGTAGATATGTTATTGTCAAAAAAGAGGACAAACCCAGTTATAAAACAAGAGATTATGGAAATCTTGAAAGTTTGTCTGGGCCAAAACTATTTTTTGTTTGATGACATATTGTATGAGGACGATGAAAGTTTAACCATGGGAAATCCACTTAGCCCGATTTTAGCCGAAATATTTATGGACTTCCTAGAAACTAAAATCCGAGAAAGCCCCTTTTACAAATTGTTCATTTATTGGTATCGTTACGTAGATGACATTTTAACCCTATTTATCGGTACCAAGAGACAACTCGCGATGTTTTTAGAATTCATAAATTCATTATCCGCCACAATAAAATTCACACATGAGGAGGAACAAAATAATAGTATTAATTTTCTTGACTTAAAAATCACGAAAATTAATAATAAACATGATTTTTCAATTTTTCGAAAACCAACATACACAGATCTCACAATTCATTCCTCCTCTAACCACCCATATGCTCAAAAACTGGCAGCTTATAATAGCATGATTTTTAGATTGATCAACATACCCATGACACATGAGAACTTTGATATAGAACTAAATACAATAAAGCAGATTGCACTTAACAATGGTTTCAATCCATCCGTCATTAACAAACTACTTAATCGAATGCAACTGAAAAAATCTATTTCACATGTATATCCAACAATTTCACAAAATAATAAATATATTTCCCTTTCCTACATCGGACATAAATCTGAAAAAATAGCAAGATATCTAAAGAAAAATAATAATTACCATATTTCATTCAAGACTAGAAACTCATTAGGAAATTCAATAAAAAACAATAAAGATGAAGTCGCTAAAGATAGAAAGTCTGGAGTCTATAAGTTGAACTGCGGTACTTGCCCATATGTATACGTTGGTCAAACGGGAAGATCATTTGGGACTAGGATAGGAGAACACCAGAAAGCATACGTAAACGAAGCTCATAATTCAACATATGCAAAACATTTGTTGGAGACTGGTCATGATTTCGACAGTAATTTCGAAATTTTGCACGTGGAAAACAAGACCCTAAAATTGAACTTCCTGGAAGCAATGGAGATAAATAGGTACAATAAAAAACAGATTCTCCTCAACGACCAAACAGACCTGAATAAATCTCCCTTACTCAACCTTTTTTGAAACCCAGGAATTCCCATAATTTCTTGTATTTCGCACCATATTTTTTCATTTTTTTTTTCAACTATTTAAAGAACTGTATCCCAAAAATGTAGTCAGTTACCATACTCACCTGATGAAGTCATGTTATCATGACGAAACAATTGTTGTGAAAATAAATATATAAAGCGGAAATAAGTTATTTTACTTTTTAATCATCAAGATGAATTTCCGACAAGTAAAGACTGAGACAATCAAGTATTCGATTGTTTTTCCTGAATACATTCCTGGAACTCTTGAAAATACATTTGGAAATTCATCTTTGAAATATTTCATAGCAGTTCCGTGATTATCGATAGAAAAAATATTACAAAAACACGTATCAACATTAATATTGAAGGGCCATAATTCAAAAATTTCAAGCCACTGCCTTCCGATTAATTTTTTTTATTACCGGGCATAACATTCGCGGAAAGTGAATATTACTTATTTTTGAATTTCACGTTCAAATCTCTTATCATACCTCCCTCTTTTAGTCTGGATCCATCATAACTTGACAACAACACATCAGTATTTTCAATCTGTTTGTTTGAAATTAACTGAAACTGCATATTCTGATATAACAGTGACATATGAACCTGTATCAACTCCAAACGGAATTAATTTATTCTCAACAAAAATATGCACCTTTAAAGGTTCAACTTTGATAATAATAATCTGCTAATTTGAATTTGTTTCATTCATAACGAAGAAATCACCATCAGTGTCGCCGTGTTCAATTAAATTACCTTAATTTTCATCCAGAGCCGGATCTAGGATTTCAGCGCCCGTGGCAAGTTATCGAAATGCGCCCTTTTCAAATTTTTTTTCAATGACTACATACCTTTCATGAATGATAGTATTTATTCCATTCCTAAGATATTTTACTATTATTATATTCTTTTGAGAACGAGCATTATATTCTTAGGTTTATCAAACAATATGTGTATAAAAATTACTATAATCTCCCATGTATCTTATAAGGTAGTGAAGAGAACTCACAAACGTATTGATATACGTATGAAGAAAACAGAAAGGCGAATAGAATAATTTATACTCAGAATAATATCATAATAAGCGTTCAAAGCTTCAAAAAACAATAAATGAAAGTGTAAATGAAAAACTAAAACACATTAGAGAATACACATGCCAACAAAGCTCATAAGAGAGAAATTGTAACAGAAAAACCATTTCAGTTGGTTATATCAACCTAAAATTATATAAGATTCTGAAAATGCATGGACGTCGAATCGAAATGTTTCGCGCGCTCGTTTATATTCATATCTGAATTGTCTCAATGCTCGACAAATGTCAGGAGGACAGAAATAGGTTTCATGTTTCAGTGTAACGAAGAATCGTACTATTCATTTGATCGACATTTGATCCTCTTTCTGTAGTACCCATAGATAAGAAGCTGATTAATAAAATATTAGAGATACGATTAATTTATCGTATTCTTCTCAGCATTTTGATTTTTTTTCTAATTTCTTCTTATACATATGAAAACTCGTGTAATTCTGGTACAACGCAATTTCAATTGAATCGGTATAATTTGGGATCTCGCAAAAAAAATTCGAACGATAATATCGCCGACATATTTCTAACCCAAACATAACCTTATAAATTTTGCAGTCTGCAAGTTATATCTTTCGAAAATGATTGACTCTCGTGTGCACGGACAGAATATAATTTGACCGAGCGTGCAAAAATCCTCAACGCAAAATTGAATTATTCAAACATACCTGATTGAAATTTTTAAACTTTTTCCAGCACGCATAATTTCCCGGCCCACTTGCACGATCACGTTATTTGCGGTATTGCACATAATATAAAATACAATGATAAGTTCCTGGTTCCTATTTTTCTTATAGATGCCATCAACTACGCCGCTGCATGGAAGTACCCCACATGCGAGAAAAAAAAGTCTTCGAAATACATTACCCTTATCAAAGCCGGTGTGATGAACGATTTGGCGACGATGTGGACGGTCTGAATCTCCTTGTCATGCCGTCAGGAAACCGTCCGTAGACGGTGCGCTACCGCCGTTAGCTCGAACCATTAAACCTCCTCTGAACTAGCCGCTAATTGAGTACTTCAGTGTTCGAATAACAAACATCTGGACGCGATCGGGAATCGTAGGGCCACCGACAAGTGTAAATTCATCATCTGTTAATTTATTGGTAACTACTTTTCGCCGCATATTGTACAACAGGTGCGTGCACTATAGCACCCCTCTAAAATATGAATGGACTTTGAAGGGAAGAAACATCATTTCAAGAAAAAAATCATAGTTTCGCTCCCCTAGTTGGTTGGCGCCCGTGGCAAATGCCTCCCTCGCCACGCCCTAGATCCGGCTCTGTTTTCATCAATCATATTAATTCTATTCTTTTTAAGGCAAGCAGATTCTATATGCCCTCTCTACAGAAGTTATATTTCTTATATCTAAATTTACATTCTTTCGCAAAATGATTGAGTTTATTACAACAATAAAGAACAATTTTAATTTTGGAGGTAAGGTTAACTTTACCAATCGAACTACTATAAGTTTGCTGTCTTCCGTAGTTATTTCTTTGATTACCTATGGTGCGACTTCTTTCCTCTTCTTTACCATTGTAGCTAACCGTTTGCGCTCTTCGTCCTAATGTTGTAGATTCTTCTCTCTTTCTCTCCGCGTTTGCGTACCTGTTTCCTGCGTGTTGCATGTTCCATTTACCATCTTCTACTTTCCTTCTCTATCCCATGAAGTATATCGAACTATATTCTTCTCTCTTCGACTTATTTGAGTTTTCCACTGCAGATTCTCTTGATATAGCGATGTCCGCTGCCTTTTGGAACGTGAGATCGTTTTCTCGAAATAATTCTAGTTTTGTTTCTTGATTAATTAATCCAAAGACAAATTGATCTCTCAAGGCGGTGTGGATGTCTTTGAAATTGCAGTTCAAAGCATTTTCTTTCAATCTCACGACTTGTCACCTTCTCGGACGCCTGCTGTTCTAATTCATGGAATTTGTTTCTCTCAGATATTTCACATGGTTTAGGATTTATAGATTGCGTCATTATTCCCACCAACTCTTCATAAGAGAATTCTTTGGGTTTTTTTGGCGCACATAAGTTACGGAATAACAAATAAGTCTCTTGACAAACTCTTGTTAATAATTGTGAACTGAATTTTTCTTCTGCGATATCATTTGTACTGAACCATAATTCTAGGCGTTCAATGAGAACGTCCCAATTGTCCTTGTTCAAGAGAAATGACATTTTATTGTGATCTGACGAAAAACTCATGTTTACGTTTTGATGTCGCGAAACTGATATCACTTGTTCTTTTTTTCAGTGTCCTTAACAGAATTTCCAGAATGATTCTCGTATACTTCTCTCCACTCACACACCAATAGTTTTCGCAAATTATCCACACTTTCACTCTGATCATCGTTCACATTCAATGGTTCCAATTCTTCTAATAATTGCGTTTTATTCAATCCATAAACCCAAGACACTTTACCTTGTGAACGGCAGCCATCTTCCTCATGTGTTGTGCTACGCATTACGTGGAAAAATGAAAATTCCGCGTTCACCGTAAATACAACTGGAAACTGTGAAGTTTTTATCCTCGTCGCCACTTGAGGTGTCCGGGCAGTAACACAAAATGGAATAATTATATGTACATAGATTTTATTCTTAATAATTAACTATGGTACACAATTTGGTCGTATGCTCTTTCTGTAACGTCTACGCTAGTACTGTCCTCAACTTATACTATGACGTCATACACCACACTTCCTACCATACATAAAAATGAACTTCAATAACTAACCAAACAGAATCTCCTTTCATTATCTACACATGGAACACCTTCTGAGGAATGTAAGGGAAGAGGAGTTTTCAACATTAATTATGCAGAGCAAGTAAGAAAAATCTCTAGGTGGTAGTTTTCATAAAATAACGCTGAATTGGTGCAATTCCCAAACTCGCCCTGAGTGCCAGGATTTTGAAACCTAGCATTACCTCTCTTTTTGCTGCCCAGGCAGAGTATATTACCAAAACTTTCAGGGTGGCTTTATGTTGAATCAAAATATTGCCGAACCTATACAATGGTAAAATGGAGAATCTGAATTGCTCACGACATCGGATTCGTCATTAGTGAGTAGACGTTTTCAGGAAAAAAAAAATTACATTTGGACAAAACCCTAGCACCATGGACTGCGTAACAGTTACAAAAATTTGGATACACTATAGAAGCAGATGGAGATAAAGAGATATTTCCCATCACCACTCACTTTTCTGTAGTCCTGTGGTGGTCGCTCATCAGAATATTAGAAACAAATGAGTATGGGAAAAAGTCAAGGAATAGCAAATCTCGTCCAGTTATTTTATTCTTCTTTCCTTTTTCCGATTTGAAAGAAATGTTCATTTCATTTAAGTCCCGAGTTTTGTGAATCCTAAAAGATACAATGAAGAAATTCATTGACAAGTGTTCCGTTTTCGTATCCCGTATAGGTCATGATGTAGTGACTGTCTTGTGGTGGAATTGCCTTTAAGAAATATGTCAGTCTCATTTTGTTAGCTCTGGAAACAATTAATGGAAACTCACCTCAGAATTTTGAGAGCGCAAGAATGGAAATTGAAAAAGTTGCTTTGTCGAATAGTGAAGTTCGAATCTTCTACCTAAAGCGGATAGAAATTGAGATAGAAGAAATCGAAACGAATTTGAATAAAACTGAGGGAGAAAGGCGAGACGTGAGACCGAATAATAATTTATTTACCTCTGATGGATTCGGTAAATATTGAACAATGGATTTTTTAAAATGCGAAACGGAGTATCTGTGAGAGATATACGCGAATGGATTTCCCAATATCTGTGGTATGCCAATGAATATATCTAAGTATTTCAAGGGAATGTCAAGGATACTGCTCTGCAACACGTGGCATTCTATGTTAATTTGTACAAAGATGTACTTTCGGAGACTTCCTCGGTAGTCTAGTTGGCTGAGACGTCGGCTAGGATGCTGAAAGTACCGGGTTTGAATTCCGGAATTGAAGTTATGGATGCTGTAATGTCTCTAGGTTGTGGGTTTTCGAAAGAATCTTATGATAAAAACACTGCAAATTTTACACAAGGGTTCATTATTGTCTTAGTTAAATAACACTAAATGCCATTGAAACAACTCAGGACCGAATGCGATGATTCATTTTCGATATTATTGGAAATTTGCAGCGGTTTTCTTTATATTTCAGGAATCACTGGTCGGAAATCATCCGGGTCAAATTTTTAAGGTTTAGTTATGCAACAGTAATCAACTTTCAGAATTTCATGAAAATTCGGTAGTAAGTTTTCGGGAAATAATTTTTTTCCCCCAACTCCCCATTAAGAGCCCTTAAGGTATACCGATCCTGCTGAAAACCTTGAAGGATCAACCCCGAGTGACACACGATTTTTCTACCAAGTTTCAAGGATTTCCGTCTAGTTATTCCAGAGAAAATCCCCGGAGAACGGACGGCGGACGGTGGACGGCGAACGGACGGATTTCTTTTTATTCGTTCATTCAAATCTACATACTCCAAATCGTAAACTGTGAAATTTTCAGGGGGGTTTAAAATTTTTTTTTTGTTGGTCGATCACTAAGGTTTATTATTTGATTTTATCAAATAATAAACCAAAATGAAATGTTCGACGTGTCGATGGTCCTAGTAGCCAAGAATAGTTAAATATATAGAAAAATGTAGTTTCTATGAGATGCATAGAAATAAGGCGAATTCAATGATGCGCTTTTTCACCACTGCTGGGTTAATCGCTAGAATTCGTTTTTTACACGGAAGGTGATGCTATTTGGAAATAACGGCTCGTCGTCAAGGCAATTTTCCGTCTGATTGGCGGCGTTTGTGTAGATGGCGAGAGTATGAGATATAACTTGTTTCCCCAGCTTGGTCTAAAGATTTGCGAGGATAGCAAATGAAGGTAGAAGCACCGTTATTCTATTTATCCATTATTTCGGAAGATATTTCTATGCCCCAACAGAAAAAATTCGGCTCTATATTCACAAGAGCTTCTGGTTATTTTTCTCGTGTTCGAGAGAAAGAAGCAGACCCAGGTGAAAACGAGTGGGAGGTTTGATATTCTTGGTAAGAGGAAGAACGATGGAGGGAATATATCATTATACTTTTTCATTCATTCGTTTATTGATAATGTGACGAGTACGGCCCTGTCTATTCTAGAATGTGGCCGAACACTCGTCACGCGTATGAGTCACCCACTTTCGAGAGTATTCCAGACATCGCTGGAAATTGCACGAGCTACACCAGCATTTATGGCACACTTCAAAAAAACATTGCTCAGAATTTTGTACACATTTATTACAAATTTGCGTCCAAAAGCGAACATTTATTACAGCTCCCGTTTTCCAGAAAAATGGCGTGGGCCAGCTTTAGATTAAAGCTGCACCACGCAGTCTGTATTTTCCAAAACATGCAATATTTAGTCATCGAATTGGCACCAGAATTTCTTACACATTTATTACTGATAAATGACAAGCAAAAAATTCGAAATTATTAACCCCAAGAGGATAGACACCCCTAAATATTGAATATTCAAGTTGAATATGCATCCAAAAGGTGGACGGTATGAAATTATTCATCATCCTTATTTAAACAAACTTTAAGCGAAATCATATTGTCCGATGATGGGGATGAAGCATTCCCGAACATATCGAAATTCCTATTACGTAATTATATGAACAACGACATAAACTGCGTAACGCAATTTCCCGCGGACGGTACATACACTCGTATCTGTCGGGATATTTCAAATCTCTTGGATATCGCCGATTTTTCTTCACTTCAAAAATGTATTACAGTAGCCCACGCTTCTCTAACACATGCTTAAGGATTCTAGTGAACTATTGAATCAAGAAAAATATGGAATTAGTATCGTAGTATGTGAAAAAAAAATTCGAAAAATAATGATGGAGAATTTCGATATTCATCGATTTTTCTCGTTGTCAACAATTTATTACAGTAGCCCACACTTCTCTAACACATGCTTAAGGATTCTAGTGAGTTATTTCATCAAGAAAAATATAGAATTAGTATCGTAGTATGTGAAAAAAAAAATTCGAAAATTAATTATGGAGAATTTCGATATTCATCAATTTTTCTCTTTGTCAAAAATGTATTACATTAGCCCACACTTCTTTAACACATGCTCAAGGATTCTAGTGAACTATTCCATCAAGAAAAATATGGAATTAGTATCGTGGTATGTGAAAACAAATAATTCAAAAAATAATGATGGAGAATTTCGATATTCATCGATTTTTCTCTGTGTCAAAAATTTATTACAGTAGCCCACACTTCTTTAACACATGCTCAAGGATTCTAGTGAATTATTCCATCAAGAAAAATATGGAATTAGTATCGTGGTATGTGAAAAAAATAATTCAAAAAATAATGATGGAGAATTTCGATATTCATCGATTTTTCCCTGTGTCAAAAATTTATTACAGTAGCCCACACTTCTCTAACATATGCTCAAGGATTCTAGTGAACTATTCTATCAAGAAAAATTTGGAATTAGTATCGTCGTATGTGAAAAAAAATAATTCGAAAATTAATGATGGAGAATTTCGATATTCATCAATTTTTCTCTGTGTCAAAAATTTATTACAGTAGCCCACACTTCTTTAACACATGCTCAAGGATTCTAGTGAACTATTCCATCAAGAAAAATATGGAATTAGTATCGTGGTATGTGAAAAAAAATGATTCAAAAAATAATGATGGAGAATTTTGATATTCATCGATTTTTCTCTGTGTCAAAAATTTATTACAGTAGCCCACACCTCTTTAACACATGCTCAAGGATTCTAGTGAACTATTCCATCAAGAAAAATATGGAATTAGTATCGTGGTATGTGGAAAAAAAATAATTCAAAAAATAATGATGGAGAATTTCGATATTCATCGATTCTTCTCTGTGTCAAAAATTTATTACAGTAGCCCACACTTCTCTAACACATGCTCAAGGATTCTAGTGAACTATTCCATCAAGAAAAATATGGAATAAGTATCGTGGTATGTGAAAAAAAATAATTCAAAAAATAATGATGGAGAATTTCGATATTCATCGATTTTTCTCTGTGTCAAAAATTTATAACAGTAGCCCACACTTCTTTAACACAAGCTTAAGGATTCAAGTGAGTTATTTCATCAAGAAAAATATGGAATTAGTATCGTAGTATGTGAAAAAAAATGATTCGAAAATTAATGATGGAGAATTTCGATATTCATCAATTTTTCTCTTTGTCAAAAATTTATTACAGTAGCCCACACTTCTTTAACATATGCTCAAGGATTCTAGTGAACTATTCCATCAAGAAAAATATGAAATTAGTATCGTGGTATGTGAAAAAAAATAATTCAAAAAATAATGATGGAGAATTTCGATATTCATCGATTTTTCTCTGTGTCAAAAATTTATTACAGTAGCCCACACTTCTCTACCACATGCTTAAGGATTCTTGTGAACTATTCAATCAAGAAAAATATGGAATTAGTGTCGAAGTATGTGAAAAAAAAAATTCGAAAAATAATGATGGAGAATTTCGATATTCATCAATTTTTCTCTTTGTTAAAAAATTATTACAGTAGCCCATCCTTCTGTAACATATGCTCAAGGATTCTAGTGAACTATTCCATCAAGAAAAATATGGAATTAGTATCGTGGTATGTGAAAAAAAATAATTCAAAAAATAATGATGGAGAATTTCGATATTCATCGATTTTTCTCTGTGTCAAAAATTTATTACAGTAGCCCACACTTTTCTAACACATGCATAAGGATTCTAGTGAACTATTCCATCAAGAAAAATATGGAATAAGTATCGTGGTATGTGAAAAAAAATAATTCAAAAAATAATGATGGAGAATTTCGATATTCCTCGATTTTTCTCTGTGTCAAAAATTTATTACAGTAGCCCACACTTCTTTAACACATGCTCAAGGATTCTAGTGAACTATTCCATCAAGAAAAATATGGAATAAGTATCGTGGTATGTGAAAAAAAATAATTCAAAAAATAATGATGGTGAATTTCGATATTCATCGATTTTTCTCTGTGTCAAAAATTTATTACAGTAGCCCACACTTCTTTAACACATGCTCAAGGATTCTAGTGAACTATTCCATCAAGAAAAATATGGAATTAGTATCGTGATATGTGGAAAAAGAATAATTCAAAAAATAATGATGGAGAATTTCGATATTCATCGATTTTTCTCTGTGTCAAAAATTTATTACAGTAGCCCACACTTCTTTAACACATGCTCAAGGATTCTAGTGAACTATTCCATCAAGAAAAATATGGAATTAGTATCGTGGTATGTGAAAAAAAATAATTCAAAAAATAATGATGGAGAATTTCGATATTCATCGATTTTTCTGTGTGTCAAAAATTTATTACAGTAGCCCACACTTCTTTAACACAAGCTCAAGGATTCAAGTGAGTTATTTCATCAAGAAAAATATGGAATTAGTATCGTAGTATGTGAAAAAAAAAAAATTCGAAAATTAATGATGGAGAATTTCGATATTCATCGATTTTTCTCTTTGTCAAAAATTTATTACAGTAGCCCGCACTTCTTTAACACATGCTCAAGGATTCTAGTGAACTATTCCATCAAGAAAAATATGGAATTAGTATCGTGGTATGTGAAAAAAAATAATTCAAAAAATAATGATGGAGAATTTCGATATTCATCGATTTTTCTCTGTGTCAAAAATTTATTACAGTAGCCCACACTTCTTTAACACAAGCTTAAGGATTCTAGTGAGTTATTTCATCAAGAAAAATATGGAATCAGTATCGTGGTATGTGAAAAAAAAATTATTACGATGGAAAACTGCGATATTCCCCGAATATTCTCATTCTCAAAATCAATTATTGTAACTCACAATATTTTACACGTGCTTCAGAATGCAAATGGAATATTTCGACTAGAAAAACGAATAAGAAGAGTGGTATATGTGAATATACTTCGAAAGAATTATGATGGAAATCTGTTATAATTACTTTTTTCCGAATAATTATATTTTGGAAATGCGTCGTTTTATCGTCGAAAGCTGTAACTACATTGGTAGCAGCCAGACCAGAACAGCCAGTTTTTTAGTCTTTCAGATATATCTGATCTCCACGAGAAGAAATGTTTCAAGTAGGTGTTCGGAATAAATGGTCGTGCAGGAATAGATAAACTTGAGAGACAAGAACTCATTATCGGACTTCCAGTCAAGAAAAAGGTGATGGTAATCCTTATCTCGCTTGTCCCACAGCAGCCCTCAATCTTGCACTATTTCTACCAATTTATGTACTTTCATTTATTATTTTTGAAAATATCAAAGTAAAACCCTTTATTTTCGATTATATTAGTTAGTGTGTTGATCAATCAAATTTCAAGTCAAAATTTAATTGACGAAACAATTGTTGTGTCAACTGTAAATAATATATTCTAGCGAAACTAAAACGTTTTTCTTCGAATGTCGTATCATTTTAAATGGCAGTAGGAATACCCATGCTCCAGCGAAACTTCGTTTCATTTATCACGACCGGGCCAGACAGACTGATCAGTTGCATAGCTCCTCCAGCTCCAAACGACCAGCCAATACATTATTCATTTAGGCATAAAAACGCCTTAATACAGCCTACGTTGATCGTATATGCCTGGTCCTGTATAAAGGCTTGCCAACCTATTACGTTGGACCTCAGGTATACGTTGCCTAACATCGACGAGACACTCAACCTGCTCGACAAACCGAGAACCAATAGGGACCCGAGAGGGTACAAGCTCACAACTATCACGTCTCTGCCACTACCAGTGTGTTAGACAGAGCTGCGAATAAACATTTCAATAATTAATCTATTTGTATCGGCGTGAAGTTCTAACAGGTTGGCCTAAATATTCATTTCTTGAAGACATTTGTTGTATTCCCTATTATATATTTACTTCCTATTTACAATATGACAAAAAAACGAGGTCGGAAAAATTTACTTGACGAAGAAATGTTCGTCGATATGGTGATGAAAATGAAAAGCGACCTTGTGGTAGAAAACAAAATTGTTGATAGATATGCTGATGTGTGGAAACTATTGTCGAAAAACGTCAACAATACACTGGCAGCTACTTCTTTTTTTGTGATGGTGCACACTAACAGATACCATGTGAAAGATAAGTTATTAGGTCACCAAAATTCTGCCCCTCGAGTAAAAACCGATGAAGAATTTCAATTTGATGAAACATTTGACGGAGACTTCAATTTTGAACCCAAAAGTTCTCTGGATGCTTCTGAAGAACCTTTGAAATTTGATTTCATAATTCCTAAGCAAGATTTCGAGAATTTGGTGGAGTTTAAATATTATGAACAATTCAAGACCCAAAAAAGAAATGTACAAAAGCGATTATGGTGTGTGTTTCGAGCTGGCGTTTATCAAGATTATTTCATAAAAAAATTTGGGAAACAACACATCTCAAATATGGATTTATATTCAAACACTCATACGTTAACATATCCCAAACGTCAGCAAAAGTTGCAGGTAAAGCAATCATTATTTCAAGAAAAAGAATTTTAGAAAAGCAATGATCGTGCAGTCAGCATTTGGAATTTTTTTTGCGCTGCAAATTTCACACGCGGGTTTATTATTTTCTCAGTTAAATAATCCAATTACATTGATATATTAACTAAAACTTATATATTATTTATAACTTATTGATTTTTCACAAAAACAAAAGCTCGATATGTATTGAAAATTTGGTTATCAATCTTTTCATTTACTCTTAGATATATGATTCTGGATGGAAAGTTAACCGATTATTCCACTGAACTCCAATCTCAAAATCGAATGCGATGATTCATTTTCAGGATTATTGGAAATTTGCAGCGTTTTTACGCCCTTATCATTTCGTCACGATGTCTGTAATTTTCGAATTTTTAGCCAAAATTGGTCTCAAACGATTGGGTTGAACACACTGAAGAAATTGTCAGATTAGGTTTGAGTTCGTTAATAGGTGGAATCGGTTGGATAGTATCGGAGTTAGGCCCATTCGAAATTTCGAGGTTAATTCCTCGATATCTCATGAAGTATTGACTCGATCGAATTGAAACTAGGTATGGACAGTTTCGGAATACCAACGTGTAACTGAGAGCAAAATTTCGTGTGGATTCAGAGTCAGTATTCAACAACAACTTTCTAAATTTCAATTCGATCTGGTATTTTATTTGATGATCAAATTTCGCGATGCTGTGAAACTTGAAATACATGAAATATGTACATACTATACTGGTTGTTGAGCATATATTGAATGGCAGGTGATAATTCAAAAATCAACTTCAAGAAAATAGTGATTGCAGGTGGTGCTTGGCAGTAATGTGAAACGTTCCGGATTTTTTTCAAGTATTTATATATTTATCTATCAAGTATTATCGCTCTGTTAGTAATTCTGATAAATTAAATTGGAGTTTCGATTTTACGTAGTGATATTTTCAAGAAGAACTTAGTATTTTCATACAATCCATATGGATTTGATGTTTCAAGGAGGGCTCATCGTCATCATATATCGACTCGCTGAATTTGGACCGTACCTGTATTGTTGTAATCCGCCTGCTTTGATTTAAATGCAACTGCGTACACTTAGCGTCATAGTGCCGTAGATTGGGGGAATCGGCCGAAGGATCCCTCAGCAAGCGTATTTTTCATACCGTCAATGCGACCATCCCTGCCTGGCCCGCCTAATTCAATTGAAATGTTTGCCTCACCGTTGAGACCGTATCCGCCTTCAGTGGATGCTTACCTTTGATATGTATTACGATGACGAAATTTCAAATGCGTTCATGTACTAAACCATTTGGTGGATTTTATTCATTCTGAACTGAACCTTTAAACTTGCTCTGAACAATTTGCGTCTCTAAATTATTACTCTGCAAAATTATCGTTTTTACAGATTTTCGGATGCGAATGAAAGGATAATTTTGTGGAGAACGTTTCATTATTACCTATATTTTTCCTGTAAATGATAATAATACAGTATTTTTTTTAGCATATTGTAAATGTGGAGGTCATGTCACGTGCGATATTAGAAAATGTGATGAGTTTAACGACTATATAGTTCAGTGCCACTTCGTTTATGGTATCGGGGTATGTGGAAAACCTTATTTGCGTAATCCTATTCGAAAAGAAATAGGCCAAAGTATGTATGGACAACATGTTGAGGCATATAGATCGGAAAAGGCCAATCAGTTTATGACTAGAAACGGGGATCCAGAACCTCCAATCATTTGTTCTGCCTCTGTATAATGTGAAGAAAGAGTACAAGAAACTGTGTGCAAAACAAAAAAAAATATGTGTGTGCATTGATAGCACAGCAGGTGTGGTAAAAAAATTAGAAACGAAGACCATATTTTTACATGCCATCGCAGTAGGGGTTCCAGAAGGTCAATTTTCTGTGACCCATATGCTTTCTGAAATATCTCATACTCAAGCAATTTGCAACTGGTTGAAAATGTGGCGACGGTCGGGAGCTCCAGTACCCGATGCTTGTGCTACAGATTGGTCAAAAGCACTACTGAACGGTACGACGAATGCATTTACAGAATTCGAAACTGTAGAAAGATATGCTGATTCCTTGAATAAAACAGATTTGAGTACATGCAGAATATTTCTGCGAATAGATGTAGCTCACACTATGAAAAAATATTCCCAATTTTAGAAGATCTTGAAAAAACCCATAAAAACATTTTATTTGGCATGCATAGGGCAGTTGATTCAGTGTTCTTCCAAACTCGAAGCGAAAAAAATCATAAAAAATATATTGATAGTATCACTATCCGAAACAGATGGACATTTAAAAGGAGGTAATGCTACAGCTTGTGCAGAATCAAGACGAGATTTGATGGAGTTGATTACAACAGGTGAAATAAATAATGCTCATTACAGTATTCAAATTTTATATACATATACAAACTGTTTTCTTGCAAGAACAATTGTCATTGAATTATGCGTTATTCTCAGTTTGTGGAAGAAAAAACTAATAGAATACAAAATCACTCCGAATATGCCACGTGGTCATGAATTGTAGCGGTTGTAACGGTTTCCACCTCTTCATTTTCCGAAAGCACGATTTTTTTCGCAAGAAATATAAAGAGCTCAAAAACCACGTATTCAAATCTAAAATATGACTATTTTCTTTTCTCCTTTCCAGAAACATGTTCTACATATGAGGATGATGAAAAATTGTCGATAATTGCGGAAACTCCAGAAGAAACCATCGAAACAATTTCAAATTTGTATAAAAACACTTGGAGTTCGTGGTTTGATGGAATAAAAGCTTCTGTAAAGGAACTTATCGCACACCAAGATGGAGATCGTGTGAATGCCTATTGTTTTGTGCCACTGGCCGAGTATATGTTAAGAGATATGCCATTACTTCCTCTCTGGACTAATATAGTAGCAACTGAATTGGGATTTGAAGGCGTCAACCCATCCAGTGCTGCTATTGAACAAGTATTCAGAAAATTAAAGAATGATATATTCACGAAGGTAGAATTGCCCATGCGGGTAGATAATTTCGTACAAAAACACATCATGTACCTGCAGGGAAAATTGAAGCTTGTAAGTTCTCAGACTAACAATGAGGAGAAAATAGAGGAGGAACAAATAGAGAAGGAAAAAATAGAGGAGAAAAAAATAGAGGAGAAAAAAATAGAGGAGAAAAATATAGAGGATGCAATAGATATTTGCGAACCCGAAGGCATATGTGAGGAAGGCACCGATGAAAAGAGAAGTGAAGATTCACAAATTATATTTGAAGAAGAGTACGATGCCATTGATTGCCCTGCCTGTAGAATTGATGGTGCCGCTTCCGGGAGTCATCATTGTTTCATGTGCAGGAAAGCAGTACATGCGCTTGACCATTGCTCCCTGCCATTCAATGAAGAAGTATATGGTCAGCGGCGTGTTTGCTTTCTGTGCTGGGAAAGCAGAGATTTTTCGGATAATATAGCTTTACATGATTTTGATGATTGGGGCAATATGGGTGTAGCCAATAAGAAAGTCGATGAGAGACAAAGGAACAAATCACATATTTCTCGAAAAGAAAATTTAAAGAAAAAAAAAACATCGCTGTACATGGGCCAGAAGAAGAGCGTCGTAAAGGACATAATCAGCATTCAGAAACATAAAAAAATTCCGATATTGAGAAACGGAAATGATAAGTCGCTATGTTCAGTGAAACTGGATCGAAACGGTATTTTTTTGAAGAATACGTGTTCTTTCGACAGCATTTTTCAGCTGATGCTCGCTGCCATTTATGATTTCGAGGAAGTGGACCAAGCAGTAAGAATCATATTTCCAGAGATGAATAGGTAGTTGCAAGTTACTCGAGAAAATGATTTATTGATCTATCCTAACGACCTCTTGCTTTGTCAATTTAAAATTTAAATGCTCAAGTAGGAAATATCACATCGAATATCTTGTGACTAGCTGCTTTCTACCAGTAACTTATCGAACTAATCTTTAGTAGGCTTTGTCTTCATTCAAATATTTCCTACAACTTGATTTATATTCCAATCAGGATTCATATGAAATAAAGTGACTGAGAAATTTCATTTTAGGTTTCTGATCATGGACTCGGATCCCACACGTATAAACTGAGAGGTATGCTCTTAGGGAACCTCTACAAAATATTGGAGAGCCCAATAATTCCGGGGGCTTATTATATGAACTGTGAGGATAACGTTGGCTCTACAGCACGTAAAATCTTCACTGCAGATCATTCCAGCTACACAGAAATAACCAAATGCAATAGCGTATGTGAAATTTAAAAAAATCCTACGTCGCTTAAGATGTTCCAATAGACCATCTAATTCAATATAAAATTGAAGAAATAATAGGCAAATATAGTGGTGCAGTCAGAAGTGGAAAGTGCAAAAATAAATACTGTTCGGGAGATACCATAACAGAACAATTTTTGGGTGAGATATAATGTCTGCTATATACGGAAACGGTTTCGATTATCACTATATAATATAAATATTCCTGCTTGTCTGTTGCCAGCGTCACTGACAAAAAATTATGGTTATTCAGTATTACGAACTGACTGACTAATGACTGCATGTAACAATATATATGAGTTGGACATCCGACATAAAAAAACTAAACATTCTTGTTCGCAGGTGATATTATAATCTTGGATGTTCTCCTAACGAAAAAAGAGTTCTCAATTTCCTTGAAGAATCTCTGCCCGGCATTCGATATACCTAACGATACAAATCATACACTACAATTAGTAGGCCTTGTAGACTATACCAATCATAATTCCAATTGGAATGAAAGACAACTAGGACATTACTCAGCCATTGCTAGGAGGAGGGATGGCATCTGGATGATATATGACGATCTACAAACGAGCGATATTAAAGTGACAATAAGGAAGGAGGTGAATCCAGCATTATTGATTAGCCAAAATAAAGAAATTGAACTAACAAATTTTGTCTTCAAATACAGTTGATTCTATCAAGTATTATGAATAGTTTGCTACCCAGAATATGATCCTGCGAATACATACCTTCGAGAATATATAATCTAACCGAACTCTTAAACTGAGTTGTGTAGATTGAGATGTTCGTGTCACCGTGAAAAAATAAATCAACCCTAAATTATAGGGTGGTATATACTTTCGTTCTATTGAAAGTTTGCTGGCCAATGCCCTCCAGTGCATTATGATTGTACGTAGCAATATAATAAGATAGTCCATTGAAAATACGCGTTGAGAATGCACCTATCATATATTTTGTGCCACCATAAAAAAATTAAGATCCATCCTTCTCAAGTGTAGTTTTTGCGCGCATGTTCTAGGGGAACAGCGTGCTATCGTTTTGATCAAATGTCTGTAATTTTGGATGATTGAGCCGAAAATGGTCTCAATCGACTAGGTTGGACTCACTGATGACGAATCCGGTGTCAAAATTGATTCTGTCCGGCCGGCCGGTTGGCCGGCCTTAGACACGATAACTGTCGAACGAAGTGAGCTAGCAACTTGAAACTTTCAGGGTAGGTCGCGCATTGGAATGCCGCGGTTAAGTTCGTTAATGGGCCAAATCGATCGAATAGTTTCGGAGTTATAGGCATTTGAAGTTTTGAAGTTATTTATTTTTTATTTCAGAAACTACCTGAGCGATTGGATTCAAACTTGGCGGTTAGGTGCAGTACAACGACGCGCAACTTTGAGCCAAATTTCGTCAGGATTATATTGTTGGTTATTTTTAAAAAAAATTTTTTTCCAAAAAAATTTTTTTTTCGGAAACCATTTATCATATCCAAGAAAAATTATACTCACGCTTTGACCTTCTAATTTCACAGCAATGCATCAAATTTCAGTTCGATACGATCATAAGTTTTGGAGATATCGGGAAAAAATATGTCAAATTTCGAGGTTTTCTTCTCGATATCGTTGATTTTTTCGGTATTACTCGAGAAATACTGATTCAGGCCTGATTAAACTTCACAGCTAGTTTCAAGACGCTGAAAGACAACTTTATGCAAAATTTCGTAATAATCGGGTAATTAGAACAATTTGAAAAAAAAATTTATATGATTTTCTCATCATATCATCCTCATTAAATTCTGTATGAAACTTCGAACTGCTATTTTCGATGAAGTACTGGATTTTAATTCGATCTGATCTGTATTTTTGGAAATATTGGAAAAATAAAATTTTGATTGGGTATATCTACGGAATCATTGGGTGGATTTTACCCATTCACGAATTCGGCCTTCGTAATTAAGGTCCAAACCTTCTCTACAAATATCGAGTTTCTAAGTTGTTTCTTTCGGAAGTTATTGTGTTTACGCAGTCGGCCGTTAGGCTGACCGTAAACACAATAACTTCCGGAAGAAACGACTTAGAAACTCGATATTTGTAGAGTAGGTTTGGGGCTTAATTACGAAGGTCGAATTCGTGAATGGGTAAAATCCGCCCAATGATTCCGTAGATATACCCATTCAAAATTTTATTTTTACAATATTTCCAAAAATAGAGATCAGATCGAATTGAAATCCAGTACTTCATCGAAAATAACAGTTCGAAGTTTCATATAAAATTTAATGAGGATGATATGATGAGAAAATCATATAAATTTTTTTTTTCAAATGGTTCTAATAACACGATTATCACGAAATTTTGCATAAAGTTGTCTTTCAGCATCTTAAAACTAGCTGTGAGGTTTAATCAGGACTGAATCAGTATTTCTCGAGTAATACCGAAAAAATCAACGATTTCGAGAAGAAAACCTCGAAATTTGACATATTTTTTCCCGATATCTCCAGAACTTATGATCGTATCGAACTGAAATTTGGTACGCGCGCACGTTCAAATTCGTTGCTGAAGCGGTCATCTACATTGAACATGCGCGCAAAAGTTGCTGCCTTCACGGCAGTGCTTTTTGAAATTTTTTATAGTGTAATTTCTTGAAATCTTTGCTGATCGAACTCTCTGATTAATTATTATTCTTCTCAAAATAGTTTACTTGCGTTCTATGGCATGTGCTAGAATATTGCGGGCTACTGTAATACATTTTGAACCTAAGAAAAATTGGTGGATATAGCAATTTTCCATCATTATACTTCGAACATTTTTTTGACATATCACGTCACTAATTCCAAATTTTTCTTGATTGAATAGTTCACAAGAATCCTTAAGCATGTGGTAGAGAAGTGTGGGCTACTGTAATAAATTTTTGACACAGAGAAAAATCGATGAATATCGAAATTCTCCATCATTATTTTTCGAATTTTTTTTCTCACATACTTCGACAATAACTCCATATTTTTCTCGATTGAATATTTCACAAGAATCCTTAAGCATGTGTTAGAGAAGTGTGGGCTACTGTTATAAATTTTTGACACAGAGAAAAATCGATGAATATCGAAATTCTTCATCATTATTTTTTGAATTATTTTTTTTCACATACCACGATACTAATTCCATATTTTTCTTGATGGAATAGTTCACTAGAATCCTTGAGCATGTGTTAAAGAAGTGTGGGCTACTGTAATAAATTTTTGACAAAGAGAAAAATTTATGAATATCGAAATTCTCCATCATTAATTTTCGAATTATTTTTTGTCACATACTACGATACTAATTCCATATTTTTCTTGATGAAATAACTCACTTGAATCCTTAAGTTTGTGTTAAAGAAGTGTGGGCTACTGTAATAAATTCAAAAATTTATTACAGTAGCCCACACTTCACTGTGTCAAAACACAGAGAAAAATCGATGAATATCGAAATTCTCCATCATTATTTTTTGAATTATTTTTTTTCACATCCCACGATACTTATTCCATATTTTTCTTGATGAAATAGTTCACTTCAATCCTTGAGCATGTGTTAGAGAAGTGTGGGCTACTGTAATACATTTTTGACACAGAGAAAAATCGATGAATATCGAAATTCTCCATCATTATTTTTTGAATTATTTTTTTTTTCAAATAGCACGATACTAATTCCATATTTTTCTTGATGGAATAGTTCACTAGAATCCTTGAGCATGTGTTACAACAGTGTGGGCTACTATAATAAATTTTTGACACAGAGAAAAATCGATAAATATCGAAATTCTCCATCATTATTTTTTTAATTATTTTTTTTCACATACCACGATACTAATTCACTATTTTTTTTGATGGAATAGTTCAATAGAATCCTTGAGCATGTGTTAAAGAAGTGTGGACTACTGTAATAAATTTTTGACACAGAGAAAAATCGATGAATATCGAAATTCTCCATCATTATTTTTTGAATTATTTTTTTTTAAATACCACGATACTAATTCCATATTTTTCTTGATGCAATAGTTCACTAGAATCCTTGAGCATGTGTTAAAGAAGTGTGGGCTACTGTAATAAATTTTTGACAAAGAGAAAAATCGATGAATATCGAAATTCTCCATCATTATTTTTCGAATTTTTTTTTTCACATACTTCGACACTAATTCCATATTTTTCTTGATTGAATAGTTCACAAGAATCCTTTAGCATGTGGTAGAGAAGTGTGGGCTACTGTAATAAATTTTTGACATAGAGAAAAATCGATGAATATCGAAATTCTCCATCATTATTTTTTGAATTATTTTTTTTCACATACCACGATACTAATTCCATATTTTTCTTGATGAAATAGTTCACTAGAATCCTTGAGCTTGTGTTAAAGAAGTGTGGGCTACTGTAATAAATTTTTGACAAAGAGAAAAATTGATGAATATCGAAATTCTCCATCATTAATTTTCGAATTTTTTTTTTCACATACTACGATACTAATTCCATATTTTTCTTGATGAAATAACTCACTAGAATCCTTAAGCATGTGTTAGAGAAGTGTGGGCTACTGCAATAAATTGTTGACAACGAGAAAAATTGATGAATATCGAAATTCTCCATCATTATTTTTCGAATTTTTTTTTCACATACTACGATACTAATTCCATATTTTTGCGCGCATGTTCTAGGGGAACAGCGTGCTATCGTTTTGATCAAATGTCTGTAATTTTGGATGATTGAGCCGAAAATGGTCTCAATCGACTAGGTTGGACTCACTGATGATGAATCCGGTGTCAAAATCGATTCTGTCCGGCCGGCCGGCCGGCCGGTTGGCCGGCCGTAGACACGATAACTGTCGAACGAAGTGAGCTAGCGACTTGAAACTTTCAGGGTAGGTCGCGCATTGGAATGCCGCGGTTAAGTTCGTTAATGGGCCAAATCGATCGAATAGTTTCGGAGTTATAGGCATTTGAAGTTTTGAAGTTATTTATTTTTTATTTCAGAAACCACCTGAGCGATTGGATTCAAACTTGGCAGTTTGGTGGAGTATAACGACGCGCAACTTTGAGCCAAATTTCGTCAAGATCATATTGTCAATAAATTTAAAAAAAAATTTTTTTCGAAATTTTTTTACAAAAAAATTTTTTTTTTCGGAAACCATTCATCATATCCAAAAAAAATTATAGTCACACTTTGACCTTCTAATTTCACAGCAGTGTACCAAATTTCAGCTCGATACGATCATAAGTTTCGGAGATATCGGGAAAAAATATGTCAAATTTCGAGGTTTTCTTCTCGATATCGTTGATTTTTTTGGTATTACTCAAGAAATACTGATTCAGTCCTGATTAAACTTCACAGCTAGTTTTAAGATGCTGAAAGACAACTTTGTGCAAAATTTCGTGATAATCGGGTTATTAGAACAATTTGAAAAAAAAAATTTATATGATTTTTTCATCATATCATCCTCATTAAATTCTGTATGAAACTTCGAACTGTTATTTTCGATGAAGTACTGGATTTCAATTCGATCTGGTCTGTATTTTTGGAAATATTGGAAAAATAAAATTTTGATTGGGTATATCTACGGAATCATTGGGTGGATTTTACCCATTCACGAATTCGGCCTTCGTAATTGAGGTCCAAACCTTCTCTACAAATATCGAGTTTCTAAGTTGTTTCTTTCGGAAGTTATTGTGTTTACGCAGTCGGCCGTTAGGCTGACCGTAAACACAATAACTTCCGGAAGAAACGACTTAGAAACTCGATATTTGTAGAGTAGGTTTGGGGCTTAATTACGAAGGTCGAATTCGTGAATGGGTAAAATCCGCCCAATGATTCCGTAGATATACCCAATCAAATTTTTATTTTTCCAATGTTTCCAAAAATACAGATCAGATCGAATTGAAATTCAGTACTTCATCGAAAATAACAGTTCGAAGTTTCATACAGAATTTAATGAGGATGATATGATGAAAAAATCATATAAATTTTTTTTTTCAGGCGAAATACAACAAGCCTTGAGACTTGCACGCCCTAAAACCATAGATGATGCTTTGGCTCAGGCTTTAGAATTCGAGGCAGCGAAGCAGGCGTCGCATAGGGGACACGTTCGTGTGAGACAAGTCCAAGGAATAGACCGACCTGTTGAAGAAGTCATAAGGGAAGAAGTCAGCAGATTATTGAGTACTGAAAAAAAAGATGCTGTATGCAGGTACTGCAATCAAGGTGGGCATACTAAGCAGAATGGCTCAAAAAGTAGGAAAAGAGCCGCAGCAGGTAAACGGAAAAGGGCCGGTGACAGGGGGCATAAATCTTCTTAAGCTGTAGATACCCCTGAAGTGATAATCCGAGGAATTATGTCCACAGATTTATCCAGCATACTAGTTCCCGGAAAAATAAATGATCGAAATGTGAAAATCCTGGTAGACACTGGATCGACCAGAACCATTGTGCGTCCAGAAATAGCTAAAGGATCTAAAATTCGTCCAGTTATGATCAAACTTCGAACTGCGTCTGGACAGGAAATATCAACTTATGGATCGGTCCTCTCCACTATTGAATTGGGAAATACAACAGCAAGGCACGAAGTTCTAGTGGCTGAAATCACGGAAGAAGTTATCCTGGGATTGGACCTAGTTAAGAAACTTGGATGCCAACTGGATATGAAGAGTGATGTTCTTCGACTGGGAAATGAAGAGATCCCGTTCAATGATGTGGATGATAAGGTATATCGGATTCGATAGGCCGAGGACATCACGTTGCCAGGTCGAACTGAACGCATAGTGAGTGGTATATGTGATGACGTTACAAAAAAAGGCTGCGTTAAAGTGATCGAACCCTGTGACGATGCAATCCTAGCTAAAGGAATGTTAGTGGGAAAGGCATTGGTACGAATAACAGACAGTATTTCCATCCGATTACTCAATGTCAACAGGTTTCCGGTCACCCTGAAGAAGAACACCTTGATTGGACAAGGGGTACCAGTGTACCATATTTCTGGTGGGATTGGTACTGCAGGAGTCTCGCAGAGCCAAAAGAATACTGAAGAGCTGGTGACCCTTCTCACCTCGAAATGTAAAGATCTGGACCGTTATGAACTAGCCGAAGTGAGAAAACTGATTTAGAAATTCTCCGAAGTTTTCGCGACTGACTAAAGAACAGGGAAGACCGATATTGTGCAGCATAAAATCAATACTGGTGATGCACAACCCATCCGACAGCACCCTAGACGTCTTCCTCTGGCAAAAAGAGAAGAGGCCGAACAGATTATTGAGGACATGGCGAGGGAGGGTGTCATTGAACCTTCCAATAGCCCCTGGACGTCTCCTGTAGTGTAAGGGAAGAAAAAGGACGGGTCCACCAGGTTCTGTGTAGACTATAGGCAGCTCAATCAAGTAACGAAGAAGGACAGCTATCCCCTACCGAGGATCGATGATACACTGGATACACTCTAGGGATCACGTTGGTTTTCCACCTTGGATTTGAAGAGTGGGTATAGGCAGGTTGGCTTAGATCCAAGAGATAAAGAGAAAACTGCCTTTAGTATTGGAACGGGTCTGTGGCAATTTAAAGTAATGCCCTTTGGTTTATGCAACGCTCCGGCCACATTTGAGCGTTTAATGGAAACTATATTGAGAGGACTCTCCTGGAAGACTTGCCTGGTCTACTTAGATGACGTGATAGTAGTGGGAAAATCATTCCGAGACCACCTACACCACCTGTCCGAGGTTTTCCAGCGACTTCGTGAAGCCAACCTAAAGCTGAGTCCCAAGAAATGTAATTTATTCCGAACTGAAGTGAAATATTTAGGACACGTAGTTTCTCGAGGGGGCGTGAAAGTTGATCCGGATAAGATCAAAGCAGTACAGGAATGGCCTATACCGAGAGACAAGAGTGAATTGCGAAGTTTCTTAGGCTTATGCACCTATTATAGAAGATTTGTATCTGGACTTGCCAACGTGGCCAAACCACTTACAAAATTAACAGAGGATGGACGGGAGTACATTTGGTCCTATGATTGCGCTGAAGCTTTCGCACAGCTGAAGAAGGCCCTGGTCACAGCTCCAGTTTTAAGCTACGCAAGAGCTGAAGGGAAGTTTGTGCTCGACACGGATGCTAGTAATACAGCCATCAGGGGCGTTCTATCGCAGGTTCAGGATGGACAAGAAAGGATGATAGGATATTTCAGCAAGATCGAAGCCAGAACGGAATTACTGCGTGACCAGAAGAAAACTTCTAGCAGTCATCAAGTCCGTAGAGCACTTCTACAAATATTTGTACGGAAGAAAATGTCTGCTGAGAACGGACCATGCTGCTTTGAAGTGGCTCCTGAACTTCAAGAACCCGGAAGGACAAGTGGCCAGATGGATTGAAAGACTGCAAGAATATGACTTTGATACCGAACATAGAACGGGAGCTACCCATCGAAATGCCGATGCGTTATCAAGACGACCTTGCCCCGAGAATTGCAGCCATTGCTCACGCGTGGAAGACAAAGCTGATGTGAGACGGACCACAGTAGTTGAAGATGATTGGCTACCCCAAGAAATACAACGAGCACAAGAAGAAGATCCAGACTTGAAAGTAATCCTGAGTTGGAAGAAGAGTGGTGACGACCTACTTGGGAAGAAGTAACCAGAATGAGTCAAAATTTTAAGTCGTATTGGGCACAATGGGAAACGTTGAAGATCGATAAAGGTCTTCTGAAGCGTGAATGACGATGAATCTGAACAGAGGCTCCAGTTGATTGTGCCGGAGAGTTGAGTGACCGCCGTTTTGACCAGACTACATAATGGAACTTCAGGTGGACATTTCGGGATTACTAAGACGTTGGAGAAAGTTAGGCAGCGGTTTTATTGGATTAACTGTAAGAAAGACGTTAAAGACTGGTGTAGAACATGTAAAGCTTGTGCTGCAACTAACGGTCCTTACGGCAAAGGGAAGGCCCCAATGAAGCAATATAACGTCGGATCTCCCATGGAACGAGTAGCTATCGACATCGCGGGCCCCCTTTCCGAAGCAGATCACGAAAACAAGTACATATTGGTAGCCATGGACTATTTTACCAAATGGGTGGAAGCGTACGGTATTCCTAATCAAGAGGCAGGTACGGTTGTTGATAAACTGGTCAAATAATTCTTCTGCAGATTTCGAATACCTCTAGAGCTGCATTGTGATCAAGGCCGAAATTTCGAGTCGACATTATTCCAAGAAGTTTGTAGGAAATTGGGGATTAATAAGACAAGGACAACAGCTCTACATCCCCAATCAGATGGCATGGTAGAACGAATGAATAGGACCATGGGAAAACATCTTGCCAAAGTAGTCTCCGACCACCAGCGGGACTGGGATGAGTATTTGCATTTATCATGGCATATAGATCTTCGGTTCAAGAATCCACCAAGGAAACTCCAGCCAATATAATGTTCGGCCGAGAAATTAGACTACCTTGTGACCTAGCGTTTGCTGTAAGCCTGGAGAAGATGTAGCCGGGGAGGACTACGTCGGTAAATTGAAGAGTAAGCTAGATTACACCCATGACAAGGTGCGCAATTAAATGCAGCAAGCAAGTGATCGGATGAAAATGCGCTATGTCATCAAGGCCATTGAAGGAGGGTTCACCGCAGGAGATCTGGTGTGGTTATATAACCCTCAAAGAAGAAGAGGATTTTCTCCGAAGCTGCAGAGACAGTGGGAAGGACCGTATGAAGTCATGAAAAGGATAAATGATGTAGTTTACCGGATACGGAAGCTTCCTAGAGGAAAACCGAAGGTCGTCCATTTCAATCGATTGGCTCCGTACGCGTCAACACAGAATGACGAAGAAGAAGTACGTTTCATCGAGGTTCCGGCGAAGGAAAGTGACGATTTCCAGGAATTCATGAATAGCTATGGGGGAACACGAGTTGCACGGTTTGGCGTCACAAAGGAAGTTCATCAAGACCTGTTTACAGTTCCCGAGGAATACTCTCTTGCTCATTGTGTAGCAGCGGATCTAAGGATGAGTAGGGGAATAGCAAGAGTATTCAGAAATAAATTTGGACGTCAAGAGGAACTGATGAGACAGCAGCCCAGAATCGGTAAATGCCTGAGACTGAAGTCAGAGGGTCGATTCATTTATTACGTAGTCATCAAACAGTACTCATATCAGAAGCCCACCTACCAGAATTTATGGACAGCACTGCATGGCTTGAAAGAAGACCTTCAATGCTTTGGGATTAGGAAATTAGCTGTCCCCAAACTAGGTTGTGGACTGGATCAACTGAATTGGAGGGTTGTGCGAAGCATGCTTGAGATAATCTTCCAGAAGACAGGTATAGAGATTTTGGTATGCAATTCCAACCCAAAGCAGAACGTAAAGCTAAGCAAAGCCGTAGATTGATACTTCTATCAGAGGGGCTACTGTAGAAATGGTAACGATTGCAGATTTCACCACGGTCCTCTGAGGAATTCATGAAATCTGTTCTGAGACAGAACAGGCTTTAGGGGGGGGGGGGACAGTGTGACGAGTACGGCCCTGTCTATTCTAGAATGTGGTCGAAGACTCGTCACGCGTATGAGTCACCCACTTTCGAGAGTATTCCAGACATCGCTGGAAATTGCACGAGCGATATAAGGGGAAGCACGGAGCAGCCCAGGGACCAATTCAGCAGAGTGATTCGTAGCGTAAAGAGTTCAGTGAAAATAAATTAGTGTAGATATAAATTGTGAACAGACTTTGATAGAAATAGTTGTTAAGTTATTGGAACAGTGGTGTGTAAATAAGTGTAAATAAATAGTTTAAATATTCTAAACGTTTTGAAAACCAAGAAAACGTTACAATAATTTACTCATTCATTCATAACATGATAGGGTAATGACAAATGAAGAATGCTCATCATATTGTTAGGAGGTTAAGAATGAGAGAATGGCCGAATAAACAATGCTGTGGAATAATTCTATATAGGATATAATATTGTGAGTCTTCTACTCCGCTATAGATTTTCTTTCTCTTTACTTATAGAGCAATGTCAAAAACCTGGAAATGGATTGAAACCTGATTAAGTTTATTGCGTGGTACAAAGTGGAAAGAGTTATCTATTATGGGCAGATATTGGGAATTTTGTGGAACTCTTCGGAAACATCTCAAAGCCAATGACGCTAAGATTGGTACTACGGGAGGGCTTGGCTGCAGGTGAGAATCTCTGGTTTCGCCTGAAGAGGTGTGCCTGTCTGCCCTATTTGGGTAGGTTCCGTAGTTGTGGTGTTTGCAAGTCCGCAAGCTGGGCTAGAAGGGAGCATCCCCCTTCAGCCTGTGAGTTACGCCTTCAACTTGGGTACTAACCTGCAAAGCTAGTACAGACTTGGATAAGGTCTCCTTCCCTCAGTGAGGGTGCAGGACTTGAGATCTGAAGCCATACTGGTAGCAGAGCATTTCGTGTGTTCTGAGTGCTGATCGGGCGTATCCCAATCCCGCGCCCATGGGGGTCGTGGCCATGAGCCCTCGGGTTGGTAGGCTACATAAACTAATCCCCCTTGTTGGTGATGGTCTTAAAACAAATTACTAAACATATTACTATACATATAGGGAGACAGAGTTTCTGCTTATCTAGATTCCCAAATAAGTTGACATCTAGTGAAATGAATTAATTGTTGTCGGGAAGTCTGAAGTTGTTTATTGTCGTTGCGAATTGGAAAGTATCTTTAGCATCATATTCGTTGTCTTCATATTCTAGGCAACCAAGAGAGAAGAGGCCACCACGACTTGAAGAGTCTGTGAAACCCTTTATGCGTCATACCCAAATATGAAAGGATTGACAGGAAAGTAAAAATGTATTTGAATCTGAAAATGTGAAAATTGCCGTTCACAATCAAAAGACAGAGGTGAATTTATATACAAAATTAAAGGATCCAATTCCAATGCCACTAAAAAATAACGTTGTTTGTGAGATCAAATGTGAAGAATGCGAAAAAGTATATATAGTACAGACTTCTCAATGGTTGAAAAGTAGAATGGCTTCACATAAATCTGACATCACCAAACTCCCTGACACGCACTAGCAACACACGCATTCAACTTAAATCATAGAGTAAATTCTGAAGACGTGGAGGTATTGAAAACAGAGGAGTAATCATCAAAAAAGATTGGTCTTAGCCATGACAGAAATGAATAAATAAGAAAATATTATCAATAAAAATAGATACAGATATGTTGAGTAATATATATTGATATTTGTTGGAGAAATCAAAAGGAAACTTCAGATTATTCGATGGTCCAGTCGACGAATAAATACCATAAAATGAAAGAGATCAAAATTATAAAAAACAACTAACGAACTGACATAAGAAAGGAATTTAAGAATTCACTAACAACCTATTCATTATGAATATTTTCAACTATCCAAGTAACACCAACTTCCCGGCTAGATATCTGAGAGGTCTGAATCCGGCTTTGTGCGAACTCCTATTGTGATTTCCCAAAGTGGTCACAAACACAACATGATTTGGGAATTCGCAAAGTGAGCTCCTAAAGTTATCGCAGGCGTAACCAGTATTAGATATTCACATTGCGAGTTGTCCCAAATGTCATTATAATAGGAAATTCACAATGCGAGTTTCTGAAATCATCGCAGATGTAACCAGAATACGAAATTCGCAATGCGAGTTCCTAAAGACAACACAGACCGTAACACGAATAGGAAATTCGCAATGCGAGTTCCTAAAGTCATCCCAGACGTAAGCAGAATAGGAAATTCACAATGCAATTTCCTAAAGTCATCACAGATGTAACCAGAATAGGAAATGTGCAATTCCAGCACCTAAGGTCATCCCGAATGAAACAACAATTGGAAATTTCCATGAATTTACTGAAGTTATCCCGAACATGAGTCAGATTTTTTTTCGATAATCCTCGTAAGTAATTTGAACAGAGAGAAATTGCCGGTAATTTCATTTCGTTACCCACTACTCATAGGTAGTAAAAATATATGTTTGATTCATAATAACCAAATGAATAACTTCTGAGGGGTTTCCTAGAAAAGCTATAGGATAAACAACAAAATTCAAAGAAGTGAAAACCTAATTTACATGGACTTTATCATATCTCGTCAGTGGATTTTGTGATGCACGATTTTTCGGAATGTAATGATGAAAAATGTAATGGTAGAAAATCACGGCGTTTTTAGATATTCGGTGGAGGAGAAAAAGTCAAGTTGAAAACTTGTATCATTCACAAGTAAAAAGTGTCTCGTAAATGCATGGTTCTGTTATTGTATAAAGATCTTCTCCATAAAATGGTTCTATATTTAAAACTAGTTATCAACTAGTACACTAGTTGATAGCAATACGAACCTTATTAAGTAACTTATGCAACTACGACAGACTCCAGTCCTCGATAAGAAAGCTCTCTTTTGCACATTATTATATTTTTTGATTGAATTATTTCATTACCATTATCATCAGACAACAGCAAACTTGAACAATTTAATGCGAGTGGAAATTACGGTCTTGAATATGTATGAAAATTTCCAGAATTTTTGGGGGAAAACATATAAACCAAAATTCAATCGAAACTGCTCCATGTTTTTCTGAAGAGATTCATTAGAATGTTGACAAATATAAAATCCGAGGTTTTTCCTCAAGAAATCATCAACACATATCTTATTTGAATACGGACAGGGATTCCAAATCAGTATTTTGTTTCCATATACCCTTCATAGTGATATGGATATATTTTCCCAAGAATCTATAACTCATTTCCATTAATTTCCAAAATACAAATAAGCCTTTAATTCCGACCGCGCTAAACAATACTCAAAGCCATCTAACCACCAGACGTAAGAACCGACAATCCAACCCAAGATATTACGATTTCGTCTGGTATATCTTGCCCATGATCTCGCCCATCTCGCAGATTTCGGGTCTAGTAGATCTGTGATTCCTTGCCTACAGTTAATTCCTTCTCGTACGAATTCATGATCTAAGTCTGCAGAGGACCTGAATGGCAGCATCAGTTCCACAGTAGATGAAAGAATATATTTTTTCAGAGCTGCTCAGATTCGTATTGTAGTTCGTAAGCACCAAGGTAATGTTTACCAATATATTATTTTGAGTTTCAGCAATTTCGATTGATTAGTTGGGTTGTTTACAAAGAAATTAGCGATCGCTCTGTTGAGTTCTGAACTTGCTGAAGATGTGTGTTTTAATTTTGTTGATCCGACTCGAGTGAAAACTCTCCATTAGGATTCATTTCCATTGCATTAATTCTCAGCTTTGATCTGAAATCCTCTAACCGGTAAGGTGCTGTAATTGAGATTTTTTTCTTCAATCTCTTGATGCAATGATATGCTGCGATGTCCGATTTCGAGCGAGTTATCTGTAGAACATCACAATAAACTTATTCTGTATTTCTGGAATTTCACAATTTTGGTCGCAGGTGGAATAACTCGCATAACCATTGGAGTATCAGGAGTCGATTGAGGAGTGGAGATAGTATGATGATGCAGTAACCCTACTCGGTATCAGGCTGCTTCCGTCGGTAACTCAGGGAGACTCTGACTCATTTTTCGAAGACCTTGATCTTAAATCTCGATAGCGAGAGGAGGTTATCGTGATACAATGTCAAACCATCCGTCCATACCTTGAATAATAAAACATTTAGATTCGGCATTTTATACCTTCCGCTGAAATATTCCTTCTATTTGCCTTTAGAATTCTTTCTTTTCGTAAAAGGTAGCAATAATCTGGCCCACCTCGGGTATTTCATTCTTTCTATACCTCTCATATCTGGAAAGCTTTTCCCTATCTGCCACCTGGCAAGGCTATCGTTAAGGGTCAACTCTTCACAAGATAAATTGTTATTATTAATTTTCCTCTTTCACAAAGTTCATTTGGAGTCAGAGCTGATAAGTTGCTGCACAGTTAAGAATTCTCTTGTTTCGGTTTTTGTTAGAAATAAATGTAAAGGTTGGTATCGAACTGGAGATTGAAGCTTCCTCGATTTGGTGGCGTTTCGGTTTTCGAATTCGTGTTCCAGTTAGTACATTTTTGCAGTGATTATTTTCGATTTCTCACGCTTTTCACAATATCAAGAACATCTGCTTGATAGATAACGCTCCGTTATCACCATAATTATCATCTGTTTGGGAATTCCCATCTAAACAAGACAATGAAATAATTCATAACCTGCCACGTTGCCAGTTTGTTCATTTTTCCTTTGACTTGGGAAATGGCATCGGTTGATTGTGAAAAGTGTAAATCTGTGATCTGTGATTTCATTTATTTTATTTATTGCGATACCTGCAAGGATGCCTTCCACACCACAAAATTATGTACACTATTGTCTTCCACAGAACCTAGAGCCGCAGCTGCAGAAGCAGAGGCCGTTTTTTTTTTGTGGTGGCTGTAGGGACTCTTTCCTTAAGATACCGATGCTTCTGAACAAGATCACTCTTCTGGAGAATGAGGTGTCATCACTGAGAGACGAAATAGATAATGTAAAGAAACAGCAACACTCACGGGACCATAACCGTGATGAGATGACTTCCGGGGTCGAGGCTGGGAACAACTCTGAAGATATGAGGAGGGAATTCCAGGAGAGGAATGCAAGGGCTAATAACATAATTGTTTTCAAGGCTCGTGAATCTCAGGCCACTGTGTTGGAGGAAAGAATCGATCACGATGGGTGGATCGCCAGGAGGATTATGGAGGTAGCGGGAGCTCGGAGGAACATCTCAGGAAGGTGGTACGACTTGGAAGACCCACCCCTAATAAGTGTAGGCCCCTTCCACTTATATTCGATAGCCAGGATATTTGTCATTCAATCATTAAGCATAAGAGAAGAATCGCTGATCGAGGATTCTCAGTGGATTTCGATAAGACTAAGATGCAACTTGAACTGCAAAAGGAAACTTTATCGGAGTTGAGGCGGAGATATGAGCTTGGTGAAAGAGATCTTTCCATGGTGTATAGGGATGGCAGACCAACTATAGTTGTCTCTCAGAGGCCGGCCATTGGGAGAAATCGTATGATTGCTCGGTCTGGATCTGAGTCCGGGTCGGAAAACTTACCTTTCCCCCAGTTAATCTTTTGGTGTAAAATTGTTACGATATATTAGTTTTGGCTGAGAGCTGGCTTGGTGCTGATATCTTAGACTCTGAGATAGGTCCAAAGAATTATAACGTGTTTCGTTTGGACAGAAACAATAATACAAGTAGCAAATCCCGGGGCGGAGGTGTTGTTATCTTTGTGAAATCTAATATTTATGCCAGCATCATCGAACATTCGTATAACAATGTTGAACATTCATGTCTGCGAATAAAGGGTATCGAAGACCTTATAGTCGGGGGAGTTTATTTGCCGCCTAATTCTAGCGAGGAGAATTACGCCTCGCATGGTCAAGCGATGGAGGAATTATCGTCATCGTTGCGGTATCAGAATTCAAGATTCTTCATCTGTGGTGACTACAATATTAGTACTGCCGGCTTTTTCGGTGGTCGCTTTTCTCTAGGTGAAGGTAATGAGAAATATTCACTGATGTCGAACTCCCTACACTTTGCTGATTTGATCCAAGTTGGTGAGATACCTTTTAGTCGCAGTACATTCCTCGACCTGGTCTTTACCAATGACTCGTCAACGGAGGTGATGGTTGCCTCAGAACCTTTGCAGGCAGCAGGTCTCCACCATACTGGTTTTCAGTTTTCAATCCCCACAAGTACTATTCGTGATACAACAACTGTTGATTGCATTGATCAGTTTGACTTCAACAGAGGGACTACCTTGGCATGAATACCTTTTTGGCTTCTATTGACTGGAATTTCAACGTGAATGACGTTGGTGGATCAGTGAGTGGATTTTATCGTGTACTATACAGTGGCCTACATCGCTTTATACCTTTAAAACCAAGAAAGTGCACTAAGTTTCCAGTCTGGTTCAATTGTGAGTTTATTAGAATGGTGTGCGCAATAGCACACATAGAAGATTTGTGAGATCTCGGGAGCGTGGGGATTATGCAGAGTTCTCCAGGTTAGGTGACTGTTGTAAGATGCTTAGTGGACCTTTCTTTGATTATTAGATGCGGAAAGTCGAGAGCAGTATTAGTTCAAACCCGTGGTACTTTTGGTCCCATCTGAATTCCAGGAGGAGAACTTCTAGTCTTTCTGAGGAAATGACTTTTCATGGTAGGTCGGTTTCTGGTGAAGAAAATGTGGTTGATCTTTTCGCTGATTTCTTCTGCGAAGTACATAATGGAGAAGTGATCATCCCACCCGAGATCAAATATACGAATAATATTGCCTTGAGTGCATGCCGTTTCACCCCTGGCGAGATATACGAGGTTATAACAAACATAAAATCGAAGCTCTCTGGCGGTCCAGATGGAGTTCCTACCTTTGTTTTAAAGAAATGCGTCAATACCTTATCAATGCGGCGTGTTTCCTGAATTTTGGAAGAAAAGTTTCTTGGTATACCTCAGGGATCTTACTTGGGACCGGTCTTGTTTCTCGTTTTCACTAACGATCTCGGTGCTGTCCTCAGCGTAAAATTTTTGTTATTCGCGGATGATGTCAAAATCTACACGGTTGTCAATAGTTTAATAGACGCGTTGAGGTTGCAGGGAGAGCTGGATCTTTTTTATACCTGGACAGTCCGTAATTGTTTATACTTGAATACAGCCAAGTGCCAAATCATCAGTTTTGACCGTTGTAATCACTTCTTTACTTATCAGTATAATATTGACGGCTCTCCATTATCTAGAGTTGGGGTGATCAAAGATTTGGGTGTGCGATTGGATCGTAAACTCGGTTTTAGGGATCACCTTATCAATATGACAAATAAGGAATAAGGAATTCCAAAGAGTTCTCTCGGCAGACACTAGTAACGTTATATATTTCTCTTGTCAGGCCAATTCTTGGGTATGGATCGCCCGTGTGGTCACCTTTTTATACCTGTCACATAGGGTTTGTCCAGAGGATTCAGAGGAGGTTCCTGCGATGTCTTGATAATAGGCATTTGGGGGGTGCATTTGGTGGAACCGATGAGTGGATTCGGTCCTACTTCGGCTTGGCTCCTTGAAGGTTCGTCGATGGTAGGCAGACTTTTGTCTCTTGTTTAGGCTGCTCAATGGCTCTGTGGATTGCTCTGATATTCTCGGGCTAATTAGTTTCAATGTTCCGCAAAGACCAACTAGGAATGTTCAACTTTTTCGTAATAGACTCCATAGAACTAATTATCGTTAACATTTATTTCCATCGCGCATTCTCGATCTCGGCAGTGGATATGGCGATCTTGATTTTTTCTCCATTGCTCTACGGTCGTCCAAAATTAAAACCCTTTCCAAGTTAAGAGAGATCTTCTACTCGTCGTCCTTGCCATGAGTGGCTCATCTACGCTTAACTGTATACCTGTATTTTATTCATATCTGTATATTTGCTTCATTATTCGTTGTATGTTGTTATATTGGGGGTTTTCCGTCATTCCTGCTCAATGCAGTGTAAATAAATGAATAAATGAATAAATAATATTTTCAGCAGAAGATCATCATGTTCAACTGCTACTGTAAAAGCTCTCGAATTAAAGTTCAGTAGCTTCCTAGTTATGTGTACTGAAAATAGAAGAACGCTGGGTTTGAGTCAACTGAGTATCCCAGGCTCGATGTTCATTTTTCTGTCAAGTATTCTGGTACCAGTTTCAGTTCTGGAAAAAGAATTGTAAGTACATAGACTTCTCTTGCTTCCACTTTGTATAATAGTTGTCGATACTCCGCAATTTTCGACGTCGTTTTTTAAGTTAACTTTTGTGATATCTTTCAGATATACTCTCTCCTCTTGCTTCTTCCACAATATGACGTCTGACCGGTTACTGATAGTCGTTGTGAGGATAGATCTATTTCAGTAGAGGGTGTATAAGTTTTGCTGTTCTTGTAGCTCTGCGGTTCATACTGATAGTCTAGGGGTATAAGTTTTATTATGAGTTGGAATTGCTGAGCTTTTTTGAGCCTCTAATTGTTCTCATTCCGTGGTGTCTGTCTTCGTAGTCGCTGTGAACTAATTGTAGGTACACAGGCTCCTATTAATAATAATAATAATAATAATAATAATAATAATAATAATAATAATAATAATAATAATAATAATAATAATAATAATAATAATAATAATAATAGTTTATTTTACCCAACAGGAAATTTCCCAATAACAGGGTAACATATTGACAATGAATAATATGAACAATTATTCGAACAAAATTACACATTCAATGATACAACGACAAACAATAACCGCCCGGAACTAAAAAAACAAATTAATTTTAAGTGCATCAGCAGCCCTGCACAATCGATAGACCGGAGCTTGCTCAAGTATGTTAGTCCGGGGTTTAGGGAGTCGAAAAGTTGATGTGGTTCTCGTTTCAATTCTTGGTACACGAATGTCAACCCTGGACAGTAGATGAGGTGAATCAATTCTTCCAGTGACAAGCTTTTGCGCAAATTTAGCGCACTGTCGCTTCTGTCTCTCCTGCAACGTTGAAATTCGCATTTCCCGCATGATCTACGACAAATCCGCACCACGTTCAGGATACCTGCCGGTCTTTCTATATTCAGCACACTTCAAGAATTTTCTATGAATGCGTTCAAGTGATGTTAGGTGGGAACTGTATATCGGAAACCAAACCAAGTTGGCGTACTCTAATTTGCTGACGACAAGAGAAAAATAGAGAATTCTGAGGACTGAGACATCAGGGAACTCCCTGGAACACCGGAACACAAAGCCTAAAGATCGACTAGCCGAAGAACAAAGCTCCTCGATGTGGGGAACAAAGCTGAACGTCGAATCAAATAACACCCCCAAATCGCGAAACCGATCTCCACTAGCGATAAGACAATCACCAATAGAATAATTGAAGGTGAGAGGACGTAAGCTTCTCGTGAAAGTCACCTTAAAACACTTTTGTATATTTAAAATGAGTCCATTGCGCGAGCACCAAACATTAACTAACTCCAAGCTGGACTGGAGCAGCTCTAAATCAACAATTCCGCGTATCCTCAGGTAAAGTTTGAAGTCATCTGCATAGGCCAAGGCAAAGCAACTGAGAAGAGCCAGAAGATCGTTGATAAAAATCATAAATAACAATGGTCCAAGATTAGATCTCTGCGGCACATCAGATGACAGACAAAATTCGAAAGACTTGAAGCCATTATAGAACACATTACTCATTCTTCCCTCCAAGTAAGATCTCATCAGGTCGACATATGCTGGACTGAGGCCAAAAAAAGAAAGTTTATTCAGCAACATACGGTGATCAACCGAGTCGAAGGCTCGTGAAAAGTCTGTATAAATAACGTCGACCTGACCTCCGTCATCCAGAGTCTCCGCGATAAACTGCGACAATGTTGCCAAATTCGTGACCGTAGACCTGCCCCGCATGAAACCGTGTTGCATTGCTGATATATGTGGTCTAACATTATGACTGATATTAGCGTATAAAGCTTCTTCATATACTTTTGCAAAGTTACACAGAAATTGGTCTATAGTGATTTATCGCCTTTTTTGAATATCGGAACTACTCGGGCTCTCTTCCAAATGGTGGGAAAAATGGAAGTACGCAAGCTGACAGAGATGATGCGATGTAGAGGCTCAGCAAGCACAGAGCTACAGTTTCTGATGAAAAATGAGGGTAGCTGATCGTCACCAGCAGTTTTTTTATCAGGAAATTTATCCATAGTAGATCTAATTTCATCTTCAGTTATAGAGGGTAAGACAACTGGAGGGAATTGGGAAAAATGAGTTTCGCTATAATCCCCGACTGCGTCTGGCATACGAACATTTGAAAAATGCTTTGCGAACAAATCGACTATATCTCTTGGATCGTCATGTGATCTTCCGTCGCTATGAAATACACCAGGAATTCTTGTGCCACTCTTCCTATGGTTGATGTATCCCCAGAAAGAGGAAGCATTTGACTCCAAATCGCCTTGCACCTCAGCCAAGTAATCGTCGTACGCCGAAGAAATTCCAGACTTGACCAACGACCGCAAACGCCTGAAATCTCGGAGATATTTAGTTCTTCCTGTGGACCGCCATCTTGAACGATAATAATTCTTTAATCGGATGTTGCGCTTCAAGTCAGGAGTAAACCACACTGGAAAGCAGCGTTTCCCAGAGGTATAAGTTCCAGTAGGTACATGATCTTTTATGATTTCGAACAATTTATCATAAAAATAGCTCAGAGCGTCATCAACATTATTGAATGTTTGGAGAATATTCCAATCAATGGAACCGAGCGACGAACGCAAGGCCGGAAAATCAGCTTTCCTGAAGTTATAAAACGTATTGTTGCTTGTTGGAAAATTTATTTGGCGTTCAAAGGAGCTTCGGCTCACAGTCATGCTCAGCGCGGGATGATACAGATCCTCCGGGACAAAGGGCGACTCAGAATGAGCCACAGACACCTCGACAGTATCTCCTGCAAGAACCAAGTCAAGCAATTTTTGGTATCTGTTGTAGATGAAGTTGAATTGCTGCAACTTGAGGAGGTCACAAAAATTTTTGAACAGCACCGACTTAGGACAAGAAGGCCCAACACTAAAATTGGGAATATTAAGATCGCCGATTAATACGACCGTCTTTCCAAGAAAGCTCATCTCAAGGGCAGATGTGAAGGTCTCGAGCTGAAAGACAGTAATATCAGGAGGAACATAAACCACACATATGATGAAATCGTAAGGTCGAGTACACTGACACAAAACCACGTCAATCAGCGGAACACGATCAGTCAAGAATTCAGTATTCAACGTTTTGTAAGAAATATTATCTGAAAGTGCAACCAGCACTCCCCCTCCACGAGATCTGTTGACCCTGAGAAACTGTCTGTCACAACGCACCACACTATATCCCGGCGGAACTATCTCGCAATCAGTCACCGAGTCACTAAGCCACGTCTCACCGATACAAATAATGTCATATGTATATTCACAGGCTGATTTGAAAAATTGAGGTAATTTAGAATTGAGCCCCCTAGAGCTCTGGTAATAAATGGAAACACCTGGACGCTCACCGGCCGAAACAGAAGAAATAATCCTGTTGGAAGACACTAGTTTTTCGAGCCAGAGCTCACTATCGTAGGAACACCCCCTACATGTTTTATTTTGAGACCGGTCTCACCCTCGGCCACGCGCAGCTCCATCTCAGCCTTAACGGCCTTAAACATCTTCACCTGCTGTGGCGTTCTGTCCGGAGTTATGAATACTCCCGCATATTTATCCTTGATTTTCTGAAACCTGCGCAACACCATAGGAACCAACTCCGGGGAAGACAAACGCACCTTCATGGGACGAGATCGTACCTGTTTGGTGGGATCGAATTTTCCGAGTCTAATGGGAGTAACAACTTGATCAGGAATATCACACTCCTTCAACAGCGATTGCACAAGCACCACGTCCTCCCTTACCTGTTCCAGCCTGCCGGAGCCCCCCTCAGAGCTGCCATGAATTACTACATTATTAGCACGTTTTGTTCTTTCAAGAACTTCCGCAATCACCTGTTCACTCGATGGTACCGGCACAGGCAACTGTGTCACGGGAACATCCATCGCACCAGCCTATTATATCCTATTATATAATTAAGGGCTTCCTTCGTTTGATCGAATTTGTGGCATTAATCGAATTCTATAGGTCTTTTCAGGATAGCTTCTCCATAATGTTCAGTAGGTGGTACTCCCACAAAGCATAGATATGATGAATTAATCGGTTTCTGGTGACAGGTTTCAATGAATCAGCAACTTAGTTACTTCGTTTTAACTTATGTTGCGACTTTTGAATATTATCACTATTATTTCATGATAATAATTATCATTATCTCGAATTGTAACAAATTAATCTCTCATAAATTTGCCGGCTGATTGGCTGCGATCCGAGGTCACTCCAATTTTGGAGAAGGCCGACAAGATTTGTGCCGAAAACTATTGACCAGTCAGCTTGGTTTAGTAGTTTCCAGAGTTTGTGAACGTGCTATCCTTCAGGAACTGAGAGAGTTTGCTATTCGTAATAATCTGATTACCGACTGTCAGCACGGTTTTTGCCGGGTCGGTCTATTATCACGAATTTCTTGAGTTGTAATAACATCTGGTCTAACATGATAGACGAATATAATTGTGTGAATGTAATTCACTTAGATTCCTCCAAAGCTTTTGACCGAGTTTCAGCAAAGCGAACAAGGTGCTGTAGAAGTTTCAGAGTTCATTTCACGAATTTCACGGAAAACCTACATACGACCTTTCTTTCAATTCGCAAGGCTTGTTTGGAGTCTGAACTTCGTGCAAGATAGTGAACTGCTGGAAAATGTTCAAAGACGAGCAACTTGTTTTCCTTATGGTATAGCGCGACCGTCGTACGAGAAAAGGCTCTCCATTCTCCGTCTCACCTAATTTTCCGCTAGGCGAGATCTTATAACTACCCAACAAACACAACATACAGTACAGTTTCTGCAGCACAAGTGCCACCGGAATGCGGTACATACAATGTTGTATTTAAACTGCACAGTCTCTGCATTGGTGATACTGCTGTCGAAAAAATGCAGTCTTTTAAATACAGCTGCTGTACATCTTTTGTGCAACAAAATCGAAATGCTGTATGAGACAACGCTGTCTCTGTCTTTGATGCTTTATTTTGTTCTAATAGTCAGCCACCGTTGTCTGTGCCGATAGCCGGTTCTTTAGAGAAGCATTGTCGATTGTCATCGATGGCCATGCTGTTTTGTAACGGAAATTTGTTTGTTGTGTAGTACATTCGTTTTTGATTCTGAGCGAATCGCGCTATTTGAACTGACTGTTTGTATCGAGTTGATTGGGTGCAAGTGTGAAAAACTGATGTTTCGACATGATCAATTGCCGAAAAAACGAAATAAGGCAAATTTGACTGATCTCAGTGGCTAAGATGAATATTTAGATGATACCGATTCTTTTGGAACTGGGATGAGTAGACAATAGAAGAAAACATCTGAGTCTCTACCTGAACTGGACAGGGTCAACAGAAAACAGAATTTCGAAGTACATAAACATCAATGAAGGAATTTTAGGTATTATATTCACACAAGGTAAACCTTTTTTTGTGTATTTACTCATTTTTCTCCACTTCCAAGTTGCTGTAAGAAAGAACGAAGAGAGAAAAAAATGATTTACCAACCGATATTGAAACAACCATCATGGTATGATTGAGAAATATGTATCTACTTATTTTAGAGGACTTAGAAAGGAACGAGATGGGGGAGTTACCCAATAATATATTATATATCATGTATAATATTTGATATGGCCGGTTTTTGTGTAAATTCAAGTTTTTTCCACTAAAGTCATCTTCCTAGTGCAATATTTTTCTTATTAAGTTGAGTTTGCTATGAATCACTTTACGTTATATGCTCAATCTAAACTAGGTTAACCCTATTCCTCAGACAACCAGTATGTTTCAGGATTCCGGCTTACCTCCAGAAAACCTATATTTTTAAGTAATCGCATTGAAATTCTTGACTTACATACTACAGATTGTGTCTTTTGGTCTAACCAAAAATGGCCGTACGATTTTTCAGATAATGTTGTTTACATTTTTATATATTTGAATTCCATGTTGAATTTCTGGTGAAATGTGAAAAATTAAATAATTTAAATATTTTTCTGTTGAGTATTCAATATCTAGATACAGAAAGAATTGCAAATTTTTTTTACCGTAAAGCATAGAAGTCGAATATGCAAAAATATACACATCACATCATATGAGAAAATCAAAACTTATTCGGCAATTTTCGAATAAACTGGAAGTAGTAGACTCCCTTTATTCACATCTGTCGAAGGTAAATAATTTAGTATCAATGTGCAAAGTTTCAATTCAATCTCTTAAAAAATTATTATTTTTTCGGGAGTGAGTCTTATTCCTGTGAGTCTCGTTATACAGCCGAGCTTCTGCTGCATTATTGCTGCTCAGAAACATATCGAAGTAGCACAGTTGGTGCATTAGAACTATGTGCAAACTGCATTACAAAGTGGCATAGCTCCTGCACAACTGCTGTATAGAGGCTGTACTTCGAACGCAGTTTGAGCTGTACAGTTTTGATGCAATTCCGCGGGACATATACGGTCCGTTTCGATACAGTTACTGTACCACCATCGCTGCACTTCAAGTGCAGCAACGCTGTTCAGTTTTTGTACTCTCGCTGCGTTTAAGTGTTTGCTGGGTACATATAGGGCTTCCAATAGTCTATTTGGTGTGGATATGTCTCATGTGTTTTCCTTGAAAGGAGGACACTCACTAGGAATTCAGGAGGAATTTTCTATCTAAAGGAGTCTTTGAATGTTAGAATTAACACCCTGCGAGTATTATGCAAGCGTCAACAGTCAATTATTTCAAATGTGGATTTGAGACGCATTTGATCGGCTGCGTGATGTGCTTCAAGGTTCTTATAGTGTGCTTTTTTAATATAACACGGTTTGACTTTTTTTCGCTGCAAAAAATCTTCATGAAACCATGAATATGTTCAAAATGTTCAGCTCCGACGTCAACATGAGATTCGGAATCGATAAATGCAAATTCGAAACATCGAAAGGAGAAAGGTTACGGACACACAACGATACATCACAAACGACTAAGAAATAATTGAGCAACTAGAAATGCAAGAGTTATACAAATATCGCGGTATAGCGAAGTTCGGACGAGTAGAGCAAAAGCAAATAAGAGAAACAGTTAGAGCTGAATTCAAAAAATAGGTGAAAGATATATTTAAAACATACCTTAAATCAAAAAAAAAAAAAATTAAGGCCATCAATACTTCCGCAATACCAATACTTACATACTTCTTCGGAATAATGAAATGGTCAAATACCTACACAGAAGATCTAGAACGCTTACTAAGAACATCCATGACAAAATTCGCATATCATCACCAAAAGTCAGCAAAGGAGAGAATGAGTATATAGCGTGAAGAAGGCGGCAGAGGCATCATCTCCATCCGTGACCTGCACACAAATCAAATAAAATCACTTCGTGAATTCTTCAACACCAGGGCATAAGACTCACCCTTATGGAGAACTGTCGAACGCCTTAAAGATTGAAACACGAAATATAAGGCAATAAGGCAGACTAAATCAAAGAAAGGATAGGACCTCAATAGCTCAAACATAGATAAGCATGAGTCAGTGAAGTGCACGACAAATGGTAAGATTTTCCCCGAAACAGAAGGTTTCATAATATCCATAGAAAATAGAGTCGTTTCGACAAAAATTACAGAATATTTATCATCAAGGAAGACATAGTAGACCAATCCGTAAGTTCAAACAACCAAGAGAAACGATCGAACATTTCCTAGGTGGTTGCACTCAATTAACTTCTACTGAATACAAGACTCGGCATGATATTATGGAGATGATCATCCACCTAGAACTGGCCAAAATGTACAACCTTTTCAAGAGACCATACCCTCCAGATTATCAATATACAGTAGAAACGATCTTCACCGACAAGATGAATGGCATAACATTATATTGGGACCGATCCATCCTGGCTGACTTAACACCGAACCACAGACCAGACACCATCCTCATAAACGAAAATGAATACATTAAAAATTAGATTGTCGCAAATACAGATAGTAAAAAATTTCAAAAAGCACTGCCGTGAAGGCAGCAACTTTTGCGCGCATGTTCAATGTAGATGACCGCTTCAGCAACGAATTTGAACGTGCGCGCGTACCAAATTTCAGTTCGATACGATCATAAGTTCTGGAGATATCGGGAAAAAATATGTCAAATTTCGATGTTTTCTTCTCGATATCGTTGATTTTTTCGGTATTACTCGAGAAATACTGATTCAGTCCTGATTAAACTTCACAGCTAGTTTTAAGATGCTGAAAGACAACTTTATGCAAAATTTCGTGATAATCGTGTTATTAGAACAATTTGAAAAAAAAAATTCATATGATTTTCTCATCATATCATCCTAATTAAATTCTGTATGAAACTTCGAACTGTTATTTTCGATGAAGTACTGGATTTCAATTCGATCTGATCTCTATTTTTGGAAATATTGTAAAAATAAAATTTTGAATGGGTATATCTACGGAATCATTGGGCGGATTTTACCCATTCACGAATTCGACCTTCGTAATTAAGCCCCAAACCTACTCTACAAATATCGAGTTTCTAAGTCGTTTCTTCCGGAAGTTATTGTGTTTACGGTCAGCCTAACGGCCGACTGCGTAAACACAATAACTTCCGAAAGAAACAACTTAGAAACTCGATATTTGTAGAGAAGGTTTGGACCTTAATTACGAAGGCCGAATTCGTGAATGGGTAAAATCCACCCAATGATTCCGTAGATATACCCAATCAAAATTTTATTTTTCCAATATTTCCAAAAATACAGATCAGATCGAATTGAAATCCAGTACTTCATCGAAAATAACAGTTCGAAGTTTCATACAGAATTTAATGAGGATGATATGATGAGAAAATCATATAAATTTTTTTTTCAAATTGTTCTAATTACCCGATTATTACGAAATTTTGCATAAAGTTGTCTTTCAGTGTCTTAAAACTAGCTGTGAAGTTTAATCAGGCTTGAATCAGTATTTCTCGAGTTATACCGAAAAAATCAACGATATCGAGAAGAAAACCTCGAAATTTGACATATTTTTTCCCGATATCTCCAAAACTTATGATCGTATCGAACTGAAATTTGGTGCGTTGCTGTGAAATTAGAAGTTCAAAGCGTGAGTATAATTTTTCTTGGATATGATAAATGGTTCCCGAAAAAAAAATTTTTTTGGAAAAAAATTTCGAAAAAATTTTTTTTTAAAAATAACCAACAATACAATCCTGACGAAATTTGGCTCAAAGTTGCGCGTCGTTGTACTTCACCTAACCGCCAAGTTTGAATCCAATCGCTCAGGTAGTTTCTGAAATAAAAAATAAATAACTTCAAAACTTCAAATGCCTATAACTCCGAAACTATTCAATCGATTTGGCCCATTAACGAACTTAACCGCGGCATTTCAATGCGCGACCTACTCTGAAAGTTTCAAGTTGCTAGCTCACTTCGTTCGACAGTTATCGTGTCTACGGCCGGCCGGACAGAATCGATTTTGACACCGGATTCGTCATCAGTGAGTCCAACCTAGTCGATTGAGACCATTTTCGGCTCAATCATCCAAAATTACAGACATTTGATCAAAACGATAGCACGCTGTTCCCCTAGAACATGCGCGCAAAAAGACACGGGAAACACCAAGCACCAAATATCCACCACTAGCCTTCATACTAAAAGAAAAAAGGAATCTCAAAGAAGTCATCATAGTATCCATAATAATATCCACAACTGGCCTTGTGCCCATCTCCTTGACAGAATCGTTTTCCAAATTGAAGCGATACAGGGTGATTCCAAATTAGGTGGTAACCGAAAATCAGCAGTTCCCAAGATATTTGAATTTTTCTGATTGAGTTAATTTTTTGACATTTTTTTTACTTTGGCCAACTTTGATTATGATTTTGATTCATATTCATTAGAAGAGGATATAATACGTATGAAAACAGCTGAAATATGCTGTAATAGTTAGGTCAGGAGCTTTAATCTATACAAGTATTGACCCTGCTAAATACAAATTTTTCATATGGTCCTCACGAAATTCTGCATGAACCTCAAGCTATAATTGTCGATGAAATACTTAATTGCAATTCGATCCAAAATTTCGAATGGGTATAACTACCTAAAGAATAATTGGTGAATTAAACCTATTCAAGCATTCAACCTTCTTAATTAAACTGAAATCCTGCTCTACAAATTTATTCCCTATGTCGATTCTCCCTGAGGTTAATCTGTTTACGGTTGGTCTAACCACTGATAGTGAACATAATAACTTCCGGAAGAATCTACTCAGTAGCTTGATAATTGAAGAGTAAGTTTGGAGTTTAATTACGAAGGCCGAATTGGCTAATTAGTAAAAACTATCGAATGATTCCGCAGATATTCCCTTTCAAAATTTCAGTTTCCCGATATTTCCAAAAACGAAGATCGAACCGCCCTTCAATAAAAAATGCCACCTTGAAGTTTCAGCCAAATAGGGTCTACAGAATAATGAGCAGTTCTGTAGAACCTGCAGCCGTGCAGTGCTGCTTGGATCGGTAAGTGTTGCGTGTAATTCCCTGGAACCGGTATGGTAGTCGCAGCCGGTTTGCGCCAGGCAGCTACTGCTGGGATCCGAATCGTACCTTTAGGCTAGTCGTCTACTGCAAGTGATTTCGAGAGGCGCGATAGGAGCGTAAACTAACGAATTTGCGCGACAGATCCAAATGAATTCGAGCGGCGCAATCGTATCCCGATCAGTTTGGATCTGCCGCGTCTATACGCTCGAAAAGAGGAGCTATCCGTCGGCAAGTGGAATGTATGGTTTGTGAACGGAATATTTGTTGAAGCTCGTTGTTTATTGTTGGTAAATTTTAGATGGATCAGATTGAAAGGTTAATGAATGTTGCCTTTTTTCTTACATTAAACTCACATCCAGAAGTTCTGTAGGTGTTTAGTAGCCTACCTGAAGTTGGACTCTTTGGCAATAATCGGCTGTATAGCATTCCGAATATAATTAATCCAGCGTGTTTCGCCATTATCTCGGGTTTTATAGCTCTTACTATCTCAATATCTATTATCAATTTGTTTTTTTAGTCTCTGACCAATTTTATTCCGAACATTTTTCTATATGCTCAAGTGTTTTTGGCCCATACGTACTCTAATGATTCAACTACGTTTCAATCAATCTCATATGCAGAACGATCTTTACGATAACAAAATAAACATAGTTTTTTCTTTATAAAACGCTACGGATTTCACTAGTGACCTGTTTTCTAAAATACGCATGCACTTCTGCAAAATTTTAAGAATTTCTGAATATCTGTGTCACCATAATTTTTTCGATGTTTGCAGTTTTTGAAGTTTTGAAGTCTTGTTCTAGATACATTAATAACATATTTACCTTCTGAAGCTGACTTTTCACAGATAAAATTCAAATCAGCCATAAGTTCTACATCGTTTGTTCTCGAAGTACCCAGGTCATCAACATTCACACTTCAACTTCCATTCCAGTATTTTAAATGAGTAACCGATAATAATCATTCATTATCAAGATGGTGAATTGTATCCGATAATTTAATTTTTTCTAAATTCGAATTTACCTTAGCTCAAAAATTTTCTCCATTCCCTAGCTAACATATGCCTGATCAAGTGAGATTTATCCTTGAAATGAATTATTAATCTTAACATTAAAAAAAATAAAACACTTGACTTCGTTCACAATTTTTAATTTAAAATATTTTGTTGACATGCATGTTTCGGGTTTTATTCCATCATCAAAACTGAAACGAGAATACATGGGACTACACAAATATACATCAATGAATTATTAATTCCAAATCCATCCCGTATCACAATTTCTTCAATAAACACGGAAATCTGAAGTAAAAATCCTCTGCTACGCAAGAACAAGAACGAACCGAAACCTCGCGAACTATCTGCCAGTGGAGGACCCCGAAGCCTGAGACCGCTTGGGTCGTAAAAGCTCATCGGCGCTCGTAAAACTCGTAGCTCATAAAAGCCTCAAATCGCTTCCAGTGGACGGCCAGGCTTAGAGTGTGAACAGACGCCGCTGTCCTGCATAGTCTGACTGTAGGATCCAGTAAATGCTTCGACTATTCACCAGTAGTGAAAGGACGATGCAAAGGAAAATTCTATATATCTCACGTTTCGGAGAATTCAAGAAATATATAATATAATAAAATAAGACTGAAACCGTGTCTTCCAGTGTTCGCTATCGATTATATTAGAGTGAAATTAGAAATTTCAACGGATTCGGATTTCAAAAAGAATATGAAATATATGAATTTCTAAAACCTAGATAGCATAATAAGATCCTGTGGATGTTCTTGGGATTATCGAGCAGGGATATTAGTATATCCCAGGGAAATCCGAATTCGTCTATACATCATCCTCAGGATATCCTGAGGATATAGAATGTTACTAAGTGGGAATCCCCCAGGTGGTGTTTTTGTATATCCGGAGGATATACTCCACAGACCATAAGCTATCAAGAGGACATCCTGAGGATGACTTATTTAGAAAAGTGGGAACTCCCCCAGCGCTCTACGCATATATTCTAGGGATATAGTTCCAAGTTGACTATAGGACATCTCTAATTAAGAAAAGAGGGAGGGGGGAGTTTCATATTACAGGGTCATTAGACTGAAGCAATGTACGTAATTTCAATAACTTTTATTCTAAAAGAAAGCCTACAAAAAAAAGGGATATTACATATTTCTCAACTTATCACAGGGTTCAATCATTTTCTTACATCTCTCTAGCCAGCCAGCAACAGATTTTTCCGTCTTTCTCAGTGTAGAAATTTTCGCAATTTCATCAGCGTCTGAAACAAAATATATAAATTGAAACAATAAATTAATTGCAGAGTTATTTTGCTTACCATTTATCAATTTTGTAATATACAATCTCCCAAATTTCCTCTTTTTCTTCGCCAGTTAAACTGCATTGCCGTTGTCACTGATTGGGGGAGTCATTGCCCCTCCTACAAATTCATAACTATTGTTTCTTCCGCATTGTGCAATTTCTTTGGCCTAAAATTAAAAGTCAGCAAGTTACATTAACATTATGACAAATGACATTCAGACCGTTGCAAGTACTTATCAACACAAAATGTGATTTCAAGCAAGGGACCAAAAGCTCCGGTTATAGTTACGGTTATCCGAATTGAAAGATTATCCTTCATCTATGTCAGTTTGGATAACCGTAACTATAACCAAAGCTTTTGGTCCATCGCTTGAAATTGATAGCATCAAGGGTAAGATGACAATCAAATACTCAGTGACCTAGCAACCATTAATCAAAGCAATACATTTAATCTTATTTCCTAAAATACTTTTTTTCTGAGAAGAAATTATCATTTAAATCCTCATCAAAATGAATTGACACTTCGGGCTCATAGGTTGAACTTTCTACTCATGAATTCATTTAAATCACTTGATGTACAAACTATTAATTGAACTCACAACTAGATGAAAAATTTGCTCATCACTTAAAAAAAATCTTAAATGTCTCCAGATCTAAGCTATTCATTGGAAAGGTTATATCCAAAGAATCATAATGATTAGTTGATAATAATACCGTTCTTTATTCTTTCTGAAAAGGGCATCGACCGAAGTCCTTCAGCCTATTGGTTGATATTTCATCGTTTGCTGGTTTTTGGGCTTCCTTTAGGTTTTGTTTTATTTTCATCACATCTTGTACAATATCCAACACAATACTTAGGATAATGTGACACTGCGTAATCAGAGTCTTAACCATACTTTGATCACCTTAAAAGTTTCACATATTATACTGTCTTATCGAACTGCACCTGATCAACTCACAAATGTTCAAATTATTTTGTGTGCAATGCTTGTTGCATACATTATTTCACATTCTCTTGGTTTGATTTCTTCCACTCACTGTATTTGATGCTGGAAATGAATAAACATATAAAATAATATAAAGTGCAATAAAATATTCAGTGAAATGAATAGAAAGAATCAAACATGAGTTTACAAAAAATTCAACTATGAACAACACCAACTTCATGTTATATTCTGATCTTTATGTTAGATCCTATACCAGATTTTATATTGCGAGGCCAAACGCTAATTGGAACAGAACTAAATTTATGAACTAGGCGTTCTTGATCGAGCTTCGATTCCAGTTCTGGTTCACTTTTGAATTCGATTTCGATTTCCTGATCGGCTGAGTAACATCGACCAGCTCAGTCGGTACAACACATATTGTACCTGGAAGTGTTCGGGTATCCCTCCACAAGTTTGAATGCATACCTATTAGTATACCTACCATTAATTGTCTTATTTCCAACATTGTGATGTATCGCCCATTTAGCTAATGAAATAGAACAAATATCTGTTGTACTCACCTTAGAGATGTTAAATAATTTCAATCTTTGACAAACCATGGGTTACTAAAAGTCTCCTTCGGTAAGGTTTTTTTCTGAAGAATAATAGGATAATGGAACATCATTTAACTCATTCATATTGCAAGAACTCATTGGATTTTCAGATGTGTCGGTTCCATAAATCATACCACCTCTATTTTCCATTAACTGTACTGTTTCAATCTTACAAGCTTGACCTTCAAGCTCTTGTATTGAATTACTCCTTTTTGTCGTTGGATCCCTATGTTATATTTGTTAGTTAGTTAATGAATTTTTTATACTTACATACCACAGGGTATAAAATATAGCACAAAATCACTGCCGAAATCCACTTTCGAAATGGACGAATGCAGAACGAGTTTACTGAAGACGAAAAGTATACCATTTCATCAGTTCTTGTATTTTGTGATGCCCATAATTAATATTACTCCAAGTCAAGAAAAGAAGCAAAAAAAAAGAAAAAAATATCGATCAACGCAGAATCTGTCAAATGTCATGATTGACCCATCATAGATTATGAACCACAGAACATAAAGTAATATGAACTTATAACTTCCTAATCTGTGTGATCGATAATCAATGATCTAATAATATATTATTACATTAATCACATTGCTATATTGAATTTTCTTATATTATCAGATTATTTCTGATTTTTTCATAATCCACAAATGATATTCACCCAGATATATTAAAAAAGTGAATAATTCGATTTCACACTTCAAGTTGGATATTTTTCGTTATTTAATGATACAACATAGATCCAACCCATAAACATTCTGGCTCTTATTGGTATTTGAACCAGCAATCAACGCGAAGTCGTATTTCGAAAAATTTGACGTGGATTGCATCACAGCATTCGCAGCTACTAAGGGACATAATTGGGATATATGTATCCTAAATCGTAGGGATATCCCAAGTTGTACATCCCAAGTATGCCCTCGCAATGTCGAAAATTTAATGTGAGTTGCAGTTACTCAGAGGATATACTTGGTATATACGAACCCTAAATCATAGGGATATCCCCAATTGTACATCCCCCGTATATCCTCCCAATGTCCTGGGACATACGCCACGAATAGGATATTGAGAGGATATACTGAGGATATGGTGTGCTATCTGGAAAGGAATTTCTTGAATTTGTGTATTGATTTGTTCCTCAGGAAAATCAGGAAATCTGATTTGGCTGAAATAAAGTACTCGCTTATGAAGTGGCGGTATAGAGATTTCAGTGAAATTCAGATTCGGATAATTCTTCATATTGCTACTGTAAATCTACCAACCAAGTCTCATTTCGATCAGATAAATATTTTTCGAGTTTTTGAAAAATTAAAATTTCAAATGGCTGTAACACTTAAACCATTCAGCAGATTTGGCACATTAACGAACTTTACTGAGATATTCAGGATCAAAACCTAACCTGAGAATGACTTTAGATCCTTTCTTTCGAAAGTTATCGTACACACGGATGACCAGCCTGGCAGCCGGACAGAATCAATTTTGTCCACGGATTTTTCATCAGTGAGTCCAACCTAGTCATTTGAGACCAATTTCGGCTCAAAATTCGAAAATTACACACATCCTTACGGAATGATAATGCGCTGTTCCCCAGAACAAGCCCGTAAAAAGAATAAGTATGATTTGAAAGGTGATATATGAAGAAGCAAAATCAATTTCTCACATCATTTTGCCTGCAACTTTCGAATCTGCAACTTATGTATGCCCCAATTCTCTCAAAAACTTGCCAACTCCCTCCTTTATTTCCTGAACAAGTTGCCGTTAGAATGCTACATTTCGAGTATGCAACAAGTAAAGCTTTCAAGGTATTAGGCCTATTAATGAGAAATGCAAGAGAGTTTAACTGTGCGAAAACTTCTTTTTTGCGCGCATGTTCTAGGGGAACAGCGTGCTATCGTTTTGTCCAAATGTCTGTAATTTTGGATGATTGAGCCGAAAATGGTCTCAATCGACTAGGTTGGACTCACTGATGACGAATCCGTTGTCAAAATCGATTCTGTCCGGCCGGCCGGCCGGCCGGTTGGCCGGCCGTAGACACGATAACTGTCGAACGAAGTGAGCTAGCGACTTGAAACTTTCAGGGTAGGTCGCGCATTGGAATGCCGCGGTTAAGTTCGTTAATGGGGCAAATCGATCGAATAGTTTCGGAGTTATAGGCATTTGAAGTTTTGAAGTTATTTATTTTTTATTTCAGAAACTACTCAAGCGATTAGATTCAAACTTGGCAGTTTGATGGAGTATAACGACGCGCAACTTTGAGCCAAATTTCGTCAAGATCATATTGTCAATAAATTTAAAAAAAAATTTTTTTCGAAATTTGTTCACAAAAAAATTTTTTTTTCGGAAACCATTCATCATATCCAGAAAAAATTATACTCACACTTTGACCTTCTAATTTCACAGCAGTGTACTAAATTTCAACTCGATACGATCATAAGTTTTGGAGATATCGGGAAAAAATATGTCAAATTTCGAGGTTTTCTTCTCGATATCGTTGATTTTTTTGGTATTACTCGAGAAATACTGATTCAGTCCTGATTAAACATCACAGCTAGTTTAAAGATGCTGAAAGACAACTTTGTGCGAAATTTCGTGATAATCGGGTTATTAGAACAATTTGAAAAAAAAAATTTATATGATTTTTTCATCATATCATCCTCATTAAATTCTGTATGAAACTTCGAACTGTTATTTTCGATGAAGTACTGGATTTCAATTCGATCTGGTCTGTATTTTTGGAAATATTGGAAAAATAAAATTTTGATTGGGTATATCTACGGAATCATTGGGTGGATTTTACCCATTCACGAATTCGGCCTTCGTAATTAAGGTCCAAACCTTCTCTACAATTATCGAGTTTCTAAGTTGTTTCTTTCGGAAGTTATTGTGTTTACGCAGTCGGCCGTTGGGCTGACCGTAAACACAATAACTTCCGGAAGAAACGACTTAGAAACTCGATATTTGTAGAGTAGGTTTGGGGCTTAATTACGAAGGTCGAATTCGTGAATGGGTAAAATCCGCCCAATTATTCCGTAGATATACCCAATCAAAATTTTATTTTTCCAATGTTTCCAAAAATACAGATCAGATCGAATTGAAATTCATTACTTCATCGAAAATAACAGTTCGAAGTTTCATACAGAATTTAATGAGGATGATATGATGAGAAAATCATATAAATTTTTTTTTTCAAATTGTTCTAATAACACGATTATCACGAAATTTTGCATAAAGTTGTCTTTTAGCATCTTAAAACTAGCTGTGAAGTTTAATCAGGACTGAATCAGTATTTCTCGAGTAATACCGAAAAAATCAACGATATCGAGAAGAAAACCTCGAAATTTGACATATTTTTTCCCGATATCTCCAGAACTTATGATCGTATCGAACTGAAATTTGGTACGCGCGCACGTTCAAATTCGTTGCTGAAGCGGTCATCTACATTGAACATGCGCGCAAAAGTTGCTGCCTTCACGGCAGTGCTTTTTGAAATTTTTATATAAGGCACTTGTGAGACCACATCTGGAATATGCCTCGGTAGTATGGATGCCTGTAACTGCCATCAACGTTGATACCATAGAAAAGGTACAGAAAAGATTTCTCAGGTACTTACATGTAAAAAAATATAAAGAATTTTCATTTATGAAATCATATCGCTCTATGTTAATTTAGTTTAGTTTTCAATCTGTAGATAATAGAAGAAAAACAAAAGCTGCGATTTTTATTTCTGATGTTGTAAATAGTAGAAATTATTTTGATTGTGATTTTCTGAGTTATATTAATTTCAAGGTTCCAAACTTGAATTTAAGATTGCATAATAAGAACATATTTTTCGTTAAACCGAGTGTGTTATCCCCTATTAACACAATGTTAATTATTTGTAATGAATTCGTCCAAAAGTTTGATATAGACATATTCAATACTGGTGTAAATGAGTTGAAAGCTCTTTTGTATGTGTAATTGTTACCTCTCTACATGTGTAATTACTCTAAGGGAGTATATGTGGAGATTAAATAAATAAATGAATAAATAAATGAATAAATAAATAAATAAATGAATAGTTTCGGTTCAGCAGATTTTTGCACGCATCTTCTATGCGAAGAGTGTGCTATCATTGTCCAAATGTCTGTTATTTTAGAATTTTTAGCCAAAAATGGTCTCAAACGACTAGGTTGGACGCACTGATGACGAATCCGGTGTCAAAATCGATTCTGTCCGTCCGCCCGGCCGTGGACACGATAACTGTCGAACGGAGCAAGCAAGCGACTAGAAACTTCCAAGGTAGTTCGCGCATCGGAATGCCGCAGTTGAATTCGTTATTAGGTCAAATCAGCCGAATGGTTTCGAAGTTATAGCCATTTGAAATTCCGAGTTCATTTACCTGATATATCAGGAACTACTGAAACGATCGGATTGAAACTTGGCAATTATTTGAAGCCTTACGACGCGCAATTTTTAGCGAAATTTTGTTGGGATCGTTTGGTCACTTGATTCAGAAAAAAATTTTTTTCAAAATTTTTTTCCAAAAAAAAATGTTTTTAGAAACTATTGATCATATTCGAAAACAATTCTGCTCATACCTTGAGCTTCATATTCTACAGAAGTGTACCAAATTTCAATTCGATGCGGCTATTAGTTTTGGAGATATTGGCAGGCGTGAAATCATTTTCCAACAGGATGGGTGTCCCGCACAGAATAAGCTAAATGTTCGCTCTTTTTGAACGAATTGTTTCCTAATCGGTGGATATTAATAGGGTCGTGGCCAGCGAGAAGTCCGGATCCTACACTTTCAGATTTCCATGTGTGGGACACTTTAAAAGAAATGGTATATGAAAGGGACATAAATTCACGTAAACAACTTGTGGAAGCAATAGACGGAGCAGCGAGAAGATTGAGGATAAACTTCAAGCGAAAAGTAACTACTGTTGAGATTAGAAAGAGGGCACGTGCTCAGGAGTAGTGGAGATCACTTCGAGCATAATTAATAATGAAATTTGGGTTAGGTTACTATAAAATATATTCAATTCGTAATTTTTTCTCAGCTTCATATATCTCCTTTCAAATTATACTAAGTCTGTTTTGAAATGTAATACAGCCTAGTTTTGCCTTTTTGATGTATATCATATTTTTTTCCGAAGAAAATATCCTGAAGTTATAATCAAAGTTGGTCAATAGAGAAAAAATTAAATTAACTAAAATAAACAAATATCAAATAGTTTCTTATAAAAATCTGAAACTAGAAATTAGTGGACGCATTCTAATGAAAACTTGTTATGAAAATAAAGAAGGAAGTTGCCAAGTTTTTGAAAGAATTGGAGCATACATACATTGTGGAATTCGAAAGTTGCAGGCAAATTGATATTTAGAAATTGATATCGTATTTCTTCATATATCAACTTTCAAATCATACCAAATCTATGACATCACAGTTTTGCTTATTTCATACATATTATATCCCTTTCTGATGAAAATAATCCAGAATCATAATCAAAATTGGTCAGCGTAGGAAGAACCGTCGAAAAATGAACTGATGTGAGAAATTTTCTGACAATCGGAAAAGCTCAAATATCTCGGAAACTGTTGATTTTCAATAATATTAAGTATTATAATTAATAACCAAAAGTTGGCTCACGAATACGGTCTCCTAAAGAGCTATACACTGTATTATAAGTACCAGCCATCACCACAAACATACCATATACCCAACTTTCACAACATCCATGACCTCGCCGGGATTCGAACCTGGTACCTTCAGCATCCTAGAACATGTTTCCATCCTCTAGGCTACCGAGGTAGCTCCATCATAACTTATAGACGTATTACGAATAACAGACCGGACATTGTTCTATTTGACAAGAAAACTAGACGCGTGTTTCAATATGCAACAATATGTTCGACAAACATCAAGCAGAGGAGAGTAAAGGTTGATTCCCACTATACGTTCCGTAACCTTCCAGTATCCCTTCCATAAGATTTGCGTCAAAATTTAGTAGGCAAAAATGTAATTTAGACGGAACGTATAGTGTGCATACATCAATTCATTTACACGTTATAATATTTTACGGGAAGGATACTGAAATGTTACGAAACGTATAGTGAGAATCAACCTCTAATATGATGATTTGTCAATTAAAATGCGGCAAATTTGACATACTAACAATAATCCAATAATCGTGTCATGTACGTGGCCTATTCAAAAAACTTTCTTTGAAGGACTCGTTAAGCTACAACTGCAAAGAAACACCTACATCGAACTGCAGAAAGCCGTAATTCTGAACTCCTGCCGCATAGTAAGGAAATTTCTGTCGGTTCAAGGACCAATCAAATTCATTGTGATGTTCACACATCTGAGAATGAGGGTTTCCTTCTCAATTATACCTAGTAAGGGTAGTGGAGAGAAAACCGTGAAACGAGATCAGACACCTCCAATGATGAAGAAAATTAAGGAGACTTATAAAGCCTCGGAATGTTGCAATAATGACGTTAACAGGATATGACGGGTTATACCTGATGTCGCGTTCTGCAGGAGAGTAGAGGCACCTCAGGTCGTCACCATGCTAAGTTCTCAAAATACAACCAATGTTCAATACAACAATCAAACCAAAATATACAATATCCTACAGATCCTAGGATATAAAACTGCCTATCAGATAAGGCAGGAAGCAAACAGCTATGTTCGGGAAATCTGGAATGAAGAAAAAGATCATATTGTAGCAACAGATCCACCCATAAAAAATGCAAGCAACTATTTTTATGCTATGAAACATGATAAAACTGACGGAACCAGCGTTGAGATAATGGCACTGTCCCTCACTAGAGTCAGCACCTTGTCGCGGTGTGAGGGCTTGTAGTACTGCAATGAGTCCTGAACCTTAGCGACTGGAACTCCGGTTCCTGGTAGGGTCACCACCCATGTTGAGAAGGTTGAAGATGAGCGGAAAACTAAGACTGACCAAGAATCCACATGGCAGGACCAAACCCAAATCCTGTCATTCCTCACCAGTGATAGCAGACTAGAGCAGACATGCCCTAGCTGCTCCCATCCTCCCACTCCTGACTTGTTAGGAAATATCCTTTTTGTCTCCAAAAACCTACCTCCCACCACCTTTCTTCCCATCTCTCTTCCCGTCTTGGTCTCCTGTCCCGGCTGTAGTCTCGTGGCCAAGGGATTGCACCAGGAAAAACGATGCCAGATGGAACTCCGAGCATACCTTGGGACCATTCTGTTATACCAACGCTTCCTGGCTGTCTGTGGTCATGTCTCGCGGGCCAGTGAAGTGAGGGGGGTCTTGGCTTAAAAACCTGGACCGAAAGGAAACAACCTCATCAAAAATTCTAAATCCAAAGCGGGAAACCAGGCTGAGGGATGCGTGGCTAGATAGAAGACTAGTCTCTACTGGTTTCGACCTTGGAGCACCGGGGGGAACTCCATTGTATAAACCCCTTACCTCTGCAAGCGGGGCTCTGCAGAGGTGGACCGATGTTCCCTAGCTACTCGTGGGACCAATTATGGACAAGGAAATCAAAAATAAAGAAACCACCGGAAAAGGGGCGGAGACAACCTCCGCCTCCACTTCCGGGCACCCCGAAAAGGGGGAGGTCAGACGACCAAGAAATCGTCTGCCATTTGAGTTGCCTAAACTAGGTCAACCAGGTGGCAGAGACGACCCACTGAGAAAAGGGCTCAGTGGAGCAGGAGTGCGGAAGTACCTGCGACTCCGCCACCAAGGGCTAGAACCTGGGGAGGCTAGGAAGCAGGCTCTTCAGCGCCCATACCCGGAGGTTACTCCGACGGGGAAAGGTCAAGGCAAAAGAGGTCCGGAGCAGATCACACCTCCTTCGCGGCCTCCGCCGAAAAAGCAGAAGACGGCTGCAGCTAAAACCGGGCAAGCAACTGGTTATGCAGCAGCTGTCAAATCAGGGATGTCAGCATTCAGGGTAGGAATAGTCCCCAAGGAATACCCTAGGGTTATCATGAGTGCTGAGCAACTCTCCACTTTGGAAGACGCCTTGGTAGAGGAAATGTGCCAAGGCAAAGGAAAAGGTATACACTTCTCTGGCGTCCATTTCCGTAGTGGCATGATGCTAGTGGAGTGTGGATCTGAACAGTCGGCGGACTGGCTCATGAAGTCGGTACCGCAGTTGAAATCTTGGGAAGGACCAGAGTTGGTGGCACTTAGTGGAGACGACATCCCAAGTCCCACAAAAATAACAGTATTCTTCCCAAGAAGCCTTGACATGGCACCGGAGAAGATCCTCCGACTTGTCGATTTTCAGAACTCCAACATTAACACTGGAGCGTGGAGAGTGCTGAACTCGAAGAAGGAGGGTAAAGGAACCATCCTCTCGATTGAGATCGATCCCCAATCTGAGGAAGTCCTGAGGAAAGGGGGATGCCACCTGAACTTCAGGTTTGGGCGCATCCCTGTCTCAGGACTTGGACAGAAAAGTGACCCGGTGGAAAGGTCGGAGATTGTGGAGACGACCTCCACATCCCAGAAACCTGGCTGCAGCGGCGCTGCTGGGGCTCCTGAGGAGACAGAGACTTCCTCTGCATCTCGGGAGGCTGAGCGGGGCTGTTCGGTGGCCAGAGATTCGAAAGAGACTTCCTCGAGTACCTCTCAGATGGAACTCGAGGAAGATAGGGTGGAGAAGAAGGAGGGGTCAAGCACCCCATAAAACAAGCCTTCCTCTTCACCAAGGTTGCACAAGTGAACCTGCATCATGCGAGGGGTTCCTCAGCCGTGATTGCAAGGTTGTTTGTTAGGCTGCAATTAGGCATTGCTCTGATCCAGGAACCCTGGATCAACAAAGAAGGCCAAATCAAAGGTTTGGCAACAAAGGAATCAAATTTGATCTATGATATGAGGCAAGAAGCTCCACGTGCTTGTATTCTCATAAACTAAAATATTAAATATATTTGTGTTTCAGAATATATGTCTCGGGATTTAATACCAATCATGGTTCACCTCAATGTTGGGGGCGTTGACCGAGACATCATCACTGCATCCGCATACTTCGCTGGAGACGGGCCAATAACACCGCCAGAGGAGGTACAGGAACTAGTACGTTACTGCAAAAGCAAACGCCTTCCAATTATAATTGGTTGTGATGCAAACGCGCATAATACTGTCTGGGGAAGCACCAACAATAACCTTAGAGGTGAGTACCTACTTGAATATCTTCTAGCTAATGACCTCGAGACCATTAATGTTGGGACTACTCCAACATTCGTCACGAGAGCAAGGAAAGAGGTCCTGGACGTAACAATAGTAAATTCTGCGGCCAGGAAAAACATTACTTATTGGAGGGTGATGGACGAACCATCACTCTATGATCATAGGATTATTGAGTTCAGGGTGGAGGGAGATAACACCTATTCCCCTGCGACTCGAAATCCTAGAAAGACAGATTGGTTCCTTTACAAAAACCATCTAAAAGAAAATCTAGAACAAATCGATGCGGATAACCGTCATTTCGATTTGAACTCAAGGGTAGAGCAGGTTAGTAGGGCAATAATGGAGGCGTTCGACTCCAGCTGTCCGCTCACCAAAGCTAAACCAAGTAAGGATGCACCTTGGTGGAACGAGAACCTGTCAAACCTCCGAAAGGAGGTCCGTCGGCTCTTTAATAGGGCAAGACGGAATAACATTTGGCAGGAGTACACCGAGAAACTTACACAGTATAATAAAGAAATAAGGAAGGCCAAAAGGCTTAACTTTCAAGCTTTTTGTGAAAATATCACTTCCACTCCCATCGCAGCCAGACTTCAAAAAGTCATGGCAAAGGGGGGCACCAACCCCATACTGTCACTTAAAAAGCCAGACGGGTCACACACTGAGGGAGAAGAAGAACGATCGATTCTTCTTCTCAAAATACATTTTCCAGGTAGTGAACCCATAAGCAGTATTGAAACAGCAACCGAGTTCACCAAAAAATCCGGCAAGGATGATTGGTATATTGCTAGAAAGATATTTACAAGACAACGACTGGAATGGGCAATTAGTACTTTTCAGCCGTATAAATCACCAGGAGTAGATGGTGTGTTTCCTGTACTCCTGCAGAAGGGAGCGGAAGAAATTCTTCCCCATCTGCTGAAAATCACAAGAAGCAGCTTAGCACTGGGTCAAATACCTGATAATTGGAAAAGGGCAAAAGTAACCTTTATCCCAAAAACAGGAAAAAAAGACTGGACTGACCCCAGATCCTTTAGGCCCATTTGCCTAATTTCGTTTTTGCTCAAAACGATGGAGAAGGTAGTAGATAACTACATAAGAACGGAGAATCTGGAGAAGAGGCCACTTCACAACTGTCAGCATGCGTACAGGGCAGGGCGTTCTACGGAAACTGCTCTGTATGGGCTGACTGAAGGCATCCAGAAGTCTCTGAACAACAAAGAAATCGCATTGTGCGCTTTCCTAGATATATCTGGGGCCTTTGACAACACAACACATGTATCTGTCAAAGAGGCACTTGTAAGGCGAGGAGTAAACGGTACCATTATAAAATGGTTGTGTAAGGTGCTCTCGACGAGGACAGCTGAGACATTGGTGGGCAGTAAGACCACCTCTGTTAAAACTACTCGCGGAACACTTCAAGGAGGAGTATTATCCCCCCTCCTATGGAGCCTGGTAGTGGATGAACTATTGCACAGGCTTACGGAGCTTGGCTTCGAATGCATAGGATATGCCGATGACATAGTCCTAATAGTAAGAGGCAAATTCGAGGATGTCCTCTGTGAGTTGTTGCAGAGGGGCCTCAGAATTATTGAGCAGTGGTGCTTATCAGTGGGTCTCAAAATCAACCCAGCAAAGACCACAGTAATTCCGTTTACTCGGAAGAGAAACCTTCCAGCTATGAAGTCCATTTCGGTAAATGGAGTTGTTGTAGGATGGAAGTCTGAAGTCAAATATCTGGGAATCACCCTAGATAGTAAGCTTCTGTGGAATGAGCATGTTAAAATTACTGCTAGTAAAGCGATAAGGGCTTTAATGGTGTGCAAAAGACTTTCCGGCAAAACTTGGGGGTGTAACCCTAAAATACTGAGATGGATGTACATCATGATTGTAAGACCGATAATAACATACGGGGCAGTAGTTTGGTTTGCTAAAGCAGGGCAGACAAGCACGAGGAAAATACTCGACAAGGTACAAAGGCTTGCCTGTGTTTGCATCACTGGGGCTATGAGAACATGCCCGACTAGAGCACTTGAGGTCATCATAGATCTCAGTCCTCTACATCTAGTGATCAGAAGGGTAGCCCATGAAGCTATCCTTAGAATCTCTAGGGAAGGTACAGGGAATGAGAGAATCAAAAGTCAGAGAGCCTGGTCCTCCCTGAACAAGTACATCTCATTAGCGAACCTACCTAGTGATGTTATGATTAAAAAAGTAAGCATCGAGAAGAACTTTGACTCAATGCTATGTAAAAGGGAAGAATGGAAAAAGGAATACACTACCCAAAAACTCAAAGTAAATACCGTTAAATGGTATACAGATGGTTCTAAAACCACGACGGGGGCCGGCGCTGGAGTATACGGGCCTAGAACCAAATGTACACTATCGCTAGGCTCCTACTCGAGTGTTTTTCAGGCAGAAATACTTGCTATCGAAAGATGCATAGACATAAACCTGGAAAGAAACTATCAAGGGTGTGACATAGTGATCCATTCTGATAGTCAGGCTGCTATTAAAGCACTGAACTCCTATGTCATCGACTCAAAGCTGATATGGGAGTGCCGAAGGAAACTCAATGAAGTAGGCAAGAATAACAAGGTCTCCTTAGTCTGGGTTCCTGGGCACTCAGGAATCAAAGGAAATGAAGAGGCCAACACTCTAGCCAGAAAGGGAGCACAAACGCTACCTACTGGCCCAGAACCTTTCTGTGGTATAGGCAAATGTACCTATAAGAAAGAGTTTTTGGAGAAAGAAGAAAATGAAAGAGGGGCACTGTGGAGGAATTCTCCAGGAATGGAACACTCTAAAAAGTTCCTTCGGAACTTTGAAATTGCTAGATCCAAAAATCATCTGGATCTCAGTAAGAATAAGTTACGCCTCCTCACTGGTTTCCTCACAGGACACTGTCGCCTAAGGAAGCACATGATGAGAATGGGCTTATCAGAAACTGACGAGTGCAGATTTTGTGGGGAGGAGGAGGAAACCCCTGTTCACCTGATCACAGAATGCCTCGCCATTGTGAGCCTGCGCAAAAGATACCTTGGACAGGAGCATTATAGGAGGAATGAGAACTTAGCCTCCTTGAAGTCCTCACAGATATTAGAATTCATCAGAGCTCTTGAGCTGGAGGGCGAGCTGTAGGTTGCGAAAACAGCTCTGACAAGGGGGCACAATAGACCTTAAGGTCGCAGTGGAACGTAACCCCTTACCAACTATCAACTATCAATCAACTAATGGCACTGTCGGAAACTAAAAATCTACAACTCAACATACATACACCAGCTTGAAGACAAACAACAGAACCATATACTTTCAGACAACCACCAACCGTAATCTGTAAGAAGAATTAAAACATTTCGTAATTGTATTTTCATTTTTCCGATTATCCTAGGCTACAAGGAAATGCCTCAGATGCTTGAAGCTTGTGCGAATGAGGATATCGGGTGTGTTCTGTGTAGGCTTGGTACTGTGTCCTCATGCTACCCTAGACACAGCACTGTTAATTTTTGACCGAACAATGAATGGTGGTCGGTAACGATCTACAAAGTTCCTTTCCTAGTCTGGAATCGAATCAGAGTCCTTTCGTTCACGAGCCTAACCATGAAATGATAAAACTCGAACCTGTCGACGAACAAACCAAGAGAGATGAAGAAGAAATTGTGGATATTCAACAGAAAGAGGAATTTGTAAATCGAAATGTACTTATTGATCCAATTCTCACAAACCTTATTATCAAGCAATTTACGAAGAAGAACAGAGAACACCATTAAAGAAGCTGAAGATGAATGAAAATACGATAGAACTAATTAGACGAGGCAACGATCCTATAAAAAACTGTAAACGGAAAGTAGAGGAGCCTTACACACATAAATAACCTAACAGATGCTACAGCAATTATCAGCCTGAACATCGTATTACCAACAAAAAGGAATACAACACAGAAGAGAGAAAGAACCACCATGGAAAAAAATCTAGAAAAGCACTGTCGTGAAGTCAGCAGCTTTAACGCGCTTGTTCACATTTCGAAATGGTGACTTGGAAATTTCAGTGAAATTTCAATGAAATATGAAAATTTTTAGGAAAAAAATATTTTTTTTTTCGAATTTTTCCATGGATAATTCTCTTTATTGCCACAGTTCATCTTCCAACCAAGTTGCATTTCGATCAGATAAATATTTTTCTAGATATTGAAAAACCGTTCAGCATATTTGGCCGATTAACGAACCTAAGCGAGATATTCAGGATCTTGACCTAACCTGAAAATTTCAAGACTCTAGGTCCTTCCTTTCGAAAGTTACAGCGCACACGGCCGGTCGGACGGACAAAATCGATTTTGACCACGAATTCTTCATCAGTGAGTCCAACCAAGTCGTTTGAGACCAATTTCGGCTCAAAATTCGAAAATTACAGACAATGTGATGAAATGATAACGCTCTGTTCTCAGAACAAGCGCGTAAAAATGCTCTCAAGGACAAATCACAATGCTGAGGAAAGAATTCTCAATATTCAAAGAATGTCGAAACAACGAAATCAGTGATTAATTTCCGAAAAAGAAGAAAAGTGCCGAATATACAACATAAAGAACCAAAAACAATACACTGCCACAACTAAAAGTTGAAACAAAGAATCTCAGAAGAAGCTTATAGACTGAAACGATGTACAAAGTCATTCCTCCACTTGAATAGTTTTTTATTTTCAGTTTCTTCACGAAGAAATCCTCTAACTAGGAATGGGAACGCAGGATTCAGTTTAAAAATAAAGAGGTTGTATCCATGGTCAGTTACTGAAGGGGAAGAATTAAGGCCGAATAGAATGGGACTTGTGTGAGGGTGGATACTTTCACAACGGAAAACACGCTTTTTAACAAAGTTTATTAAAAATATATTTAAATTATTTCACACACTGGTGAATTAAACAAAAATGGCTAATGGTCGCTTGAAGCTACTAACAGTGAGAATTGCCTTTATCTATTCGCATTCCCGACAAAACTGGCTTCTACACCATTAGTAGCAGGTGTACCTAACTTAGTTGCGCATGCGCATTAGGCCGAACATATTATTAGTTGTCAGCAGGTTGTTTTATAGAAGTGGACTGGTCCCAAATTAACTTTGGCCAGCAGTTCTTACTTCAACACCCCCTCCCAAACTGAGGCCCTGACAACTAACCAACAGAAAAACTGAACGTTCCATTTAACTGACTTCGATAAACTAAGAAATATAGAATATATATATAAAGTATATAAAAGTAGATAGTATTTTATTTGAATTTATATAAATCAAGCCTTAAACCTACAACAGGATTGCCAGTGGAACCGTATAGAGCTGTTGCTGTGAGGCAATGGAATAGGGTTCCTTATAGCGAACCAACTGTCCTTAATATTTGGTATGGTATCAATACATTGTGTCCAGGGACCGGAGACCCTTCCCACAAGTGATATTATACCATCATATCCACTGAAACTGATCAACAGATACATATGCCATTATGCATACATATCACATAGTAAATCAACATATAAATGACATGACTGATCACATACATAGTATGTTCCATCATATCGGACTAACATGATGAATTCATTACACACATATGTGGTCAGAATTTTGGATTTCGCATCAATCATTTCCAGGGACCGGAGACCTTTCCAAATCAAGACACTAGTATTCGTAAGAGTATCTATCCAGGGACCGGAGACCCTTCCTACATGACTCAAATGAACACTTCAACATGTATATTCATTAAAGTATATCTCCAGGGACCGAAGACCCTTCCAATATAACTCGAACAAATATACAACAAATTTGAGTATTATCAAATTATGTTTCCAGGAACGAAGAACCTTTCCACAATATACAGATAAAATACTCAACAGATATATTACAAAAGTACCTGAGGGATCGAAGATCCTTTCAAGATACTAAGATAAACAACAGAATTCATTATCAGAGTATGTTTGAGATCGAAGATCATTTATAACACTACTCAGATAAGGTATACGGTATACATAATGACTGAAAAAAAAACAAATACTATTAATATTAATTATGAAATGTTTGATCAAACAGAGCATGTTTTGAATTTGTGATTGACTTTTCTCATTTTCTTCCTATAATATTTAATCATTATGACTTATTACTTGGTTATCATGTTATTTTCTTTTTTTTTGCTTGGATATTTTCATGCAAATCAAACATTATAGAATACAAGGTGACCACGAAACTTAGTGAGCTTTGCTGCATTCAATGGTTTCGTGAGAATGTCAGCAATCTGATCATTGGTATTGATCTTCACAATATTAATTTTCTTATCTCTTACGTGTTGACGAATCAATAAATATTTACGTTCCACATACTTCAAGCGGCTTTTACTGGTGCTAGCCAGACAGTTACTTCTTGCTGCTTCATTGTCTTCATTTATATTAATGGGAAATGCTCTGAGACCCACAGTCTCTTCTAATAATTGTGCTAAAAATAGGATTTCATTAGTAGCATGAGTAAGTGCAATAAATTCCGCTTCTGCTGAACTTTGTGCAATTGTTGATTGAAGTTTTGAGCACCATACAACAGGATTTCCAAATGCAAAAATTACAAAGCCTGTAGTCGTCTTTTGACCACACTTATCACCTGAAAAATCTGCATCACAATAACATGACAAAATTGAGGATCCTACTGTGAATTTCGGACCTAACTGACTTGTACCTTTCAAATATCTGAAAACTCTTTTAACTAATGTCCAATGATACTGTTGTGGATTAGCTTGGAATCTGGCCAAATAACCTATGGCAAAGGATATATCAGGTCTTGTGAACATACTTAAATACAGCTGGGAACCTATAGCTTTTTTATACGGAAAATCTGCTTTATTCGTTACTTCTGGAACTTTATGAATTCCTTGAGGAACTAAAGGAGTATCAACTGAATTTGAGTTTTCCATTCGAAATTCTTTCAACATTTCATATACAAACTGTGTTTGATGAAGAAACAACTGATTTTCTGATCTAGTGATTTCCAAACCAAGAAATTTAGTAGGAAAGCCAAATTGTTTTACATTGAAACGTGACTTCAACATATTCACATTTTCTTGAATAAGGTTTTTACAACTACCTGTAATTAATAGATCATCAACATATACTAAAATTAAAATGATATTACTATCTTCCTTTTTCTTATATAAACATGGTTCTCGTAAATTTGATTCAAAACCAGAATCCTTCAGAAAATTATCAAGTGTCATAAACCAACATTTCGGTGCTATAGATAATCCATAGAGAGCTTTTCGTAACTTCAATATTACCTTTGATTTATCAAGATTGATTCCTTCAGGAACACTTACATATTTTGGTCGATCAATTTCACCATGAAGAAAGGCTGTTTTGATATCCAACTGTTCAACCTGCCAATTCCTAGAAACTGACAATGCAAATAATAATTTAACAACTGATAGAGCTGGTGTAGGAGATGCAGTTTCCCCAGGAGTATACTTTTCAGTATCTTTGCATCCTACAACAACTAAACGAGCCTTACACACACCATTGTCCTTAACTGTAAATGCCCATTTCAACGGAATACTTTTCATACCTTGTTTTCTTTCCACAATTTCCCAAACTTCATGTTGGTTTATAGCTGCAAGTTCGGACTGAATGGCAGTAATCCATTTACTACTTTCTGAACATGTCATTGCTTCCAGATATGTTTGAGGTGTTTTACTTGTCTGATAGATTTTTGTATCATATACAAAACCAAATGGATTCAAAATTGTGGCATTAACTGAAATTTGCGGCCTTTCAATTCTACTGGTTTCATTACCATCAAAATCATCTAGCTGGGATATTTCTTCATATTCTATCTCATTACTTATCTGAGAGCTAACTGAAACATTTTCTAAAATATTTGTAGCACTTGTTTTATCAACAGAATTGTTGGAACTACTCTGTACTGGACTTGTAGTTCTTACAGAACCAGAGTTTTGTTCAACTGATTTCATTTCAACAGGATTGTTTTCAACTGATACAACAGAATTGTCAGCAGGTGGCACAACAGATATGTCCGTAATGGACGCAACAGAATTGCCTACAGAGGGCGTAACAGAAACGTTCCCACTGGACTCAACAGATTCAGACGAAACTGTTAATTCATCACTTGGGACTGATAACTTTGATTTATATGACTTGTAGGTCAACTCTTCATTTACTAGAACATTACAAGATGTAATAGTCTTACCGGTTTTAGGATCATACAACAAATAGCCAGTATCGGTATATCCTATTAAATACATTGTGCTAGATCTTGCATTCAACTTTTCACCTTTTGGAACATTTTCATTTTTCACTTCTGCCTGTGAACCAAAAATTCTTATATTTTGCAGATCGACTTGTTTTCCATAGAGTTTTTCATATGGAGTCAAAAAGTCTAATGATGAATGAGGCATACGATTGTATAGATAGCAAGCAGTCGAAAATGCAAAACCCCAGAAAGTATTTGGAAAGCCTGATTCAAATAACAAGGCTCTAGCCCTTTCTTGGAGTGTTCTATTGAACCTTTCAGCAGTTCCATTATGTTCATGTTGATAAGGTTCTGCTAACTGAATTTGAATACCAAACTGATCGAGAACTTGTTGACAAGATTCGCTGATAAACTCTGTTCCATTATCACAGCGTAATTTTCTGAATTGACCAGGATTAGGAAATAATGACTGAAGATAGTTCAAAGCAGACTTCAAAAACTGGAAAGTTTCAGACTTTTGTTTCATCAAGAAAATTTGTGCATATCTTAAATAATCATCAAGAACAATTAAAATATACTTTTTCTTAGTGTAATGTGTTGGCGGATTGACAGTTAATAGATCTGAATGAAGAATTTCACAAGCTCTAGTGGCTCGATCTCTTTCTTTTGCACATGTTTTTCTGGTCATTTTTGCTTTCGAACAAATTGTACAATTACCAGTACTAAGATTGTATGTGAGAACTCCTTGAACAACATTAGGTAATTTTCCTAAGTAAGAAGATGATATATGACATTCTACGATGCCACATACTACCTTCCTGAGCCAACATTTTCAACTGATTACGAGTGAATCTTTTACGTAATTTTCGTGTTTCTCTTCTACTATTATTGACTTTCTTATTGGTTTTGATAACTGAGAGTTCCATTTAAAAACAAGAATTATCTTTCAAACTAAACTGTTTATTCATACTTTCATCTTTATTTTCATTGAATTTGTTGATACTGCTTGTATCACCAGGATTGACTCTTGCTGAGATTCGATAAACGCCATCCGATACAAAGAGCAGGGAGATCTTTCTTCTTAATTTTTAGATTTTTGATCTTTCAGTTTCCTGCAGTCCTTCTTTCCGTGTCCTTTCTTATGGCAGTAAAAGTAGAATCTCTCTGTGTTCACACATGTGTTTGACTTGTGGAACATCAAACCACATTTCCTACAACTTGCATCACGCTTTTCAGCTGGTGTCATTTTCTTGATTTTCTCCAACTGATCCAGTGTGTAGGGACTCTTTTCTGCCCTTTTCTCTTTAAAATAAGGAGACTTCTTAGCTGGATACTTCTCTTTTTTTGAAACATCCCTGTTTGTTCGATCAGACCTGTTCCTGTTGTCTGTTTCCCTGAAATATTGGCTATTCGCCACCTCCAGAAAGGCATTCTTTACGAATTCATACGTCCTCGTTTCCTCTGGTAGAGTTGCCATTGTAGTGAAAAACGCCAAGAAACCATTGGCATCCTTGATCTTATGGAGAAAATATCCCACGATGATCTTCGGGTCCAACGGAAAGCCCAGTTCCTTGAATTCTTGAACTCCCTTTTCAAATTTTGAGACGAAGTTTACCGGGTTCATTTTCGGATAAAGTGTTGTTTTCCCAAAATTGTCCAATACTTCCACCATTTTTTGCACGTCATTTTTGCCAAGCATTTGTATTAGATTTTTGAAGGCTTCAGCTGCCGATTCTTCATTTTCTATTACAGCTCTGGGAGCGTGCTGCAAAGATGCTTCCAAGTATTGTAGGACTTGAGCGTTGTACATATTTTTCTCTTCTAAGCTCATGCTACACTCTGGTCCACCCATGTCTTGAATTAAAAATTGGGATCTTCCTAGGGCCCTAATGTCACGCTCGACTCTTTGTTTTCATGAACGGAAATTGGAATGACCCCTCAGCTTCTCGCTGTTTTCAAATTGAGGTATTATGAAAGTGGGTATATTGACCTTTTCCACAGATGGTTCTGATGTTATGCTTCTAGTTGACGTTGTCGGAGTATTAATGCTGTTTATTTGCTCTGCTAACATCTTCACGAAATTGGTGTTCGTGAGCATCGCAAACATATTTTCTGGTACTTCCATCGTTGACCTTTCACTTACATCGGATTGGTCCATCTCTTCTTGATTGAACATGTTTTCTTGATGTTGAACACGTGGTCTTGTAGTACACACAAGCGCTGCTACCATGTGAGGGTGGACACTTTCACAACGGAAAACATGCTTTTTAACAAAGTTTATTAAAAATATATTTATATTATTTCAACACACTGGTGAATCAAACAAAAATGGCTAATGGTCGCTTGAAGCTACTAACAGTGAGAATTGCCTTTATCTATTCGCATTCCCGACAGAACTGGCTTCTACACCATTAGTAGCACGTGTACCTAACTTAGTTGCGCATGCTCATTAGGCCGAACATAGTATTAGTTGTCAGCAGGTTGTTTTATAGAAGTGGACTGGTCCCAAATTAACTTTGGCCAGCAGTTCTTACTTCAACAACTTGAACCCAAGGCAATCTTAATAGTAAGTATTGGTGATGTTTTCTTCAGGAGAATTCATCTTTACATATATCATGCTGACATATAAAGAGAAGAATGGCTTTTGTTCAATTTAACATACTTTGATGTACGCTAGTGATCTTTCTGCACACGTCGCTGTAGCACACGGGCTAACGCACATTGTTTAATAAAGTTAGTTAATAAATGTTATATAATAGAAAAGTATCTCTTATGTGGAAATGAACTGTGTTAAAAATTGAACGTTTGAATATTTCCGCAAATTCAGTCGATCCTATTGGACCCACTACAGCTTGCGTTCTTCCACCAACCAGAGAGTCAAGAAACCCGATTCGCAGCGATAACCAGCTGTTAGAAAACATGCTTTCGCTAACAGCCTCTCCAAGTAATAATCAGTTCGTAAGAATTCATGATTCCCGATTAGCTCTTCTTTAGAATAACATCGTTTTCGCTTTGCTTTTGTTCTCTATAAATCCAATTGTTCTATTCACTTTAAATTATCATTGATTAACTCCTGTAAAGTTAGTGTAATTAGTGTGATAACCAGTTTAACATCTCATATTATTTATTTCTGCTCAAACTACTCAATTTAATCGCTTATTCACGTTCACATGAATAAAGTGCACGTGTTTGAAATGAAACCGGTCGTTTGTAGGATCGATTGTATTCAGCTAGGTTCATTTGCTTTTGATTATTCTCCCTTGAAAATAATGTTGAGCATTATTCGATTCTTGATAGCACTAGTAGATTAATGTAGTTAGTTGTGATTATGTTATTTATTAATGTAGTTATTTTACTCTGATAGAATAATGATTAATGGCTGCTCACATATGTTCATCTTTGTTATACTTTCAAATAAGTTTAATTCAAATAGAAGCAATGAATATTTCTATTAATCGGGATCAATTTAGGTTTGACCTGATCTCAGTGAATTTTGTTATTTTCTTATCCAATGAATACCTGAATTATCAACCAGTGATTGCACTGACGTTTGTACACTTAATATTGACCTCTCTAAATTAATTGATTCAGTTTTCGTAGATTCCTTCTCAATTAGTTCTCACATTTAATATCTGTTGACTGTGATCTCCGTTTGTACCATTCGCAATTTATTCAGAACGTCTCACTTTTGATGGTGATGGTTGAATTGATTATTGATTTAATTGTTAATCATCATTATTAATTTTTCCTGCACCAATTATGTTCTGAATATTGGTATTCAAAAATTCATTATCAGTAAGTCATACCTCAAAATCACCATATGTCAAAATGGTGGAATGCAGTAATTTCTCCTTTCAGTTTATGAAAATGTAGTTTCATAATAATTATGTATAGTATCTCCATTTACCTTTGAAATGTATATCCATTTGTGAAACTCTTTGAATTTATACAGACTCATTTTTACTGCATTCTTACTGACATACATACTAATTTTAAAACCGTTCTGTCACAGTCTTAGCATTTTCTTTTAAGGTCATCACTGAAACCTTCTATATTTCTGGTGGAATTTGCCCCACTCACTTATTTATTTGCACTTATAATCCATCAGTGTAAATGTTGTGTTGTTTTATGACTGTTTTCACACTGAACTATATTTTATGTATGATTATGCCTCTCAATTGTTTTATACAATGTATATATGTGAATAAATCGTTTTTGAACAATTCAAGCTAACTCAGTCATCTGTCACAGTCCACTGCTAATTAATTTGACAAAATCTGAACTCCCGATTTTGAACATTTGGTCCTTCGGGTCGGATGATTGGGTTGGCTTACATTGTCATTATTGGACTCTATATATAAAATTAACCAGTTCACAGATTGCTGACCTACTCACATTGCTTGCCCAGATCGCCATTTTGACCTACTCACCAATCAAACCAAGATGCCCAACTACGACAGTTTGAAGCCTGCTAATCTGCCAATGCTGTCACTCCAATTACAAATATTCAATTCTGTTTACTCATCGATCCAGGATCAGAAGTAACCCTCATCTCCCAAAAAATGGCCAGTCAGATCAAGGCTCGTCCTCAGAAGTCCAACATCACAATTGTTGGTATAAATGGATCCATTGCCTCTCGTACCATGGGAATGATCGCTATAACACTCCAATCACTTCACTTCACATCAATTGATTGTTTTGAGATTAATGTTGATGCACTTATCGTTTCTTCTCCACTGACAATATTGCCTTCTCTTCAATGTGGAGTTGAAAATCAGTTACAGCTTGCCGATCCACAGTTTTTCAAGCCCCGAGAAGTCGATGTGATCCTTGGTGCTGATGTTTATGGTAATATCATTCTCCCACAAATCAAGAAAGGTCCAGAAACCGCAATGCCTATCGCCCAACTTCGAATATTTGGATGGTTGGTCCTTGGCCCAGATAACCCTCAATAGTTTGAGTGTCCAACCAAGTTTCACTAACGAAGATGATCTGCACCAGCTCCTCACCAAATTCTGGGGACAAGAAGAAGTCACTCCCTCAAGTGATATGTCACTGACTCCAATCGACCCACTCCCGCCATGCATCTGGAAGGTAAATTGTCAAACTTCCTCTAATTTCTTTTCCCGATATGCTAGCACCCTCGAGACCTCGAGCATCCCGATGTCTGCTAACTCTCCATCGAAAGTTTGCCAAGAACTCCGAGTACCGCCTCATGTATACCCAATTTTTAACTGAATATGAGCAACTGGTTCACATGAAAAGGGCACCTCAAGTCGAAGCTCCAGTAAGATATTTTCTGCCACACCATGGAGTTCTCAAGCCAGAAAGTACCTTCACCAAACTGAGAGTCGTTTTCAATGGTTCCAGTTCAACCTCAACAGGCTATTCCCTAAACGACATTCTGCATACCAGAGCAAAGCTTCATCTCGACGTAATTGAGGTCTTATTTTGGGTACGTCGATTTAATTATGTCTTCTCCACAGGCATAGTTTACTAAGCCTGAAAATTATTTCAATTCTGCTTTACTCCTCGGGTTCCTAACTCTAAGAATAGCTTCAATTTTAGTTGGTGAAGTGTGTAACTATCGATCCCAACCCATTCAATTTCAAAAAAACTAAAGTGGGTAATTTTAAATGCTGTTCTTTGGTCTGAGAAACTATCAAAAATTAAATTATCCAAAAAAATGTGAACCCCCTCAATTCCTCTGAAAAGATTTTCAACCCGTTTTTGAAAAATTCCTGTGACACGGTAACCGTTTATATTGAAATAGGCCCATATGAGTATTAATAGTTACTAATTCTTTCGAATCCTCGTCCAATTCAAACTGACCATAAGCTTGAGCAAAATCTAATTTACTAAAATATTATGATATTTAAGTGAAGTTAATAGGTCCTCTATTTTTGGTATAGGACACTTTTCAACTTGCAAATTTGGGTTTAACGTAACTTCGAAAACACCACATTTATTCTGATACCTCCGCTCTTCTTAATAAGTGGTACAATCGGAGTTACCCATTCGCTAAATTGTACTCTCTGTAAAACACCTTGTTCAACTAAAGAATTCAAGTCATCTTCGACCTTGGTTGTCAGTGCGAAAGGAAACGATCGCGATTCACAATAAACAGGCTTCACATTAGGTTTAACATAAAGCTTAACTTTACCACCATTGAAATGGCCCAATTGCCTATCTTACACCTTAGAAAATTTCTCCTTAAAAAATCTCGCTGTCTCATCCATTTCGAAATTTTCATCGATTTTGTTGATATTCAAGACTTTCTCGATTGGTTTACTTAAATATTTCAACCAGTCACGTCCTAACAATGGTTTATTTTCTGGTGACTCTGGAGTACAAAGATCAGTAAGTAATCCAAATGCCTCATCTCCCATGACGGTGATCAGGATGGCTGTTTGAAGTTTCGGTTCAGTTTTATTGGCCTTGAAGTACTGTTTAATACGGATTATATACGTATTCCAGTTCATCTCCGAGAGTTACTCCTCGATTTTTCCGACAGACATGAATTAATATTTATTTAGTACGATTGTATTTAGTTGAATTTAAATATATATATATTTTTTAATCCTCGTCGTCACTGTGATAACTTAAAGGTGAATTGCATGTAATGATTACCAGATTCAATTTGATACTGGTTGGAACACATAAAGAGAACATAATATGTCAGCACATTAATGCTTGTTTCAACTTCTTCGCATATACAGCCTGGACAATATATAACATCAAGAAGCGTATAATCTCCTTCAGAATATTTGTGTCCCTAGAAAACCACAAAAAAATGGCTGCGAAGAACAAGTGAAATTGATGAACGCAGGAAAACTAACGTTTTTGCGTAGCGATGTCAATTTTATGTCGCAAGGAAATCCCCGAACGGAACCATTCAAGATTGGGCGGTGAAGCTACGCAGTTTGTGTGCGAAATTTGAGTTCGATGATCAATTGAGAAATATTCTCCGAGGTTAGTTCTTATGTGGTTGAAGCCGGGAAAAATTATGGACACAATTTTAAGTGACTGTCGGGCTACGACAATATTCGAATAGGCCGTCAATGTGGCTAGAGCCACTGAAATTTCATGGAGAAATCAAAATGCCGATCCATCATCAATTCAAATCACAGAAGAACATCAAGAAATCTACCGTTTGCATGGGACTCCACCACGGAGAGGGGGACAACGCCGAAGAGAAAGCGCGGTCGTGTCTGTCAGACACCGAGAGGCTGATTGGTGTTTCATTTGCGAAAGAGGTGAACACCCAGAAAGTAAATGTTTCTTTCAGGACAAGTGAAATCAAATTAACTCCTGAATGTATCCCGAGTCGTTAATCTGGTGGTAATGATACAACCTCTTACTCCCTATCTGTTTATCTCAAGTTTACAATTAAAATTGCTATAAATAAACACAAATTTAGGTACAGTGAATCTGAGAACCGGGATTCGAAGAAGCACTTATCTTAAGGTTAGGTGTGATGGTGTATGGTAAAGGATCCGGCGGTATGATCCTCCAAAATGCAGGTATTATTACTCAGGTCGTCCAGTTTTAGAGATTCCATCCAGAGCGAAATCCAGAATTGAGATATTCCAGTAATAATTAGCTTCGGCACAATGGTATTACAGCCATAATCAGCTCCAGTTCTAAGAGAATCCAGTAAAACTCTGGGTTCGGTACTAAGATATTCCAATGGGCGTTAGACCCGGTACAGAGATAATCCAGTGAGCGTTAGCCCCGGTAAAAAGATAGTCCAGTGGGCGTTAGCCCCGATACAAAGATAATCCAGTAGGCGGTAGCCTCGGTACAAAGACAGCAAATTTCAAATCTATAAGATTGTTCTTGTAACACGTGATCTCATTCCCAGTGACTCTAGACGTTATTGAAATAATTTACAAGGTAATAAATATGAGATGTAATATCTAGAACTCAGGAATAAGAGCACGTAATTCGATAATAAGAATGAGACAAGAAATCAAATGCACAATATTATACAACGGAACATGTTGACCTGTGTAAGCTGCATGGAATGAAATAAATCAGAAATCACAATTTGGCATATACAAAAGCAAAAAACGTTGCAAATTTTACACAAGGGTTTATTATTTTCTCAGTTAAATAACCCAATACACCACTGATATCTTAAAAAGCTTATATATTATGCATAATTCATTGGTTTCTCACAATACAGAAACCAATTCCATGAAATAATTCATGTAAACATTGAAATCTCAATAAATACACTTGTATAATTGAATAACATTTCCACATGCAGAACAGAACGCTAACTGAGTAGAAAAATTCAAAATAATATTTTGAATGAGAAGAGACGTTCCACAATCGTTTCACCCCTTTGAAAATCTTACTATTTTCCACAATTATTGAATTTCGTGTCGGTATTCTACAACTGAAAATGAACTTCAAATCAGATAGGGTTTGCCCTTTTTGAGATATTAGGGAAATAACCTCAATATTCAAAATGGTCACGAATTTTTTTGCCAATATCGGCATAAATAAATATCGGTCAAACTGAAATTTGAAACACTGTTTCTAAATGTTGACACTGAAACCTGTACCATATTTCATTGAACTTTGATGAATATGTATCCGAAAAAAATGTTTGGAAAAAAATTCGATTTTTTCCAATACAATTCTCACGAAATTCTGCATTGAATCGAGTGTCTATATTTCACAATAAGTCATGATGTTTCAATCCGAACGCGTTCGTATGTCTTGATACTGAGGAAATAAACACCATACGTAAAACAAAATTCAAGACTTTCCGCTAATATAAAATGTGTAGATGTGTTCTACTAGGATTCAACTTTGTTCTGAAAAATATTAATTAAATGAAAAAAAACTCAACCTTCTTGTGCAATTGATCTGAAAAGAATTTTTTTCACAGTGCAGATATCCGATTCACTTGATTCACTAAGTATCCACCACACAAACTGAAAAACTAAAGTTATTTTCAATAACATTTCTGTAACAATTAAATATATCGTGAACCTCATCAGGTTGAATTCGAAAGAATAATTCTATTATAGATTATAAATTTCGTTCGTTGTTATCGTTGTCAGATACACTCAACCAAGAGGGTGTCGAATCCGAAAGTCTGTTTGATGTAAAGACGTAAAATTCAAACAAGTAGTTTGCCGACAACCAGATGATGATACATGCGGAATATTTTTGTCTACGCTATATCCCTTGTCTTAGGTCACGACCCGGCACATACCCCATTCAGAACAGGTAGATAGATCATCGGCTCCTAACTTTAGTCTAAGGCTCCAACCCTCATCAGTATTAGGTTCTCGACAATCGACAATTGATGAGATTTGCGGTTTGTTATTGATTTTGTTGCATATTATATCCTCCAATTTGATTTATCATATAAATGCTCATTATTTTTTATATTCAAGCTTATTTCAAACTGTCAGTACGAAAGATATGGGATTTCGATTGAAACCAGTAACGGATATCCACATGTTGACGATAATTGTACTAGGCAAACCGAAATTGATCGAAACCTCCGATCAACCGAATCTTTTGGAAATCTGCATTATTTTAAATTACGCTACTTAATTCGCTTTCTGCATGTTAAAGTATTATTCAGTTATAAAAGAGTATTTTTTGAGATTTCAATGTTTCCAATGAATTTTTTCATAGAATTGGATTCTGTGTTCTGAAAAACCAATGATTAATGAATAAAATTAAAGTTTTATTTAAGATATGAATGAGCTTTATGAAGAAATTTAATCTTTAATCCCGTATCCGCTGGTTGATTTCTATAAATAATAATTTGATCCGATTTTCAGTAGTTATGTTCAAGATAATTGGAGAGAAAACCCAAAAATATTTAATCTGAACTACTTACGATTATGAAATTGTCAAGAACATCGATGGGGCATTTACGAATTGTGTTTATAAAATAATAACGCATCCATTAAAAATTTCTCGATATGTGTTGAAAATTTGGTAATCAATATTTTCATCTACTTTTAGATGTATGTCTCTGGATGAAAAGTTAACCGATTATTCCAGTGAATTCCAATCTTAGAACCGAATGCGATGATGTCATTTTCGACATTATTGGAAATTTGCAGCGTTTTTCTTTATAACTCAGGAACCACTGGTCGGAAATCATCCGGGTGAAATTTTTTTCGTTTAGTTTTGCAACAGTAATCAACGTTAGGAGTTTCATGAAAATTCGGTGGTAAGTTTTCGACAAATATTTTTTTTCCCCCCAACCCTCATTTTGAGCCCTTAGGGTACACCGATCCTGCTCAAAAGCTTGAAGGATCAATCCCGAGCGACACACGATTTTCCTACCAAGTTTCACTGATTTCGGTTTAGTACTTTCTGAGAAAAGCCCCGGACAATGGACGGCGTACGGCGGACGGCGGACGGACGGATTTTTTTTATTAGTTCATTCAAATCTACATACTCCAAAACGTAAACTGTGAAATTTTCAGGGGGGATTAATTTTTTTTTTGTTGGTCGATCACTAAGGTTTATTATTTGATTTTATCAAATAATAAACCAAAATATTGGTCGGGATATACGTAGTACTTACCGCCTTTGGAATAGACGTCTCATAAGAAACAATAAAACTTCAAAATTCCACGATGTTAATGGACTACGAGGTACGTTAATTCGCTAAACTCTAGCAAGGTGTTGGAGCTTCAGCTTCTCCGCACCAAAAAAGGAAGAATTTTCCTTCAGCTGGTCCGAGTTCGAAGGGTCGCGCATGCGAAACAAACACTCAGTCGTCAACGCGAAGAGCGTTCTTCAGCGATTGATCATATAATTGCAGTAAGGCGTTTTCTTGCTATTGGAATTGAAATTATTAGTATAGCGTATTTTCGCGATGGAAACTGAAATCGACAGTGGAGCGTTTTGTAACGTTACACAAGGAACAACAACAACAATAATTGCCGCACAGAAACTCATAATATGTGGAATTATAGAAGTGAAAAGAAATAAGTTTATAATGTACAACTTGAAAAATCTAATGAAAAATGTGATATGGAAGAAGAATGTCCTATATTCACTGAAATTGAATGTTTCGAATCATTTGACAGTTGAAGTTCTTTTGAATGATAAGTTGTTCGTTTTAGAATAAGATTCGGGTGCTGCAGTTTCTTGTTTACCATATTCGGTTTATCAAAAATATTTTGAAAATTATAGATTATATCAAACTAGAATCAGGTACCTCGATAAATTTTATAGGAAGAAGAATTTCTCCTCTATATCTATAGCATATCTATAAAAGTTAATCACAATAACGAAACGAAATGTTATAGAATTTTGTATTATCAAGGAGAGTGCTGTAGCAATTTTGGGTCATGATTTTATTTCTACTTCCAATATAAAATTTCGAGCTGTCAACCATCTAGCTGATAAAAATAAATTGATAGATAGGTTGTTTCAATAAATTGAAATTAGAATTGTTTCTGAAAGAAAACTCACTTCCAAAATTTTTCAAGGCAAGGCCACTACCACATGCACTTAAAGAAAAGGTTGGGAGGGAACTTGTTAGATTAGTTGACATAAATATCCTAACGCCAATCAAAAGAAGTGATTGGGGTACACCAATTGCACCAGTTCTTAAAGAAGATGGTTCATTTGAGGGGATTACAAATTAACCTTGAACCCAGTTTTGAATGACGAGAAATATCCCATTCCAAGAATCGATGATCTATATGCTAAGCTGAACGGTGGTCAGCATTTTTCTAACAAAAGATTTAAGCACCGCGTATCAACAGATCTAACTTGAAAACAAATCTACTTAATTATCGACAATATCGACTCATAAAGGATTTTTTTCTATAATAGGTAAAAATGGAAAAATGTATCTTCTTTTCGGATTCAGTTTCATATTCGGGATTCGAAATTAGTCTGCATGGGTTGCATGAATCTAAAACGCTGCAAATTCTACACAAGTGTTCAATATTTTTTCAGTTAAGTAACCCAATACCATTGATATCTCGAATAAAACTTATACAGCGTGCCAAAAAAGTAACATAACTAGTCAATAATGCTTGTACGAATAATTATTAAGGAATATCCTCGCACCCGTCGATTTTGGTTTATTATTTGATAACATCGAATAATGAACCCGAGTGATCGACCAAAAAAAAATTACCCCCTTTCTGAAAATTTCACAGTTTTCATTTTGAAGTATGTAGATTTGAAGGAACTATTAGAAAAAAATCCGTCAGTCCGCCGTCCACCGTCCGTTGACCGGGGCTTTCCTCGGAAAGTACTGAACCGAAATCCGTGAAACATGGTAGATGAATTGTGTGTCACCCGAGTTTGATCCTCCAAGCTTTGCAGCAGGATCGGTGTACCATAGGGCTCAAAATCGGGGGTTGGAGGGGAAAAAAAATTAATTTTCGAAAACTTACTACCGAATTTTCATGCAACTCTCAACGTTGATTACTGTTGCATAATTCAAGCTGAAAATTTTTACCCGGATGTAACCGACCAGTGGTCCCTGAGTTATACAGAAAAACGCTGCAAATTTCCAATAATCCCGAAAATGAATCATCGCATTCGGTTCTAAGATTAGAATTCAGTGGAATAATCGGTTGATTTTTCATCCAGAATTAAATATCAAAAAGTAGATGAAAAGATTGATTACCAAATTTTCAAAACAATATCGAGAAATTTCTAACGGATTCGTTTATTATTTTATAAACACAATGTACAAATGCCCCATCGATATTCTTGACAATTTCATAATCTTTTGTAGTTCAAATTAAATATTTTTGGGTTTTCTCTCCTAATTTCTTAAACATAATTAACGAAACTCGAATAACAATTATTATTTTTAGATATTACCCTGCGATTTGAGGGATTTAAGATTAAATTTCTTCATGGAGCTGAATTATATCTTAAATAAAACTTATATATATAAGGTCCCGAAATCAGGGACTTGGAACGGAGTGTGAGGTAATAATAGTAAACACAGATTGACGCAGCAACAACTGTAATAAATAAAACAATATTCTTAATAACTATTTACAATAATAATTAATGATTAATTTACCTGATTCAATATTATTGTGGATAACTAAAATTAATTAACAATATTCTCACCCACGTCTTTAATTATTCTTTAGACATTTTGTATTCTTATCTATCAGGAAATGTCATTAATGGAAGTAGTTAGTGGTGTTACCACCAGGGTAATACCAAACAGTTTGGCGGGACGTTCAAACTTACATCCCCTCACTTTGGCAACGGAGTTACTCACTCCAAGTACGGCACTAACTTACTTGCATGAAATAAACTATCATTCTTTCTAGATCTACTAGCGATACCATATATTACATTTGATATTTTTTTCTTAATTCGGAATGGTCCTATTCTGATATTATCTAGTTTATCCCTGTTCAGTTTGTTTTTGTTCTGAATATATACTAAATCCCCTACTTCATATTCTATTTCCCTAGTATTTTTGTCGTAGTATTTTTTGTTTTGTACATGTATTTTTTTTTAATTCTCATATGCTATTTCCTTATTTATTTCCCAATTATCTTTATTGTTTATTTCTAATAACTCAGGTAGAACAGAGCATTCTTTTCCGGTTAACAAGTAATTTGGAGTGTAACCTGTAGAGCTGTGGATTGTATTATTATAATCCTTTACACATTCTTCTGCTACTATTGGCCAAGATTTATTTCTATTTTCAAATATCTTGCACCTCATTCTATTAATTAACGTTTGGTTTGTTCTTTCATTAAGACCGTTAGAAAATGCACAGTCACTTGCTGTAAATATTAAATTTATTTCTTGTTCATTAACATAATTCTTAAATTGAGTAGAATTTATGCCAGAGTATTGATCTGTTAATATTGTTTTAATTTTCCCCTGTTGTTCTACTTTTTTTATTAACTTTATAAAATCCTTAGCAACTTGAGTTTTTGATGTGCTTATGTAAGCGAATCTCGTGAAATGATCCACTATTAGATGTATATATCTTTTAGTGCTTTTTCCTTTTAAACCTCCGATTGTATCCAATGATACAAGTTCAAACGGTTCTTTTGCTGGGCCTAATTGAGACAAAGGTGCTTTAAAACAGCCAATTCTAGTTTTATTTTTTTTACACACTTCACAAGAACGGCATATCAACTTGATATGTTTATACATGTTTTTAAAGTAAAACTTATGACCTATCATTAGAATTAATTGTTTGGTCCCAATATGTCCTTGTTTTTCATGTACTTTTTGTACCAGAGATTTTCCAAAATCTTCTGTTATCCATATTTTTTCTCTGTTATTTAGAGTTTTATATATGATATCATTTTTAATATTACACTTCTCATCTAGTTGTAAACTTCTTTGGTTATTTTTTATCTCTTCTAATTGTAAAAAATTTGTTGTCCTAATTATTGAAATTTCATCCCCATCTCTTCTTGGTTCTAGTACAGGATTTCTAGATAAGCAGTCTGCTTCTATATTTTCTGTTCCTGGATTATATACTATGTCAAATTCAAATTGTGATATATAATTTAATATGTGAATTAGTTCTGTATCTTTACTTTTCTTAATATTAAAGTTTTCTAACGGTTTGTGATCTGTGAATATAACAAATCTTTTTCCTATTAAATAATATTGCCAATAAAGGATGGCTTCTTTGATAGCTAGACATTCAATATATATTGCTTTCTTTGTTTTTTGTGAATTATTCAATTTTCTTGAGAAAAAAAATACTGGTTTTAACACCTCGTTTTCTTGAGGTTGTTTTAATACTGCCCCAACTCCATCTATACTTGCATCAGTTAAAATATAGATTGGGGCTTCTGGGTCAAATATAGCTAAAGCTGGGCCAGCGCATAAATATTCTTTAACTTTTTTAAAACTATTCTGGCATTTTTCTGACCAGTTGAACTCAATGTTTTTCCTTAGCAAATAATATAAAGGTTCTAGTAGTCTTGCATGATTTGGGATGTATTCTACATAAAAATTTATCTTCCCCAAAAATTGTCTGATATTTTTTTTTGTTTCGGGTATAGGAAATTCTTTTATAGCAATGAGGTTATCATTCATTGGTTTTATATAGTTATCACTTATCTCATGACCTAGGTAAATGACTTTGTTGCTAGCAAATACACATTTTGATAAATTTAATTTAATACCTTGGTCTTGAAGTGCTTGTAACGTCAGTTTTACTTGTTTTAAATGATCCTCATAGTTTTCTGAATGAATTAAAATATCGTATATATAGTTCACAGCGAATTCACTTAGCTTATTCTTTCGTAAAACACTAGATAATACTCTTTGAAAGATTGCTGGGGAAGTTTTCAGACCAAAAGGTAAGCATTTCCACTGCCAATGGCCTTGGTGGGTCACAAAAGCTAATTTGTATTTGTCCTTTTCACGTACTGGTATCGACCAAAACGCCGAGTTTACATCTAATTTTGTGAAATATTTACAATTTCTAGCACGTATTTTTAAATCGTCAATCCTAGGGAACGGTTGACTTTCCGGAACAAGTATTTTGTTTAATTCTGTAAAGTCTATGCACAAACGAGATTTTCTTCCCTCTTCTTTTTTATACACCATTGTCACTGGAGCCGCATAAGGGCTGCATGACTCTTCAATCAAATCTGCTTCTAATAACTCTTTTATTTGCTTTTCAATTTCAACTTTATCTTGAAATGAGCATCTGTATGGTTTTCTTGAAACATATTTATTCTCTTTTAATTTTACAGTTGCTTCATAACCCTTTATTATTCCAATGTCAAATTTTGTTTTTGCAAATACCTTATCAAATTTTCGCATAATGATTTGTATATCATTGGGTAGTTTTTGTTTATCTTGTAATATATTTAGATTTACTTGTTTATCTTTATTTATTTCGCCTTTTTGTGTAATTTTTAAATTTTCGTTTTGACATAACCTAAATTTTTTTATTAAGTCCAGGCCTAATAATAAATCGTCTTTAAAAGTTTTGCTTTTTATTATTAAAAATGAAAAATTACTTTCTATATTACAAATTTTTATTTTAAGCGTAACAGTGCCTTCAGCTTTGGCTATTCCTGCCACTCCTTTTATATTTTCATCCCCACTTATTATATTTTTTAACATGTTTCTTTTGTTTAAAAATTCGTAGTTTATCAGTGAAATGTTAGACCCTGAGTCATATAGACCCACAGCGGATTTATCATCCACTAATACGTGTAATCTAATAAGTGGGAAAACTATTCGTTTTTTGCCTCCTCGGAATTTGCTATAGCATCTTCCCAATCTACATTATTTACTAATTTAATATTATTATTTTTTTTATAACTTGATTTTTGCTCTTTTAATCTACACATATTTTCGGGGTGGAATCTATTTGGGAATCCTAACTTCTCACAATTTGAACATGGTTTATGTTGATGTATTGTTTTTTTATTTTCTTGTTTTTTATCATTCAAGTGTCCCATTTGTTTTAATTTTGACATTAAGTCCTCAACTGTTCCTATTGTGTTTCTATCTATCCTGTTTTGAATAAAATTTGGTAAGCTAATAACAATTAAGTTTATTTGAGAAATAAGCGAGATATTTTCATCTACTTCCATTAATAAATTTCTTTTTTTTAGTGCAAAATCTAATAAAGATCCATTTAAATATTTAAAATTATAGGCGTAAGCTATTTCAGTCCAAGACTGTACTGAGAAAGTTTCTATGAAAGAATTATTCCATAACTCCCAATTGTCCAGAAAACTTTGTTTCACGCAAACATGGTACCAATTGACAGCCGAATCAGTCAAAAACAGCCTTAAAGTTTCTGCATATTTATTTTGAGTGATTCCGACTCTCGTACATTCCTGAACAAATAATCTTATCCAACTATTGGCTTTAAAATTTTCTCCATTAAAATTTTCAATCACCATATCTTTTGCTAATGATCTAGTTGATTTTTCATGGTTACCTGTGTTATTCGCTTTTACCAAAGGTGCAACCTCTTCTAAATATTCCTCGTTGAATGCAACATTTCCCTCTTCATCCAAATAAACAGCTTGTAATTTGTCATCCAGAGTAATCATCACATTACGAAATTTATTTCGAGTTTTCAAACTTTTCACAACATTTTTGACTACATTCGTATCAAAAAGTTCCGTATGATGGGTGCTGCATTGCTTGTCTTTCGGAAATTGAAAAATTTCTGGTTGATTCACGAGTTGAATTGTTTTTACTTTCACGATAGTGCTTTTTGCATCTCTGCCTGCTTCAGAGATGAACTGGAATTTAGCCCTTTCCATAATATTGAATTATAAGGTCCCGAAATCAGGGACTTGGAACGGAGTGTGAGGTAATAATAGTAAACACAGATTGACGCAGCAACAACTGTAATAAATAAAACAATATTCTTAATAACTATTTACAATAATAATTAATGATTAATTTACCTGATTCAATATTATTGTGGATAACTAAAATTAATTAACAATATTCTCACCCACGTCTTTAATTATTCTTCAGACATTTTGTATTCTTATCTATCAGGAAATGTCATTAATGGAAGTAGTTAGTGGTGTTACCACCAGGGTAATACCAAACAGTTTGGCGGGACGTTCAAACTTACATATATTATTCATATATCGTTGGTTTTTCACAACACAAAAACCAATTCAATGAAGAAATTCATTTGAAATATTGAAATCTCAATAAATACTCTCTTATAACTGAATAACAATTTCACATGCAGAACGCGAATTAACTAGCGTGATTTAAAATAATAAAGATTTCTGAAAAATTCGGTTGATCGGAGGTTTCGATCAATTTTGGTTTGCGTAGTGCAATTATCGTCAACATGTGGATATCCGTTACTGGTTTCAATCGAAATCCAATATTTTCTTACTGAGACTTTGAAGTGAGCGTGAATATAAAAGATAATGAGCATGTACATGATAAAACAAATTGGAGGATATATGCAAAAAAAATCAATAACAAACCGGAAATCTCATCAATTGTCGAGAATCCAATACCAAGGGTAGGAGCTTTAGCTCATTTATATTTTTCAGAACAAAGTTGAATCCTAGTAGGAATCACATCTACACATTTGATACCAGCGGAAAATCTTGAATTTTGTTTTACGTATTTGAAAGATTGAGCTTATTTCCTCAGTATCAAGAAATACTAACGCTATCATATTGAAACATCATGACTAGTTGTGAAATATCGACGTCCGATTTAATGCACAATTTCGTGAAAAAAAAATTTAATTTTTTTTGAAACCATTTTTTTTTCGAAAACATATCCATCAAAGTTCAATAAAATTTGGTACAAGTCTCAGAGTCAACATTTGAAAACAGTATTTCAAATTTCAGTTCGACCGATATTTATTTGAGCAGATATTGGCAAAAAATTATGTGGCCATTATGAATTTTGAGGTTATTTCCCTAATATATGTCAAAAGGGGCAAACACTATCAAATTTGAACTTCATATTTAATTGAAGAATAATGACACACAATTCAATGAATATGAAAAAGAGTAAGATTTTCAAAGAGGTGAATCGACTGTGGAACGTCTCTTCTCATTCAAAATATTATTTTAAATTATACTACTCATTTATTCACAATTATGTCGTAAAAAACCAATGAGTTATGCATAATTATAAATTTCATTCAAAATATCAATGGTATTGGGTTATTGAACTGAGAAAATAATAAACCCTTGTGTAAAATTTGAAGCGTTTTTGATTTCAAAACAAATTTATTCTGTGCTTTTCGAATTTGATATTTCTCACTCCACTCCTTCATTTTTGCGCGCATGTTCTAGGGGAACAGCGTGCTATCGTTTTGATCAAATGTCTGTAATTTTGGATGATTGAGCCGAAAATGGTCTCAATCGACTAGGTTGGACTCACTGATGACGAATCCGGTGTCAAAATCGATTCTGTCCGGCCAGCCGGCCGGCCGGCCGTAGACACGATAACTGTCGAACGAAGTGAGCTAGCGACTTGAAACTTTCAGGGTAGGTCGCGCATTGGAATGCCGCGGTTAAGTTGGTTAATGGGGCAAATCGATCGAATAGTTTCGGAGTTATAGGCATTTGAAGTTTTGAAGTTATTTATTTTTTATTTCAGAAACTACTTGAGCGATTGGATTCAAACTTGGCAGTTTGGTGGAGTATAACGACGCGCAACTTTGAGCCAAATTTCGTCAAGATCATATTGTCAATAAATTTAAAAAAAAATTTTTTTCGAAATTTTCTTACAAAAAAATATTTTTTTTTCGGAAACCATTCATCATATCCAAAAAAAATTATACTCACACTTTGACCTTCTAATTTCACAGCAGTTTATCAAATTTCAGCTCGATACGATCATAAGTTTTGGAGATATCGGGAAAAAATATGTCAAATTTCGAGGTTTTCTTCTCGATATCGTTGATTTTTTTGGTATTACTCGAGAAATACTGATTCAGTCCTGATTAAACTTCACAGCTAGTTGTAAGATGCTGAAAGACAACTTTGTGCAAAATTTCGTGATAATCGGGTCATTAGAACAATTTGAAAAAAAAATTTATATGATTTTTGCGCGCATGTTCTAGGGGAACAGCGTGCTATCGTTTTGATCAAATGTCTGTAATTTTGGATGATTGAGCCGAAAATGGTCTCAATCGACTAGGTTGGACTCACTGATGACGAATCCGGTGTCAAAATCGATTCTGTCCGGCCGGCCGGCCGGCCGGCCGTAGACACGATAACTGTCGAACGAAGTGAGCTAGCAACTTGAAACTTTCAGGGTAGGTCGCGCATTGGAATGCTGCGGTTAAGTTCGTTAATGGGCCAAATCGATCGAATAGTTTCGGAGTTATAGGCATTTGAAGTTTTGAAGTTATTTATTTTTTATTTCAGAAACTACCTGAGCGATTGAATTCAAACTTGGCGGTTAGGTGAAGTACAACGACGCGCAACTTTGAGCTGAATTTCGTCAGGATTATATTGTTGGTTATTTTTAAAAAAAAATTTTTTCGAAATTTTTTTCCAAAAAAATTTTTTTTTCGGAAACCATTTATCATATCCAAGAAAAATCATACTCACGCTTTGACCTTCTAATTTCACAGCAATGCACTAAATTTCAATTCGATACGATCATAAGTTTTGGAGATATCGGGAAAAAATATGTCAAATTTCGAGGTTTTCTTCTCGATATCGTTGATTTTTTCGGTATAACTCGAGAAATACTGATTCAAGCCTGATTAAACTTCACATCTAGTTTAAAGACGCTGAAAGACAACTTTATGCAAAATTTCGTAATAATCGGGTAATTAGAACAATTTGAAAAAAAAATTTATATGATTTTCTCATCATATCATCCTCATTAAATTCTGTATGAAACTTCGAACTGTTATTTTCGATGAAGTACTGGATTTCAATTCGATCTGATCTGTATTTTTGGAAATATTGGAAAAATAAAATTTTGATTGGGTATATCTACGGAATCATTGGGTGGATTTTACCCATTCACGAATTCGGCCTTCGTAATTAAGGTCCAAACCTTCTCTACAAATATCGAGTTTCTAAGTTGTTTCTTTAGGAAGTTATTGTGTTTACGCAGTCGGCCGTTAGGCTGACCGTAAACACAATAACTTCCGGAAGAAACGACTTAGAAACTCGATATTTGTAGAGTAGGTTTGGGGCTTAATTACGAAGGTCGAATTCGTGAATGGGTAAAATCCGCCCAATGATTCCGTAGATATACCCAATCAAAATTTTATTTTACCAATGTTTCCAAAAATACAGATCAGATCGAATTGAAATTCAGTACTTCATCGAAAATAACAGTTCGAAGTTTCATACAGAATTTAATGAGGATGATATGATGAGAAAATCATATAAATTTTTTTTCAAATTGTTCTAATAACACGATTATCACGAAATTTTGCATAAAGTTGTCTTTTAGCATCTTAAAACTAGCTGTGAAGTTTAATCAGGACTGAATCAGTATTTCTCGAGTAATACCGAAAAAATCAACGATATCGAGAAGAAAACCTCGAAATTTGACATATTTTTTCCCGATATCTCCAGAACTTATGATCGTATCGAACTGAAATTTGGTACGCGCGCACGTTCAAATTCGTTGCTGAAGCGGTCATCTACATTGAACATGCGCGCAAAAGTTGCTGCCTTCACGGCAGTGCTTTTTGAACTTTTTTCAAATAGGTATATGTGAATTCTGATACATCAAATCAAAGGTAATTTGATTACCTTTTTAGCGATGTGGCTTGAAGTAGAATTGCTTGTGCCGTTTCTCATTGAAAAATTAGGAAATAATTCAGAATTTGTAGTTGGGAGGGTACTGTAACCAGACCATTATTCTTTTATTAATTGATAATAATAAGAATATATTTATTCAATTAAAAGCTTATTGAAATACAATCAGGTTGGTTTCGTCATAACAGAATAAATAACTCAGAACAATTCACTTTTACAAAAATCAAGAATTCACTAAAAGAATATGGTTCACAGTCAACAATTGCATTATACAGAGTTATTTTGAAAACTTTCAAGTTGAATGTCCTCCTCAACCCTTGGGATAGAGCATTAAATAGCCTTAGGCCCATGTATAAGGACGACTTTTCTGTTAAGGTTAAAGAGTGACGTGGGGGTACAAGTATGTATCTGTGCTCCTAGCGTTACAGTTTAAATATTGTTGGAAGTATTCTGAATGAATCTTCATGAAAACGAGAACCCTATAGTATAGGGTCCTGCAATAGTGCGTTAGGCTTCCATAGCTGCCAAACCAGACGTTTTACAAATTTAGTTGGAAAGCATTCCCTTTGTACTTTCAATTCTGCATCTCAGGATGTTCCCAAATGAAATTATTCAACAAATAAGTGATTTTTTAAATGGAATACCCCTTATATTTTTGCATACTCTGAATGCTCTTCAATACCTCTATCATAGCCCAAAATATTAAGGATATTTTTCCAATGGTACGGATCTTATTCAGCAAAATTTATACGAAACTGTAGTTCGGTAAAAGCCCTTTACCGATTTCCAGAAGTGATAGAAATATGAATTTGATCAGTATTTCTTTTAACTTAAGAATTTGCCTAGTCATCGTTCCTAAATGATCAACCTCTTTTATACAGGGTGTCCGTTATCCATGTCCAAATATGAAGAGTTTCAAATTGTTTTTCCTCGATTTCTTCAAATGTTACACCGTGTATTTTTTCCATGATGATGTACACACTTTAAAAGCTTACATTTTTTCAGAAGTAACCTTAGGATTTTTTCCACTCCTGTGTCCAGCAGACACCAATAATGACATTTCAACCAAAAATTTCAGGAGTAATGAACATAATAACTAACGGATATTTCAAATGAGTCACACAATGAAACCAAACTGAATGACCAATTTTCGAAAAACTTAAAAACCCTTCCAAAATCATAATCCTTGAAGTTCAACATGAAAATGATAATGTTTGTCCGAATAAGTTACACATACAGAGGTATTATTGGTTACTTGTGTATTCTTACGATTACAAAGTTTTATCGGCATCCAAAAAAATTATTATTCATGAAATGGTTCATATGATTTTCATGTCGGAGCAGTGATACAAAAACTGTTATCAAGTACATCGATTATTATTATTGATCAAAATATTTGTATTCAGAGCTCAAAGTTTTTTCCGAATACAATAAATTGAGATGAATTTTGGTGGAGATGAAATGGTTGATATGATTTTCATGTTGAGGCAGTACCACAGAAACTGTTTATTAGCCAGTAGATCCTATGCTGTCGAATATCCCGAAAGAAGGCATCCACATGAGTCGAGTTTTCGGAGGCTTCTAAACAGATCAGTAGAGACAGGAGATGTCGAGTATAAAAAAGAAGAGATGATAAAATGGGCCACTAACGTCGACAAGGAGCTCTAGGCTTTACTGCATGTAACTGAAAATCCACACACAAGCCAAAGGGAGCTTGGTGTAACCTGTAGTATAAGTGAGCGTTCAGTTCAAAAAATCCTCAAAAAGAAAAAGTATCATGCCTACCAAATTCAGATGCACCAGGCGCTTACCGATAGCGATTTTGAAAACCGTCGGAATTTCTGTAACTGGGCAAGTTTTCGAATTAAACTGAACCCTACATTTTTTGAATTTGTTTTATTCAGTGATGAAGCAACCTTCCACAATTCCGGAGCCGCCAATAGGCACAATTTTCATAAGTACTCTGTAGAAAATCCAAGAATTATAAGGGAAATAGACAATCAACATAGGTGGTGGTCATTGAATGTTTGGGAAGCAGTAATCGGCAATCATGTGATAGGCCCTCATTTTTTCGAAGGAAATTTAGATGGAGCTGTATGTTTGAATTTCATTCAGAACATTCTTCCCGGAATGTAAGCAGTGTTACCTACGGAAATACGAAATGAAATAAGGTTTCAGCATGATGGAGCACCCGCTCATTATTCTCGTCCTGTGAGAGATTTACTGGACCAACAGTTTCCAAATAGATGGACTGGTAGGGGCGGACCGACAAGATGGCCTGCTAAATCACCGGATCTCACCAAAACAGATTTTTTTTTATGCGGATACATAAATGGAATCGTGTATGATAATAGGGTGTTACAGTGGAAAAAATCGAGAAAAAACAATTTGAAATTCTTCATATTTAGACATTGATAACGGACACCCTGTATAAGAGAGGTTGATCATTTAGGAACGATGATTGAAGAGCATTGAAAACATGCAAACATATAAGGGGTGTTCCATTCAAAAAATCACTCATTTGTTGAATAATTTTATTTGGGAGTACCCTGTATATCAGAAAATAACTTCCTGAAATGCAGAATTGAAAGTACAAAGGGAATGCTTTTCAACTTAATTCTTGAAACGTCTGGTTTGGCAGCTATGGAAGCCTAACGCACTATTGCATGACTCTGTAGAAAGCTAACTGTGACGTTTCAGAGTACAAATCGGACTCTTTCATCAGACAAAGGAGAATATTTCAAGAATTATTATCTTCTGATTTTTTTTTTCAGATTTGAGACGTTATTGATTTTGAAATTGTTTACATCGATAATTGTTTCATATCGTAGAATACATTAATTGTGATTAAACAAAATGAGGAGGGGAGAGTATGATGTACGAATGTGATCTTTTTGCGCATGTCGCTGTAGCCCACGGCCATCACATTGCTGAATAAAGTTAGTTAATTAATGGTATGTAATAAAAAAGTATGTCTAATGTGGGAATAAACGAGATCACCCTCTAAGTGTTCGATCTTATAATACCCCTAAGACATGACACTTTTATTGAATTTTTTTTAACGCGATATTTCATTTTGTTCAAAAAGGTTCTATTATATTTTCATTACTTTTGTATATTTCGAGCTTCAATCTTAGCCAATATAAGTATATGTATTCATGATTTTATTTAAAAAAAAAATGTATTTTCTATAATATTCGGATATAAACAGAAGAATGGCTTTTGGTCAGTTTTTCATATATTTATTGAAATTTTTTCTACTTACAGTATTAATTCATGATATTAAAATTTTATTATTTGTTCAGAGGAAAAATTTTTTTTCACAAAAAGATTTCATATAATTCTGTATATTTTATTTTATATGTTATGGTTTCTTTGGAATGTTTTTTGTAAAATTTATTTTATATTTTTCTGAAGAAAGATTCAATTTTAATTCATTGTAGTGTTTATTCTGATTCGGTGCGAATAAATCTTTGGCCACTTATAATTGAGTTTTATCACTATCATTTTCATCTAAATACTAAATGCGTTACAGGCAACACCGCCGAAACCACCGCAGGAGATCAAGAAAAACTTTTGCTAAGAAAGGGTTATTTTCTTGAGAATTTTTCGGATATTTCTGGGGAGACTTGGCGTGATATCTCAACGTGATTAGAAAGAGGAAGTTTCGAATTTTTCCGCCCTGTTGATCTTTCATCGCGGAAAAATCGAGAGATACTTTTAAAAATTTCCCAAAAAATACCGAAAATGTCGATATTTTCCAAAGGTGCAAAACCACAGGAAGGGATTTGGTCGCTGGGTTCAAGAAAGGTGAAGTTTTTTGGTACGAACAGAAAGACGGAAGACGAAATTGTGGCGTAACGGGCCCCTTTTTTGGATTCTCACTTTCGTTTTCTTGCAGGAATGATGAAAGAAAGTGACATTTCTACGAAAATCCAGTAAAAATTCGCCATTTCATATTTTTCTGTGGACTCGGCCGAGATCGGCTATCTCCGCCGCCTCCGGGCTCGGTTTGGAGGTAAAATCCACTACTTTAGCGATGAGTGGCAACATCGAACTGCGATTTTGTGCCGTTTTTGGCGAAAACTTGAACAAAGGCGGCTCTGGAGTTCGGAGACGATCGGGTACTTCCGTCAATATTCTCAAGCCGAAGCGGCGTTATGTCAATTTGTCAATTGTCATAACTTCAAATCGGATTTGTCGTCAAAATAGCATCCTTTGTGGAAGTTACATTGAAATTGACGAAAATAAAGTTGATAACGAATGAAAATGCATTGAGAAGTATCAATCAATGGTCAATACTGCCTAATTCCAACTCTAACAATAATTATTTCGAGAAAAAGTCGAGTTATCGGTATAATTTTATGTTTACGAAAGAAAATAGTAAGTATCACCTACAATTGAACATAACTTAATTTATGACAAGTTTTTTCAGCCTGAATATGATGGGGAAATATTTATTTTCAGATGTGTCAGATATTTTAAATGAACTGGACATTGGAAAGTTTCTGTATCATTAAAGTCACAAAGTGAAGAATGTTTAGAATGGATTCAAAACTACAATAAGAATCAGAATGCTAATCCAGAATTCGTCGAAAAATCATCACATTGCCAAAAATATTTGAAATGGTGGAGATTAACTCGACTTCGAAGGTAAACGTTATTAAGTATGATATTTTCCTTCAGCGGATGCATCAAGTATGATATTTTTGCAGTTTTGAGATATGTGTGGTCATGAATTGTTGAAGTGAAATGACATCCAAGCATATACAAAGGAAGAAAGCCTTTAAAAGACTGTAGAATGTTACATGAATTTTATGGTCGAATGTCGATATGGATAATTTCTGATGTTGATGAATTGGAAACTTGACCATGGCAAATTTATGTATCACAGTCCTAGGCTTGATCGAGCATACTTTGTAGAAAGATGGACTATCATCATTATGAAAAAAAAAGGAACTCAATAGATTTCGAGAAGTGGAAATGGCAGAAATACTATGCAATCCATAGATGGTTTAAATAATATACAGCTGGTGTGTGACAACACTATGATACTGTACCCCCGATACATTTATTCATAATTGTGAATGAAACAGGAATACTCAATAGATTCTTACTATTCACAAGAGGTTGATCTCCAAAAAATAGAAATGATAGAAAACTGTGAGTAAGAAGAATACATTATCAAGAAACGTATGAAATGTTATATTCACACTATATAGGGAGTTAAGGTTGATCCTCAGTATATGTTCCGTAACACTCCCTTATCCCTTCCATATGTGCTACATCAAAATTTGGTTCGCAAAAATGGCATGGGGATGGAACATAATTTACAGCTTATAATATTTTTTGTTGACAAAACGTGAAGGTTAAGTTGAAATTCATTACCACCTATGAGTAACTACTAATTTTTCTGTATATAGGTATTATTTCTGATGTTTGCGTTATATGAAATGAGATGAAATCTTCTTAAGTGAAATTTATCTATTGCAGTAAAGTATTCTTGATAATTTTGTGTATTTCACAGGACATTTGTCATTTTTTGAAACTATTGTGAGAAAAATCACAAATAAAGTTGAACCAACAACGTCTAATTAGAATATGATATATAGAGGCTTATGCAGATATTGTCTGAAAACAATGTGAAACTTCTTAAATTGAAATATGCAACATACCTGATGAAGCTATTGACTGATGAATTCTTCACATAAACCCCTGACACACTCTTCTAATGCTCGAGTTCAATTGAACTCATTAATTTAATTATCTTTTCTTGGCATTTTTTTGTATCACTAAATGTATTCTATTGAACCCATACTTTTTTATCGTTATCAATAATCGATAAATAAAAAATTAATTCAATAGGCAGTTTCGCATTTGCCCTCTATGGAGAACATGATATCTCGGTTACTCAATTATATTTCAATATGTAAATTATGAATTGGTCATCTCCACTAATGAAACGGAAAATTTAAATATTCATAATACCGTAATTCTTTTACAAAATGAATATTACTTCATGCTTTGGTGATTCTCGGTCGAAGAGTGATGTACTGGAAATATTGAAATTCAGGAAATTTGCGACATTGAAAATTCTTGTAAAATGAACATCCATGTTCAGTGAATATTGAATTGGAATAGTGAAAATTTTCGGATTTTATCCAAGAAATTTTTTTTAACGTTGTACAATGTTGAAGTATGAATTTTTGATGCGATTTTATATCTATTTAGTATTAGTATATTTAGTATTAAAATTGTTTGTTGGGTCACCAACCATGTTTGCACCGCCACCTTGCGAGGTAGTGTGACTCATTATTTTCAATATACTAGGGTATTATTAAATATTTTTCGACCATAGAAAGCAGTTAACTCTCATTCTTGTACATTTCATCAGTTCTGTTTTTCTCTCAAAATAGTTATATACTATCAGCCCTAAGAGTTACTTCTTCAGTAGATCACGTCTTTGTATAATGCCTATTAACATACTTGAATATAGATTGTTCAGTTTAATTTTTTCTAGAGTAATGTTTCCAAAAATCTCAACCTGATTCATATGTGAGCGCGAAGATTTCGAATTAATGTGCATGAAAGTAGATATGCAACAGGAGTTCTAGGCCAATTTTGATCATTTTTACATGTAAATCTCCATAAGGAAATCTAAGGTCCATTTTGCAAAAACCGTACCATTCTGTAGACGTGTATGAGGGATTTTCAAGGTCATTCAGATTTCGCAAATTTTTTCTAAGTCCAAATTTTTTCCAAGTCCCAAATTTTTTTCCAAGCCCCAAATTTTTTCCAAGTCCCAAATTTTTTTTTAACTCCGAAATGTATGAAATTTTTCCAAGTCCGAAATCTCTAAAATTTTCGTATTTTCATTAGGATTCGAACCCGGGATTTCCTATTACTAGCCAAGATCCTTACCGCTGGGCTACGGTACATCTTGATACCACGATACCGGTCAGTCAACCTTTGGACCGCTGTTTTCATTACCTGTAGAATGAGCAGTTACAGGTGTTTGACGGAACATGCATGCGCGCTTTCGATATTTCGTCTATCGATAGTTACGAGTAATGAAATATCGATATTTCATAACCCCGAAATATCGTAACCCTTCAAACTATTCAAATAATAAGAAAACATATTTCATTGTAGGGTACACCTATTTAAGAAAATATCATTTATACCAACCGCCAGCCATGAAAATAGGCATATAAAAATTGTGTTTGTATACAGAGTTTTCATGAGTATAGGTACCAGATTGAGTTCAATTTATGAAGGTATTATTGTATTTGAAACAAGACTCGGATATTCATCGTTTTCTTCGAGTTCTAATCTGAAATATTGATGTTCGAAAGAAACAAGTGAAGCGTAAATTGAGTCTTGATAAATCGTTCATCTATTTGTGGAAAATCTAAGCATCTGAAATACAAGCTGTGAAAACAAATGACATAGAGGTGATGAATTGAAACACTATGAGAAGAAATCGAAAGTTTATTTTACAATTACAGGGCCTTTATTATTTTTCATTCCACAAAAACCAATAGGAAAGAATTACATTGTTAATAATGTTTCCAGTATCGAAATCTTCCTCCTAGACTCCTCAGGTTCAACAATCTTTCGTTTCTGAGAACCATCGAGCGAATAGTGCCCCCACGGTAGAGTGTCGAATGTTCCAGGTACCAAATACCTTTTATCATCTTCCGGACTCAGTGCTATCTTGTTTTGTGTCAGAGAATACACTTGATGATTTCTTGATTGTATCAAATTTTGAGAAATAATTTTTTGTTTCCATGTTTCTAAACAGCTGATATAATCTTCGAAGCATATGCTGTTCTTCACAATCGAATTCTTGACGCCTTTAGCTTTCTTGATAACACCACAATTACGTGTTAAAGAGTCAATTTCATCATCCTCATATTCTTCCTTCTCCCACTGTCGTTTTTTGGCATTTATCGTATCATCACTAGTAGAATTCTTTATGGCATATAATTTAGATCTGAGGCCTACATAGTCAGTCATCGGTACTCCATTGTTCTCATCTGTCATCATACCCAAAACTTTTTTATTACATTGACAGATTCCATAGATGTTATCCTTAGGGTAGTCGGAGGTATCAAAATATTTTTGACAATCTCTTTTAATTACCTCATAAGGATCATTGAATAATTCATAAATCAATGAATCGGTATCAGTATATAGTGCGATACAACTATTACCGAAAGTTTTCTTCATATAATCATAGTGGAAGTTATAAATAGTTGTTTTTGCTAAATCTAGGATACTCATTCCCACGTAGATTGGCTTGTTCAAATAGATCTGCAGCTTTCGCATCTCAACAGCCACCAAGTTTTCATTGAATATGGCGCAGTTCTTGAACTCCGGTTTAGAAATATAAGCTTCAGCACCATAACGCCCATCCCACTTTGTTAGAAGATGAACATTAACCCTTTTCCGAATATTCTCCATAGTCTTGCCTGTAACAATAAGAAAATATGTGTAGATATTTGAATTGTGAATAGTTGAAACAAATGAATAGGATATAAACGATTTAATTCAACTCACCGAAGACAGCATTATTCATCAGCTTGAATAAATTCTTCTCAAAGTCATTCTTAGCCTTTTTCCTCAGTTCGGTATTTAGATCGATATATGACTTAAGCCATGCGGATTGCTTGAATTTCAGAACTCTATGTATTTTAGTTAGAATCAACCCATTTTTCAAAGCCTGCTTCAGATTTCGATAGTGAATAATATATTTTTGTTTTGGATGTAATGTAGCCATCAGTTTAACGTTTTGTTGAGAAGCTGTACTGACTGTTTGAGTTTTACAATTCATATGTTCGGGGCAGAATGGTAGATCTTTATGTACATCATGTAACTCTCTAGGATATTCAAGATCAACTTCTAAAATATACCCTTCTGGAGCATCATCTGCTACTTGAGTAACATCAATATTAGTGTCGGTCCATTCAAAACCTCCATATGGTAGATACTGTGACATTGCCCATCCATACTGATTGTTGATATCGAAGTACATTAGGTAGTTTTCCGGTTTGTTCAGATCATATTTGGGTAGATATTTATTATTTGCATGTGCCCGACGTTTACCACAAACTTGACTTAGACCACCACGGATTCCTCTCTCCACGAAGAGAAACATATCAATATCGGTGAGGAGCTCTAATTGTTGTTTTGTGTGCTTTAACATTGCATCCCATGTATAACCAGGCAAAGTGAAATAATGCGCAGGATCTAATCCATATGTCATATGACAACTGTGGCGAAATTGTTCGAAGACATCAGCCAATAAAAGAATATCAGTTTTCATGTAGAGGTCTGAATATTCACCTAAGTTTCTACATTTGAATTCATTCCAGACAAGTTGAGCCCTCGCATATCTTCTTCGTGGACAGTTCTTACCCTCCAATTTATTATGAAATGCTTCAATGGGTGGAAGGTATGTTTCATCGAAACGTTCAATGCAGTCAATATAATCATAGGGCATTACCCCCTTTCCAGTTAGGAGTTTGATATGTTCTTCAGTTTCTTCAGGAAATTGCGATTTCAAGTTAGGAAAATCCTGTAAGTATGATGCCAGTTGATCTAATGAAGAAGCCATGAATCGAAAGCTATCGACAAATCGGAAATTGATCTGATAATTGTCAACATGTTTGGTAAAACTTATATATTTCTCTTTCGTGATAGGTAGTAAATCAATTTTGCCTTCCATTCTTGTAGCTATATCCTCAATGACAAAATGGGCATCATATCCACTCAAGTTATGAAAAACTACTGGGATCATGTGACTATCTGTATAGTTGATATTACAACCTTCATGAGCGGCTCCGCGGTAATTATTTTCTGCTACTAGATGGTTATGATCTCGTACTTTCTTATCGTCAGGTTTGAAGATTTCATCACAAATATGACAATGATTAGCTTTCATAAATTCAGCTTCCTGCTTAGGTGACATATCAATATCATAGGGATGTAGGAAAACATTTTCAGCATATTCAGCAAACTGATTCAGTTCATCAGCGAACCATTTCATGCAATCATGACCTCGATATGAGCGGTAGAAACTCTCACTGTTATCAAATGAACACTTTACATAGTATCCCACAGCTGCAGCTTCATGTTCTTGATAATTGTTTTTAGTATTTGTAGGTTTAAGTATGCTTTCTAGATCAGCATAAATAGTAAAAGGTACCTTCTCCTTGTTCCTATGATTTTTGAATTTCAGGATATTTTCCTTAGATGTAGGCATTTTTATGGATGTTTCATTCATTTTACTACAGTCTTCCGAATGATTCTCCAGTTTTTCCTCTGATCGAAAATATCGAAGACATCTATCACATATGAACTTCTGACCATGTTCCCTACTTAACTGACCTGATACAAGACGAGATAGGTTTTTAATCCAGACATAATGGTATTGTACTGGGGTATCATCCTCTGTGTAGTGATCTTGTATAAGGAGTAAGTTAATATGTCTTTTCATCTTATTCATAGTTAAGTAGGTAGGTAATGTATTGAAGTTCTTATTCGTTTTCTTCAAGATGTAAACGTTGATAGAGATGTTATTCTGCTTTTCAAAGTTAGGTATTTGCTTGATTGTCATTGGAAACTGAATACCTCTGAGTTTCAATACTTTAGAATAATGAGGGTACATAGATATACGTTGGGGATGTTTGTCAGTAGGATACAAAGCAGCCATCAAAGCCCAAGCAAAACAAGCATTATCATCATTCTGAACATTAATACAGGCCTTCTTCCTTTTGATTTGAGGGGGTAGCTCAAAGTAAGAGCTTCCAAGTTGAGGAGTGAACTTATTTATATTAATTCCGAGGTTAATAACTTGCTTCAAGGCCCATCCACTATCTCTTTCTTGGAATTCTTCAAGATCCTTCATGAGAGGTTCGATGACATTCTTAATAAACCATTGCTTGATATCAGTATCCCTGTATATAGCTGAATTGGACGTGGTGAAATATTTATATTCAGTTTGAACCTTGCTGGCGGTCGTAATCTGAAACTCCCCACAAAACACAGCATTCACCTTCACTGCTTCATCTTTCTTCAGAGCGTTCAACAATCGTCTACGGAAGATAGCTTCACAGTCCACCAGAAATTGTCTAGGGTCTTTATGTTTCAAATTACTAATCACACCTGTTCGTATTCTTGACTCAAATGCTGATGTAGAGTCATCCCAATGAACTCTATTCCAAGCGCTCTCCTTACGATCTTTGATACCAGCACCATGTTTTCGTATGGACTTCAACTGTGATCTATATGATTTCACATTATTCAACAGACTCATCAGTTTTTGCTTCTCTCCAGTTGTCGTAGCATGTTTCATTTTTCTATTGATTCTTCGGATAGCCAAGGAACATTTTTTCAGACCATCAACAATTATGTTTTCATCATTTGTTGTGATGAATAAGGCCAACAACGACTTTATCACTTCAAGGCAACTGTCTAGGTTGAACATTTTGGTTGAACTGAAACAACAATCATATCGTTAGCTTTTATATAGATTCGTGAAGTAATCCGAAGAGGACCGAAGAAGCACGAAGATATACATATTCTACTAAAAAACGGATACGAAGCGGATACTTAGATTCAAAACGGATATAAAGCGGATCCAAAGCGGATACTCATCAATCTTCTATAACAAGAAACAAGATGTAGAACTTGTGAAGAACGATTCGCTCAGTGTAATAATTTGAGTAGACATCTGAATATAAAAAGCGAATTGACTTCGCTCATTTCGTATGCGGGAAGGAATTCGCACGAAGTGATACTTAAGAAACGCATCTTCATGAGATATGATGAAATCTATGATCAGATGAGAGTCGTTCGCATCAGAAAAAACTACGGAAAGGACCTGCATAGCAATAAGGGATCGTTGGAGACAGATGAAAGCTATCCATCAGCAAGTCTTCATAAAGTTAATGAGAATGGATACACACTTGATATCACTAATAAAAAATGATGAACTACGCTTGCTGTTTGCCTAAACATTTACTGCAGATCCAGATAGAATATAATATTTAATAGACCAACTTCGAATGGCTGGAGTTATTTACTATGAAAAATATGATGAGCATATATAAAATTACTCTTCTCAAATAAAAATTGTTAATAAACGTCATTTTTTCCACCACAAATTATATTAAAGTCTCTAATTCCCCTCCACCAGAAAAAAAGAAAAATCAAAGGAAACGATTATTGATTGACATTATCGATAACATAGTAGATATTTTCATACCCCGAGGCCAACCGGGTGGTTCTTTAATAGCCATAAATGCAACAATATTTTTTCTAACACATATATATACCTAGTCACAGATGACAGCCCACTTTTCAGATGGGTCTTAATGACATCCTAAGACTGGTACTCGACCCTCGTAAGAGTTCTCTAGTGTGCTTTCGGAGAATCGTCAACCACCCTTTTATACCCCATAAGCGAAACCTCAGTCTGATACTATATGAAAAAATCCGAATGATTTATAGCCATGCGGCCCCTCAGGATTCTAGGACCTACACAGAGGTCTGAGGTAGGATAATTTTCATACAAGAAATCAAATTCAAGTACATAACGCTATACTGATTATACTTTTCAAAATCTATCGAGGCTAACCAGGTGGTTCTCTAATAGCCATAAATGCAACAATATCTCTACTAACACATATATACCTAGTCACAGATGACAGCCCACTTTTCAGATGGGTCTTAGAAACATCCTAAGACTGGTACTCAACCCTCGTAAGAGTTCTCTAGTGTGCTTTCGAAGAATCGTCGACCACCATTTTTTACCGCATAAGCGGAACCTCAATCTGATACTATATGAAAAAATCCGAATGATTCATAGCCATGCGGCCCCTCAGGATTCTAGGACCTGAGGTAGGATAATTTTCATATGAGAAATCAAATTCAAGTAGATAAAGATATATTGATTATACTTTTCAAAATATATCGAGGTCAATCAGGCGGTTCTTTAATAGCCATACATGCAACAATATCTCTACTTACACATATATACCTAGTCACAGATGACAGCCCACTTTTCAGATGGGTCTTAGAGACATCCTAAGACTGGTAATCGACCCTCGTAAGAGTTCTCTAGTGTGCTTTCGGAGAACCGTCGACCACCCTTTTATACCGCATAAGCGGAACCTCAATCTGATACTATATGAAAAAATCCGAATGGTTTATAGCCATGCGGCCCCTCAGGATTCTAGGACCTACACAGAGGTCTGAGGTAAGATAATTCTCATATAGATAGACATTTTCAAATAGCTGATGATATTCATAGAAAAATAAATAGGAACTTCTCCACATTGAGTATATATACCTGATACTTACCGTATTCGATGAGCCAAGGTGTAGTTGAATATTATGTTTCCTTCGAATTGATAAACCAGATTTTTATTTTGGAAAAACTGTGAAGAAAAATCAGAATGTTAGTTTGTATGAATAATATGGATATTCGTATTCTTAGAAATTCATTCATTCATTCTCAAATTCAACCTTGAGCATATGATCCGAATTTATGTAAATCCCACACCACATCCAGTCTTTAAGTACGAATTTTTCTTGTTTTATACTATCTAGAAAATCTAACGTTTCAACAAAACTCAATCAGAAAGCATATTAAGACTAACTCCACTATCACTGTTCATCGTAAACTCAAATTTTTACTAGCCCCACATCACATCGAAATTTTCCTAAGTCCTCATTATTTTCTTTGATTCATGATATATCGAAAATCTATGGTTTAGCGAATCGCTTCAGACAGCTAAGCTGGTAGCTCTAGGCAGCTAAGCATGCAACTCCAGGCAGCTAAGCTGGCAGCCCCAACACAGCTCCAGACAGCTGAGCTGACAGTTCCCACATAATTTCACATAGCGTCCAATAACCTCATGTTGAGTCATCAATTTCATCATTCAATTAAACATACATTCGCATCATTCACTTCTACAACAAGGAATGTTTCTACTTGAAGCTCAGCTCTCAAACAAAATTATTCTGTCTGATTACCTCAATTTTCTGAATCCCCTAGATTTCTTACATCAAAAGTTGCAGAAACTGGGGATGGTGATGGTATATTTCCAGATAGTACACTCATCACACCCTATCAATTTCCACATATCTATTAGGAAGTCCAGATCTTTCTTCAATCCATGATATCTCGAAAATCTGGCGTTTTAGCGAAAAACTAAATCGGAAAACACCCCCTCCCGTCTCTTCCTGTCGGGTTTATACATACTTATTAGGATGACAAAGTTTCAAAATCATACCTGCTCATTTAACACCCTTCACTCACTCCCCATCATCAATTATATATATTTGAATTTTTACAAGTCCCACATTACACCAAAATTCTTCTAAGTCCAGCTTTTTCTTCAATCCATGATATCTCGAAAACCGGACGTTTTAGCGAAACACTGAATCGGAAAACACCCCCATCACGCCCAGTCAAGTTTACACATGCTAATTGGGATGACAAAGTTTCAAAATCTTACCTACTCATTTAGCACCCTCCACCCTCGCCATAATCAAATTTTTACAAGTCCAACAACACACCGAAATGTTTCCAAGTATATTTTTTTGATAAAACATTATTCCTTTCATATACCACGGTATATTATAATAACTAATAAGAGATGAAAAAAAAAACTACATCTAGGTACTCACCTGAGGATCGATTTCATATAAGAAGAGCACTACTTATTACACCAGGTTTTCGCGAACGAATGACAATTGCGATACAATGCTGGGTATTTATGTGCTTCTCACTTGACGTAATTTTGAATCTCGAGAATGCTATATACTATGAGTCTGTTCCGCTGGAATTTCTCACCCGAATGAAAATACAAATGCATATTTTTGTACATATTCCTCAAAGCTGATAATTTATGAAATTTTCTTTATGAAAGGGAAGGTTGGGTAAGTATCTTTCGACAGTTAAAGCTTTAGGGTACCAAACACTTCGAATGGAAATAAAAAAAATGCAGACTGATTCGAGCTGGAAATCGAAGGAATCACCTTCAATACGCATCTAACTTATCAAAACCTATTTCCAACCACATGGAGATAAATAATTATCATAATCGAAGAACGTACATGCAATGTTGCCATCGTGAGAAAATTTTCTTGCATCTACTGCATGTGATTTGATAACACAAGATTTCAATGATCCAGTCGCTATATTTCTTCAACATGACCGCGCGCGGTCATATGACACAATTCTGGTCATCTTGATGACCAGAATGTGAAAGTTGAAGAAATATAGCGACTGGATCATTGAAATCTTGTGTTATCAAATCACATGCAGTAGATGCAAGAAAATTTTCTCACGATGGCAACATTGCATGTACGTTCTTCGATTATGATAATTATTTATCTCCATGTGGTTGGAAATAGGTTTTGATAAGTTAGATGCGTATTGAAGGTGATTCCTTCGATTTCCAGCTCGAATCAGTCTGCATTTTTTTTATTTCCATTCGAAGTGTTTGGTACCCTAAAGCTTTAACTGTCGAAAGATACTTACCCAACCTTCCCTTTCATAAAGAAAATTTCATAAATTATCAGCTTTGAGGAATATGTACAAAAATATGCATTTGTATTTTCATTCGGGTGAGAAATTCCAGCGGAACAGACTCATAGTATATAGCATTCTCGAGATTCAAAATTACGTCAACTGAGAAGCACATAAATACCCAGCATTGTATCGCAATTGTCATTCGTTCGCGAAAACCTGGTGTAATAAGTAGTGCTCTTCTTATATGAAATCGATCCTCAGGTGAGTACCTAGATGTAGTTTTTTTTTTCATCTCTTATTAGTTATTATAATATACCGTGGTATATGAAAGGAATAATGTTTTATCAAAAAAATATACTTGGAAACATTTCGGTGTGTTGTTGGACTTGTAAAAATTTGATTATGGCGAGGGTGGAGGGTGCTAAATGAGTAGGTAAGATTTTGAAACTTTGTCATCCCAATTAGCATGTGTAAACTCGACTGGGCGTGATGGGGGTGTTTTCCGATTCAGTGTTTCGCTAAAACGTCCGGTTTTCGAGATATCATGGATTGAAGAAAAAGCTGGACTTAGAAGAATTTTGGTGTAATGTGGGACTTGTAAAAATTCAAATATATATAATTGATGATGGGGAGTGAGTGAAGGGTGTTAAATGAGCAGGTATGATTTTGAAACTTTGTCATCCTAATAAGTATGTATAAACCCGACAGGAAGAGACGGGAGGGGGTGTTTTCCGATTTAGTTTTTCGCTAAAACGCCAGATTTTCGAGATATCATGGATTGAAGAAAGATCTGGACTTCCTAATAGATATGTGGAAATTGATAGGGTGTGATGAGTGTACTATCTGGAAATATACCATCACCATCCCCAGTTTCTGCAACTTTTGATGTAAGAAATCTAGGGGATTCAGAAAATTGAGGTAATCAGACAGAATAATTTTGTTTGAGAGCTGAGCTTCAAGTAGAAACATTCCTTGTTGTAGAAGTGAATGATGCGAATGTATGTTTAATTGAATGATGAAATTGATGACTCAACATGAGGTTATTGGACGCTATGTGAAATTATGTGGGAACTGTCAGCTCAGCTGTCTGGAGCTGTGTTGGGGCTGCCAGCTTAGCTGCCTGGAGTTGCATGCTTAGCTGCCTAGAGCTACCAGCTTAGCTGTCTGAAGCGATTCGCTAAATTATAGATTTTCGATATATCATGAATCAAAGAAAATAATGAGGACTTAGGAAAATTTCGATGTGATGTGGGGCTAGTAAAAATTTGAGTTTACGATGAACAGTGATAGTGGAGTTAGTCTTAATATGCTTTCTGATTGAGTTTTGTTGAAACGTTAGATTTTGTAGATAGTATAAAACAAGAAAAATTCGTACTTAAAGACTGGATGTGGTGTGGGATTTACATAAATTCGGATCATATGCTCAAGGTTGAATTTGAGAATGAATGAATGAATTTCTAAGAATACGAATATCCATATTATTCATACAAACTAACATTCTGATTTTTCTTCACAGTTTTTCCAAAATAAAAATCTGGTTTATCAATTCGAAGGAAACATAATATTCAACTACACCTTGGCTCATCGAATACGGTAAGTATCAGGTATATATACTCAATGTGGAGAAGTTCCTATTTATTTTTCTATGAATATCATCAGCTATTTGAAAATGTCTATCTATATGAGAATTATCTTACCTCAGACCTCTGTGTAGGTCCTAGAATCCTGAGGGGCCGCATGGCTATAAACCATTCGGATTTTTTCATATAGTATCAGATTGAGGTTCCGCTTATGCGGTATAAAAGGGTGGTCGACGGTTCTCCGAAAGCACACTAGAGAACTCTTACGAGGGTCGATTACCAGTCTTAGGATGTCTCTAAGACCCATCTGAAAAGTGGGCTGTCATCTGTGACTAGGTATATATGTGTAAGTAGAGATATTGTTGCATGTATGGCTATTAAAGAACCGCCTGATTGACCTCGATATATTTTGAAAAGTATAATCAATATATCTTTATCTACTTGAATTTGATTTCTCATATGAAAATTATCCTACCTCAGGTCCTAGAATCCTGAGGGGCCGCATGGCTATGAATCATTCGGATTTTTTCATATAGTATCAGATTGAGGTTCCGCTTATGCGGTAAAAAATGGTGGTCGACGATTCTTCGAAAGCACACTAGAGAACTCTTACGAGGGTTGAGTACCAGTCTTAGGATGTTTCTAAGACCCATCTGAAAAGTGGGCTGTCATCTGTGACTAGGTATATATGTGTTAGTAGAGATATTGTTGCATTTATGGCTATTAGAGAACCACCTGGTTAGCCTCGATAGATTTTGAAAAGTATAATCAGTATAGCGTTATGTACTTGAATTTGATTTCTTGTATGAAAATTATCCTACCTCAGACCTCTGTGTAGGTCCTAGAATCCTGAGGGGCCGCATGGCTATAAATCATTCGGATTTTTTCATATAGTATCAGACTGAGGTTTCGCTTATGGGGTATAAAAGGGTGGTTGACGATTCTCCGAAAGCACACTAGAGAACTCTTACGAGGGTCGAGTACCAGTCTTAGGATGTCATTAAGACCCATCTGAAAAGTGGGCTGTCATCTGTGACTAGGTATATATATGTGTTAGAAAAAATATTGTTGCATTTATGGCTATTAAAGAACCACCCGGTTGGCCTCGGGGTATGAAAATATCTACTATGTTATCGATAATGTCAATCAATAATCGTTTCCTTTGATTTTTCTTTTTTTCTGGTGGAGGGGAATTAGAGACTTTAATATAATTTGTGGTGGAAAAAATGACGTTTATTAACAATTTTTATTTGAGAAGAGTAATTTTATATATGCTCATCATATTTTTCATAGTAAATAACTCCAGCCATTCGAAGTTGGTCTATTAAATATTATATTCTATCTGGATCTGCAGTAAATGTTTAGGCAAACAGCAAGCGTAGTTCATCATTTTTTATTAGTGATATCAAGTGTGTATCCATTCTCATTAACTTTATGAAGACTTGCTGATGGATAGCTTTCATCTGTCTCCAACGATCCCTTATTGCTATGCAGGTCCTTTCCGTAGTTTTTTCTGATGCGAACGACTCTCATCTGATCATAGATTTCATCATATCTCATGAAGGTGCGTTTCTTAAGTATCACTTCGTGCGAATTCCTTCCCGCATACGAAATGAGCGAAGTCAATTCGCTTTTTATATTCAGATGTCTACTCAAATTATTACACTGAGCGAATCGTTCTTCACGAGTTCTACATCTTGTTTCTTGTTATAGAAGATTGATGAGTATCCGCTTTGGATCCGCTTTATATCCGTTTTGAATCTAAGTATCCGCTTCGTATCCGTTTTTTAGTAGAATATGTATATCTTCGTGCTTCTTCGGTCCTCTTCGGATTACTTCACGAATCTATATAAAAGCTAACGATATGATTGTTGTTTCAGTTCAACCAAAATGTTCAACCTAGACAGTTGCCTTGAAGTGATAAAGTCGTTGTTGGCCTTATTCATCACAACAAATGATGAAAACATAATTGTTGATGGTCTGAAAAAATGTTCCTTGGCTATCCGAAGAATCAATAGAAAAATGAAACATGCTACGACAACTGGAGAGAAGCAAAAACTGATGAGTCTGTTGAATAATGTGAAATCATATAGATCACAGTTGAAGTCCATACGAAAACATGGTGCTGGTATCAAAGATCGTAAGGAGAGCGCTTGGAATAGAGTTCATTGGGATGACTCTACATCAGCATTTGAGTCAAGAATACGAACAGGTGTGATTAGTAATTTGAAACATAAAGACCCTAGACAATTTCTGGTGGACTGTGAAGCTATCTTCCGTAGACGATTGTTGAACGCTCTGAAGAAAGATGAAGCAGTGAAGGTGAATGCTGTGTTTTGTGGGGAGTTTCAGATTACGACCGCCAGCAAGGTTCAAACTGAATATAAATATTTCACCACGTCCAATTCAGCTATATACAGGGATACTGATATCAAGCAATGGTTTATTAAGAATGTCATCGAACCTCTCATGAAGGATCTTGAAGAATTCCAAGAAAGAGATAGTGGATGGGCCTTGAAGCAAGTTATTAACCTCGGAATTAATATAAATAAGTTCACTCCTCAACTTGGAAGCTCTTACTTTGAGCTACCCCCTCAAATCAAAAGGAAGAAGGCCTGTATTAATGTTCAGAATGATGATAATGCTTGTTTTGCTTGGGCTTTGATGGCTGCTTTGTATCCTACTGACAAACATCCCCAACGTATATCTATGTACCCTCATTATTCTAAAGTATTGAAACTCAAAGGTATTCAGTTTCCAATGACAATCAAGCAAATACCTAACTTTGAAAAGCAGAATAACATCTCTATCAACGTTTACATCTTGAAGAAAACGAATAAGAACTTCAATACATTACCTACCTACTTAACTATGAATAAGATGAAAAGACATATTAACTTACTCCTTATACAAGATCACTACACAGAGGATGATACCCCAGTACAATACCATTATGTCTGGATTAAAAACCTATCTCGTCTTGTATCAGGTCAGTTAAGTAGGGAACATGGTCAGAAGTTCATATGTGATAGATGTCTTCGATATTTTCGATCAGAGGAAAAACTGGAGAATCATTCGGAAGACTGTAGTAAAATGAATGAAACATCCATAAAAATGCCTACATCTAAGGAAAATATCCTGAAATTCAAAAATCATAGGAACAAGGAGAAGGTACCTTTTACTATTTATGCTGATCTAGAAAGCATACTTAAACCTACAAATACTAAAAACAATTATCAAGAACATGAAGCTGCAGCTGTGGGATACTATGTAAAGTGTTCATTTGATAACAGTGAGAGTTTCTACCGCTCATATCGAGGTCATGATTGCATGAAATGGTTCGCTGATGAACTGAATCAGTTTGCTGAATATGCTGAAAATGTTTTCCTACATCCCTATGATATTGATATGTCACCTAAGCAGGAAGCTGAATTTATGAAAGCTAATCATTGTCATATTTGTGATGAAATCTTCAAACCTGACGATAAGAAAGTACGAGATCATAACCATCTAGTAGCAGAAAATAATTACCGCGGAGCCGCTCATGAAGGTTGTAATATCAACTATAAAGATAGTCACATGATCCCAGTAGTTTTTCATAACTTGAGTGGATATGATGCCCATTTTGTCATTGAGGATATAGCTACAAGAATGGAAGGCAAAATTGATTTACTACCTATCACGAAAGAGAAATATATAAGTTTTACCAAACATGTTGACAATTATCAGATCAATTTCCGATTTGTCGATAGCTTTCGATTCATGGCTTCTTCATTAGATCAACTGGCATCATACTTACAGGATTTTCCTAACTTGAAATCGCAATTTCCTGAAGAAACTGAAGAACATATCAAACTCCTAACTGGAAAGGGGGTAATGCCCTATGATTATATTGACTGCATTGAACGTTTCGATGAAACATACCTTCCACCCATTGAAGCATTTCATAATAAATTGGAGGGTAAGAACTGTCCACGAAGAAGATATGCGAGGGCTCAACTTGTCTGGAATGAATTCAAATGTAGAAACTTAGGTGAATATTCAGACCTCTACATGAAAACTGATATTCTTTTATTGGCTGATGTCTTCGAACAATTTCGCCACAGTTGTCATATGACATATGGATTAGATCCTGCGCATTATTTCACTTTGCCTGGTTATACATGGGATGCAATGTTAAAGCACACAAAACAACAATTAGAGCTCCTCACCGATATTGATATGTTTCTCTTCGTGGAGAGAGGAATCCGTGGTGGTCTAAGTCAAGTTTGTGGTAAACGTCGGGCACATGCAAATAATAAATATCTACCCAAATATGATCTGAACAAACCGGAAAACTACCTAATGTACTTCGATATCAACAATCAGTATGGATGGGCAATGTCACAGTATCTACCATATGGAGGTTTTGAATGGACCGACACTAATATTGATGTTACTCAAGTAGCAGATGATGCTCCAGAAGGGTATATTTTAGAAGTTGATCTTGAATATCCTAGAGAGTTACATGATGTACATAAAGATCTACCATTCTGCCCCGAACATATGAATTGTAAAACTCAAACAGTCAGTACAGCTTCTCAACAAAACGTTAAACTGATGGCTACATTACATCCAAAACAAAAATATATTATTCACTATCGAAATCTGAAGCAGGCTTTGAAAAATGGGTTGATTCTAACTAAAATACATAGAGTTCTGAAATTCAAGCAATCCGCATGGCTTAAGTCATATATCGATCTAAATACCGAACTGAGGAAAAAGGCTAAGAATGACTTTGAGAAGAATTTATTCAAGCTGATGAATAATGCTGTCTTCGGTGAGTTGAATTAAATCGTTTATATCCTATTCATTTGTTTCAACTATTCACAATTCAAATATCTACACATATTTTCTTATTGTTACAGGCAAGACTATGGAGAATATTCGGAAAAGGGTTAATGTTCATCTTCTAACAAAGTGGGATGGGCGTTATGGTGCTGAAGCTTATATTTCTAAACCGGAGTTCAAGAACTGCGCCATATTCAATGAAAACTTGGTGGCTGTTGAGATGCGAAAGCTGCGGATCTATTTGAACAAGCCAATCTACGTGGGAATGAGTATCCTAGATTTAGCAAAAACAACTATTTATAACTTCCACTATGATTATATGAAGAAAACTTTCGGTAATAGTTGTATCGCACTATATACTGATACCGATTCATTGATTTATGAATTATTCAATGATCCTTATGAGGTAATTAAAAGAGATTGTCAAAAATATTTTGATACCTCCGACTACCCTAAGGATAACATCTATGGAATCTGTCAATGTAATAAAAAAGTTTTGGGTATGATGACAGATGAGAACAATGGAGTACCGATGACTGACTATGTAGGCCTCAGATCTAAATTATATGCCATAAAGAATTCTACTAGTGATGATACGATAAATGCCAAAAAACGACAGTGGGAGAAGGAAGAATATGAGGATGATGAAATTGACTCTTTAACACGTAATTGTGGTGTTATCAAGAAAGCTAAAGGCGTCAAGAATTCGATTGTGAAGAACAGCATATGCTTCGAAGATTATATCAGCTGTTTAGAAACATGGAAACAAAAAATTATTTCTCAAAATTTGATACAATCAAGAAATCATCAAGTGTATTCTCTGACACAAAACAAGATAGCACTGAGTCCGGAAGATGATAAAAGGTATTTGGTACCTGGAACATTCGACACTCTACCGTGGGGGCACTATTCGCTCGATGGTTCTCAGAAACGAAAGATTGTTGAACCTGAGGAGTCTAGGAGGAAGATTTCGATACTGGAAACATTATTAACAATGTAATTCTTTCCTATTGGTTTTTGTGGAATGAAAAATAATAAAGGCCCTGTAATTGTAAAATAAACTTTCGATTTCTTCTCATAGTGTTTCAATTCATCACCTCTATGTCATTTGTTTTCACAGCTTGTATTTCAGATGCTTAGATTTTCCACAAATAGATGAACGATTTATCAAGACTCAATTTACGCTTCACTTGTTTCTTTCGAACATCAATATTTCAGATTAGAACTCGAAGAAAACGATGAATATCCGAGTCTTGTTTCAAATACAATAATACCTTCATAAATTGAACTCAATCTGGTACCTATACTCATGAAAACTCTGTATACAAACACAATTTTTATATGCCTATTTTCATGGCTGGCGGTTGGTATAAATGATATTTTCTTAAATAGGTGTACCCTACAATGAAATATGTTTTCTTATTATTTGAATAGTTTGAAGGGTTACGATATTTCGGGGTTATGAAATATCGATATTTCATTACTCGTAACTATCGATAGACGAAATATCGAAAGCGCGCATGCATGTTCCGTCAAACACCTGTAACTGCTCATTCTACAGGTAATGAAAACAGCGGTCCAAAGGTTGACCGGTATCGTGGTATCAAGATGTACCGTAGCCCAGCGGTAAGGATCTTGGCTAGTAATAGGAAATCCCGGGTTCGAATCCTAATGAAAATACGAAAATTTTAGAGATTTCGGACTTGGAAAAATTTCATACATTTCGGAGTTAAAAAAAAATTTGGGACTTGGAAAAAATTTGGGGCTTGGAAAAAAATTTGGGACTTGGAAAAAATTTGGACTTAGAAAAAATTTGCGAAATCTGAATGACCTTGAAAATCCCTCATACACGTCTACAGAATGGTACGGTTTTTGCAAAATGGACCTTAGATTTCCTTATGGAGATTTACATGTAAAAATGATCAAAATTGGCCTAGAACTCCTGTTGCATATCTACTCATGAAGTACACTGAATTATCTTGCTCGGGAGTTCCAAAAGGTTGAGTATCCCTTCATTGCTTCAAAAACTATGCTTACCAATCAAAATTTAATCAACCTAGTTGTGTGACTACCCACCCAAATAAACTCTTACACTATTCAATGTACAATCAAAACCTAGAAAAGCACTGACGTGATGTCAGCAGCTTCTACGCGCTCTTTCACATATCGAAATGGTGACTTGGAAATTTCAGCGAAATATCAATGAAATATAAAAACTTTCAGAAAAAAATTTAAATTTGTCTATGGATAATTCTTATTATTGACACTGTCCGCTCATCTTCCAACCAAGTTTCATCTCGACCAGATTGATTTTTTTCGAGTTATTGAAAAATCAAAATTTCACATGGCTTCAACACAAAAAACATTGGACAGATTTGGCCCATTAACGAATTTAACCGAGATATTCAGGATCAAAGCCTTACCTGAAAATTTCAAGATTCTAGGTCCTTCCTTTCTAAAGTTAGAGCACACACAGACGGACCGTCGGCCGGACAGAATCAAATTTGACCACGGATTCTTCATCAGTGAGTCCAACCTAGTCGTTCGAAACCGATTTCAGCTCGAAATTGGAAAATTACAGACATTGTGACGAAACGATAACGCGCTGTTTCCCAGAACAAGCGCGTAAAAAGTCGATATCTCCACCTCATTCAACATTCAGAAATTGTCACCTCTAAAATCCGCTGTAATTAATGAACCACTATATATATCATGTAGTCTGCGAATTTTTATAATCGAAGTCTGAGGGATTGGAATATTTCATCACATATTCTCATTATGTTGTTTGTGATATTGATTGGATTTTCCTTTATGTATTTTTGCTAGATAACATCAATAGCTTTGTATATACCTTAGATATGCGTAGAGGGATCTGGTGGAATCCAGGACAATCATTCTGAGTGGGAAGGACTTACCATGACTCTCGAACGGAAAAAAATATGTTGTTTGGCTTAATATCTATGAAAAACGCATGTTTTTCACTATTTTCTCCCTTGAAATTTTCAGGAAAAGATTTCGAAATTACAGATTTTTGGTTTTCCAGAATAGGTGCGCAAAAAAGAGAAAATGAAACCAGTTTTATGACAACGAGCAAAGAAGCCATTATTTTTCACTTACCAGAAAAAAAAGTTCTCAATTAGTCGAAAACTATTTTTACGCGCTTGTCCTGGGGAACATTCGTCATAATGTCGGTAATTTTCGAATTTCAAGCCGAAAGTGGTCTTGAACGATTAGGTTGGACTCCCTGAAGATGGATCCATGGCCAATTTCAATTCTGTCCGTCCGAATGTGCTCTAACTTTCGGAGGAAATGACGAAGCAACTTTAAATTTCCAGATTAAGTTTGTAGTTGTAGTTTGAGGTTAATTACTCGATATCTTATGCATTCAAGCTTCAATTATAATTAAACTTTATAAAAAGTTTTGAAATACCAACGCGTAACTCAGTGCAAAATTGAATGTGGAAATAGATTCCAACGAAATTCGGATGAAATTTTTGAGTCTGAATATGACAATAGCAGTCCAAATTTCAAATCGATATGATATTCACCTTCGGAGATTCCGTAGTTATTTCCGCAATATCTCAAGATGAACAAGTGAAAACAGATCGAAAATTCGGTATCAGTTGAAGAATACCAACAAGGTGTAAAATTTTGTGTTGATCCAGTAGTTTGAAAATGTAAGAAAAAATTTTTCGAAAATTTTTGAAATTTCTGTTAACAAAATATGTCTCTAGAAAGTGTTGAACAGATTCCAGAGAAATTTGGCACTTCAAAATCAGTAGTATTCAATAACAATGTTCCAAATTTGAATTCGATAGGTTATTCAATTTTAGAGATACATATATGGAAAAAATATGTGAAATTTAGTAATTGGAGAATACCAACGCGCAATTAAGTGCAGAATTTCGTGATGATCAAGTAGTTGGAAAATTTAAAAAAAATTTCGAAAATTTGTGGAATTTTTGTTTTTTTCCTCGGAAAGTGTTGATCAGATTTGGGAGAAATTTGGCAGAGACTTTAACATCAGTAGATTCATCAATCATTTTTCAAATTTCAATGCGATAAGATATTTCATTTCGGAAACATATGATATGTCAATGTTAGTAACTGAAGAATACCTACGAGCAATTAGGTGCAGAATTTCGTGTTGATCTAATAGTTGGATACGACATTCAATTCCGAAGATATATGGAAAAAAATATGTCAAATTTTGTTGTTGTTTGATATTTTGACGTTATTTCCTTGATATCTCAAGCAGTAAAGAAGATCAGGTCGAAACCTTGTACTAATTTGAAGAATACCAACGGAAACTTACGGAAATTTGTATGGATCCAGTAGTTAATCAATTCTTGAAAAATCTTTATTGGAAAATGTCTGGTTAAAAAATTCTTTTTCCTCGGAAAATGTTGATCAGAGATTAACGAAATAATGTTTCAAATTTCAATTCGACAAGCTATTAAAATTCGGAGGTCTATGAAAAAAGTATGTCAAATTTCGTTGTTTGAAATCTTGAGGTTATTTCCTCAATATCTCAAGAAGTACAAAAGATGTTATTATTTGAAGAATATCAACGCGCAACTTACAGCAAAATTTCGAACGTCTTCAATCGTTAAGATTTCTGAAAAAATCTTTTTTCTAAAATTATCCACATCTTTATCGAGAAAAATTATTTTTTTTCAGACGCAATCAGATTCAAACTAGGGGTAGAAAACCTTGAGTATCGTCTAAAATAGTTTGATAATGCGGAGCAATAGGTGGATTAGAAGACAATCTATAAAAATCTAAAAGATGAGTTAGCTTTTCAATTTTGAAATATTTGGTAAACCCGCAAGATTTCCCGTCGCGAAGCTATAAGTAAGATATTCACATCATTGTGAGCAGTGTGAGTTCCTGAACAAAAAATATGAAGGCCAAAATAGGCGGTCTCTCTTTGTTTGGAAGATATGGGCCCCCAAATGTTCCAAATTGTTGCACTTTCAGATAATTTTTTCCGCCATAAAAATGATCTCTCACTTCTCAAATCTAGTTCATAAATCATCTTTGAACCTTCAACCAACGAATAGCGACACTTTCTTTCAAGAATATTCATTATTTAAAGGAAGAAAAGTGAAAATATTAGACAACCACTTAACCTATATTTCTACGAAATACTTCTCAATGATAAAAAGCGGAGCTTGGCAACAGCGTCTTTTCATCGCTGGCCAACGTGTTATGACCGGAGAGTAGTTGCTGGCGGGAAATATGAAATGATGGACAGTTGAAGGATATGATTGTAAGGAAAATGCTTCTGTCACTGAAGAAGAGGTTTTTATTCTTACATCAAAACAAAATAAGTGAGAATATTTGTTTAAGGTTTCACTCTCAATATTTTCGTTTGAACTTTCTTTCTATCCCCTTCAAAATAGGGAGGTTGTTATCTACTTCGTTTTTTGTTGTCGAGATGGTCCCAGTTTAGAATGAGATTCAGGGTATTCCAATAAAAGGGGTTGAATAATAACCTCGATTTCATTGGAAATCTGGGCGCGACCTATCACATATGAAAAAAATGTACGTTGAAATATATATCAGGGTGTATTCTCATTCCATTACCATGTGTTTCAACCTTGTAGATTTCATTAGAAACGAATTACCTTATTGGAAAATTTAGAGTATCGCAGTAAACAGTAAGAACTAAGAACATATTTCATTTTTCTCGCCAGCAATAATCTCATTCACGAATACGCACGATGGCACGATTCCGACCGATGAAATTCGCGCCATTGCCAAACTTCACTTTTAGACTGAGTCGAAAGCAGAAGGAATAGAGGTTAAGTGGTTGTCCAGTAATTTCATTTTTTTTTCATTAAATATTCATTATTCTTGAAAAAAAGTGGTGCTTATTGTTGGTTGAAGGTTCAAAGGTGGTTTGTGAACTATACAGATGAAGTGAGAGATCGTTTTTATGGTGGAAAAAGGGACCTGAAAACGTCTCATTTTGGAACTTTGGGGGCCCATATCTTCCAAATTAAGGGAGACCGCCTATGTTCGATTTCACATTTTTTATTCAGAAAAATACACTGCGTACATTGATGTAAATATCTTTTTAATATCTCGGCGACGGGAAATCTTGCGGGTTTACCAAATATTTCAGCTTGTAGTGTTTGAACTTGTGTGATCCTTACCTAATTTATTTCATTGTTACTCTGGATATTTCAACCCGTGTTTTTTCAAGATGTGATATTTCAACTTATGATATTTGATAGTTGTGATGCTATCTTATGCAGATTTATCCACTAAACGACATACATGTAAAAATTCAAATGATTTCACGGATGAGATAACCTCACTTTTTGTAGAATTTCAGCGAGATGATGTTCACAGAGAAACATTTATATTATTGAAATATTATATAGCCAGCCTTGAGAAACGAAAAATCGATGTCCGAAACGTCGGCAAAGTTGTGAGAGTTCAACAAAGATATAAAACTTATTTCCAGATTCCTCTTATTTTTCTGAATAATAGATTTAACTTCATTGAACACATTATCTTGAAGTTATGAAACTCAAGTACAATAGTGTAGAGAGGTTTCAGTGCTTCAAATAATAAATATATGCAGGTGTTTCCGTAGTGTTTTCCATATGGATCTTCGAGGTATTATTGCTCATAGAAGTTCAGAACGAAATACAACTATGAGCCTCTCCTCACAGAATTTTAGAAAAAACAGTTATTAGTCAATTTTGATAAATTATATTTACGGGCCTAAAGAGGTTTATCTTCATATTTATGGAATATTTTCAACAAGCCAATATATTACATGATATTCCTCATTATTTAAAGGTCCATGGTTTTCTAAACCCAGACAGATTTATCAGAAGTATACCACTTGAGGTCATGTAAATCACTTGGAGAATACCTACGTAATATACAGGTCGACTCAAAATATCAAAATAAATCATCTCTTCAATAAATTATGAATAAAATACCAGATGATCATAATAAAATATAGGCTCTTTTAAAAATGAAAAAAGTGTTGTTTGGTTCCTCAGGTACTTGGTTTTCAGCATTCCATGTGATAAGTTAGAGTATGCAACAAGAAAAATATATTAGTGTTATCAATCAAGTCTGAGTTTTTTCTCTTCAGAACTCTCAGAAGTAACTCTGCATTAAAGGATGTCTCATCAAATATGAGAGCACAATATTTATCTAAATTGCCATTCAATCAAGCTGGAATTCAAAATGATCTGAAACAGGTTAAAGAGGCCGATATTGAAGATGTATTGATTCCTCAACTGTTTGTAGATCTCTGGGTGATGGAAAAAGAATCTGAGGTACTCCCACAATTTAGTACTTCTCTTGAATTCGAATTTGTTTCAATAAACTCAAATCTGCCATCTGCAAATTAATTAAGCAAAGAATAGAATCCGTTCATTCCTCAACACTGATTTTAGTTCAAATAATTTTGAAAATAATATCCTTTGAATTGTTTACATAGAATCATGATTTGTTTGCTGCTAAAATGAATAAGATTCCAAATAACTATCTGAGCGTGTTTCAAAACAAGATCTCTTCGGTGCTTTCTGATATCCCCCATATATCAAATAGCACCTGAAAGCCCCTCAGAAAAAGTCTGTTTTACTGTTGAGGGATACACAGTGACTTTTTCAAGTTCTGCATCATGTTGATGATTGTTGTTTAGACCAAATCATTGAGTTTCGTGCTTTAAAGGACGACAGGAAATAACCTTTAGAAGCAATCATATACTCAGTTTTTACTAGGACTAAAAGAGCAGAGTTTTCTAATTGGGATTGTTCTTTCGGAAGAATCTGATTTGGTGATGTCGATTGATCGACATTTCTACCCAATTAGGTAGGTTGTGGGAAATGAATTTGATCCAATCGTAAACAGAAGCAACCTCTGTAATTCCTGGCATACTAATAAATTTGAAATAAATGTAGGAAACTACCAGAAGAATTATTTTCATCAACCTTCACCTAAAATATTATCACAAACCAGGTCTGTGATATTATTAATTGATTATTATGAGCAGAAATAACCACAACTCCACAAAAACCGCCATCAAAGCTTTCAGGTTGAAATTCTCAACGCTGATTGGCTTGATTATGCAGATCAAAAGCGTATATACCGGGATTAACATACCGTGAATTGTTGGTGTCGTTTGACGTTTCTTGTTTCCAAGATTCGCATAGAAGTTTCATTCCCCTAGTAACCAGCAAGGAAGTAGGTATCACCACAGTATAGAAACTAGTTTATTATTTGTTGATTGTATTTTCCCAATTTCATGATTCACTTGACACAATTCTTGGTTAAGGATTTTTTTCTTTGTAACATCATTGAGTTCTCGTATTTTCTTATTTAGTCGTTGATTGCTATATTCAATAAGAAAATACGAGAACTCAATGATGTTACAAAGAAAAAAATCCTTAACCTAGAATTGTGTCAAGTGAATCATAAAATTGGGAAAATAAAACCAACAAATAATAAAATGAAAGAAGAATTGCGATATTTAACAGAAAATTTACTAAATCAATATAAAAGTCGGCTGCAGATTTCCTTCAATAGAAAGTTTCACATGATTAAGGAAGCGAATATTAGAAAAATCAATAACCTCAAAAGCAACAGTATTCCAGGAATAAAAACTCAAGACAAATGGACTAAAAATCTGCCTAGCAAAGAAATTCCGGGTACAGTAAAAAGTCTCTTATCACTAGGATCCAAATTCAGTATTTCAACTACAACAAAAGATATAAACATTGATCGCATAATAGCTGATACAGAATACATTCTGGAAGCCATACCCAATGAAAGAAGAGATATCCAGAGAGCAAGAGTAACAAATGCAATAACAAATTATATTCATAAACCCACTGAAAATAACACTCTACCTCAAAGATGGTACAATGACACCAAAAAGTTTCTGAAACAAAATAACGATTTAATAATATTGAACAGTGATAAGGGTGCAGTGACAGTTATAATGGAAGAGAAATCTTACAACGAAAAAATAAGAGCTATTTTGGATTCAAAAGATTTCAAGAAATTACCTAGAGATCCAACGCAAACAATACGAACAAAGTGCAACAAATACATTGAAAAACTCGAAAGGTTGAAATATATAACAAAAGAAAAAGCGAAAGAAATGAAAACATATAATTCAGTTGCTCCAAGAATGTACGGAAATCCAAAAGTTCATAAAAACGGATACCCCATGAGACCCATAGTATCTAGTATAAACAGCCCTATGAATACACTATCTAAATTTATAGCTGACATATTATTGAGTAATGCATATGATGAAGAGAATGAATACTATGTCAAAGATACCTTCCACTTTGCATCAACAATGAATAACTTCAAACTACCGAAAGATTATACGTTGATTTCGCTTGATGTAGTCAATTTATTCGGCAATCTGAACAAAAATGAGATTATCGAAGTCCTCAAGCAAAATTGAAGCAAAATTCAAGAACACACAAACTTAGATATGGACCTTTTTTTTGAAATAATACAGTTTTTGTTAAACAATAACTACTGTGTCTTCCAGGGGGAATTTAACCTTCAAATATTTGGATGTGCAATGGGATCCAAACTAAGTCCAATACTGGCCCAATATGTCATGGACCACTTAGTGAAGTCATGCGTGAAAAACTTGTCATTCAAAATACCGTTCCTGAAAAAAATTGTAGACGACCTATTCATGTCTGTGCCAGAGAAGGAAACACAAACCACACTGAATTGTTTTAATTCTCATTCAAAAAATCTTCAATTCACTATGGAAATGGAAGATTCTGAGCAAAGCGTACCCTTTTTAGATACTAAAGCCCAAAGACACCACAACATAATAAAGTTAAAGTGGTACAGAAAAGAATCTCATTCAAATAAGATGATACATTACCATTCAAATCACAATATAAACATGAAAATTAACATAATAAAACAAATGAGAAATAGAATAAGTAAAATATGTAATGAGTCGTATGTAGAGAAAGGAATAAGAAATCTGTTGGAAATATTAAAACAAAATGGATATCCTTATGGCATGTTGAATAAATTATTGTTTTCCACTGACAGTACACAGAGCCAACCACCAGGTAATAATGAAACATCTAGAGAAACACACTATGCATCATATCCAAACATAAGTGGATTGACATGAAAATTAAAAAATATATTTCAACGCGATAATTAGAAAATTGCTATATACAATAAAAAAACTGTGGGAAATTTATACACGAAATTAAAAGATCCAATTCCAATTCCACTTAAAAACTACGTTATTTATGAAGTGAAATGTGAAGATTGTGATAAAGTATATATATATATATTCTTTTGAGATGAGCATTTACATTTTTTTTATATCATAAAGTATACGTAGGACAGACATCTCAGTGGTTAAAAAAAAGAATGGCTCTACATAAATCGGACATCACCAAACATCCTGAAAGATGTGCACTAGCATCCCATGCATTCAATTTAGATCATAAAATGAATTTCGAAGACGTGAAAATATTAAAAACTGAGCGAAATTATCAAAAACGGTTGGTACTAGAAATGATTGAAATAAACAAGCAAGACAATATCATCAACAAAAAAACAGATACAAATGGGTTGAGTAATATTTATAGATACTTGTTGGAGAAATCAAAAGAAAACTCGATATTCTATGATGGTATATATATATATATATATATTCTATGATGGTGCAGTCGACGAATGAAGAACACAGAATTGAAAAAACTATCATGACAACAAAATGAATTGACACAAGAAATTGTAACTTTTATATTTACAATTATTTTAACTATTTATTGACCTCTATTTATTATAAGTGTTTTTAAACTGCGAAATTAATGTTGTAATGTCCCAAATAAGTTATTTTAGTTTGTAAGACAAAGAATGTTTGTAGCTGAAAAAATTTCTTCCCTTAACCTCAAATTCAGTAAGTCAATTTATCCAAAACTGAACATAAATTAATGGCAATATTGTATTCCAGAAGCCCTGATGAAGAATTAAAAACAATTCGAAAGCTTGGCGAAGAAAAAAGAGTAATCACTTAATTCCTCCCAAAACGAGTCGTTATACCCTTATTCCTAGAGTGAATATTGAATTCATAGACTCTTAAAAAGCAAAGTTTAAATATATATATATATATATATATATATATATATATATATATATATATATATATATATTTCAAAAAGCATATTCCTGATTCCGTTGAAATTTTACCCTAATCGGTTTCAGGTTTCAGTCTGAACAAATATGTATTCTTTGAATTTTCCGAAACATAAGATTTATAGAATATTCTTTCGCATCGACATCTACTGGTGAATAGTCGAATCATTAACTGGATCCTAGAGTCACATTATGCAGCTGTTCACACTCTATGCTTCATGAGGTGATTCCCTGGAAGTTTTATCGGTACTTTTCCGTAGCGCATGAGCAGTTTATCGGAATCGTCACTACTCAACAACAGTGTTTCTTATTTCAGCTTGATCGGATATTCGTCGTGGGAGATATTGAAGTCAATAATTAACAACTTTTCAACTCTATCAGATATTCATTTTATTTTATGAAACATAGTGGGCAAAAAGTTATTTTATTCCATTTCGCGCTTGTTCTAGGGAACGAAAGAATGATCGTTTGGCCCAGTGTCTGTGATTTTCAAGTTTTGAGCCAAAAATGATCTTTATGGATCTGAAAAAATCCGATTTCTTCTCCGAACAACATTCACCAGAATGCAATGAAAATTGGCACAGACCTTGAAGTCAAAATATTACAATAGTGTCCCAAATTCCAGTTTCAGCGGTTATTTATCTTCGAAGAAATTGGAAAAATATGTTTTGAGATGATTTCCTCAATTTCTCAAAATGAAGTGAGGTTATCAGAATTGAACGTCTTCAATAGTTATGCCAACGCATAACTTTCGAGTTCGAGTCGAGCATAATTGTCATAATCATAGTTTGGCACAGACATTGAAATCACTACTCAATATCAGTACTGATGTCAAATTTCGGAATTTGATCGCTGATTTCATCGCTTTCCTTGTTATTATTTCTGAAATAACTCAAAAAAACCGATATATCGTATCACCTATTACAAGAGTATGTAATATCTGCGGGATCATAGGATGGATTTCAAGAATTTGGCGTTCGTAATTGAACTCCAAACCTGCTCTTCAATTATTAAGTCTCTAAGCTGATTCCTTCGGTACTTTTGTGTTCACGATCAGCGGTTAGGCTGGACGGAAAAGAGATTAATTTTGGCAGCCGAATTCGTGAAATTAAACAAGGGAATGAAAACTGCTGACTTCACGTCAGTGCTTTTCCAGGCTTTTTTTCGATTAAGTACTGGATTTAAATCCGATCTATTCTGTATTTTCAGAAATATTGGAGAAATAAAATTTTGATTGGGTATATCAACGGAATCTTTGGGGGGATTTTACCCATTCACGAATTCGGCCTTCGTTATTGATGTCCAAGCCTACTCCACAAATATCGAGATCTCAAGTTTTATATTTCGGAAGTTACTGTGTTTACGGTCAGCTGTTAGGAATACTGATTCTAGGATATGTGCCTTATTTCGTTGAAATCTGATTAACATTGTCCGAGCCAAACAAGTTTTTGAACAAAAATTTCAAACATTTTAGAATAAATATTTTTCGAAGATTTTTTGACAGCTGGATCCATTCAAAATTCCACTATATTCCTCATATAATTACGAAGTTCCTATCTGATAGCATCTGTAATTCTCTAGATATTGAGGAAATAACGTCAACATTTCAAACAACAACAAAATTTGACATATTTTTTTCCATTTATCTCCGAAAGTTAAATCGTATCTGATCGAAATTTGAAATATTGATTACTAATTGTAGAGTCTGTGCCAAACTTCGTTGGAATCTGTTTAACACTTTCCGAGAAAAAAAGCTTTTTCAACAAAAATTTTCGAATGATTTTTTTTTCATTTTCTAATCATACAAAACCAACACGAAATCTCGCACTCATTTGCATGTCGGTATGTATTCTCCAATTGATTATGAAGTTTTAATCTGATTGCATCTGTACTTCTTGAGATATTGTGGAAATAACGTTGAAACTCCAAAAAACAACAAAATTTGGCATATTTTTTCCTTATATCTCTGAAGCTAAATATCAGTTCGAATTGAAATTTGGACTTTCATTGTGAAATATGGATTCAAAGGTCTGAGCCGAATTTCGTTCGAGTCTGATTGATATTTTCCGAGAAAAAAATGTTTCAACGAAAATTTGAAAAATATTCGAATGAATTTTTTTTTTTATTTTCTAAAAACTGGATTCACACAATATTCTGCACTAAGTTGCACATCGGTATTTTTGAAATGTCCACAATTTGAATTGATCTGCTCTAATCAGTACTTCATGAGATTTCGATTAATTAACCGAAAATTTCATGGTATACACGCTAGGGTAAAGAATTGAAATGATTTTTATTCATGGTGAGCAGGGAAGATGCGCAAGAAGAATTCATTATTATACAAGAATATCATTAAACTGTATTGGGACGAATTCCATTGCGAACAAAAACAAAAGGAAAAAAAAAATTTAAATGTTTATCTTTCATGACCAAAAGAATTTATTGGATTGAACACTTTCAGTAATAAATGCACCTGTTCTCTTTATGGTCATGTCAAAAAATAGTAAGTCAATAGGTTGGTGAAATGATTTATCGAAACAATTTACTAACCTAAAAAAACATGTTCCAATAAAAAACTTAGTTTTAACGTAATTAAAACACTTACAGGAATAATGTCTAATAATAAGTAATTAACAATCTTTAAATGACCCTAATCTGGCAACGCAGCACTCAAATTTCAAAGAATTGGTGTCAAAATGTAGAAAATAAAAAGTTGTTTCAAATGACATATCACTCAATCCCTATTGCCATTTAAGATTTTCCAGAGGGAGGTTCTGGGGGGTAGGGGATTGAAAGAGGCAAAGTGATTTCTACATAAAAATTGTTCAAGGCCAATTTTGTGGATTTATTCACCTCATATTAAAGTTACCAAACAATATTTTTACAATAAAGAAACACGAAGGTCTGATCAATTTATAGTAGGAGTCAATAAAATGCAAGTCTGCACAAACAGGAAAGTTTTTCTGTCACTTTATCCTACAAGGAAGTACTCCATATGGTTCCTCGTAAATCTTAGGCAGGAGGAATTCAATCTGAATGTTATATAAATTATCAATAAAATTATCATTTCCTGAACCGATCTCCTATTACATGCAACTGTGAAATTAAGACTTTCCTAGAAATGTCTGAGTTTGGCCTTTCAGTTGCATCAACACCATCATCAAAATACTCCTGATACAAAATATTTTTAAGTATGCAAATACGAATCCATTGAATTTATTCCAAGTGGAAATATTGAACAAACCAAGTGGGGAAGAATGATATTAATTATATTTTACTAAAACTTGAAGTCTCAAAGACTCTATAAAATTTCGATTTCTCTAGGAAAATGGAAGAAAGTTTCCGATTATTTTCACAAAATTTCCCAAATTGACCCAGTAAAAAATTGAATCCGAATCATTAGCCATTTTGCTGATTAACGTTGACTGTCTCTTCTTTGTTTGGTAGCACTGCTTTACTGTGAATTGTACGTATACAAGTGGCACTACATCTGTAGACGAGTGAAGGGTACAGTTTACTACCGATGTTTCATTGATGTTATCAATATTTATGGATTGCTATATTCTGTGGATGGGGAAATTGGGAAAATAAATTATTGAACAATGATAATTGAACCTTGATACTTGTGTTGAAGTTACTAACCATTTTACATGAGGGGGAGTTCAAGTATAAGTTTTCCAGTGAAGTATGAGATGAGCTATTTGCTCACATACTTCGACTTGGAACGAACGTTAATATCAATTTGCGTTGGGATCCATAATACCTTGCACTATTTTCTAGAGGAATATGATGTAAGATATTACTTTTCCTCGAGACAAATACTAAACATTTTCGAGTAATGTTGACGGTGGAGGCCCTTGATCTATACTTGAGGACTGCATGAGGTGAACCCTTCCGAGAAAACGTGGAGGAATTGAAGATACGGTTTTCATTGTTGTTTGTTTCATTATAATACCTAGATCATACCTACAAAATTGATATTCCGTATAACTGTAGAAAATTCCTTTCGAAAATACAATTGATGACATTGTTTCGAATTTTCAGACACTTCTCCTGAGGTAAGCGTCCATTGGGTGGACTAGCTCATTGTTGTTCGTGGTCATTACGTGAAAAGATTAACGCGTAGGCAACTAATTTGAAGATGCGCGCAAAAGCTGCTGACTTCACATCACTGCTTTTGTAGAATTTAAGGTTATAATTTCATACGACAATCGAAATAGAATAATAAATATCTAAGAAAATTAGAATCCACGTTATAGTACTGTTAGAAGTTGAGCGTCCATTAGCCAGCGGGCCAGGGTTCATCAATTCTCTTGCGCAGTGTATTTCACACTTTTCGAGAACGAGCCAAATCAGTACGAACGATTATTTCTAAATGCACAAAATCACTAGAATAATTTTCTAGTTCTGTTGAAACCCCTACTAATCACTTGTTTAGATGCCAATACTGTACCTATCTCTAGGGTCTCTTTCGACCCGATGATTGACATAAAACAGACGTTCGCTCTGAGAACCCTGCGTGGTTTGAGGATGCCTTCTAAGAAATCAGTCTTATGTTGATCTTACGATCATACACAACAATATTTCATATAAATAAAATCTTAAGGCATCATCGATGGGATCCAGGAATCTTCTCCTCAAGCTAGCGAGCTAATATGACTCTGGGGACTAATACATTATTATATAAATTGTATAACAATTGAATAAAACCTTCAGAGATTGATTAAAGCAAACCGTATCCAAGTGATGAATTGCTGAAATACACTCTTGAGTGACAAAAAACATCGAAGAATAATACGTGACAAAACCCTTGACCTGTAAGCAACGTTTAATAAAATAACATCTGGATAGACGGGCACCACTTTCGGTAGAAAAAGAGCCCTGAGGCTATAACAACGAATTCTTTCAAAAATAATTAGTTAGAATTGCAAAATATAACAGATACTCCAGAATGATTCATTAATTATTTCGATACTATATGATTTATCAACCTGTATAGATGCTAAGATGAGTGTGACTTAATTGTCTGTGCACAGATACCCCTTTATGTATTAACCTGTATGTAATAATGTACCTTCATAAGTGAGATATGATGAGGGTATTCTATAAGTGTGAAACAATCTCGGAATTGGAAGAAATTAATTATTTCAAAATATTTGATTAATACTCTATCACCATACGAGTTCTCTATTGACTCCTGTATATTTCCTAAATGAAAAAAACGTGAGGGATTCTAAGTAAGTGTTGAATTAGTGGTTCATTAAACTTCATTATGACATTTGTATTTCTTCAATGACACATCTATTACAAGGTGGTTTCTGCAAGCTTGATGCCAAGCTTGCACCTCCCAGGTATTCTCGGTCTACATGAGGGTGTAAAATTTGAGAATTAGGTACAAAATAAGTGTTTAATTAAGAAAACATATTCTATAGGTGCGGAATGAGTTCCGAATCAGGCGGAATGAATTCATTCCTGAATATTCTATTCATAGCTTATTACCATATAAATTTTCTATTCACCCCGGTATATCTCCGAAATGAAAAATGCGTGAAATTTGAAAATAGGGGTATAAATTAGTAATTAATTAGAGCATTATTATGACATATTTATTGCTTCAATAGCATATCTATTACTCGATGTGTTCTGCTGGCTTGACGTCAAGCTAGCAGAAACCAGCTTTTCTCAGTCTACAGAAATGTGAAAAATTTGAAAATAGGGGTATAAATTAGTAATTAATTAGAGCTTTATTATGACATATTCATTTCTTCAATAGCATATCTATTACTCGATGTGTTCTTCTGGCTTGACGTCAAGCTAGCAGAAACCAGTTTTTCTCAGTCTACAGAAGGGTAAAAAATTTGAAAATAGGGATATAAATAAGTAATTAATAAGTTCTAAATTCTTGTCAAAACATTTTTCGAAAAATCGAAGGTGGTTCTGCTAGCCTTACCGAGGTATTGAACCTATATTTCGAGTAGGTTATAATCTGAAGCGTTTGGGGATAGAAATTCTTAGGGTAAGAATCGCATGTTCGATTCGAGAGAATCGAACACCCACATTGAGAATTAGGTTGAAAAACTTTTGTCGACAAAAGGTGGCCCTTCTACGTCTCCGAACCATCCTTATCGGAAGAATTTTTTTTCTGAATTAATTAAACAGATTGGTGAAATTCGCACAGACCTTGAAGTCAACATTTCTCAACAGTTCTTTAAATGACAATCTGATCAGATGTCAATTTCTAGAGATATCAGGATAAAATTATGTAAAATTTTGTTGTTTTTTGAAATGTTAAGAATATTTCCTCAATATCTCGATAACTGTTGACGCGATCAGACTGAAACTAGGCATGTTCCTTGAAGTCAGTGTATAAGAACAGTGCTTTTAATTTCAATCCGTGCCGATATTTATTTTCGGAGACATGTAGAGATTGAGGTCATTTCCTCAATATCTCAAGAAGAACAGACATGATCAGATTTAAACTACGTAGTTAGTTGAGGAATTGCAACCCACGACTCGATGCGAAATTTGCTACGGATCTTAGAGGCAATAGAAAATTGTAAAAAAGTATTCGTATATCTTTTTACAGAAAATTATTCATCAGATTTCAATGAAATTGGTAAAAATTCGAGTCAGTATTTCACAACAGTGTTTCAAAGTTCAGTTTGATCCGGTATTTATCTTTGGAGATATTGGGAATGAAGGTATCGAATTTCTTGGTTATTCCAACTCAATAAATACAGAAATAATGAAATTTTGAATTGGATATTCATATGCGGAATCATTGGATGATTTCACCATTGCGCGAATTCAGCTTTTGTAATTGAACAGGTTCAACAAATATTCAGTCTCTGAATGTATTTTGATATTACGGTTGACAGTTAGGTCGATCTTAACCCCAATAACATCTGCAAAAATAACTTAGAGAGATTTTTTTTCAGCCGATTGAGAGGTTAATTGACAAGTTAATTTCGTGAAAACTTTAAATGACTTCGTAGATATATCCATTCGAAATTTAATTTTCCCAATATAACCAATAATGCAGATGTGATGAAATCGAAATTCTGTACTTGATAAATGACGGCGCGAAGGCTCATGCAGACTGTCTTGTGGCAATGGCTTCGAATGTGAACAAGCACGTAAAAGCTCCTGACCTTACGTCAGTGCTTTTCTAGGTTTTTTTAATTGATGCGATATAATCTGTGATGACAATGGAAATAACCAGATAAGATTCGCTTCATCTAGCCTCTCCAGAGGCTTTTCCGTAATTTATTATCTTTGAGCGGATCCTAGATAGTGGATCAAGAATCGTAGAGTGGTCGATAAAGAGATAAAGAGATCATGTTCAAGAAAATTTACCAATTCTGCGCCTCTGGTTAGCTTGCGCCCATTGTGGATGCCTCCTTCGCCTCGCCCTGTAGCCGGCTCTGCGTGAAACGGAAATATTTTCAGTGTAGATCAGGGAAAAGACGAATACAGGATACCCAGATACAATAATTTATCTTTTTTATTTCGAATTCCGAATAATCTCAAAACATCAATGTAATCCAGTTGTTGTAGCCAATGTCTTGTTGAATTTCACATCTAGTAAATTCCGGACTTCACCTACAACGGCTTACAATAGTAATAATCAGGACTCAAATCCGAACACGGAAAAATGGAAAAGCGTGGTATGGGAGGAGGAGCGATTTTGGGCAACAACCAGTGCGTGGGCAATCATGAGCATACCCATAAGTTGTGTTCGGACTCTGCCGCCCTCTCAAGAACTTTCTGGCGGGGTTGCAGCTATAAAACCCGAGACGGAATTGTTCTGCGTCGCTATATCCGCCAGCAGCGTGCCGTTTGAACCTGATCACCCCTTCCGTGAGTCGCGTGGAGCGTTCCTCTTCAAACTTCTACTATCACGATACATCGTGCGATCGAGGAGTTGATATCCCCAAGTTATAAACCCGCTGATCTTTCAAAACGGTGAGTACATTTTGTTTTTTTTTCCTAAAAATCATATGCGTGTGCTCGTTTTTGAAATATTTTCGCGGTTGATATTTCATTCTTTATCAAGTTACCAGCAAAAGTTATAGATAATGTTTTAGTTTTCTGTGCAATTTGTGGTCATTGAAAATGTATGGAGCATGATTACTAACAATTCGAAAAAACCTTTCAGTATTGATCTTCCCTATCCCCTTATAGTTACAACTCATTGAAAAAATTTTTTAAAATGGGGGCTTTCTTATTTTAATTTTCAGGCGAGCCAGATATGAAAATTCAATAAAAAACGTTGCCCACGAAACGTTTTTTCTTTCTCCTGGAAAAATATTTTCCTTTCAGAGCATTTCAATGTTTTCGAACTGTCACATTTTTCAAAGAAATTGACGAAATTATTTTCCAAGGGATTCGATGTGGTGGTTATGGTGAAAGGTTCTAAGAATGCAATTCTAGAATTGTAAATTGGACTTATAAATTATTCATAAAATGAATTGGCCGACCATCTTTCGGATTCACTCTTTATGATAAAAAATCAAGTTGTTTTGATGAACGAAGTGAGTCCGATGTTGAACCACTTGTTAATGATGCTACCTGAACTACTTCATAATTCAAACGGTTGATATTATCTACCTAAAGATATTCAGAGGAAGATGTCTTGTTTTTTGTGGAAACACTAGTATGGTAATGACAGCGAAAGTAAGAACAAATTTTTTGACAGATTTTACTTATTATTCCCCAAAATTTTTCCCTAATCCAACCAACTAAAAAAACTTTGTATCGAATTTCTTCATCTATCAAGTCGTGAAGCAAAAAGACTTCTCATGGTAGGAAATTTTCATTATCCGTTTCTGGATTATTCTTATTTTATAAGTAATTTTGGGAAAATGGGATAATTTCTCGTTCGTTTACAGTATGCTTTATGTGCCTATTTGGAACTCCAACAAACTATTGCATATCGCGTGTAATTCGCCATATTAAGATATAGCAAGATTTTCAGTTTGCGAACATGATATTATCGAAACGATAATGAAACTATCACTCGGTGAGTTTGCTTCCAAAGTTTCAATAATTTTTATCCAAAAGAATTCTTTTCTGCATAAATGAGCTCGTAACTCGATATATTAGGACCAATTAAAACTATCGGATTCATAAAAATCCGTATAAGGCAACGAAATCATTTTTCTTAATGTCATGGGAAATATAATTCAATTGGACACACCCATTCAGTGATGCGGACAAATTCTTATTAATTAGTTATATCGATAATTATTTTGTTGAGGATATTGTTCAATATTTCTACGACTTCAGTTCAAGTAAAATGGTAGAAGTTATTAGGAAACAAGAAACGTTCAGGGCCCTCGGAAGCTATGAACTTTTATTAAGTTATTTATACTTTGAATGGCACACTCCATTCAAGAGAGTGATTCCATGAAATACGGTCTTGTTAGGGGTCAAGACAAGAAATTTTATGTCAATACTAAGATTTTTCGTCAAGAAAACAAGAAATCTTGAAAAATCTTGACTAACAATGAAAACTCCGAAACCTGTATATTTGTGAAGAATATAACCTATTCCAACATATAATCTTAACATATTTGAATTCATATTGAACAAATTATTTTCTGGGGCGATTCACGAACATGTAATTCAAAAATAAAAGGTGATAACACAGTTGAAACTAACATTGCAAACTAGATTTTGAAAGTTTGAAATCTAACACATTTTGAAATCAGACTTCATAAAAGATGAAGTAAATAAAACTACTTATGGAGTCATCGCTCAACCGATTCTTTTGCTTGTTATCGATAAAGATGCTTTTGAAAATAGCCTTTCTGCTGGTACAGATGTTGCTGAATTTCCGAAAAAGCTTGGCCGTTTTCTATAAAGACGGGTGGGCATTTTTGTGTCTTCTCCACCTTTCAAATATATTTTTGGAATTTTTTGTCTTAGGCTTTAGTATTCTTTAATTTCGTATTTGAGTTATCATTATTAGGTCTCTTGAATGAGAGAGTAATATTTGAATTATATTCGTTATCTCTTTTTTCAATATTCAGTGCTGATTCTGGTATTGGATTCTGCGGATCGTTTTCAACGGATTCATTATTAGAGAGCCTTTAATGTTTAATCAAACTTTTGAACTGAAAATGCTTCGACTTAATATGGAGAATCGAAGATAAAAACTATATACAATTAGTATAAGTAAAATGTTTGATTTTTCACAGGTTGAGTGATGTGAAGTACTTGCTCACTCAAAGCGTCTTCTCTAACTTTATTATCAAGTTTATTGGCGGATATTTCTGGTTTGTCTAAAAGAGAGTTTCGCCGATGAGCAAAATACTTTTTCCTTTCGATTATGGAAAGAGTATTTTAAGGATTCTCAGATACCACATTGTTCACTAAAGAATCACTGTCACGTTTGTAAAAGAAGACCATTACTTTTGATAACAAAATTAGGCTTAGCCAAACCGCGATAAGCGTGCAACTGTGCGAGGTCATCGAGGTCGTCAGAAAACAAAATTGACTTAACAAGACAAAAATTTGGTGATCGAGCTTAGATTTTTTTGTCTTGCCGAGAAATAGTTTTGTTTTTATTATTTATTTGAAATGCGTAAAGAAACTGTTATTTCTTTTGGAAATATATATGAAATTATGTGCAAAATATCGTGAGTTATCTAGGAAAATGAACTCCGTAAGTTCATTTCCTCTATTGTAGGAAACAAGTATTGGGAACATGCTTTCCAAAAAATCAAACTCAATGTCATCACATAAAGGTACGTTGAAATGTCCTCTCTTTCCTTAAAGCTTTCTAAGCTTTCAGAAAGAGATTAATCATTACCCTTCTCATCATATTCGGATGGCCCACAAACTTCTTCCACTGGCTACCTCAACCGGCCTCGTAAAATTATTTAAGTGGTAAATACGTATTTATGAATAATACCACCGAAACTCATCAAGGAGACTCAAATCAGGATGACAGAGGGGCCATGTAACAGGGCCACGGACTAAGAGTGAGTTGAGTGAAATTTGAAGTTCTTCAAGTATGTCAGGCCCTTGAAGTGTATGATAAATAACGTATGAGAAGAATATATGAGTTCTTCAAAAATCAGAATTATTTTCAGCTCAGAGCTTCGAACCTCTAAATCCCAGCATAAAACATCGTACACTACCACGAAAGAATTAAAAAAATGACCGTTCCCAAAAAAAAACTCTGAAGATTTGAGTCCATTCGATTATTACTCCTTTGAATCAAGTAGGCGATTCAGAATCAAAAATGAATGGATTGAAGTGAATTGTGTATTTTTTAATGGCTGGGGCGACAATATTTGAAGTTCGAAAGAATATTCCTAATATTATCTGTACTGCCCTATGAATATTGAGATTTTTCATGATCCGTTTCTAAAGGTTTTCAGAAGTGAAGAAACCCACAAAATTGAATCAAAATCGGATTGCTGATTCTCGAGTTATAGATTTTATTATTGAACAAGCGCATGAAAGCTCCTGACCTCAAGTCAGTGCTTGTGTAAATTTCTTTTCAGAACTCAGGGACCACTGGTCGGAAATCATCCGGGTGAAAATTTTTAGTTTGAGTTATGCAACAGTATATCAACGTTGAGAGTTTCATGAAAATTCGGTGGTAACTTTTCGATTGATATTTTTTTTCCTCCAACCCCTAATGTTGAGCCCTTAGGGTACACCAATCCTGCTGAAAAGCTTCACGGATTTCGGTAATGCTTTCAGAGAAAAGCCCCGGACAACGGACGGCTGGCGGACGGATTTTTTGTATGAGTATATTCAAATCAACATACTTCAAAATGTTAACTGTGAAATTTTCAGAGGGGGTAATTTTTTTTTGGTAGATCATTGAGGTTCATTATTGGATTTTATCAAATAATAAATCAAAATTATACCATTCTGATTGAAACAACGAGATCTGACGCGTCACGGCTACAGTGATATCAGGTCTGTTCGTACAGCTGTAAAAAAACACGTTTCGGATCAAAGAATCTACGCTATAGACTTAACCGCGTTCAAACAGTGATTTCTGATTCGTTTCAAACCGAGGGTAAGCTGTTCCATGGTGGAAATAAAATATTTATGTCAAAGTTCCCCCATAAGTTGTTGTTCGTACAGACATCTTTGAATGTTAGCGGATAGTCAGACTTGTCAGCGGGTACTTTTCGAGCAACGTTTCAGAAGTATGCGCATTGAGGGCTTCTGTACACAAAATGCAGTGACAAGCGATATTCGGTCGGAGTTGTTAGGGTTTCAGGTAGTATGACGTACTGTGTTACAAGTTCTGTCACACATATCGCGACCCATCATTGTGGCGATCTGGCAGAATCGATCATTTGAGATGTTCGTACCGACAGTTTGAAATTGATCAGAAACTATGGTGTTTGAGAAACGCTGGTTTGGAAACTGTCACAAACTTGTTTTTAGATTTGCTGTGCGAACAGCCCTTATATAAATATGGTCACTGTAGTCACGGGTGATTTGAGGCGCTATCTATGAATGTTTGTTACAAACGACTATGATTTTGAAGAGCAGCGACCATTTTGAATGAAATATCTGTAACTTAGCCCTCATTAAACCATTGGCCTTAATACCCTACCTTATACAATTTTTTATACAAAGTTGTAAGTTGATATGCCTATCACGATGAATTCGTGGAATAGCCTAGTAGTTCGAAAGTCAGAAGTCAGATTTGCCTTGTTTAGACTTCAATTCACTCTGAAAATTTCAACTCTATAGAGTTTTCATTTGGAGAAAAATTGTGTTCGAGTGTGATCGAATGTAATCCTATGTCAATATAAATGTAATTTTTTCTAGTCCGAATGACCTCAGCTAGTTTGCTGCGTAGTAAACATCGCGTGATTGTATATGCGTGCTTGACAATACATAGACAGGTACAGCATCTATGACGCAGCAGGATTCGAACTTGCCACCAACGACACCTCATACAATTCTGTTTGCACTTGATATCTTGCGCGCATCTGTCAGAGAACGACGTGCTATCGTTTTGTCCAAATGTCAGTAATTTTAGAATTTCGTATGTTCTCAAACTACTGGGATTGACTCACTGATCGCAAATCCGGCATCAAAATCGACTCTGTCCACCCTGCCTAGGACACACTTAATTACCATCGAACACAAAGTGCTAGTGACTTTGAAATTTCAGGTAATCTCGCGCACCGGAATGCGATCCAACATCCGTTAGTGAATGAAACGATTTTCGAAAAAATCTACTTAAGAACTGGATAATTGCATAGTAGGTTTGGGTTTTAATTATGACGGACAAATTCGCGAATAAGTACAATCCACCCAATAATTCCGCAGATATTAGCATTGCAAATTTCATCTTCCAATTTTACAGAATGTACCAATCGAATCAAACTTGAATACAGAATTCAATGGAAAAGGCTGCTTCGGTATTCATGTGGAATTTCCAGAGGAATCCAAATATAAAATATTTGAAACAAAAGTTTCAATGTTTTCAAATGATCTAATTAAACTACCATCATGAAATTATCTCATCAGCATTTTCTAACTCGTTGGCAAGTTTCATTATGACCGGATCAGTATTGTTTGAGATATTCCGTCAAAAACATCAATACCTAGGAAATAATTTTCGGTATATAATTTTCACAATATATCCGAAAATTAATAAATGATTGCTGAGTAGTTTCTTCAAGCTATGAGCCAAATTCTATTGCGAAATGAAAGAGAGAAAATTTCAATTAAAAAAAATTGAATATTCTGAAAACAGTTTTCTTTTGATTTTCTAGCTTCAAAGGTATATTAAAACTAGTTACGAAGCTCCAATCTGAGCGTGTCGGTACTTCTTGAGATATTGAGGAACTATTAAAATAAATATCAGATAGAATTGGAGTTTGAACCACTATTGTTCAATATTGACTTCAAGGACTGTGCCAAATCTCATTGGAATCTGATCAATAGTACCCGAGAAGAAAAAAAATTTTAACAAAAATTTGAAAAATTTTCGAATTAAGTTTTTTTATTTTCAAACGGCTAGATCCAAAAAAGATTATCTATCGAGTTGTGCGTTGGTGTTACCCTATCACGAAGTTAAAATTCAATGACATCAGTACTTCTTGAGATATTGAGGAAATAACGTCCAACTTTCGAATAACAACGAAATTTCACAAACTTGATTTCCGATATCTCTAAAAATAAATATCGGATGAAACTCACATTTGAAACACTATTGTTAATTGAGTATTGACTGCAAGGGCTGCACCGAAATTAATTGAAATCTGATCCACATTCCCCGAGGAAAAAAATGTCAACAAAAATTTGGAAGATTTTCGAATGAATTTTTCTGATTTTCCAACAGTTAGATCCACACGAAACTTTGAAATGAGTTAGTTCCAGGTTTTTCTCAAAAAAAAATTTTCATTATTTTCGGCATTAATAGATACTTCTTGAGATATCGGAGATCTAACTTTCAAACTTAGAATGGATATAACTAGGAAACCATTCGTCCAATTTCGCACACTAACGAACTTACCTTAACCGGATATATTAGGCTCCAAACGGAATCTGAAAATCCCAATACTCTAGGTCGTTTTCTTCGGAAGCTCACATCGAATGTATTTAATTCGATAACGATTTTCTACACAAGATTCTAAAATTGCAGACAATGAGGCAAAACGATTACGTCAGTCTGTCGTTCGTGGATTTACTCAAGTTGGAAGAAAAATCTTCTGTGGTGCGGAAATGATTCCTCAGGTTTTTCAGCCAGATCAGTGCACCACATGTTATATATCGTATATGCATTTTAAAAATGTAGGTGTTTGATGACTGATTCATTTCATCTGGTACAATCCGAATCTGGCAGTGCAATTTGATAATATATGACACCAAACTGGCTGAAAAAAACAAACGAGTAAAAACGCAATAGAATTTCTTAAGGAAATAAACTAACCGTATTATGCCCATGAATGGGTCTTATTTTCAGATTTGCCAGTTTATGGCTTCTACACTGCTACATAAAGTGATTTGTCATAGCGACAAGCGATATCTGACCTAGCCAGTCAATCGCTCTGGTTGTTGCTTTAAATGAAGAATTTCTGCGTTCGAAGGGTTATTGCAGTTCTGCAATTCTGTCAAGAAGAAAGTGATCTCTCAGTGAAGCACGTAATATTTAACATTCGGTGATGTCAGTTCGAAGACCACCGAATCGCCTCATGTCACGACAGATCGTACTCTATGTGAATAGAAATCGCTAATATTTATTTAATCACTTGTCACGGGATTAAAAAGATACTATAAAAAATAACAATGATGAACCCATAAACCTCTACCGCTTCCTTCTTTCGTGCAGAATATAAGAAAAGAGAGATACGTAGAATAACGATTTTGATGCAAATGTGAACGTAGGTACATTACTCAAACATTCAGATCTATAATCAATTTCAAGCGATGGACCAAAAGCTCTGGTTATAGTTACGGTTACCCAAACTGACATATAGGCAAAGGATAATCTGTCAGTTTGGATAACCGCCACTATAACCGGAGCTTTTGGTCCATCGCTTGAAATCTATTTTTATGTTCTACATTCTTTGAACTGATAAGAAATATAAAATTTAGATCAATAAGGTGAAAACCAGATTTGACATACAATACACATACTTTAATCTAGCATGAAAGAAAAGGATTCCTGAACGTTTGTTGACTCCAAGGTCCCTATTCTTGAATGCGAACGTTCTCTATCGTTCCGTCAAAATGCACCGCGTTTCCTTGACAACAGCGTCGACACGCCTATTTTATCACGTTCCCGATTCAAGAATGAAGCCCCAAGTTACTCGATGGTCGTTCATAAACACCATTCCTTCATGCCAGGGACACATAATAGAGAGGCATTCAATACCCCTACTTCAAGATGAATGGTGCTCTTATTTTCATTTGTTTCCCTACTAAGTCATTAGACCAAAATGAAGAAACTAAAGCTGTCTTTTGTGCGAGAGAGATTCGGAGATTTCGGGAATCAGAGATTCGCCCTATTGGCCAATAGGATTAATCTCTGATTCCCCAAATCTCCCTCGCATAAAAGGACCCTTGATTGTATATCATACTCTCACCACCGATACAAATGCCATACAGAGCGCATGACATTATTGATGGTGATTCGGCAATTGTCATTTTGAATATATTTATGTTTTCTCAGACTTGTGCAGACTACTAGTTCGATATTGATAAGTGAGTGAAATCTTTTCGTGTTAGCTTCGAAGAATTCTGTAGGTCCACAGATACTTTCAAATGGGTCTTTTTTGTATTTTATTTGGACAGTGCAGAGGTGTATGGAAATTTGTGTTCAAATGAAAAAGGATTCCTGTTCATGAAAGGTATAAATTTCATGATACATTATTTTTTCATAGTTGTCTTTCAATCATTTCACTGATTGACAATCGAAATTCGATGAAATAAAATTAATCATTGAATAAAACATCCTATCGCCTATTCTATGAATTTTTATTCTCTTTGAAACTTCAACTCTTGATAGGTCTCAGTATGACTTATATTTCAACTTCCATAAACTTTCCTCCGCTTTACCACATTCCTTTGCATATGTGCACAATCTGGAAAAATATTACTATATTTGAACGAGCCATCAAATGATATCGATGAATCAGTATTTTCTGTGAAATAATTTCATATTTCAAGCCTCTCTCAATATAATATCGAACACAGTGTATTCACCAAAAATTGCATTGTATATTGATTTATTAGAATATATTCCACTGAAAGTTATACAAAACATAGTATAGCATGCTTTGTCCGACGACTTTGGCCCAAGTTGCCAACCCACAATAGGTCTCTTGCATGAATTTTTTTATCATTGGAATCGAATATTATATCCGTAAGACCACTGAAAAACTTTAACCGCCATAAAAAATTTCAATTTTTAACGAGAAAATGCTCTTTTAACTTTGGCTCTGCATGTCGGTTGTTTAAACGGACGAAGCTTCGCGGTTTCCGTGACGTGAGGGGATATATCCACTGTCTCCCTCTTCTCGTATACTTTTCTGTCTAGCAAGCAAATAGACAGCGTCGGGCTGTATCAATCGGGGCCTCGTGGAATAACGAGTGACGTAGGAGACGATCTACCGCGAATTGTTGGAGTGTGAGATAGCATACATTATGATTTTGTATCGATATAGAATGAGAAAAACATGCAAATATGATAATTCGTGTTACATGCAAGAGACCTATTTTCTATACACATGTACTATCACTGGGGAACGGGAATTTCAGGACAAATTTGACATGATAAGGTTCGCGTTATTTATAAATATCCGTAAAAGATGCCTCGGCTCCTCAAACAAGATAATTCCTTCCAAATATAGGTTTTTTTAGGCTGAAATTTAAGTTGGGATTCCTGATTGCATGTTAACAGTGTGAAGTTTATAAAGGAAATATTCCGCAAATCAACTTCGTTATTTCGCTTACCGGTTTTCCGTTCCGTAAATATGAATTATTCGGTTGGTTCCTGAAAAAAAGTTTAATTACGGAATTTGATTGATGAAAAAGCAATCTTTCTGCCACCAGAACGACAGTCAATGTTCTATGGTAACATACCCATGGCATAGAACAATTTATATTTACCTTATGATCCATAGACAATACTTAGGGCCGGTATTATAAAACTTAACTTTAAATTTAACTGACAGTTTTGACAGTTGTGTTAGGACATAACTCTCAAAACTGCCAGTTAAAGTTAAAGTTAAGTTTTATAATACCGGCCCTTAATAATTTTTTCATAGTTGATTGTTGTCTCCTTCATGTTATATGGATCATAAAGTAAATGATTATTGTTTTATGCTGTGGATATGTTACCATAGAACATTGACTGTCGTTCTGGTGACAGAAAGAACTTCTTTTCATCGATCAAATTCCGTAATTAACCATTTTTTCAAGAACCAACCTAATATTTCATATTTACGGAATGGAAAACCGGTAACCAAAATAACCAAGTTGATTCGCGGAACTATATAAATTTGACACTATTAACAGGAAATCAGGAATCCCAACTTAAATTTCAGCCAATCAGAGATGATCTTAACAAAACCCCATATTTGGAAGGAATTATCTTGTTTGGGGAGCCGAGGCATCTTTTACGGATATTTATAAATAACGCGAACCTTATCAGGTCGAATTGGTCCTGAAATTCACGTTCCCCAGTGATAGTTAATTTGTGAAGAAAATTCTTGGTTGGCAACTTGGGCCAAAGTCGTCAATTCAGTTCTGATCTGACAGACAGTTGCCTTGGAGACCGGTCGGTATTTCCAAATAGTGCCACCTTCAGTGGTAAAATCAAATTGTAGGGATTTCCCTTGCATTGGCGAAACAGAAGCGCATTCTTGAAATTTTCACCTTATCTTCTATACACCTTACCGTACTTGTAAATTTGAAGTAAGCCACAAAGGTTAATTAGGACTTTGGGAGCAAAGTGCTGGGGTTTGTGGAGAAAATGATAATGCATCCCAAAAAGTAGGTAGATCAATTCCATCAGCTCCCAGTGAAATATACTAATGACCAGCAGTTTAGAATTCCATGTTAAAACCCATAAAAACTTTCTCGAAGTCATCATGCAGGAACTGAATAATAAATATTCAAATTTATTCAGTATTGAGTACAGAATATCTGACATGCTTCATAATACATATTTTGAAATAAAAACTTCAGAACTCGAGCATGTCGCCGAGACAAGTTTTCCAGTGACAGTATGTGCTTGATCTGACAAACTTCATGCATAATGTACACATATTAAGGGATAGATCACATTCTGAAAACGTAAAGAAACATAAAAGTATGTACGGTATGTCCTTAGTTTTCAGTTAATTCACGAAAAGATGCATGTTCATCATCTCTTCAGTCTATACAGAATGTCCCAGAATTATTGGTTCATGATTTACAATTTCATTGAAAGTATTGGGAAAAACTGAAATTATCTTTTGCCGAAAAATACATACACAAAAAATCAGGAGTAAATTTCACAACAACACATTTTCTTTCAAAAATAACCGAAATATTGAGGTACGAAAAAGTTGTTATGAAATTCACCCCCAAAGCCTCCCCTTTGAGATATACCTACCTGATTGAAATATTCATAGGAGTTATATCAAAGTTGAAGTTTGAGCTCCGTTGAGTCATGATTTTTACAATGTTGGTTCGAAACTTGCTATAGAAAGGGAATTGTTGAAAACATTGAATTGGTTCTCTCTTTGTGAGATTTTTGCCCTCTCAAGCGAAAACCATGCGCCGGACAAAGCGAAGGCAGGGTATCATATTCTTTCCTTTCAGGCGTGCATTATTGCACAAATCTTGCAGTGGTTTCAAATGAAAACTTCTTTTTATTTCATACCTTGAACTTGTCTACTAGATCTGTAATGAAAAGAACTTCAATTTCACAGCTGAAATTATAAAAAAATAGCACCTATCCAACAGGTGAGGGCTCCAGTAATTTAGAGACAAACAGAAGCAAATAAAAATGCGTAGTTGCAGTAGTTTGGTAAAATTTCACTGTGAGTTTGAGATCTATTGTGCCTTACCCCCATCAGAGCTGCTGCAACCTACAGCTCGCTTCAACTCTAGAGCTCCCATGAACTCCAGTACCTATCTGTGAGGGCTTTGAGGAGGCTAAGGCCTCATTACTTCTATGGTTCTCCTGTCCAAGACATTAAGACATTCTTCGCTCAGGCTTGCAATGCCAGGCCGTTCTGTGACCAGGTGAACAGGAGTTCCCTCCTCTTCCCCACATAATCTACACTCGTCAGTTTCTGATAAGCCCATTCTCTCCATATGCTTCCTTGAGTGACAACGTCTGCGAAGAAGCCAGTGAGGAGGCATAACTTATTCTTACTAAGATCGAAATTCATTTTGGACCTTGCATTTCCAAAGTTCCGAAAGAACTTTCTGAAATTATCAATTCCTGGAAGATTCCTCCAGAGTACTTCTGTTTCAGATTCTTTCTTCTCCAAAAGCTCTTATAGGTGTATTTCTGCATATCACAGAAATGTTTGGGGCTGGTGTGTCAGCCTCTTCGTTTAATCTGAATGTTTCTTCTTCAATTTTCTACTAGTTGAGTTTGGAATTATCTCTGAATTTCTCCGTATCATCGGTTGATGTTGAAGGATCCTGTGACGAAAATGATTTTTAGCATTCAAAAGAGCAACAGAGCAGTTGGAATTCATGAACTATTAATAGTTTTATTCGTTTCTTTTGATTAGTTATTGCTGAAGATTTGGTTATGATTTTCATTCATGTTGTCACTTGCTCGTTCATTAACAGGATGTTCTTTGGCATTGAGAAGAGGCTGCAAACTCTTTATTCAAGACGAGATGATAATCTCATGAAGTCTCGTCTCGAGCATCTTATGGCTCTTGAAAACCTCGTAAATCTATTACTGGCGCTAATGAAATAGATCATTAGTTCTACGTAGAAGGGTGGCGGGGACTTCATTCACAAGTTCAAGTACTGTCCAGAATTTTTGATTGATTGATAAGATAAAGTTTATATCATTTTTGACTGATACAAATTTTCCGGTATTACCTTCACATAATATATTTCGATATTGATATACATATTACGATGTACTTTGTTGTACTCGAACGTACAACGTTCCTTGATAAACACAATGAAAATTGTATATTAACTGTCTTAAGTATGATAATTCAAGCCATCCAAATTTGCGATTTCAACTATTATATGCCAGTTGGTATATCATTTCCATTTGTTGATTCAAGAACCTGAAACGTTGGAGGACAATAAAGTATATCGTGAGTTATCAATATCAGAAGATATCATTTAAGAGGGTATAGCAGAAAAATATTTATTATTTAATGATTTTATAACCTTTATCAAGTAGCCTAGGTTGAGTTCAAAGAAATATACTTTGAAACTTCTTCACCATTGGATGTTCCTCTTTTGTAGTGTATAGGGGAATGGACCGTAATTCTGATCAGTGAAAAATACATTGCTATTTTTCCAATATAACTGCATATAAAGCTTTAGTATATACATATAACAGGTACTCTGATTGTCCCCTGCACTCTCACAAAAAAGCAACCCTAAGCTTCTAAGCACTTACAACGAACGCATGTTAATTGTTTTTCTCAGGGTGAAATTATTTTTCGACCTCATAAATTGAGAAATCAGTCACTTTTTCCCGAGTTTTTTTCTTTCGGACTTTCATATATTATTTATCAAACCTCATCATTATATCAATATTTAATTGAATCAAATCTGAAAAAAATTGAAAGATGAACACTCCTCACTGGAAAGAGTGTTTCGGAAAAAAAGCTTATAAAGGTTGATTCTCACTATACGTCCCGTTACCTTTCAGTATCCTTTCCGTATGATTTAAGTCAAAGTTAAGTAGGCAAAAATGTCATGTTGAAGGAACATAAACGGGAAGTATAGTGCGAATACTTCAATTCATTTACACCTTATAACATTCTACGGGAAGGATACTGGAAGGTTACAGAACATATGGTGAGAATCATCCTTTATTCGTTTTCTGTTTCTGATTTGTTTTACTTCCAGATAGGCTAAAAGATGAAGGAAACCACGTTCGTAGTCTGAAGATGACTCGGAAAATGAAAGTTGTCATATACGAACACTACGAACGAAACAATAAACTTTATATTTGTATTGTATTGTTAATTGTACGTTTTTCCCCATCAAACATACATGGGTTGTCCTACTCAGTAACATATTATATATCTTCACCGCTGTGTGATTTACACTCAGTTGGGTTGAGGTCAGTCTAGGACAACTATGGACCTACTTGAATTTATAATGCCATAGTTGTAATTCTGATTTGCATCATCCACAAACATGACCGTGGCCACCTGCTTCTTATTTGCGAGAATATCATTCATGTACACCAGAAAGACTATTGGCTCTAATGTGGATCCCAGTGGGACTCCAAGTGTAACCAGTTCCCAGTTGGAGCATTCCTGCCCGATTTGTACTCTCCGGTACCTGTTCTCAAGTAAGCTGGTGATTAGCTTCAGATGTTAACCTCTTATACCAAAATATTTCAGTTTCTTCAACAGCAGTGAGTGATCAATTGTGTTGAAGGCTTTACTCAGATCGCACGAGGGTATCCTACATTTGTTTCCTGCCTCAATGGCCTGAGCGACTTTTCTTCAACAAGTTACAGAGTTTCGATGTGATATCATAGGTACTTCTTGAGATATTGAGGAAATAACCTGAAAATTTTGAACAACAACGAAATTTGACATATTTTTTTCATATATCTCCGAAAGTAAACATCGTTTCGAAGATTTTTAATATGACATGTCAGTATTATATGTGTAAATATACTAACCAACTAGTTGCACATACTACTGTGAAGGTTACTTCAATCATTATTCGAGATCATAGATCTTCAAATATACAAACACACATATACTGCAGTGAACACATTTCTTCAAAGCAGATATAACATAAATATCAAAACCTCATGAATCGTCATCATACATAAATGAGATAATTACATAGCCACAGGCATGGGATCCCCTGGAACCAGTGGTTTAGATTGCGAATGTAATGGTAATGCCATCTTATACCTAAGAAATCTACTAGGGAAAAATTTAGCTAACACAGACAGCCTGAAATCTAATGAAAAAGTATATTTCTACCACAAATGGCCACGTTGATTTAATATACTTTATACATCCTGGGCTTTTGTGAACAAAGCTGATGTCACACAAGAAAAAAATTGACATATTAAACTCCAGAGTGTGATAACTGTACGGCACCTGAAAGAAATGGGAGCCACCATAGAATAATAATGATTCTGACGTTTATGAGGCTTCTGGACTTCTCTGTGTTTCGGTTATGATTCCGGAATTTTGAAGAAGTTTTTTATTGTTCATATTCGTTGTTGGGCAGGAAGACCTAGGTCGTCAGCTCTTTGAAACATTATTTCAATAAAGTTTTTTACTACTACTACTACCATTACTACTACTACTACTACTACTACTACTACTATTCGTTGTTTCCTAAAAAGGGACACTTATAAGAGGCTGCCTTTATACCAGTGTTGCCTACAAGTTGTACTCGTAATCAAAACATTCATATTGAAGAAAACTAGCAATGTCTATTCTGCAAAGTGTTGACACAGAAGGACAAAATGCCCATATATTTTTATATTGTCTAGCAAATTCATTATTTCATTGAAAATAATTCAGAGTTGAATTTTTCTTCATTCAACCTTGTGCATAACAAAATAAAGCATAATTTTAATTTATGAAATTGTACCTTTCTGCGCTCCTGCTACAATTTTTGTTCAAAAGTTGTAGTCAAGCATTCATATTGAGGAAAACTTGTAATTTATTTTGGGCAAAAAGTTCACCATAGAGAAATAGTATCATGTGTTCACACAGTATTGTTCAGCATAATTCATTATGGTTCTAAAGATAGTTCAAAAGCAAATTTTTCTTGATTTAATCTTGTGTATAACAAGATAAACCAGAACTTTCATATATAATGGTTAACCTTCCTGACTTTGACGAAGGAAAGCTTCTTGATATAATCATAAACTTGCATTATGAGATTTCGGTCCTTTGCAGGCCAAAGTCGATATATTTACCAACCGTGTAAGTACAAAGTGATATCATTGTTTGAACTCACAAGTACATTGAGTTTTGAGATCAATTTCCTGATGTTTCAGGAAATACTCATACGATTGAATTGAAGCTTGATAGTTATTTGGAGCATAACAATGCACAACTTTTCACGGAATTTTGTTGAGACCACCCTGTCAGTAAATTTCGAGAATTTTTTTTTTCGGAAACTGTTGATTGGATCGGGAAACAATTCCTGCTCATAGCTGGAACATCATATTATACAGTAGTGAACCGAAAGTCATTCTGATACAACCATAATTTCTGAAGATATCGGAAAAAAATGTATAAAGTTACGTAGTTTTCTTCTCGATATCGTTGTATTTTCCAAAATAACTCAAAAAATACTGATTTCATAGAAATGAAACTTGGCAGCTAGTTTGAAAATGCTGATGTGCAGAATTTCGTGATGACAGTGTCATTAGAACAAGTTGAAAAAAAATTCAATTTTTTTTTTTTCAAATATTCAATATTCTGTGATCTTCTGATCATATTACCCTCATGATATTCTGTATGAACCTTCAAACTCTCATTTTTCGATAAAATACTGGATTTCAATTCAATATAATTTGTATTTCTGAAAATATTACTGGAAAAATAAAATTTTGAATGGGTACATCTACGGAATCATTTGGTTAATTTTACCCTTTCACGAATTCGGCCTTCGTAATTGAGTTGCAAACCTACCCTACAAATATCGGGTTTCTAAATTGTTGTTTCGGTAAGATATTGTGTTTAGAAACTAGATATTTGTAGGGTAGGTTTGCACCTTAGTTACGAAGGCCGAATTCGTGAATTACAAAAATCCGCCCAACGATTCCGTAAATATACCCATTCAAAATTTTATTTTTCCAATATTTCCAGAAATACAGATTAGATCGAAATATAGTAGTTCATCGAAAAATTCTAGAAAAGCACTGACGTGAAGCCAGCAGCTTTTGCGCTCATGTTCAAGGGATATCACTGAAAGTGATCATGCGCGCAAATGCTGCTGACGTCAAGTCACTGCTTTTCTAGGTTTTTGAAAATTGTTTTGTACATCCAAAAATTAGTAAAAATACAATTTCCGGATCAGTTCCAATGTAGAGACATGGTATCCAAAACATCGAGGAAAGGTAGCGATTTTTCAGGAACTTCCAAAATACTCACTGTATCCAAAACGGTGAGAATTTCACCCTGAAATATGTTATTATTTTGAGTGGTCATGACCTAGTCTATCACCAGTACAAATATCCTGTATACAGGTTTCGCTCATTATGCCGGCTTTAAGCTCTTTCGCGAATCCGTCCACTCTTCTCACTAGCATAAGAAGAAACTCGCAGTCGCCAGAGACAAGTTGTTGTTTGGTACTCTGGTAGTTTAGTATCGCAAACGCAAATCACGAATCGCAGCACAGATAACAGAGACTCTGTGACTCTGTTATCTGTGAATCTCAGTTTGGTTTGCGCGTTCAAGAATGGCGGACGAAGATGTTACCGCTGCTGCTGCTCAGACGCTTGGTGCAGTAGTATCTCTGAATAAAGAACATAAGGAAGGAGCATAATGCCTCACAAAGTGGGTCCGGGATGGATGTTGCATATGGCCGACTTTCCTTTCACTTTGAAGAGAGAGCAACTTGGTCCGAGACTTCTTTGTCTGAGGAAACTAACTAACATGAGTCATACTTGGAGGTTCAATATGGGTGCCTATGTCTCACTGATATACGAAGTAGAAAAGCGTTATGCTTCTTCCTGTTGTTCTTTATTCAAAGAGCAGTACACTACAAAGATAGTAAAGGTTATTAGCAATAGCTCCATATGGTAGAATAATGAAATATCACAAGGACGAATAACTGTTAATAAATCAACAAATATTCCATCTTGATCTGAGCTAGTCATTCAATCAACCAAAGCATCTACATCGAAGAAGCGGGCCTAAGGAGAACAGTTACGATGTAGATGGTTTGGTTGATTGAATGACTAGCTCAGATGAAGGTGGAATATTTGTTGATTTATCAACAGGTATTCGTCCTTGTGATATTTTTATTAGTATACTACAATTATGCCAAGAAAATGTCTTCTCAAGAATATTGTGAAAACAAAATTTTGAATGATCGTATGTTCAGAAAAACTTCAATGGGACAATCAAAAGTAACATAATAGTTCGATCAAAATTTCCTGAGGATTCTAAGATCAAAAAAGCGCTGATGTGAGATCAGGAGTTTTTACGCGCTTGTTCTCATTCATTTCCAACTTATTCACGTATCGACTCCGACTTACGAAGCTTTAATCCCTGATGGAAACTTTTGGGGATCTTATTTTCATATAATCCTTGAGAAACTCTGTGAACCTCAAAATATGATTTTTCGATCAAATTCTAGAATTGTATTCGATCCCAATTTCAGCTTGGAAAGTATTGGAAAAATGAAGTTTTCAATGAGTACCGTTACCTACTGAATCATTCGTCGAAGTTGACTTCTTGATTAAATTCCAATTCGACCTTCCCAATCAAACCGAAAACCTACTCCACAAATATCGACCAGTTTCTTTCGAAAGACATTGTGATAAGGACTCACCTAACCGCGGATTGTGAACAACCTTACTTCCGGAAAAACCTACTTAGAGACTTGATAATTATAGTTAGAGCAGGCCGAATTCGCGAATGGGTACACTCCACCCAATAATTCAAAGTTTCATTCCCATATTTCCCAAATCGAGGATAGTATAGAATTTAAATCTAATATTCCAATGAAAAATTACATCTGGAAGGTTCATGCTGAATTTTTCGAGTTATAATTTGTTCATCTTCTCAAACGAACATCACTTCTTTCCGCACGAATTTGCTCAATTTTTTCCAATAGCTCCAAAGATTGGTATTCGATCCAACCGAATTGCAGAAACCATTGGTAAATAGTGACTTCAAAGTCTGTGCAAACTTCCATTGAAATCTGATTAATAGTCTCCTCAAATTTTTTGAATGAAAATTGAAAAAATTTCCAAAAAAATTTCTCCAATTACTACTCGAACGATCCTCAAAAAATTTGGCAATAAGTTCAGAAATCCCTGATGACATCCACAATTGCGTTTCATCGGATTCTCGCCTCTAGGGTAGAGCCAGCATTAGAGCAACAGAATAATTCCGAAACTCATGAAGGATGTGATTGCACTGGTCAGAAATGTAGAGGACAAAGATATGTTTCAGAGAAAAAATCTATACGGAATTATTTTCCTCGTTTCACAATAATCCAATTTTACTTCCCCATACCTGAGAAAATTTGCTTTCCTCTATTTAGAAATGAATTCTATCCTTTACCTAGTTACCATGGAATAGTCAACAGATCATCTGATTCCTCTTCAATACTTGAAATTATAGGACGGTATTCCTTCTGATTCACCAGAAAACTCATATAAAAATATGAGAGTATACTTTCCGACATCCCTTCTGTGCCACTGAAATTTTAATGTCCAGTTCTAGGGAACAAGAGCATTACCGTTTTGACTAAGTGGTCCTTATTCTCGAATTTCAGCCGAAAATGATTTTGAATGATTGAGCTGGAATTCGGATAGAATCAGTTCTCTTCATCTAGCAACCGCCTGTCCTTATTTGCTCTAATTTTCGAAAGAAAATATCTAGAGTCTTGAAGCTCTTAGAGAATATTTGGAGCCTAAATATCGAATTGAAATCTATTATTTGTTTGTAAAATGGAGTCGATAAGGTTCCGGAAATGTAAACGGGGTACCATACATTTTTTCGTATGATACAAGAGCACAGATAAAAACCTCAGCATAAACTCTGTCTCCCCGTATAAGTGTAGGTATTTGTTTGAAGAATATGGATGGCATCTTCTTTATTGGAAAATAATTTTTTCGTCATCTTGAATTCATTTAGACAAAATATCTTGACATAACTTCTAAAACAGAAAAGGGGATAGAAAACCAGCATGAAGCAGTTAATAAAATTACCTACATTTGCTCTGACCGGGAGAGTCTTTCGACCAGGTCCGGTTCTCCAAGCGATGATATTTCGACCCTCAGATAAACGAAGAACGCTACAGGTCCCTTATATTGGGGAATGATCTCCCATAGATCCATAATTGGTTATTTCACACTAGAAATCAAATAAAATATGACAACAAATTGAAAAACTTGTGACTTTCATATTTAATGACTATGTTATATTCGAACTTCTGCCAGTTCGAAAGTTTCTCAATCACCTTAATCGAATGCTTTTTCCTATTATGAGGATCCATATCCATTCAGCTGTGATTTCATCTCATTTTCAGATCATAATTTTCATTAAAAAGCGTGTGCATTTGTTAACTTTGCGAAATGATTAACCTTATTAAATGAACCTCTCAAGAGTAGAAAGATGCAAATGCCTCATTAACTGGCCGTTCAACAAAAGGTACCAATTTACGATTTTCGCCAGTCAAGTTGCTTTTAGAGCCTACAGGCGATGCGATGGACTATTTTACAAATTTAACGAATACACTCGTTAATCGGTTCATTTTCGTGCATCTTATTGATATTTTTCCGAAGTATATCGAGAAATTCTATAGTGGAGCAGACTATCAGGCTGACCATTCATGTAGAAGTAAGAAAGAAAATACAAGGAATGCTCTGACGTGAAGGTTAACATCTTACGATTTTACGATCTCTCTCCATCATATGATCCTCACGAAATTCTGTATGAACCTGAAATCCCTTATTTTCCAATCACGAACTAGATTTCAATCCCGAAAATTCTGTATGAACCTGAAATCCCTTATTTTCCAATCACGAATTAGATTTCAATCCCGAAAATAAAAGTTTGAATATATCTTCGGACTCGTACTCGGAACCCAAAAATGTCTTTCGGTGCTTTTCGAATTAGGCGTGGCAACAGTCGAAGAGACTCAAACTTCACATCGGATTTTTCATTAGTTAGTCTACCTCTCAAGACGATTTCTCAAAAACGCTGCAAATTTTACACCAGGGTTTATTATTTTCTCAATGGAATAACCCTATACCATTGATATCTCAGATAAATCTTATATAATTTAGATGATATGAAGTTTATAATATATAATATAAGATGCACCCTAAGTAATGGATGAGACATCCTAGACCTATCCTATAGTGACTAAACGCGAACCAAGCAACGAAAAACAGAAATACAAAATTGTGTTTACCCTGTATTTGTAGAAAGACATATAGGGGAGGAACACCACAGTCTTCTAATCACAAAAACAACCTGAAGAGTAGAAACATACAAAGATCCTACATAGCGTACAGTGTATGTTCGACCATTGAAAATTACTCACACGGCAAAGTTAGAAGGATCAACAAAAAAAAAATGAAAATTCAGATAACCAAATTTTGATTTTATTTTTATCTTTTACAAAAAAAATGTATTTCTTTTCACGAAATTTGATGGAAACTTACGTTTTCATGTCCCGAATACACTGTATTTTTTTGCGCGCATGTTTTAGGGGAACAGCGTGCTATCGTGATGAAAGCTTGGTGATTGTAGATTTTCAAAGTTACAATAATCAACTGAATTCGCCCATCATATAATCAAAAAATTTAGAAAAGCACTGACGTGAAGGCAGCAGCTTTTGCGCGCATATTCAATGTAGATGACAGCTTCGGCAACGAATTTAACACGCACGCAAAAGCTGCTGCCTTCACGGCGGTGATTTTCTAGATTTTTCGATAAATTACTGGATTTCAATTCGATCTAATCTGTATTTTTGGAAATATTGGAAAATGAAATTTTTAATCGGTTTATCTTTACAGAATCATCAAACATACTCTAAAAATATACAGTTTCTGAGTCATTTCTTCCAGAAGGTATTGTGTTTACGATCGGCCTGACGGCAGGACCGTAAATACAATAAGTTCTGAAAGAAACAACTTAGAAACTCTAATTTTGTAGAAAAGGTTTGGACCTTAATTACGAAGGCCGAATTCGTGAATGGGTAAAATCCATCCAATGATTCCGCAGAAATACCCATTCAAAATTTTATTTTTCCAATATTTTCAAAGATACAGATTAGATAGAATTGAAATCCAGTACTTTATCGAAGAATAACAGTTCTAAGGTTCATATAGAATTGAATGAGGATAATATGATAAGAAGATCACATAATATTTAATATGTATTTGAAAGAAAAAATTTGAATTTTTTTTTATATTGTTCTAATGACACGATTCGCAACTACTGCAAAGTGATACGCCCTTTGGTGATAGAAATTCGAACACTTCCAAGCTAGTAGTTTTTCGACTTGCCTGTTATTTGAACGTAATTTGCTTAATATTGGAGTTTATTTTCGAGCTTTTGTGTTGTTCTCCGAGTTGAAATTTTGGTATACCGAAAGTGTTTGTAATATTCATCAATCCATTCATTTCTTTCCGATTAAAATTTCCGATTGTATTAATTCCAAATGGTATCTTCCCTAAATGACTATGTTATTCATGGTCAAAAAAGAAAGGATCATCTAGTGCCTATAGTTTTCATTTTTTCCAAAGCCAAATGAAAGTAAAGTTAATTTGGAAACAGCATTTGACAGGAAACTCAATGATAGAAGGAAGGCCTAGCTTTAGAAATTGAAGATTGGAAAACAGGTCACGAAATACATGAAAGTATTTTCACTGCATTTCTCTGAAGATGTCTATTTTCATAAAGGTAAATTACCTACAATGTATTCATTTCGAAACAACTTCATGTCATGATGTTTTCAGGTGTAAATAAAAATAAGAGAGTTTTGAAGAAAAATGCTGCAGAGAAACTACCGAGCACTTCTGCAGCTACCTAATTCACATACTACACAAAATCATATTCTAAAAAAGTGATCTGGTTGAAAACCTGACAAAACCTAGATATACTGTTAGAGTTGATAATAGCTGAAGTTATTCATATAAATACATTAATACTTTTAATTTCTATATATAGGTAGGTTGAACCAGCTGTGACATTTTTCATTTTGTACGTGTATCTTGAACTGTGATATGAAAATGAAATCAATTATATGTCTACCTGTTTCCTTTTCTTCTGAAATACGATGCGAAAAAACTAAAGCAGAAAATCTGATTTCATTTTATCGATTCACTCGTTTATAAACAAAGAACAAGTCACATCATTTGGACTGATCCTAGATTTACCACGTAATATAGCCTGCATTCAGCACTTCTTCACATAAATAAGAGTACTTAAATTACTCATTGAGGTGCCTATTTTTCCAGAAATTCAACTAAATTCAGATATTGGTTCCTTTTGATCCACCAAGCAACATACACTAAAATAACACCGAAATTATCCTTCATGAACGACTTTATATCGTGACCCAAACGAAAAGTTTCTCCTCAAGAAATCTTACACAAAATTATAATAATATCTTTAAATATTCAAGCTCTGCTCAATAAATATTCGTTCTCCACCACATTTCTAAGGTTTGTTCACATAAAACTACTAGCTTGGACAGGTTCCAAGTTTATCCGTTAGGGCGCTGGCATCTTCGCAGAAGATCCCAATCATCACGAATTTCTGTACAAAGTTGTGTTTCAGCATCTTCAAACTAGGTGCGAAGTTTCATCATAATTGAATCAGTATTTCAGTCGATAGGATTATCCGTAATCGTGTCTACGGACGGCCGGCCGGCCGGACAAAAACGATTTTGACACCAGATTCGTCATCTGTGAGTCAAACCTAGTCGTTTGAGACCTTTTTCGGCTTAATCATCGAAAAATTACAGACATTTGGATAAAACGATAGCACGTTGTGCCCAGAACATGCGCGCAAAAATCTAGAAAAAGACTGACGTTAGGTCAGGAGCTTTTACGCACTTGTTCGAATTCTTACTATTAGATCAGCACGAAATTTTGCACCTAGTTGCGTGTTGGTACTCTTCACCTGATTACGAAGTTTCGATTTGATGACGTTTGTACTTCTTGATATTGCGGAAATAACGTTAAAATTCCAAATAACAACGAAAATGGGCACATATTTTTCCTTATATCTCCAAAAGTAAATATCGGATCGAATTGAAATTTGGATCATTGTTGTTGAATACTGACTGTGAGGTATGTGCAGAATTTCATTGAAATATCATCAATATTTTCAGAGAAGAAAAAATTTTATAAAAGACTTCGAATAAAATTTTTTTTCGGAATTTCCTGACTACTGATTCCACACGAAATTTACCTCAAGTTGCGCGCTGGTATTCCAAAACTTTCGACGATGTTTCAATTTGATCGAGTCGATACTTGAGCCATCGAGAAATCATTCTCGAAATTTCAAATGGGCTCTACTTCGAAACTATCCAACCGATTTCCCCCGTACGAACCTAACCGAGATATTCGGACCTGATCTGGCAATTTCAGGTCTTTTCTTTTCAAAGTTAGAACACATACGGACGAAGAGAATTGAAATTGACCACGGATCCTTCTTCAGGGAGTCCAACCTAATCGTTCAAGACCATATTCGGCTTGAAATTCGAAAATTGCAGACATTAGGACGAAACGATAACGCGCTCCGTTGTCTCCTCACACTTGGACGTCGATCTTGGACTTCAATTTTGCCCCTTCGACGTCCGGTGTCGATTTCCCGAAATGACAACCCCGCCTCCCGTAGACCAATAATTCGACCTCTTTCAAACTCTCTTAGCTGGCGATAAATTCCCCGTAAACGTGCTCTGGGCATCTTAACAACAACTAAACATCGACCTTGGATCTCCTCGAACAACTGGTTTGTTGTAAAAAAACGACTACAATATTTAAGTAACAAAAAATGTTCACATGAAAAATCCTTTTAATCATTTAACCCTTGCGTTACTATCTATGTTTTATCAAAAAAATTTAAAATTGAAAAATCCACTTCTGGGTGTTGCAGTTCTGTCAGTTAGTGTATATCAAAAATGGATTTTCATCAACCTTGATTTTATTCCCAGATTTCAATTAACCAGGTGCATGACTCACATTTTGTTCACTCCGAATTTCTGATACGAAAATCAAAATTGTTTATAACTACAATTATGCAACATCATTCGCTCTAGAACGAAAGTCATCATAAGTTACGATAACATTCCATTTGCATTCATTCTGCGATATATTCCCAGTTATCGGTATTTTCCATTAAAATCACAAATTTCCACTTATTTTGCCGGAATACGAGATAATCGAAGGTGTGAATCAGAACTCCAATTCGGAAATACAAATTGAATTAGCGAACACGTTGACATTGAATGGGACGGGTTTAGGATTGAAGCTTCGATATTGAACGTATCAGGATTAAAGTCAACGGCTCAGAATAAAATAAACATACGAAGCGCTTCCGGATCGGCTGGATTCAATTCGGCGGATTATTTATTTTTTCGATACTATCCAGTTAACACTGGTTCCTTTAAAAATTTTCCGATTACGACTGCGATCCATTTATAAACAGGACAGGTTTTTATGTGACTAATTACATGGTTCATTCCTGCCAGATGCAATTATCAACAAACAGGACAGATTCATGGGTTTCTGAAAGTAATTATTTTATGGCCAACCTCATGAAAAAGAAAGATTCACAAATCCAAAAAAGCAAGCCTGTTAACAGTTGCCTTAGGGCGATCGTAATCACAACAACTTCCGAAAGAAACAACTCAATATTTGTAGAATAGGCTTGGACCTTGATGAGGAAGGTCGAATTCGTAAATGTGTAAATTTCACCCAATGATTCCGCAGATATACACATTCAAAATTTGATTCTCTTCAACTTACCTCACGAAGTTCACCGAGATATTCAGACTTCAAACTAAACCTGAAACTCTCCAGGCATTTTCCTTCCCTTGTTTCGAATATTAGAGCAAATACCGAAGGAGAAAGGACGAACGGGCGGTCAGAATTGAATTTGACCTAGGATTTTTCATCAGTAAGTCAAACCTAGAGTCATTTAAGACCTTCGGTTCGAAATACGCAAATTGCAGACATCTGGACACAACGAAAACAAGTTCCAAAGAACGCGCGAGTAAAGTCAAATTATGTTATATAACTCATGTATGAAACATCTTGTATAACGTTTTATAGGTGCATGTAGTAGAACTCTCAAGACATTAGATCCTTTCGATTCGGAAATCAGAACACATACGGAAGGAGAAAGGACGGACGGATGACCAGAATTGAATTTGCCTAGGAATCTTCATCAGTAAGTCAAACCTAGTCATTTAAGACCATCTTCGGTTCGAAATAGGAAAATTACAGACATTTGGGCACAACGAAAATAAGTGAACAATGATACTCTTGATTCAACCGGAATCACGTTTGGTCCAAATGAGAAATCTTACAACAATTACTGGATATGTTTGCTATATATGTTTCATATTTTCATTCAGAAATACTGTGGCTTTGATACGAATGTAAAATTTCTCATTTTTGTAATTTGAAATATTTTTTTAGAAGATTTCAATTTCTTTCACCAAGAGGTTATCATATGTTCGCTGCAATTAGCGGCTCTCAAATAGTAAAAATGTATGGTATCTCAAGAAGCCTTTCATAATCATTTTTGAAGATATAAATCATAAATAAGGTGCAAATGGAGGATTACCTTTTTACAAGAATGTTTTTTGGGAACAGGGTTTCGAAGATCAAAGAGCAGAATTCTCCTGAAACAATCTGCTTGATTACTATAGTAGGTGATTATTATTTATATCTTCAAAAATGATTATGAGAGGCTTCTTGAGATACCAAACATATATGTTTACACTCGACCTCCAACCTGAAATAAAATTGTGTAGTCTGGAGTTCACTAATGTAGGTATACATGTGAAAATGTTTGTGCACAACACACATGCATGTACCCAAATATTTCAATTCAAACTTTGTTCTCGAGTAATCAAACTTATTCTTAAAACCAACCTTTTCTTCCTGACTTTCGAACGATGTTCTTGATCCAAGAGAACCATGATTAGCTGAAATTGTTTTCTTAAGTGGAGATTCGAGAACGTATGTTTTGGTTCAACTGAACTCGATTCAAGAAAATTCAGGTAAACAGACAAACAACGGAATGAGTTGAGAATAGAAGTAAATTGTTCAATTTCGAATTACTATTCTTGGGGAGAGATTATTTAACTCAAGAATATGTTTATATTTGATTTGAGAGATCCTTTTTCTCTGTGCACGCGCTCAAAAACAAATTATGTCAATTACTCAGGTATTAAACAGCTTGTATAAGGTCATATATGTGCATGTAGTAGAACTCTCAAGACATTAGATTATTTCCTTCGACAATTAGAGCACATACGGACGGAAAGGATGGACGGACAGCCAGAATTGAATTTGACCTAGGAGTCTTCGTCAGTAAGTCAAACCTAGTCATTTTGATTTTATTATCTTATTTTATGGTACACTTCGTCGACAAAGCAGACATAATTGGAAATGACCATGAATTTTCTCCATTCGATCTAAATTAATCGCTATAGATATTTTCGGCTCAAGATTTTAGACATTTTGGCAAAATTATAACGCGCTGTTGTCCAGAACAAGCGAGTAAAAACCCGAATATCTACTCGTACTGGTTATGGCCAAGAAACGCGAATAGCTGATTCATCCAATGTTGAATTCATAAATGAAGCATGAAATTTCATATTTGCAACTGATTTTATGCGCTTGTATCAGACAACAGGCGCTTTTTTAATTAAAATATGTCCGGCTGTTCATCCCTATGTGCTGTTACCCCAAAAAAATAAAACCTATCGTCTCCTATTTTAAGGTTAGGTTTGGGGTCCTAATATCTACATGGTGTATCTAGATAACACCGAAAAAATTCAAGGGGTAATTCTGTGGTGAAAATCAAGGTGGGTCCTTAGTATGAACAACTTCCCCCAGTAAAAGTAACCACCCCTCCAAAGATTAACAAGAAAAATTGTTTCTCTTCTTTATTTTCCATGTATACTTAGCTGAGGACACGAAACTTGGTGAACATTATTTGACAATAAAACATCAGATTTTGGAACTTTTCCAACCATGAAGTATGTTCAGAAGGGGTTGGGATAGTCAAGATATTTTTTCTTACAACTTTTTCCGGATGAATTTCATTGACTCTTGCTTTTGCATTTTTTAGGTTTTTATGGGTTTTCACTCCCAATATCTGAAACAGAACTATTAGATATTAAATAAAAATTGTTTTCTTCATGAAAAACGCCCTTGCGGATTGTAGTATAAAACTATTTGTCAAGGGCAGTTTCTTGAAGAAAATATTTCCTAATGAACAATACGAACGATATAGAAAGCAAACTGTGACGTTTCCGAGTACAAATCTGACTCTTTCATCAGACAAAGCAGAAAATTTCAAGAATTGTTTTTTTTAATTTTCATTTTGATTTGGGACTTTTGCCACATTGACAGTTTCGAGAAAATACAGCAACACAGATTTATTTGGTTCGAAAGTTTTTCAATTCTACCTCTTTTTTAAGTACATTCAGCCAAATAGGGTCAATTTCTACCGAGCCAAATTACTCTCTCCATTTAACAAAATGCAGGGGGACTCTTTGATTTTTCTTTTCAAATTATCTGATTTCAACATCAGTATTTTTATATTGTCCCAAACTATCATGTGATTCCCATTGGTCGAACATACATGGTCGCTATTTGGGATTTTTATATGTCTCTATTCCTAAGGTTGTTTTTGTGCTCTCTTTTTCTACTATCTAACGGTCTTTACCCCTGTATATGTCTTTCCTCGAATACAGGGAATACTATAATCACAGTTTTTTGATTTTTGTTTTCGCTAATTGGTTTGGTTTTAGTTAGTATGGATCTTGAATCATTTTGGTTTATTATTTGATAAAATCAAATAATAAATCTTAGTGATCGACCAAGAAAAAAAATTTTCAACCCCCCCTGAAAATTTCACAGTTTACGTTTTGGAGTATGTAGATTTAAATGGACGAATTAAAAAAAATCCGTCCGTCCGCCATCCGCCGTCCGTTGTCCATGGCTTTTCTCAGAAAGTTATGAATCGAAATCCGCGAAACTTGGTTTAAAAATTGTGTGTTACTCGGCATTGATCCTCCAAGCTTTTCAGCAGGATCAGTGAACCCTGAGGGCTCAAAATTGGGGGTTGGCGAAAAAAAAATATTTTTCAGAAACTTACTACCAAATTTTCATGAAACTTTCAACATTCATAATGGTTGTATAACTCAATCAAAAAATTTTTACCCGAATGATTTCCGAGGTATAAAGAAAAACGCAGCAAATTTTGGGGTGAAAATCCAATGGGATATGAATAGTATACAGCGTGCCAAAAAAGTAACGTAACTCATCAATAACTTTTGAATGAAGAATTATTAAGGAAAATCCTCGTACCTGTTGATTTTGAATTCCGAAAGCAATTTATCCTGTGTTTCTTTGAAGTTTATATTTCTAATCCCCAACGCCCCGCACCCCACTACTTTATTTTTTCAAATTGGAATATATGGGTTGTATCAAATGAAAGGTAATTTGATTACCTACTCAGCGATTCGACTAAAAGAAGAATTTGTCGTGCCGTTTTTCAATAAAAAATCAGAAATTAATTTAAAATTTGTGATTGGAGAATACTGCATTCAGACCATTATTCTTTTAATGATTATTATTAATGAAAATCCACAGATCCAAGAATTTGTAATTCCGAAAGCAGGTATCCCAATGCTTTTTTGAATTCGAAATCTCCCACCCTTTACGCTTTTAGAATTAGGGGTTTATAACCTTAAACGTCTACAGTTTTTTTTCGGAAAAATATTGTATGTGATATATCGCTTATAAAGGCATTCGATGACCAATTCAGTTATGTGAACGAAAATTAATTATTAATTCAATATAAATTACAAATCTATGGGTTCGATAATTGCCCTATTTTCATTTCTATTTCTATTTTCGAAGTTTGAGAAATGCATTGTTGGGGGTTTATACCCTTAAACATCAACAGTTTTTTTTTTGAAAAATATTGCATGTGATATACCGCATCGAAAGTCATTCGATGACCAATTCAGTTTTGTGAACGACAATGGAAGTTAAGTATTAATTCAATTTAAATTACAAATCCATGGGTTCGAGAATTTCCCTTATAGTAATAAGGTAAGTGTTTCTGAGGCAAAAATTCATTTTAGAATTATGCTGAAGTTAGGTTTTAGAGAATCTTGTAGAGGGCCTTCTGAAGAGAACAAATTTTTAACTGCATGTGGTCTATACGTATATAGGGTACTCGTTTTCATGAAGGTACTTCCAACAAAATTTCAACTGTAACAACACTAGGCGCATATATAGATACACATACTTGTACCCACGTCACTTTTTCACCTTAATAGGAAAGTCGCGCTTGTACATGAGCCTAAGGATATTTAATGCTCTACCCTAAGGGTTTCGGAGGACATCCAACCTGAAAGTTTTCAAAACTACTTTGTATAATGCAATTGTTGAATATGAACCATATCATTAGAGTAAATTTTTTGATTTTTGTAAAAGTGAATTGTTTTGAGTTATGTATTCTGTTTTTACGAAACCAACCTTATTGTATTTTAATAAGCCTCTGATTGAAAAATATATTATTAAAATAATTATTATCATTATTAATTCATAAAAGAATAATGGTCTGATAACAGTACCCTCCAAATTAATATTCTAAATTATTTCCTAATTTTTCAATGAAAAACGGCACAAGCAATTCTACTTCAAGCCACATCGCTGAAAAGGTAATCAAATTACCTTTCATTTGATATATCACAATTCATATATTTCCAGATGAAAAAATTAAGTAGTGAACTGAGAAATATCAAATTCAAAAAAGCATAGGATAAATTGGTTTTGAAATCAAAAATCGACGGGTGCGAGGAATTCCTTAATAGTTCTTCGTACACTCATTATTGACGAGTAATTTTACTATTTTGGCACGCTGTATAAGTTTTATTTAAGATATCAATGGTTTTGGGTTACTTAACTGAGAAAATAATAAACCCTTGTGTAAAATTTGCAGCGTTTTTTAATTTGAAAACCGTTCTTATATTGAATTTAGCACCAATTCTTCCTATCTTTCCTGAAAGTCCATGTACATAATGAATCACATTCAATAAACTGGTTTGTTTATGATGGTTGTGCTGTTGATTTGGTTGATAATTAGAAAAAGATTTTTCGTCTAAATTTGGAAGGGTTCAATTTATAAATTCTCTCGGATAACCATTTACTTCAAGAAAAAACGATTTGATGTAATTCAATTCACGTTAATGATACCTGTTTTCACACTGAGTTGATGATTGGAATTAAAGACTAAAGACACTTGTTTCGAAATGATCCTCATATTTTTTTCATCTGAAACGTCCAAAAATGAAAGTTTATCATTCTTTTCTGATACCATTGTGAATTTGATTGTGGGTTCTTGACAATTCATGTATTCGAAAAATTGGTCTAACTCTTTCTTTCCATGCTGCCATATTATAAAAACCTCATCAACATATCGCCACCAAAATTTCGGTTTTAGTGAATACGTATCTACAAATTTTTCTTCAAAGTTTTCCATGAATATATTACTCATGGCAGGTGGAGCGGAGAACACATTGCCATTTCGAAATTTTGACGAGTAAAAACATCTCCCAATTGAAAATATGTTGGATTCAAACAAACTTCTAACATCTCAATGATATCATCGATATTAAATTTAGAATCGTTGATAGTAATTGTGTCATCTACTTCCAATTTTGCTCGAACTATTTGAAGGGACTCATCAACAAGAACGTTTGGGAATAGATTAACAACTTCAAAACTTACTAAAATGTCATTTCGATTCATATTCGAATATTGTAATTTATCCAGAAAATGTTGAGTATTTTTTAGAAAACTTTCTTTTTTCCCTGTTAGTGGTTTCAACTATTGTAATAGATATTATGCAAGATTTTGACATGGGGATCCTATAGAACTTACAATTGGTCTCAAAGGAATAAGTGGTTTATGTATTTTGGGAAGGCCGTATAAATGTGGAGGTTTACTATAAGAAGGTGTGAGAAGTTTTTTCTGAGCATATGTCAGATTTCTGGAATGTTTGGATAGAATTTGTTTCAGTTTTCTCTCTGTGATAGAAGTTGGATCTTTATTGATTTTGGAATATTTATTGACATCATAAACGGTATCTTGAAGCTTGGTATGATATTCAGATGAATCCATAATGACAGTAGCATTTTCTCTATCCGCAGGTAAGATTTTGATGTTGTCATTTTTCAAAGAACTGATAGAACTTTTTTCAATATCATCGAAATTTTAAATTGTTTTGATAGGTCTCTCCAGTAAAATTTAAGTAATAACTTTGTGTTCGTTAATATCTAATATTGGGACATTCTTCGGGTTAACGGCATAATTAAGTCCTTTGGATAGCACTAATTTCTCGTTCGCATTCAAATTTCTTGAAGATAAATTGATAACCGTTTTATCAATGAAATTATTATCAGTGTGGGAATTCTTGGACTGATTTTTTCGTTTTTGATCAACAAGTGTATTTAATTTTCTTGAATTGGTAAAACTTCACCTTAGGTAATTTCTTTTTTTTTAATTCATTCTAATATGGGAAAAGGGAAATTATGAATTATTTCATTTTCTTATCGTGATAAATCCTGTTGACCTTATTTTGTCTGAGAAAACTGCCTCTTTCCCTAATCAAAGCAAAACTGAACTTATTTTTAATTTTTTGGCTTAAATTACTTTCAAAAGGTACTTTAATTCTGAGAAACTCTGGAATTACTTTATAATTCCTGCATCTGCACTTGAAAGGGAGGCTGTTTTCTGTGTGTGATAGTTTTTCATATAATTCTTCCAATTTTCTGAAACCGATCGAAAAAGGCCCATACCTTTTCTTTAAGTATCTATTAAAGCTTATTTTGGGAGGATTTTACATGATTTTTTAGGTTTTTATGGGTTTTCACTCCCAATATCTACAGCAAAACTATTAAAAATTAAATAAAATTGTTTTTTTCATGAAAAACGCCCTTGCGGATTGCAGGATCAAACTATTTGTCAAGGGCAGTTTCTTGCAGAAAACAATACAGGAACAATACAAACGATAAAGAAAGCGAACTGTGACGTTTCAGAGTACAAATCTGACTATTTCATCGGGCAAAGCAAGAAATTAAGAAATATTTCCTTTCGATTTTCGTTTCGATTTGAGACTTTTGTCACGTTGACAGTTTTAAGAAAACACAGCAAAACAAAATCCCAAATAGCGAACCATGTATGTTCGGCCATTGGGAATCACATGATAGATTGGGACAATACAAAAATACTGATGTTGGAATCGCATAATTTGAAAAAAAAAAAATCGATCAATCCTCTTGCATTTTGTTAAATGGAGAGTGTAATTTTGCTCATTGTTGGGTAGAAATTGACCCTATTTGACTGAATTTACTCAAAAGAGAGGTAGTATTAAAAAACTTTCGAACCAAAATCAATCTGTGTTGCTTTGTTTCCTCAAAACTATCAATGTGACGATTCGAAACGAAAATCGAAAGAAAATAATTCTTTAAATTTTCTGCTTTGTCTGATGAAAGACTCAGATTTGTACTCTGATACGTCACAGTTCGCTTTCTTCATCGTTTGTATTGTTCCTGGATTGTTCATTAGGCAATCTTTCCTGCAAGAAATTGTTCTTGACAAATAGTTTGATACTGCAATCCGCAAGGGCGTTTTTCATGAAAAAAACAATCTTTATTCAAGTTTTAATAGTTCTCTTTCAGATATTGGGTGTGAAAAGCCATAAAAACCTAAAAAATGATGCAGAGTCCTCCCAAAATAAGCTTTGAACGATACTTGAGGGAAAGGTATGGGCCTTTTTCGATCGTTGGTTTCAGAAAATTGGAAGAATTATATAAGAAACTATCACACACAGAAAACAGCCTCACTTTCATGTGCAGATGCAGAAATCATAAAGTAATTCCAAAGTTTCTCAGAATTAAACTACCTTTTGAAAGTAATGGAAGCCAAAAAATCAAAAATAAGTTCCAGTTTTTTTATACCAAATACCCACCTTAGTTCTCATCACAGAATCACCCCTCAATTTTTTTTTCGCTGTTATTCAGACACCCACTATATAGGCGAAAGAATTTTGTTGAGATCGTATCGTAAGTAAATGAAAGAAATTCGAGATTTGTTTCCACAAACTTAGTGGTTTTTCCTCGATACCCTTTGTTACTTCCCAAATTACCCAATGAATACTGATCCAATCAGAATGACTCGGAAAATAGTTTGAAATTGCTGATGCTCAACTTCGTGCATAATTTCGTGATGATCCTGTCATCAGAACAATTTAGAAAATTTTTTTTTTGGAATATTCCATATTCTGCAATTTGATATCAAATCATCCTCACGAAATTCTGCATACACCTTCTAACTATCATTTTCCAATGAAAGATCACGCAGAAAACCAAGATTACAATAAGGTTGGTAGATTGCCAAATCTATAATCAGGAAGTAAATTTACGTTTGGTAGGGTCAATACGTGAAATAGTGGCCGCTTTGGAAACGAATTTTAACATGCGCACAAGGGGGCATATCAGTGTTTTTCTAATATTATTTCGAAAAAACTATGGAAATGATATTTATATTATTTTATCCAACCTCAAGTATTGGGAGAAAGGTGTGAGATAGGAGTTTCATATGATATTGTTTGTGAAATGAAAACATATGAAAATTTCAGAGTTATACACGGGGTATCCTATTCCAATTAAAGACTTATTCTCATCTTCTCAACTCATACTCAACAAATAAATAGGCATACTCTATCAAATTTAAACCCATTTGTCTCATGTCTCTAAAGACAAAAATCAAAATTAGGAGAAGTAGTTAGTAGTGGATAACTCTATACATCTCTATCTATATATATTGAGCGGTTTTTCTCAGTATAAACATGTTTGGAGCCCGGTTATTTCAAACCCTCATTCCGTGGGATATTTTACAGTTTGCTTTAGTGAAGAGTTCGAGAACCTGCATCGAAATTGGGATGAATAGTTTGAATAACTTAGCTATTCTCTATACATACCCGGTGAAATTCTTCTGACAGTAAATAGTTTAGGAACAGGATTCGGAATAATCTGAAGAAGCGATGATGTGATTTTGTGCGCTTCTTTTTGAGTCGAGAAGAATAGCGTTCTCAATTCGTCACAATTATTGTTAATACTGAATTTCCCGAAAATAAAATCAAACCATCAGGTCATACAGATTCGTGGTCAAATTCAATGATGGTCGATGGCCACAAATGCAAGGTATATTCCTTTTAGTGGGATATAAGAATTGCTAGGTTCGATATTGCAATTTAGTGCATCGTTGTAGAGTCGGAGATGCGATATAAGTGGAATGTAGGCACAAGTATTGATAACGAAGTTCGAAGTCGTAAGCGGCTGAATCAGTCTAATGATTTTTCATCATAAATGATATTATACTCATACCAAACTGATCTCCGTCAGTAAAATTCGAATTTTATTTTTTAGATCAGTATGTGAATGTGTCACCTGAGTTCGCATCAGGGTATTTCCCCAAAAATTTGCTCAAAATTAGGATTTTCATTAAGTTTTAGAAACATTTGACACATATTTTTCTGGTAATTACAGATACTCAAAATAAGTTGAATATTTCTGAAGTTGGAGCGGATTTAAATTTCAATATTTTTCGGAAAACAATCTCCATCTCTGGAACAACAGTCATGTAGCGATTATAAATATCATTTCCCAACTAGCACAGATGTCCTCTATCTACAACAAAGAACTGTCTCGCTTGCCACCAGAGCAATGGTTATTTTTCTCATGAAAATCAGATGAGAAAATAGTTTGTTTTGGGCAAAATAGTTTTTTTAAACGTGACGTCAGGGCTTCAGCACTTCACAAGTGTTTCATCTCCGAAAATAATAATCGAATATTGATTCAAAAGTCTGAGCCAAATTCAGAAATATTCTGATAAAAAGTCGCCAAGGAAACTGAATTTTCAACAAAAATTCGTTGAATCCACAGAACAATTACTTGATTTCCTGAAAAATAGATCCACGCGAAATTCTGCATCAAGTTGCGAGTTGGTATTTTTCAACAAATAACAAGTTTGAATCCTATCGTATAAGTAAGTACATACACGGAAAAAAATCGTACTCTACATTTAAGTATAAAGATAATCTCGACGAAATATTCTGAATCTGAGTTTTATCATACTTCACTTGAAACTATTTTTCTTAAGAGTAGAAAATATTAATTTCATCATGAAAATACCAATATTCTCATCCTCCAAGAGTGCGATACACTTCATTGGACATGTTGTATTCTCAATACAAGAATATCATTAGTATAATAGCAAGAAATGCCATAAAGATTCATTGAAAATTGTTTTCTTTTCCGTAAAAAAATGCAAAATTCAAGACAAATCCATTTAAAGTTATTCGTAGCCCAATTCTGGCATTGATTCAAGAATAACCAATTCTTCCAACTAGATTATTGAGTCTCAATCGAAGGAAGTATTTTTTTGATGAAATAGTTGCAATGGGTACATTGAACATAGCTATCTTCGTTGAAATCCAGGAAATCTCTTATTATTTCGAGTACAGCTCCACCCAAGAATAGGCTATACTTGAAATATTCTATATACGCAGAAAGAGTGCAGTCCAGTATACACAACTATACTTATATTTGTTGCACTATGCGTGAATCTACAAAGAGCATGAGCAGCAACAATTTGTATTTTTCGAATCGTCATCATCTGTAATTTTGATAATGGAAACTATTATGAGAGAAGAGGAGTAAGCTCGGTTTATTCCATGATGCAAGGGTGAATACCTATAGTCACAGTGAGGATAACATCTTCGAAGATTAAAAAAAATCATGTAGTGTCCTATTCTAATAGTCATTCTTATAAATATTCAGATATTGGTGAAAACCGTACCTACATTTTGTTTTTTTTAGCATGGAATAACACTCGAAAACATTTCGTAACCATCCGAAGATCCCATTGTAGATTTTATTCATGGTATAGGAGCAAGTCTTACATTCATAGAAAACTGAAAGAAAATCAAGGAGAAATCTTTATGTTCGTAAGCATAATTTATATTCATGTCGAATTTGCGATGGACCTCATATAACACAGGATGAATTAGAATGTTACCATAATACTTCCTTGTGTTGATTCCCCTCCTTTTTTTATAGGAAGACCCAAATTTTGCATCATACTGATACATCTTGAGTAAAGTCACGAGAATGAGCATAAGATAAAATTAATCTTCTGCATTTTAAAGGTAGCATTTATGATCTTTTTTTATGAGCATGAAACATTAATCAGCACAACGTTAGGACTATGATATGATTATGTTAAGTGTTTTTTAGCAAGCATATTTGTGCTATGAATTCCTTAATTCATCTTGATATCGAAAAAATAGAAAAATATGTTAAAAGTTCACCGTTGTATGATTTCATTGGAACCCGTCTTCACTACCATACCTTAAAAAAAAATTTTTTGAACAAGAATTTTCCTAATTTCAGGAATCTGGGACCTGTTGGTCCGATTTCGCATAGTTGAACATTTCAAAAAGTATTATTGGTTCAATTTTTGTGAGATCAGTGTTGAAACAATGATGCCTTTTTGAATTCACAAGAGTCTAATTCATACAGGTTATTTATGCAATCATTAAATATAATACCTACTCATTTTTCCATGACAATATAAATTGTTCTGAAATCCCTTCACATAATATCTTTCGATATTTAAATTTCACTATAATAATGGTAACATATAGTAATATCGAAATATATTCTGAAAAGGTATTCCAGAAAAAGCTATATTATTGAAGAAAAATCTGTATTATTCAATGAATGATAGCTAAGCATTTTATCAAGAATAGGTACATCTAAATTGTTATGAGTTTCACTATACCTACTTGGACAGAGAAACTAGATGATTTTTCACAGATGTATAATAGTAACATCATTCAAAACAAATGGTTGTGGGGTTAATGGATTCATACTTATTCTTGGTTGTAATATTTTTATACTTACAATGAGTATATACAATTTTTTAGGAAAGTTGAAAAAGTTTTGCTGAAAGACAGTGCTATATTCATTTCAATTTTACTTATTCTCAGTTGAAATTTCGCTATATTTCAGAAAGAATGTTACTATACTATTTTAAAGTTTGTTTTTCTTCAATGGAAGAGAAGTGAACTGATGCGTATAAGAATAATATGAATTTTGTATCTAGTCTAGTTATCTTTGCGGATATATGAGTCCAACTATGCTTTCAGTCAAGATCACTAATCTTGCTTACAGTGTACATTTTTTTCTGTATATTGACATATTGAGCAAATAAGGTGATTATTTTAAATATCAACGAAATTATCCTCCAAATTTCGGCAAACAAATATTGGATCAGAGTGGAATTTGAAGCACTTTTGACAAATCTTGATTTTAAGGGTATGTGCCAAATTCCATTGTTATCTGATGAATAGTCTTCGAGAAAAAATGTGGAACAAAAATTTGGGGAAATTCTTGAAGAATTTTGTAACCCGTATAGAACGACACAAAACTTTGCACTGAGTTGCGCAGTGATATTCTGTAACTAATAACAAAGCTTCAATCTGATCGCTCCAAAACTTCCAGAGATATTGAGGAAATAACGTTGAAATTTCAAATATCACGAAATTTTTCATAACTTTTTTCCTTATATGTGATAAAATTTAATTGAATCGGATTGAAATTTAAAGCGTTATTGTTTAATATTGATTTTAACGTCTGTGCCGAATTGCATCGCAATCTGATGAACAGTCTCCATATGGAGACTGTTCAGATTGCTGATAACGAATAAAACTATGGAATTCATTATAAATTGGACAAATTTGAAAATTGAACATGAAATGAATAACATCGTTTGGAAACATTTCCTGGTTTACCAGAAAGTTGAATTTATACCTCTGAACCCCTGAAATTACCAGAATTCAAAAGGTAGAAACAATTCGGTACATTTTAATTTCAAGTTGATTACTATATAGTAATTATCTATGTAGTAATTAACCTGAGATCAAAATATACTGAATTGTTTCTACCTTTTGAATTCTGGTAATTTCCATGGTTCAGAGGTATTGATCCAACTTTCTGGTAAGCAAGGTAATGTTTTCAAATGATGTTATTTATTTCATGTTTAATTTGCAAATGTGTCCAATTCCTAATGAATTCCATAGTTTTATCCTTTGTCAGCAGAAAGTTCAATTAGTCATTCTTATATTTTTTGTAGATATTTCTCAAATGCTTTTTTCTACTTGAATAGAGTCGAAGAGCTTCCAAAACCACAAATCTCTTATAGTCTATCTGGATTATTGAAATCAAATCTGCCGTGCTGCACAATACAGGGTCTTTCACGAGGAACCTCACCCATATTTATACGGGAAACTACTGAACGTATTTTCATGAAATTCAGCACTTATAAGTATTTCACGATGCTGATGAAATCTAAAATATTTTCAAGGCATGAGCACCTCCGGTTTTTCCGGAAATGACGTCAACTTCCGTTTTTCAAATTAGAACACCATTTTTTTATTGCAGAAATAGATTCCTTAGAAAATTTCAATTTATTTTGATGTAACATTTTTCAGTTTTGGTTGGAAAATTCTCTCTGAGCGGGAAAATTCGAAAAAAAAATCGAAAATAGAGCTCCGCTGAAACAAGAATAACTTCGAGGTTTTTGAATGTAAAATTTTCATTTTTTGGATTTTTCAAGATGTAAGATTGATGTATCCACTTTAAAAATCGAAATCGCGATTCATGATACAGGGGGTGAAAAAATCGCTTTCAGAGTTAGGGATGACAAAATCGTGAAAAATCAATTTTTTCAAATAAGAACTCCATTTTTTTATGGCAGATATTGAATCTACGTTAAAAAATAATGTGAGTGTATGCATCACACCCTTGCCCTAAAATGGATATTTTCTGAGTTATTCACAAAAAACTGTTTTTCGTCTTGAATTTTCAGCTATTTCTTTTCCCTTCACGCCAAAAAGATGAAATTTTCAGGAACTGTTATTTGAACCATGCTGTAGATTTTTCACCCCTTCTTGAAACCGACTTCAAGTTACTATTAGGAGAACCATGGCAAACTCTCGCAGTTATAACTAGAGAAGATGCTCAAAGTTTTGACCGTTAATTTCTAGACATTTATTTATACGTCTCAGTAATGCTTCGTGCGTTGCTCTTCTTATGTCATCTGGAGGAAGAGATCTGCAAAAGTGTTTAAAAACCAAATTGAGTTTCAAAACTATGAATCTAAAAATCTAAACAAACCTGAACGCATTTCTGACTCGTTCTATGCGGTCCTCTTTATCAGTCAGGGGAGTTGAGTAGACAATATTTTTTATCCTACCCCAAACATAATAGTCTAAAGGAGTTAAATCGGGAGAACGTGGTGGCCAAAGATGTGGACCATTGTTCGCCAACCATCGATCTTCAAATAGCCTGTAGAGGATATTTGACACATTGAGTGAATTGTGTGGAGGCGCGCCATCTTGTTGAAACCATAAGTCATTATGGTTCTGTACTAGCGGCTCAATTATTTGAGTCAATATGTCAGAATATCTATCTCCTAAGGGAGAACATTCTTTAAATAATGCAAACATGTGTAGTGTTCTATCTTACCAGTTAAAGTCCCATCATAAATGTGAACATCGAGAATTGCATTATTTTTGATGGCGCAAAAAACATTGAAACTCCAGGTCTCTTGAAAGTTCCATTGTCTGAAGTGGTAGTTGTTCTCTTCATCCCAATAATGACTGTTATGCCTATTGAAAGAACCATTCTTTGTGAATTTAGATTCATCTGTCCAAATTATACAGCTCAAAAAGTTTTCATTCTCTTGAAATCGAATCATCATAGCTTCGCAAAACTCTGTTCTCCTGACGAAATCAGTTTCCTTCAAATGCTGTACCCTATTGAATTTATATGGGTGCATTTTAGGTTTTTTTAATATTCTCCAAACACTCGATTGAGATAATCCCAGATCAATCTCGGCATCTTTGAGAGAATTTTGAGGATTCACACGAAAATATGCAAGAACGGTAATTTCGTTGTTCTCATCTTCTACTACACTTTTTTCTCTGTGTGTAGTTTTTTTAACGAAAGATCCGACATTTCTCAAGTTTGTCATGGTTCTGTTAATGGTATCTCTCGTTGGTCTGGGTCGGTCAGGAAACCCCTCAATGAACAGTCGAATCGTTCTATCTACAACTTTATTACATTCTCCATAAAGTAGAATGAGATTTAAATAATCTTCATTGGTAAAATTAGGCATTGTGATCGATTTTATAACTTAATACGAATTATCACCAAATTAATAGTAAACACAAAATGCTACTGAATAAAGAGGAATTTGGCAGATGTAATTAATGATATCTATCATTAAAAAAAAATAATATAAAACATGGTAAGTTTTTGCATATGGTTCATAAGTAATTATTTATTTATCACTGGAGAGAAAACCCATGGCCGATTAGTTGAAATATAGAGGTTTCCGATACAAATTCGAATCCAAATTCGCCATCTATTTAGGAACAACCTGTAACTTTTTTCTCTTGCATATTAGGGTAGTAAAATCTAAAACATGGTTTAAGTAACAGTTCCTGAAAATGTCAACTTTTTGGCGTGAAGGGAAAAGAAATAGCTGAAAATTCAAGACGAAAAACAGTTTTTTGTGAATAACCCAGAAAATATCCACTTTAGGGCAAGGGTGTGATGCATACACTCACATTATTTTTTAACGTAGATTCAATATCTGCCATAAAAAAATGGGGTTCTTATTTCAATAAATTGATTTTTCACGATTTTGTCATCCCTAATTTTGAAAGCGATTTTTTCACCCCCTGTATCATGAATCGCGATTTCGATTTTTAAAGTGGATACATCAATCTTACGTCTCGAAAAATCCCAAAAATGAAAATTTTCCATCGAAAAACCTCGAAGTTATTCTTGTTTCAGCGGAGCTCTATTTTCGATTTTTTTTTCGAATTTTCCCGCTCAGAGAGAATTTTCCAACCGAAACTGAAAAATGTTACATCAAAATAAATTGAAATTTTCTAAGGAATCTATTTCTGCAATAAAAAAATGGTGTTCTAATTTGAAAAACGGAAGTTGACGTCATTTCCGGAAAAACCGGAGGTGCTCATGCCTTTAAAATATTTTAGATTTCATCAGCATCGTGAAATACTTATAAGTGCTGAATTTCATGAAAATACGTTCAGTAGTTTCCCGTATAAATATGGGTGAGGTTCCTCGTGAAAGACCCTGTATATCACAAAACTCTTCTACATAGACCTAATATAACTCTTGAACAATACCATTGAGTATTAGTTGAATAACTTATAAGTTCTTCTTTATTATTATTTCTGTCAGGTAAGTCGCTTTAATCCATGAAGTAAGTAAAACATGGTGTGCTCATCTGTGAACATATTCACCAATGATGACGTCACTTTTTTCATTGAAATTTAAAGCACAGAATATATATTTCCTTGGAATTGAATGAAAAAAGTGAAGTCATTGTTGATAAATACGAGCACAGATGGGCACATGAGCAAATCATGTTTTACTTAAATCATGCTCTAATCCATGATGTGAGTAAAACATGGTGTGCTCATCTGTGATCGTATTTACCAATGAAGACGTAACTTTTTTGATTCAAATTCAAAGCATAGAATAAATATTTCTTGAATTTGACTGGAAAAAGTGACGTCATCATTGGTAAATACGATCACAGATGAGCAGATCAGCACACCATGTTTTACTTACTTCATGGATTAGAGCGACTTACCTAACAGAAAGAATAATAAAGAAGAACTTATAATTTATTCAACTAATACTCAATGGTATTGTTCAAGAGTTATATTAGGTCTATGTAGAAGACTTGTGCGATATATTGTGCAGCATGGCAGATTTGATTTCAATAATCCAGATAGACTATAAGAGATTTGTGGTTTTGGAAGCTCTTCGACTCTATTCAAGTAAAAAAAAGCATTTGAGAAATATCTACAAAAAATATACGAATAACTAATGGAATTTCGTGCTGACAACGAATAAAACTATGGAATTTATTATGAATTGGACATGCTCTAATCGAACTGGATGTCAACATAATCTCATGAAGTAAATGAAAAATGTTCTATGCGAGGCTATATCAGCTGTCAGCAGAAATTTCTGTATGTAAATTCTGTGACAGATGAATTTTTGTCACTGAGGCCGACGGCGAAGACAAAAATTCACGCCACCGTCTCGTCGCCTAGTGCGCGCACGTCAATGCTAGTACTAATACCTGGTGACGGCGACAAAACGCCACCAGTGCGCGGGCGCACCTGCTGGATAATTTGCGGAAGTCATTATCATTATTGTTCATGGTTGTCTCTAAAACGTATACAATAGCGTAATTTGAGTCATACAATCTTGGAAGCACTCCCTAGAATTCAATGTATCACACGAATTTCAGTTGCTTTTTTCGTGTGCATGTTTGCGAGATTCAATTTCTCCTGAAAATATTCAAGAGGGCATACCCATATTTTCTTGCTGGAAATGAGAAATATTCCAGTAATGGGTCATTCTAGCGGCTTCTTTTTATTGTGAATCCGGACAAGTGTTGCCTCGATTAGTTTGCTTGTGATAAGGGTACTTACGCCGATGACTCGGAATGATGATAACTGGCAAGAAAAAGAACACAACAACAGAGAATCAGGGTGAATATTTATGCTCTGGAGTGACAGTACTGGAAATTGAAAATGAAATGTTGATTCAATTTTCTCAAATGAGAAAATATTATGATACTTTTAAAATGATATTTCGCTGCAAAATTCGAATTGTTCAACGTCTGCGAGTTATGCTCTTATTTTGAAATAAATTACATATATACAAGCTATTTGCTCACAAGTTGAGTCTATTTACAGGTTTAGAAGTTCACATCGGACGGCTTGGCTATTAAATGCAAGATAGAACACTGCCGTCTAGTCGAACAGTGCAAACATCGAAATACACTTCGAGTACCCCACGAACTACTCATTTTAATTCAGTATATTTACGGTCGTTTTTACACTTTATACAATTTCCGAAAAAAAATCGAATAAGAAATCCGCTATTTGTAGAGTTTGTCCTTAATCACGAATGCCGACTTCGCTAATGGGTAAAATATACCCAATGATTCCGCAGACTTAAATTAGAAGAATTAAAAGTTTTATATTCACAATAATTCCGAAAAAAACAGATTATATCGAATTAATCCAGTACGTGATAATATGATCAGAAGATCGCAGGATATTAAATATTTGAATAAAATTTTTTATTTATTTTTGAACTGTTCTGATATCCGGACTGAATCAAAATTTTGCACGCAGTTATTTATCGGCTATCTGAAACTATTTACCAAGTTTGATCATGGTTAAATCAGCATTTTTCGAGGTGTTACGGGAAAAAACAACGATCTCCAAAATCATTATATTATCGAACTGATTTCTGGTGCACTGTAGTGAAGTATAAAGTTCAAGGTTTGAGCAGAATTTTTTTGAATATGATGAATATTTTACTACTGCTACTTCCTCAAATATCATCAAAATAACATCAAAATTTCAAATAATTATAACTCCGAAAACGTTGCCCATTTATTTACGAAACTCTTCGTCGCATTTCGGAATGCAAATTAACATAAATTTCATACATTTAAGCTTCTATCTCTTAAATACATCGAGTTCGATAGAAAAAAATATATCAGAACGGATAATAAATGAATCGTCACACAAAATATACTTACAGGTACAGGGTGTTGCATTGGTTAATAAACATATGGTAATTCTAAGTGGAGTTACCCTAGGATTCAAAAAACCTATATATGGTTGATCTAATCAATTCCATAACCGAGATATACAGGGTGTTTCTTGTATTAATCAATATTTTCATTTGTTCATAACTTTGGAACCACCTAGTAAAATCCTTTGATATATAGAATATATGATTCACTTATACAAGTCAATCGATTCATATTCAAATAAATGAAATATTTCGGGTCCACATTAGAGAAATATAAGGCTTCTATCAAGCTGAGATTAACCACCTCGCATGTTAGAATTTGGGATTCGGATTGAATTTGATTCAATAGTGAAATTCTATGAAAATCTCTAAAAAATCGTACTTCTTGGAAACATTCATCGTCCTACTAATTAGAAATAAGTATTTCCTGATATTTCAAACAATTATTTCGAATAATTCCCAGAAAAATAATAATTTTGAAAAATGTATCCGAAGTTAACAACGACGAATAATCGAAAAAATTCAGATATTCGAATCTCAATAATAAATCACAGAAAAATTTTCAAAGTAATACTGCTTTGTTGAATTTAAATTCTTGCCTGTCTCGAAATATTAGTGAAAGTTCTTCTGATCAAGCCTGGATTTTCGTGCTTTTTAGTAGGCCACTTCGATTAACACACCTGCTTTTTTATATATCCTTACATTCGATCTTAGACAAATAGAAGTAAACATTTAAATGTTTCCAAATGAAATAATCCATAGTATTCAAAACCAGCTATGCAACCTCTGCCCATACACATATTTCGGAAGTAACAATACGTAGGCTGAAGAAAATACGCATTTCGCAAAAATCAAATGAACATATGGTTTCAACTTTATAAAAATTCAATGGGCCACATACCCACCAGAACGGCTTACGGCTATGTACTTAGATTTCCTCCGAAAGCTTCCTCCTGTTTGAATCGAAGGATCGGGCATTTTAGAAATGTTGTTTCAGCATGGCAGTGGTACACCTCCTTTTAGAGTTATAATCTGGAAGTTTGTCTGTCAGAACTTTCTTAATATGTGGATAAGCAGAGCTGGAATGCATATCTGGACCGCTATATTACCAGATTTTAATCCTTCGTACTTTTTAATTTGGGAATATTTAAAATGGGCAGTGTATTCATCTAAGCCAGGACATGGGGAGATATGAAGGAAATATATGGTAGCCACCTGCAACAAAACACATATAAACTTCCAGTAATATTTTGACAAAGGCGAGAATTGAAATTCAATGAAACGGTTTTACTTTGGAACTCCTTCTGTGATTCACTATAAAGATTCGTATTATTTTCAACTTGGAATACATAAACTATTTGTAATCACTGTGGATAGAATACTGATAACAAAATAGTCTGTAACTGCTCACTAATCCACTTACATTTTTTGCGTCTAATACACGTTCCGGAAACCACGTTCCCTTCTTCCACAGGCATATCGTTACTGTGAAAATATGTCTCTGGGTGAAATAAACGTGGTCTAGACGCAGAAAGTGTCAGTGGATCAGACAGTTAGTTACACACTGTTTTGTTATTGGAATACTTTTTTCAAAATCGAAGTTTTTCTGGAAATTATTCTTAGGGATCCTATGAAATATCAAGAAATATAAATTTCCAATTGGAAGGATCAAAACGTTTTTCAATTCCATCACGAAGTAGGATTTTTCATAGAATTCAGTGGAATTCCCCTATTGAATGAAATCTTTCTGTTCTTTTTGAATCCATTTCTGAAGTTTAATCTCAGGTTGATAATCCCTTATTAGTCTGATACGAACCTGGAATTTTTTTTATTAGAAACTCCGACCTTATCATACTCATATAAAATATCGTGTATCTCAATAATACCGAAAAAATACAGGGGTTATCCTGTGATGGAAATTAAGGTGGGTATTTGGTAAAGAATAATTTGAAAAATATCCACACGAAACAGTGACACTCCAACAAAAAAATGATTTCTCTTTTTATTTATTATTTATGAGCTGAAGAAAAAACTTGGTTGATCTTATTGGTCAATGAAACTACACTATTTGGAATTATTTTAGCCCTAAATATGCTAAGAAGGGGTTGAAATGATCAACCCCTGAAATATTTCATCTCACAAATTTGTTTATGATAGAAATTTTCCCTTTGAGAGAACATAGCTAAAGAGCTCTATTTATTTCCTAGCTTTCAAATCTCTACCAGTTTTTCCGAAAATATTTACGAGAAAACATGAATTCATTGCAAGCTCATGTTAAATAACATTGCATTGAACAACAACCAACCGAATTATGATCCTACTAGTCTGAGACTTTCAGAACTAAAAACATGGTGAACTTCTTTCGAGATTACCACATTCCCGCCTCGGTGTACAGTTGTGAACATAGTATGAAGGGGTAATCTACGTTGTTGGTACTGATCAACGTCTTTGTGCTCACTATGATTTACTGTTAGCACAACCGTATGTAAAATGATACCTGCTTTTTCAAAATTCGAATATGTGTTCATATTTGCAATCGAATGAAACATCCTACTTTCTTAAAAACACTATCTTTAAAATTGTTAAACAATAAGGGTCCTGGTATCGGTCTTATAAATATCTTATTAATTATTGTATTTGCTAGCCTTAGCTCATCTTTTAGCATTATTTTCTCGTAAATGCTGAAGTTTTCACAGGAACTTTTAGTGATCAAAAGTGAGTGAATGAATAGGGCTTTTCAGATATGTATTTTGAAAAAGAACCTTCTCATCCAAAAACAAAGTTGAAAGAAAAATATGTCCTAGGTTTTGACTATTTCAACTCCTTCTAAGCATACTTAAGTGTTGAAATGTGCCATTTTATTGACAAAAAATATTCACCAAGTTTTATGCTTTAGCTCAATATACAGGGAACATAAAGACGAGAAAAATTTTTTCGTTAATCTTCGGTGGGGTGTAATTTTTTCCAGGCGGTGGTTTTCCAAAAAAATTTATCACGAATACCCACCATAATTATCATCACAGAATCACCTCTTATATTTTTACGGTGTTGTTGAGATCTACCAAGTATATTTTCTGCTAAGCTTGTTCATTCATTCATCATAAATTTTCGTAAATGATATTCGCATCCTTCATATACTGCTCCAGTACTTTTGTTCTAATAGCGAACTGTCCAGTATGAAACATTATTGATATTTTTTTCGTGAGCTTTATTACAAACGTACCCGAAGATGGAAATTAACAAGTGTAGATTATTTTTACTCCTACCGAAATTTTCCTACAAACCTTCGAATATTGGTTAGATATTGAAGTGTAAAAATTGTGTATAGTTGTCACAGCGAACGATATTTTTGACATGTAAGCATGTTTAGATGCAGTATCAGAATAACGCGACGTTAATAACGTTAGTGCGTGAAGGTATTCGCGGAAATCAGAGTGGCCCGTTGCCGTGGTCCGTTACCTATACGTTGCGCTATTCTCATCGAAGGGGTTCGATAGGTTCCGGAACCCGATAAGGAATCGCATGTTTTTTTATATTTGATATAGTATGTGAGGCTGTTATCTTTGATGTGAGGTTATGTAATTATGATAAGTTATGTTTCAATCAATTGTTACTCCCTTAGCAGATTATTATAGCCACATATCACATAAAAAATTGGTGGATTGATACCCATACTTTTCCTTTTCGTGGAAATTATAATTTTCCGGGAAATAATCGAGAAATGAATGCAGAAAATAACTGATTCACTCAATATTTTTCTCCTCGGAGGTTTATCAGCTATCTGATATACCACCCATCTGACATCTAACCTCGAATACGACAGTCGATGTCATTAAGGTGTACCATTGGAACAAATGTTAAGTCTTCAACGTAATTTTCAGCGCACCGAAATAACACACCGCATGCCGTATTTCATGCAGTATAAAGAATATTGCTATCTTGACGTTATTCTCTTCCTCGATATTCAGATCTGCCGGTGCTTTTCGAGGGTTGGAAATTAACGGTATTCAAAAGAAATCATAACCGGAATACAGTGCAGATTAGAGAGGTGAAATCTGCGATACATCCTGAAAACTTTCACGATGTTGATTCCAGTACACGTGCAATTTGGAGCAGCGTATGAAGACTAAGAGAGAACGGTTGAAATTGAAAGGAAAACAATTTTTCACTGCTGTAGAAAATTTTCCACATTTTATTCATATATTGAAACGATCCCATTTTCATTATCGTAAATTTCTGAATATGAATGAAAATATTCGATTATCAAGTGCCGAAAAGCGTTAAGATAGGAACTTTTTTTGGTATCTATGGTGATGAGAAGGATAAATCATTTTTTTTGTGTGAACTATTTTGATGAGTTGATATTCGAGCAAATTGATGAAAAACCCTTGAAAACCATTGACGCAGACAGCATTATCCGGGGCACTCATTCATGTCTGAATAAAATATAACAGTATTGCTTTCGTATTTATCGTTTGGACTAATTTAAATAACAAAAACTAATCAGATATCTTTTTTATGACATTCATCAATAAACAGTAAATATATCTAAGTCTGTGGACATTATGCAGATGAGACATGAAACACAGTAGTACGTGGGGGTAATTGTACAATTTTGAGCGTTTGTGTCGAATTTTGAATAAGAGACGGAAAATATTATTTCAGTGGCGGGTGCTCAATAAAGCTGCGCGCCGTCACTAAAAAATCTATTGTCGTACGAAACAATTAATTCTTTTCAGAATAATTAATATTTCACTATAAAACAGCAAGCGGTATTTGATATTGCAACGAAAAACCCAAATATCAATTTTTCTAAAGATTAATCAATCCGCCCCAAACATAATACGTCGTTATTTACCCTGGGACTATCAAAATTTTATTTCTGGCGCGCGAGATTCGCGGCCCCACGGCCTGTCTGACTGAAACGCTCGGAGGCACAAACAGCCACAGCGAATGGTGTCAAATTACCCAGAGCAACTGCCTGCTATGGGTACAGCAGCACATAATTCCTAACCCAGAAGCGAAACTCAGCGTCTGCACATTAATCTTTATGTGGCCAAATTGCGTTATCTCGATCCTCTGCTGAGTGTTACAAATGTCACTTTTGAGCGGCAAATTTGCAATGAACAAAATTAATCTCAATAATTTCAGACTTGTGAGCTCAATGCTTCAAACGGAAGTTATGGAATTTTTGATATAATTTTGTTGTAATTTTGTGATGATTAGCAGAGTTATATGACAAATAAATAAGTTTAGTTATCGTTTGTCGGATTCAAATTCAAAATATATTCTAGGATTTCTTTTCAGGTGATCTTTTCTGAATTTATACAAAAATCCATTTCGTCAGTATATTTTCTCCAGATTGATTATTTGATATAAAAAAATACCCGAGACTGATAACTGAAAGCAAGTTCCAAACCGGCTCTGCTCTAAAAATATTGAGCTTCTTATTCGATTCTTTCTAAAATTCACTGTTGGCATGAATTCAATAACTTCCAAAAGAAACAGCTCATTTTTATAGATTATCCCAAAATTTCCAGGAAAACAGATAGGATCGAAACTTGCCAACAAATATATGTTGATAACTCCAACATAATAGTGAGTTTGTATGTGGTACGTTCTTCCCAGATTTTTATTGAAGGCATTTACACGTTTAGGGGACCTTTCAATAGCTGTCAACGTGAGGTGATCTTCACCTATTATTTAGGAACTTACTTTCGCCCCGAATTATTATTCAAATGTACATTCTATATTATCTCTAATAAGGTACACTAAGTTTCTTGGCTTCGCATAGTTTCGTCTCCATTCGTTTTCAATAATACTGGAAGATTTATATTCAAAGCTTCCATTAGAATATTTATTACTGATAGTTAAAAATAAATGTTTTGAAAAATATACAAATTATTTAATGTACTTTATAAGTTGAATTTTTTCGGATAACTATTAAGATACATAACTGCCAAAAGAAATGAATATGACACAAATAGGGAAAATTATAATATTCAATGGGCATTCATATAAATAGTTTATCTACATTTGTGAAAAGTATGTTTGTTAATGGATGTATTCCACATAACAGAAATAATCATATGTGAGTAAGAAAGGATATTTTTCTCTTTTCCTTTTTTCTCCTGACAATTTATTACTTTTTATTGGCAAGTTTTAAATAATGAAATATTCGTAGCCTGTGCAAAGGAGTCACTAAGTATTTTTTTGGAAATTCCGGACATGGATAAATTAGTTGAATGGAATTCAGTTTCTCAAAAAGATCATGAGTTACTCTGTTCCCCAAAAAATCTTCCCTGAAGCTGGAACTGAGCAAGATTCTAGGTTGTAAAAGAATTCACTCAATGATTATTTTGGTGTTTTCAGACCATAAATACTATTTTCAGTATCAAACGCTTCGAAATGAATAAACAATTTTGCAAAATCCAATTCTTCACAATCCCGGAAATATTTCTCATAATCTGAACAAGGATGAACATTCATGACTTTTTAATCGAGTATCCACAATCATAGGTGAAGGGATTCTGAAGAGGTAGCTCCTCATTACTAACTATAACTATTTTCTCTAACTATATAACTATATTCTCCAACAGTTAGTGCACTGTTGATAGGTTCCTGTGGAAGAACAGCTCGGATGTTATTACGAAATTCAGATTGTTTCAACATTTCTAATTGTCTACACCAATGGTTGAAGTGTCTGAATACAAAAAAAAAAAGTCAAAGACTTTGGCAACGTCAATAAGTAGGTATAAAGATAAGTTAGCTTAAGCCATGGCCTACACTCAGCTACACTAGTATCCCTGAAAAGAGATCCATTATGTAGTTTGTCAATAAATTTGAGATGAATAATTGTGGAAAGGAAAATATTTCATCTCAAAAGAATATAACTTTACCGGATGAAGAAAAGCTACAAGAATAATGAGCCTATTTTATATCAGATGTTTTTATGAACACAATAACACTAGTCTTACTATAACAAAAAATCTCACCTGATGATGATGTGGATGCATATACTGCGGATGATTTAGGATCATCAACACTTATCTCTGAAACTGCTGAAGCAAATGAGGATATCAAACAACTATTGACCACACCAACAGGTAACGGCAAAAGTGTCTGAAATTGAAAACAAAAGCATTTTAAAGGATTTGGGAATTTCAAGAAATAGGTATAAGAATAAAGTAGCTTTATGTCATGGCCTATACTAATAATATCCCTAAAAAGAGACCAATTATGTGGTTTGCAAGTGAATTTGAGATGATTAATTGTGGGGAGGAAAATATTTCAACTCAAAAAAATATGACATTACCAGAGGAGCGAAAAGTCAACGAGAGAAATGAGCCTATTTTATGAACATGGTCTTCCTAAAACGAAAAATCTCACCTGATGACGATATGGATTCATGTACTGTGGAAGTCTTAGGATCACTATTACTTGATGAGATGTTAATTTTTGTTGGCACACTCATATTTCTCTCATCAGCTTCAAGTCTCCTTTTCAAGAATTGGGGGAATAAGTAGGACCGCTTGCTTAATCAACATTTTTCTAACACCAGTTTTCTTGGCAGACATAGATTTATCGAAGTGGAGTTCACACAACCGATAATTTTATGTAACGTTTCAAGGGTAAAAGTCCTCAGGTCATATATCTTGCTGGCTTCTAACCAATTCCGAGCCCTGAAAAAACAAATAGGTTCATAAAATCTGGCACAATCCACGTTTGAGAAAAATACTTTTCGACATCTTTTGGGAACCTGAAAAGGGACAAATTTTTAACAATTGTCTTAAAAGAACAGCCTCTGAAGGCACATCCAGTTCCTTCTTTGGTGCACATCTCTAACAGATGATACCTCAAATAGGAAAAAAACGAAAAACTGCACCAGTTTCACAAAAGTCTCTTATATAACACATAATAATATATGATAAATTCTAAAAATCTGGAGATCTCTTTATTCTTTGCTACCAACAGTTCATTTTGACTTTGACAGATGTAACACTTAGCAAGCGCTGTGAAAAAACGTTCGGGAGAAAAGCCGGAGTTTCGCTTCTGGGTTAGGTATTCTTTACGAGCAAGGCGCTAAATTCACGCGCCCTTGCCACCTTCAGTTCGAGTTGAGGTGCTGTCCAATGACAATGGCAGAAGCCGAACAGAAAAGCGGCCACTGTACAAGTATAAAAACCGTGTCGACAGATTTTCACAAATAGAAGGTAACATAATAAATGTTGCTTTTCAACGCAGAAGTCTGCTCTACCAACGAAGAGAAATTTTTCCATCTCTTCATCATCAAAATTGTTTACTTCGTGCATTGAATTTCTCTTTATAGACATCATAGCCAAAGCATTAGGTCGACCATTAGGTTTCGTATTCCTCAAAAATATTTTTATACGCTTAAGTGTCAAAAAAGTAATTTTTGACACTTAAGCGATGATCTCATATGATGATCAACTTAACATAATCACAAGGATGAATATCTGTCAATAAATCAACAAACATTTTCCCTTGATCAGAGCTAATCATCCAATCAACCACAACATCTACACTGAAGAAGCGGATCCAAGGAAATCTGAAACAGCTCCTTGGATCCACTTCTTCGGTGTAGATGTTGTGGTTGATTGGATGATTACCTCTGATCAAGGGAAAATGTTTTTTGATTTATCGACAGATATTCATCCTTGTGATTATGTTAATTTATTATTACTGGAGCTCTTTCTTCTCCATTAGAACAATTCCTACCTTTGATCAACTATTCCCTGGATCATCCTCTCTCATATATTCAAGTTTTCCTTCCTCAATCTACCCTGGTTACAGCGGTACTGTTACTTTCCCTTCCAATTATGATGCTAATTCTCCGAGAGAATTACAACAACATACTTGTCCAGATCCATCCTTCTTGTATGCATGTTGCCTTCTATTAGAATGAAGAAAAGATAATTGCCTCAGATACTTCATTCCGGATACTTCAAAGCACTCATCAGCAGGATACACTATCATACTTCCAATCAAGAAAAATGCCTTTCAGCTATGTGAATTCAAGCAAAGGGCAATGGCATGATAATTACAAACGGAAAGGAAATATTAGACACCAAGCAAACCCTCAGCACTTTAAATAAATAATTCATGCAAGAATATATCGAATCAAACCGCATGAAGATATCAAATTCCAAAAATTCAAGTCGGAGGTTTAATATTCCACAATAGACTGAATTAATGGAAGGCAAAATTGAAACAGAGCTTAGGATCGTACCCAACGCAGATGAAGAAATCCAGCAGTCTAAGGAGGTCTACACCCCTTAATAAGTAAAGCAGGTCTACAATAAATAGATGGAGAAATTAGCAAAGCAGCACTTCCATCCCATACTAGATGCCCCATCATATCACGAAAACTAATTTCATCAAACTTCAATCTAATAAATTCATCGAAGTCCCATCCCATTGAACTTGAACTGGAAGAAACTGACCTAGGATGCAATATATCATATTGCAATTGGAAGCGCGCAAACCTCCATTAAACGATTAATTCAACTCTAACATTCATAACAACTGTTGTTACAATTGGAGACTACGTATGGTACAGAAGACGACAATAAAAACGAGACCAGGAAGGTACGAGAGCAGATCCACTCGAAGAGATAGAATTGCAGCCCATCTACACCAAACCGAAGCAGAGAAGTCACCGAATATCAATTCTCAGCAATTTTTAACCTATAGAACGAATCTTAAAAGTATAGAAATATTACAGAAATTTATATTGAAAATAATAATGAAAAGAGATCATCTGAGCACGTCGGGGCTGCTATTTTTGGAAGCTTAAGTTATGACTTTGGAACAATTGTTCCATAAAAATGCTTTGATAATGTTACATAGGCGGTGCTCAAGCTATGCTAGATATGAGCATTCTTATTCAACTAGAAGTCAGGCACACTCTCGGTTGCACGTTCCGAGATCACTCAGAGCCATCTCGCAAAGGCACGCCCTGACTGTTGGTATACGCTTGTATAACACTTTGCCGGAGGAGATTAGGCGTGCAAATAGCCTAACATATTTCACTAAAAAAATTAATCAAATCTTATTTTTGTTGGTTGGATGGTGGTGGCTTTCGTTCGTTTCTGTCAGAGAAAAAAATATAGGTATGTGTATATATAAAATAATAAAATTCAAAAAAAAAAAAAAAATTAGTGGATAAAATAGCTGTATGTATAAGAAAAAATCTCTTAACATAATTTTCAGCTGTCAGGCACAAACCCTAGGTTTAATCGACAGTAGTGTATTTTTTAATTCGTAAACATTTATACTTATAAATAAATGAAATTCAATTGAATTGAATAAACGACTTCGGCCCAAGTTGCCAACCCACAATTTTCTTCACAAATTTACTATCACTGGGGAACGGAAATTTCCGTACAAATTCGACATGATGGGCTTCCCGTTATTTGAAAATAGCCGTAAAAGATGCCTTGGCTCTTCAAACAAGTAATTCCTTCCAAATATAGAGTTTTATTAAGATCATCTTTGGTTGGCTAAAATTTAATTTGGGATTCCTGATTTCATATTAATAGTGTTAGTTATATAAGATATGTGCCGCAAATCAACTTGGCTATTTCGATTGCCAGTTTTCCATTCCGTAAATATGAAATATTCGGTAGGTTCCCGAAAAGAAGGTAAATTACGGAATTTGATTGATGAAAAAACGTTCTTTCTGTCAACAGAACGACAGTCAATATTCTATGGTAACATATCCATAGCATACAACAATCTTTATTTACATTATGATCCATAGAACATAGAAGAGACAACAATCAACAACGGAAAAATCACTAGGTATGGTCTATGGATCATAAGGTAAAGAAAGATTGTTCTATGCTTTGGATATGTTACCATTAAACATTGATTGTCGTTCTGGTGCATAGACTTAATATGTCTATGTTCTGGTGACAGAAAGATTGATTTTTCATCAATCAAATTCCGTAATTAACCTTTTTTTCAGGAACCAACCGAATATTTCATATTTACAGAACATAAAACCGGCAACGTAAATAACCATGTTGATTTGCGGAACATATCCTTTATAAACTTGACACTATTAACTAACAAAAACATATATTTGAAAAGAATTATTTTGTTTGAGGAGCCAAGGCATCTTTTACGGATATTTATAAATAATGCGAACCTTATCATGTAGAATTTATCCTGAAATTCCCGTTCCCCAGTAATAGTAAATTTGTGAAGAAAATTGTGGGTTGGCAACTTGGGCCGAAGTCGTCTATTGAAGTCCACCTCGATCGATGACATCGATTCACCTTTTACTATGGCCGCCGGGAAAATGCAGGTCACGTACAGTGAATCCTAGGATATCAACCAACTTTCATATATGATTCCAAAAAATTTCCAATTTAATTCTACACGTGCCAATCTCTTGGGACTGCCACTAGCATAGCGGTATTTCCTACACCTGTGTGTTAGATGAAATGAGTATCATAACAATCTTTCTACATTACAACCTGAAATCCAATTTCCTTTGTACTGGCTCATCAAAATTTCCACGGATATCATTGATCAAACTTAACGCTTGTTTCTCCAAGTACCAGCAAGCTTTTCCACACAAGTAGAAAGTTGAGACACCAACCCAATACTGATGATATTGTGACGTAACTATCCTTCTTGCCACCACGCGCAGCTCTATTCACAATGAAATTCTTGTTTTTTTCACTATGACTCGCAAAGAATGGATCAAACTCCGATAATGTAAACCTGAATCAGACCATTATTCAAAAGAAAATGAGATTTTGCCCTATATCTCGAGAAATGGACCAATATAAAATTCAACGAATAATCTGATTATCAATGAAAAAACTGGGTTTTACTTTTGAAAAACAAAAATTGGTATAACTTCCGTTGAAACTTAAAGTTTTTCCTAGAATTCATTCCTCCGAACAAAGCTGAACTATGAAATTTCAAGTTTTTATTTCTAGTTTTCTCTAAAATAATTCAAACCAACGGTTTTCGTTAATTCTTGAAAACATAAAGCTGGCCTGGTGGTCTCCGATGTGAGTATTTATATTTTGGAAAGAATAATTTGGAGCTTTGAAATAATCTTGGGCGCTCTCAGTGGTAAACCAGTAATAAAATAAGCGTGCAGATGGCCTGACTTATCCTGCATCTTTAAATCTGAGATTATCTACCCGAAAATTAATGAGAACCTCATTTTGTCTAGATAAAAAATGCATTAAGTGCACAATTACCCCAAAGTAGATATAATCTCGAGATTGTTGATTCCTCTTTACTCATACTCAAGAAATAAGACGAAATGAAAATTTTCCAGATAAACAAGTCTGATAAGAGAGTGGTTGTAATGGGTAATATTGAGATTAGCACATCTTACACTGCGAATTCAAATCAACAAAGAAATGGAATTTTCTGTGTATATTCGTATATGACATCTTGGTTTTGATTTCACTTGCTTTTTTGATAACGAACTGTACAGGGTGGGTCAAATTGGACACTTTTGAATGGGAAGTCCTATTTTTGTACTAGATAGACGAGAACTGATGTGGGTGTCTGTGGGCCAATTTCCATGAGAAACTAATCAGCAAAAACCACAACTCCATAGGTATCACCGTTGCATAGATACCGGGTGTTTTTCGAAAATGTGCATTTCCGAAATATTAGTGGAAGTTTTTCTGTCAGAAATTTTTCTTTCCTGTTTAAATACTCCCATGGCAATTTCTTAGGTGAAGTCCAATATAATTAATTGAAGTTTTCACAAAATTATATTTTATGAGACATCGCTATGCAAATATTTTTTTTCAAATGGAAACCACAGTATATTTCCACATATTATTTCTATAGAATTTGAAATAACCGTTTCAAAAATTAAGCCTATACTTTATATTTTTCTAATTAGGATATTTTCTCGAGATATTGAATTTCCGATTCTTTTTTGATATGTAGGCTTTAGAAGATGAGATGGTGATTGAAACCATGGAAATCTCAGTTATCAAACGTTTATTGAAACAATGAGAATTCTGTTCAGTACGCAACTTCTGTTCAACTTTCTACAATGAAATACAGAAATAATGAGGAGTAGGATATGTATAGTTCTGTTTTATATATATTTTGGAAAGAATAATTTGGAGCTTTGAAATAATCTTGGACGCTCTCAGTAGTAAACCAGTAATAAAATAAGCGTGCAGATGGCCTGACTTATCCTGCATCTTTAAATCTGAGATTATCTACCCGAAAATTAATGAGAACCTCATTTTGTCTAGATAAAAAATGCATTAAGTGCACAATTACCCCAAAGTAGATATAATCTCGAGATTGTTGATTCCTCTTTACTCATACTCAAGAAATAAGACGAAATGAAAATTTTCCAGATAAACAAGTCTGATAAGAGAGTGGTTGTAATGGGTAATATTGAGATTAGCACATCTTACACTGCGAATTCAAATCAACAAAGAAATGGAATTTTCTGTCTATATTCGTATATGACATCTTGGTTTTGATTTCACTTGCTTTTTTGATAACGAACTGTACTGGGTGGGCCAAATTGGACACTTTTGAATGGGAAGTCCTATTTTTGTACTAGATAGACGAGAACTGATGTGGGTGTCTGTGGGCCAATTTCCATGAGAAACTAATCAGCCAAAACCACAACTCCATAGCTATCACCGTTGCATAGATACCGGGTGTTTTTCGAAAATGTGCATTTCCGAAATATTAGTGGAAGTTTTTCTGTCAGAAATTTTTCTTTCCTGTTTAAATACTCCCATGGCAATTTCTTAGGTGAAGTCCAATATAATTAATTGAAGTTTTCACAAAATTATATTTTATGAGACATCGCTATGCAAATATTTTTTTTCCAAATGGAAACCACAGTATATTTCCACATATTATTTCTATAGAATTTGAAATAACCGTTTCAAAAATTAAGCCTATACTTCATATTTTTCTAATTAGGATATTTTCTCGAGATATTGAATTTCCGATTCTTTTTTGATATGTAGGCTTTAGAAGATGAGATGGTGATTGAAACCATGGAAATCTCAGTTATCAAACGTTTATTGAAACAATGAGAATTCTGTTCAGTACGCAACTTCTGTTCAACTTTCTACAATGAAATACAAAAATAATGAGGAGTAGGATATGTATAGGTCTGTTTTATACGAACCAGATAAAATGCAGAAGCAGCAAAAAAAATTCAGGAAGACAACAACTATTATAGATATGTTTGCACGATTGCTTCACAACATGAAAATAAGGGTAAATTTGAAAACAGAAGACCGAGAGAATATCCAAAGAATACAGATTTTTTAGAAGATATTGATTTCAATCCTACAATATCATATTTGGTATAGAAGAATTCAGAGAAGTAACATGCAAGAACTAATGTCAGGAGGATTCTGAGATCTCATAAATTAAAACTTTATAGAGCTAAAAATGTTCATCACCTTATGCCTGGAAATTTCGAATGCCGTATTGAGATTTCACAATGGTTTTTGGATAGATCAAACAATGTTCGCTTTATTTTATTTTCACCCCCACACAGTCCACAGCCTACTATATCCAAGTGATAAAATTTGTAATTTCAATATCTGGACCATGATTCCAGAAAATTATCAAGTACGCTTCATTTTCGAGATAGTTATTCAAGCTCTATCGAAATATGTGAAAATATACCGAAACTCTCAAATGAAAAAATATTTTCATAGAGATGTCCCATAAATCAATTCGCAGAAAATTCAATTAACGTCATAGAATTCTACGTAAGAGTTGCCTCCAGATTATTTTCACAGAAATAAAAAATCTCCAGTTTCTCATGAAAATTGGTCCCCGGAAATCGACATCAGTTTTCGTCCAGCTAGTATAGATATCGGTTTTTCTATTCAATAGTGTCAAATATGGTCCACCCGTACTCACCGTTATCAAGGAAGATAAATATAAAAAGTTTCGAACATGAGTTGAATACCCCGTTCGGACAACAAATCCATCAAATATTTTTGGGTTGAATTTTTGTATTCGTGACACTGGATTAAAACGTTGAAATCTAATGAATGCGGTTGATACAAAAAATTCTAGGTACACAAATTATGTTCAATAATGTCGCGCTCGAGACTTCGAAAAAATATATCTCGGAAATCTGATCGATAACTCAACTTGACTCAACTCTCATGTTGATTCATATAATGTTCGGTTCAGAAGTGGTATAGTAATTGATCACATATCCATAAGGCACCGATTGGGCAAAAGTGGATTCGAAAAACCGCAATATGTTTATTTATTTTGTGTGGCGATATATTAATTTTTGTTTCGATATATTTCTTTTCTACCATACATAATATATGTATGACTTGGAAGTTCAAAATTATGAACAAATGTGAGATCATTGAGTTCTGAAAACTCAATGGTGAGATCCAACATAATTATTAATTCGATATATCGAACAACGCCATGAGATGACGTGCATAAGTTTCCAGAAATTCTGATTGAAACCGGAGTTTACCAATATAATCACAAAGCATATTTGAGGAATAACACTAACTATCCCCATATGCTATCAAAATCGAGATTGATTATCAATTTTTTTTTAACTCTTTCAACCTTGGACTGCTAGAAAAATGTAAACTTGCTCAGACTAGCCAATTCTTGACATTGTTCTATTAATTTTTGTTTCGATATATTTCTTTCTTACCATACACAATATTTTTATGAGTTGGTAGTTCAAAATTATAAACAAATGTGAGATCATTTAGTTTTGAATACTCAATGGTAAGATCCAACATAATAATTATTAATTGGATATATCAAACAACATCATGTGATGACGCGCATGGAGCATATAGTTTCCAGAAATTCTGATTAAAACTGGAGTTTACCACGATAATCACAAAGCATATTTGAGAATAGCACTAATTATCCCCATATGCTATCAAAATCGAGATTGATTATCAATTTTTTTAAGCTCTTTCAACATTGGATTGCTGAAAAAATGTAAACTTGCTAGAAAAGCACTGATGTGAAGTCAGTAGCTTTTGCGCGCATGGTAGATAGATAGATAGATAGATATTTATTGGTGATTATTACAAATATAACATTGTTTTCACACGTCACAAAATGATAATTCCAAAATTGGATGTAATAAAGTACATTACTATGCTCCAAGAGAAGCTTACACGAAGTCAACGTCACCCAGAGTCAAATTAAAATATTCGTCAACAGAATAAAACACCTTAACTGCCAACATTTTCTTAATTTTAGCTTTGAACTTAATTATTGGCAGATTTTTCACCCCACCAGGAAGTCTATTGTACAGAGACACCGCGAAAAAACCCGGACCCCGTTGGGATTTACTCAATCTTAGGAAATCTTTCCTAATAAGGGACTTATCTCTAGTGTCGTAGCGATGTACATCCGACTGCAACAGATATTTATTTTTATTTTGATGTAAGTATATCAGATTTTCTAAAAGGAAAAGAGATGGGAATGTAAGTATACCCAAATCTTTGAAGGTATTTCTGCAGCAGTCTCGATATCCCAAACCCCCCAGAATCCTGATGGCCCGCCTCTGCAGTCTAAAAACAGCTTCACGATATGCGCAATTTCCCCACAACACAATTCCGTACCTCAAATGGGACTCTACCATAGCGAAATACACCGTGCACAACACACTTCGGGGTAGGGAAAACGATAATGTTCTTAATGCGAAAATATTCCGGCTTAGTTTAGTCACAAGTTCATCTACGTGAGACCTCCACGTGAGTGCTGCGTCAACATGGACGCCAAGAAACCTAACTGGGTTGTCACCGCCATAGCTATCATCAATTGGTCTTAGTGTCATGAGCAAATTTTGGGTCTTACTCTCATTAATTATCAAGCCGTTCGAAGTAAACCACTCGGTAAGTCTCAACAGCGCCACATCCGACAGATCAAGCAGTGATTGTAAATTCGAAGCCTTAACCGCTATCGTTGTGTCATCTACGAACAATGTGGTCTCAATTTCTGGTACATAATCAGGCAGATCGTTAATGAAAATTAGAAATAGAACAGGACCCAACATGGAACCCTGAACCACGCCAACATCAATAGAACTCATGCCAGAGCATGAATCGCCCGAAAATACCACCTGGTACCTTCCATTCAGAAAGGATTCAACCATACTGATTGCCTCCCCATCAAAGCCATATTTTTTTAGTTTTTGTAGGAGTTTGACATGCGCCACGCAATCGAAAGCCTTAGCAAGGTCTAGAAATGATGCAATCCGATAATCTTTGTTTTCGAAACAATCGAGAGTGGCGCCGACACAATCGGTAATAGCTTGAATAGTGCTTCTGCCCTTACGGAAGCCAAACTGACGATCAGTGAATAGATTATTGGATTCAAAGTAGTCAACGATTTGGGAACACATTATTTTTTCAAGTATTTTCGAGAAAACTGGCACTAGTGAAATCGGTCGATAATTATTGATATCATCTTTGTCGCCCTTCTTAAATACAGGTATCACTTTTGAGATTTTAAGGCAATTTGGAAAGTGTCCCGTCCGCAAGCACTCGTTTATTAGCCGGGTTAACGGAGAAATGATGGTGTTGATGTTCCTTTTCAGTACTTTGATTGAGAGTCCATAATAATCCGTTGAGTTGCTGTTCCTCATGTTTCCCTAACATTGGTTTGACCTACTTCATGAAAACTGAACGTTATATGCGCTGGAATCTGTTTTTTGAAAGATTGTTCGGGGGGAATATTAAGCTGGGGCAGATTTCTTAAGGCTTTTTGTGCCACGGATGAAAAGTGCACACTGAAACTATCCGCGTCGACGTTGGCTGGCTGATGGTCACAACTGTTTCTAATATGGTTATTTATTATATGCCAGGCTGTTTTGTGCTTATTCTCAGAGGTGTTTATTTTATTGCTGAAATAGATTGATTTTGCTAACTTTATGGATTTTCTGTATTGAAGCCGCGTTTTATTCCGGAGTGTGCGCAGATCAGGTGTTGAATTATAACGGTACATCGAGTTGATGAGTAGTAGTCGTTCTCGCATGTGTCTGAGGTCATGGTCAAACCAACCCTTATCAGCTTGTGGATCCTGAACTCTAGATTTTTTCTCAGGAAACGACTCGAGAAAAGCACCAACGATGCTCTGATGAAACAAATCGAAACGCGTGTCAAAATTCAAATTGTGGTCATCTAAAAAATCCCAACTTAGTTGATCGAGAATGTTGTGCATTCTAAAAAACCCTACACGAGTCAGAGGTCTCATTTTCCTATAATTATACGTTCTGACATTGCACGGAAGGACTAGATTCAATATCTGTGCATCATGGTCCGAAAATGTTGTCGGCAAAACAGCAGCGTACTCACTCAGGGCGTCAAAGTTGGAGAAAACATTGTCCAAACAGTTATTGTTCCTGGTGGGCTGAAAAATTTTTTGTTTGAAACCGAAGGATGACATAAGACTCACAAACATTCTCGACTCCTGATCTGAAGCGACATCCGCTAAAGTATCAAATTTAACATTAAAATCACCACACAATAAAATCTTATCATGACAAACATCAACCACATTTAGCAAGGACTCAACACAATCAATAAATAAATTAAAATCTCTAGATGGTGATGAATATACACATATAACAATTATACTGACATTATTGAATTTTAATTTCACACCGGCTATCTCACAGTGAAGTTCCAGTGACAGGCTGCGTATGTTCTCCATTGTAGGGCATTCGAGAACAGTTCTGGTGTTTTTCACCAGTATCATAGAACCTCCTCTTGTCAAACTCTGCCTAGTGAAGGAATGCCCTATATACCAGCCGTTCATACATAATCCATCCGCTTCTCTTTCACTTAACCAATGTTCTGTCAGGCATAATACATCGAATTCATTCGGCTGAGAGTATATCATGCTCTCGAGATCATTGATTTTATTTTTAACACTTTGTATGTTGAGGTGGAATATATTGATAGCTATATTACCACCTTTATTCAATTTGGACGATGTTCTACTGTCGACTGATTGATATTCGGCTTTGCAAATATGCTCCTGCGAAAAAATTTCGAGATGTAAGCTCCACTAGGCCAAGAATTTGAGTTCTTTGCTCTAGATAGATTTTTAGCGTCAATAGTAGTTTTAAAGGAGCTATATATATCCGGATGTTTGGACTGAAGCTTTTCGCATTTGGCCTCTGGAAAGTATTCTTTTACCATGTCTGTGAAGTCCTCAAGATTTGTACCGACAGATATTCTTGATATAAAAAGAGTTACTTTTTTGTCGATTGCTTTAACTGGATTTTCTGTGGATGCTCCAGTTATTTTCCAAAAGTTATGTTTACCTCCATCAGAGTTACTCGTGTCCAACGAGGATCCCGTAGTTTTCTTACCATTTTTCCCATTATTACGTTTGTTAGATTTCTTTCTGTTTATAACAGTTTTGAATTCACTGGTATCCACATTCAATCTCTCTGTTGATAACTCATGTGATGGTAGCGGTTCCTTATCACTTATCACAGGTGGAGTTTCATCGAGCATAGGCCTGTCAGCTGGATTCCCCGGGATTCCGTTGATAGCGATAACATTATCAGATTCACCATTATTTACATTTAAATCAGTATTGACAATTTTTTTCTTCTCAGATATACTTTCATTTGAGGCTATTGTTTCAAACTTGGCAAGTAGACTAATGTGATTTTTGAGAATTTCAATTTTATCTTTAAGTTCATCTATTAGTACATTTTTTTGCTCGACAATCAGGTCTTTGTAATAAGAGTCTTTATCTATTTCGACGTCCTTAATTGCAGACATCTGTTCAATTTTCTCTTCCTGTTCAATTAATTCCTGGATAGTTATATCTGACCTTATAGAATTTTCATACAGTGATTCATTCAGGTTGGCTATCCTCTGTTTCAGCTGGTTAATTTCTTGATCCTTTTTAATCTGAAGTTCATTTCCACAACATGTTAATACACCTTTCTCGTCAACGTAGGTGCCACATATTTTCAATATACAACTTGGATGATATTTGGCATCACAATTTCCACAAATAACAAATAGTTTGACTTCTTTGCTGCAATTCGTTGCCAAAGCGGTCATCTTTTTACGTATTGACCCTGTCAAACGCAAATTAACTTTTTGATGGAAAGATTTTTCTAACCATATTATCCCCACGAAATTCTATATGTACCTTCCAGCTGTAATTTTTCAATCAAATACTGAATTTCATTTCGATCTCATTTGTACTATTGGAACTATTGGAAGATACAATTTTGAATGAGCATACTTACGGAACCATTGGGCGGGTTTTACCCATTCATGGATTCAACCTCTGTTATTATACCCCAAACCTACTGTTCAAATATCGTGTTCCTAAGTCGTTTCTTCTGGTAGTTATCTGTTTACGGTCGGCCTGACGGCCGAAACTTCCGCAAGAAGCGACTTACAGACTTGATATCTAGTGAGTAGGTTTGAACTTCAATTGCGAAGGCCGAATTCGTGAATAAGTAATATTCACCTAATGATTCCGCCGATATACCCATTCAAAATTTCATTTCCCACATATTAAAAAAATACAGATGAGATCGAATTGGAATTCACTACTTGATTAAAAAATGACAGCTTGAAGGTTCACTCAGAATTTCGCGAGGATGAGATGATCGCAGATTACCGAATAGTTGAAATAAAATTCGAAAATTTTTTTTTTCAAATCGTTTTAATGACACGATCTCGGACACGATCATCGCGAAATTCCGAACAAATTGTTTATCAGTATTTTCAAACTAGTTACGAAGTTTCATCATGACTCAGTCAGAATTCGTTAGACTATTACGGAAAAAACAAGAACACACAGGAAAAAAACCCCAAAATTTACCATATTATTATTCATATTCAGTTTCAAGACGTACGCACTCCATCGTGCCTACAGACGGCAGGACTGCAGGACAGAATCGATTTTGATACTGGATCGATCATCAGTGAGTCCAACCTAGTCGTTTGAGACTATTTTCGGGATAAAATTCAAGAATTACAGAACTATAGAAAAAACGACTTCACGAAAAACCTAAATGACATCAGCTACGCTCGCTGAACGAATGATGAACAGTTGTAATTAGGAGAACACATGTTCTGGGGAATGGCGGCTACAGTTCTATGTCTGTAATTTTGAGTCGCAACTGTTCTCAAACGACTACGTTGGACCTATACCGAAAACGAATTCGGTGTCAAAATAAAGATTTTTGTAGGCTGTTGGCACGATTACACGAGAACGAAAAACCCTATCGACTCGAAACTTTCAGGGAGGATGGCACTTCAAAATGAGTCAGATATTTTGGAAAATGAGCAAAATCGGTAGAGTAGTTTCAGAATTATGGTCTTTTGGAATTCTATGTTATTCCACTGATATTTCCACCATTTCTACTTGAGCGACTGGATTGAAACTTGGCGCTAAGTTGAAGCAAAACGAAAGAATTCATCAAATTTGTAAAGGAAATTTGCTCAGACCTGGAACTCTACAATAATTTAAAGCAGGGTGCCAAATTTATTTTGACATGTATATAATTTTTGGAGATATTGGGTCAAAATCAGTGGATTTTTTCTCGGTATAGGCTCTCTATTCCAGAAAACAACTCGAGAAATACTGATTCAATCATAATTTGAGTTGCTAACTGGTTTTAAAATGGTGTTAAACAACGAAGTTTCGTGAATTTTTTTCAACCTCAAGGAATTCTGTATGAACCATCATGCTGGCATTCTTCAGTTAAGTACTGGAATTCAATTAGATCTTATCTGTTTTTTGGCAAATCTGGGTTGAATGACAATACATCTGAAAAACTAAATATTTTCAGGTATTGGCCTCTACTGCGAAGGTCGAATTGATTTATGGCTAAAATCCGCCAAATAATTTCGCAGATATATCCATTTAAAATTGTATTTTCCCATTATTTCCGAAATTATAGATTCAGTAGGGGAAGGCAGGTTGGATTCGTTTACTTTCCACTTGTCAACGAAACACTAATAACATGAGATTAGCATAGATAAATTGCCTACTTGGCTTCGATGAAAATGTAGTTCAATCTTGATATCAAGTGACATGGTTCTGCTTACAAGTTTTCTCTAAAATGAGAAACGTATGAACGCTCCACGCACACAGGGTAGCTTCGTATAAAGTGAATTTCGAACTGAAAAAACCCGCTGCGATGGTGTCTTTCTTCTCAGCAGTTGTTTCCCGAAAATATATTTAGCGACAAAAGTTGTCGATTTGACGTGGTATTTTCTTGCCGATTTTCTGATAGGAAGAGTTTTATCTGAAACCTCTTCCATAGCAGACTCCATTGCTTCCTCAAGAACCACTTCTGTTTGAGTCCCCTTTTTGCGCGCATGTTCTGCGAAACAGCGTGCTATCGCTTTGTCCAAATGTCTGTAATTTTCGTATTTTTTCCCGAAAATGGTATCAAATTACTAGGCTGGACTGATGACGAAATCGGTTCGAAGTTATGGTTGTTCGAAATTTTGGGATCAATTCCCTGATATTTCAGGAACTACTCATGAGATTGAATTGAAACTTGACAGTTGAAGCATAGCAACTCCCAACTTTTCACAGAATTTCGTTGAGATTTCACTGTCAGTGAATTTTGAAAACATTTTTTTTCTGAAATTTTCTCGAAAAAAATTTTTGTTCGGAAAAAACTGTTTATTGAACCCAGAAAAAATTCTGCTCATACATTCAACATCATATTTTACAGCAGCGTAGCAAACTGATACGATAATATATTCTGGAGATATTGGGAGAAAATATGTGAAATTTCGTGGTTTTCTTCTCGATATCGTTGTTTTTTCCGGAATAACTCAAAAAATACTGATTCAATCGAACTTGGCAGCTGGTTTGAAAATTCTGATGGGCAACTTTGTGAAGAATTTCGGGATTATCATGTCATTAGAACAGTTTGAAAAAAATTTAGAACATTTTTTTCAAGTATTCAATATTCTGTGATCTTCTGAACATATTTTCCTCATGATATTCTGTATGAACCTTCGAACTGTCATTCAGCGATAAAATACTGAATTTCAATCAGATCTTATCTGTATTTTTGGAAAAAATCGGGAGAATATAATTTTGAGTGGCTATATCTGCGGAATCATTGGGTGGATTCTACCAAATCACGAAATCGGCCTTCACATATATAGAGATTCTGAGTTGTTTCTCTCGGAAGTTATTGTGTTCAACTTAACCGCGGCATTCTGTTGCGCGAACTACCCTAAAAGTTTCAAGTCGTCAGCTTGCTTCTTTCGACAGTTACCGTATCCACTACCGGCCGAATGGACGTTCAGAATCGATTTTGACACCAGATTCGTCATCCGTGAGTCCAAACTAGTCGTTTCGGACCATTTTCGGCTCAAAATTCGAAAATAATGAACATTTGGATAAAACGATAGTACGCTGTTTCCCTAGAACATGCGCGCAAAAAGACATTACGGATAATTTGATTGAAGTTTACCAAATCTTTCCATCAAGAAAAAATGTGTGTTAGACGGGATCAATATTCATCAAATGGTGAAGTGATAATGACATTTTAAAATGCACTAGGTATATTATGTGTGTTCAGATATCTCCGGTGCACATCGACAAGTTTCATTCATTCGAAAGTTTGCTGTGGTAAAATTATGCCCCATACAAGTTTTCGCCAATATAATCTGATGCAATTCCAAATATTCCCGAGGTCCCAAATCAAGTTACACACTATGTTGCACAGGAAAGTATGTCAATACCCCTGAATTATTTTCTTCCTCACGTTTCTGGGGGAGGAAGTTCAAATAGTTCATACTGGTATGAGAAATGAAGTTTGTCCTAGAATAGTTACTGATCATTCCGAATATCACGAATAAATTGTTATGATGAGCTGAAACAAACTTCATGGGACAAAACATAAAGAATAGGGTTATTCCATTAATTGGTCTTAACGAATTATTTTATCAAAAATGAGCGGACAAAAATTGTGATGCTAAATTTCTAAAAAAAAATGATTCCATTTTCACTGACATCTTTTGATGATTCTCACGAATTCTAGCATTCTGCCAAGGTGCTAGAATATTGTATTGATGAATTTCATAGTGCTTGAATCACTTCTTCTATCGATTCAGGTTTTCCTATGCCTGAATTACTCCACGTGTCGAATAATAAATTTTATTTTGGAAGTTTCAACTGGTTATCTGGAAAATATTGTTAATTGCGCATTCTTTTGCGAACATAATTGAAGAATAGAACAGCGTATCTATGCTTAACTTCGTTGAGAGGAGTGCTCCTGTTTCTCTAAGTGTTGAAAAAGCATATGATTCGGGTCTTTTATGCCACTCCCTTGTACAGACTGTATCAACAACCCTGTGATTAGAGTTCTAATGATTGATTTTAATTCTCCAGTTCTGCCTCATGTTACATCGAACAATATATTATATACATACAACTTATATATGTTTTTATTATATTATTTATTTATTTTCATATTATATAGTATATATCATACAACTTTTAAGATCCATATGTTTTGCGAGTTTTGATTCTATTCTCAGGTACGGAATCGTGATCTGGGGTAGTGGTCCTTATTGCAGTAAACTGTTTGTGCTGCAAGAGTCTGCTTTAAGATCTATGATTGGTCTAAAATATAGAGAATCATGCAGAGGGCATTTTAGACTGAATAGAATTCTGACTTTTTTTGGGTGGTCCGTTTTGGAATACATTATTTTTGTGAAAACAAGTGTCCATTTTATTGAGAATTTGAAAAATATAAATAACACAAGATGTACTATTCCGTTTCACTTTCCTAAACATAAAATTCAAGAAAGATCTTACAGACCTGATTATAAATATGGAACCATATTCGATTTCAGAATTCATGAATTTTTGTAATGTAGAATCTAGAATGTAGTATGAATTTTTTTTCTCTGTAATTGACGGTTTCCCACTTCTTTGGATATGTATTCAGGATTCAGGGAATAAAGGCATTGTTATTGTTATTGTTACATAAAAAAAGAAATTACTTTCGAAGGAACAACAGTAGTAATCTAATATATAGTCAAATCAAACTTAATTTTCAGCTATTTACCTTAACGCATAGCGCTGAGAACTTGAATATTCAGCATGAGGAAACTGTGCTGCCATATTATGTTTATTCTGAGGTGTTAACTTCTCTTCAGCATGTCTGCATTTTTCGCATATCGAGCCACATATAATATCTCACGGTTGAATCAGACTCAATATATTTGAATGAAATATCTTTAAAAGTTTTAAAAGTGAAGGAGTCAGTGGAGATCGAAATCAGTGAAATCAGCCAAATATTTAGGGAATAGCCTTTAAAAAAAAGCCATACTTTTTTCACACGTTCAATAACGATTTTCTTTTCCAGAACAAATGAGTAAATGTGGACGAACGTTTTGAAAGTATAGAAAATGGTAAAAATCGAAAAACCAAAACATATATCAATATGATGAAGTATTCACTTTAGCTAACAACTCAAATTAAAATTATCACCATGAAACACTATTCAGAAGAAAACTGTTAGTACTTACCTCTATTGACACAATTATTTTCTTCCCAAGTTCGTGAAGTGGTTATTCCAGCCATTTAATTGTTTCTATCGTTTTGTTAAGCTTCTAAGGACATCTTGCGACAAGAAAAATCAATTAGGAAATCCAGTCTTAATGGAAATGCATGCCGTTTTGTAGTAATCTGGACCTGTTCTTCGTACAATAATGGAATTCTTTTTAGAGAGACTCTCGACGGAATTATACGATCTATGAGGATGCTTTGAATATAAACCTTGTAAAGTTTGCAATAGAATGAGAAGTTTGGTTTGCTGTGGCCAATTCGCACTGTGTGTTCAGATGGGTGAATAACTGTGTCATATGTAGATTAGGAACAAGAATATTGTACAAATGTGTAGAAAGAGTAGTATTAAAGAAGACATCGAAGCGAACACATCTTGTCTGATTATAACCCGATTAAACATTATATGGCGCAGTCGAAAAAGCGAACAAACCTTGAGATCGAAAACTGAAATCCTTTTGTGGAAAAATATCAAGAATAATCTGAATAATGGATATGAAAGCAAGACCACTATCAGAGCTAAAGTTGGAGAAAGATCCAGCAATGGAATGGATGTTTTTTGTTCAAAAATTTGAAATCTTCATACAAGCCATCAAAGCAGAAGAGGAATCTGAAGAATATAAAGCTGCTTTGCTGCTGAACTGCATAGGTGACAAAGCACTTAAAATATACAATACTTTCGAATTCGCAAAGAAGGAAGAAAAGGTGAGACTGACAAATATTCTAGAAAAATTTGAGGCACATTTCACACTGAGTATAAATGTCACATATGAAAGATACATATTCTTCACAAGGGATATGGAGGAATCAGAATCAGTGGATGAATATTTGACTCAGTTGAAACATTTGAGTGAGAATTGTGAATTTCAAAAATTAACAGATTCTCTCATAAAAGATAGGTTGATTTTAAGCATAAAAGATAAAAATGTGAATGACAGACTACTACGCACAAAAAGTTTAGATCTGATAAAGGCAGTTGAAATTTATAAATCTGCAGAGATAACGAATAAACAGCTGGAAATTTTATGTTCAAATCTTGGTACAAGTATGAGAAAGAGAGAAGATGATCCAGAATTGATGCAAGGGAGAAGAAAGAATTATCACATGAACATAAAAAAGCAGTTGGCGAACTTCGAGAAACAAAATTAATACAATTCTGGAAGACAAGGAAAACAACTTTTCGGAAGTCGTCAACAAAAGCAGATAAGTTCTAAGCATTTTAATAATAACAATAATTTCTTCAACCAAAAAAATTCAAACAGTAATCAATTCAATTGTTTGAAATGTGGTACTGTACATTTTAGGGGGAATTGTAGGGCTTATGGAAAAATGTGTAGAAAATGGGGGTTATATAATCATTTTGCCTCATGTTGTAAAAGTAAGAAAGTAAATAATATAAATCAGGAAATTCTCTAAATTGCTTCTGTGGAAAATATCACTATGGTTTCGAAAACAAATTGGACAGTAAATTTAGAAATAAATAAAAAAAAGTTAAATTACAAAGTAGATACTGGTGCTGATGTTAATGTTATTCCTCAGAATATTTATGATAAAATTTTCAATTCAATGAAAATTATGAAAGATGATACAAAGCTTATAGAATATACAGGGAGTCAAATTGAAATAATAGGGTACATATTAGCTTCAGTAATTTATAAAAACAAAATATTTAATATGAAATTTTTTATAGCTAAAAATAATGGTCAACCAATTATTGGATAAACTTCAATAGAGAATGTTTTCGATGGAATTGGGTGCTTGCCGGGCCAGCATAGAATTAAGATAGATGAAACTGTGAAACCTTGCATCCATGCAGCTAGACGCTTTCGTCAAGGGATTTTGGTAAAATTAAAAAATAAACTAGATAATTTGGAGAAACAAAACATTATAATCAGAGAATACGAGCCAACTGAATGGGTAAATTCTCTTGTAATTGTAGACAAACCTAATGGAGATTTTAGGATAGGTATTGATCCCACAGATTTGAATAGGGCTATCAAAAGAAAGTATTTTTCAATTCCTACTTTCACGGATATTGTTGCTAATTTGAATAACGCTAAAGTTTTTTCGGTTCTGGATGCAAATAATGGATTTTGGAATATAGAGTTGGATGAACATAGCTCAAGTACTTTTAATATGCCATTTGGCAGATATAGATACGATTTAGATGTAAAATATACACCTCGGAAAGAAATGTACATTTCGGATGCTTTAAGTAGAATTAAGATGCAGCAGGACAATACAAATATTTTCGATAATGAGTATGAAGCACAGATAAATTATATGAGAAAAAATTTGCCTATATCACCACAAAAATTAAAAAATTTCAAAGATGAAACTCAAAAGGATAATACTCTACAAATTATAAGTGAATATATTAAAACAGGTTGGCCAAATTTCAAAGCTGAATGTAAGTCATTGTCAAAGCTATATTTTAATGTTAGATCAGAGTTAGTTATTACTGATGATATAATTTATAAAGGAAATTGTCTAGTTGTACCGGAAACATTGAGGAAGGAAATGCTAAAATTGATTCATTTAAGTCATATGGGAATTGTGAAATGTATTCTGAAAGCTAAAGAATTACTTTCCCAGACAACACAAGTGAATCCAATGGACATCCATTGGACGTGCACCTATGGACATCCTGGATATCCATTGGATGTACGGCATTTTCCGACGTTCGTCCAATGGACATCCAATAGATAACACGTTTCCGACACAATGGGCACACAATGGATGTCCATCGGATTACCTGTATTACATCCGATGGATTTCCATTGGATATCCAATGTATGTCCATACCAATAGAGTGTATACCGGATTTCCATTTGATATCCTATGGATATCCATTTCATGTCCATTGCGGCTGAAAATCTATTGGATATCCATCAGACATCCATTGAGTATCCATTTCATGTACATTGCAGCTGGACGACCAATGGATGTCCATCAGACATCCGAGGAGTAACCATTTCACGTCCATTGCAACCAGAAGTATATGAGATTTGGATTTGCATCGGACAACCAATGGATATCCATTTCATGGCCATCCCATTTTGAAAAATACATTCGATTTTTATGGGACATCCAATGGATTTCCAATGGACAGAAAATATCCAATGGACGTCCAATGAATTACTATTGGGAATATAGTTTATTTCAGGTTCTCATATTGAATTACAAAATACGTATTAATAAATGTTTAGTATTCAAAAGATTCATTAAAATCTCAAGAATATATAATTACTACATAAACTGAACAAAAAAGAATGGGCCCTTAATATAATACTCATTCTTTCGAAACATCAAAAGTGAATTTTTTGTTACTGTAAGTTTGAACATTTCTATTTTGAGAAATATATGAATGAGGTCTTAAACTTATGTAAATTCAATCGCGCAAGTTCAAATGGTGGATTACTGAGAGTCAAATCATAAAATTTACATCTTTGCACGACTTTGAGTTGAAAATACCCCTCATTTTCAGTAGTGTCCAGATTATTTTTGCAGCGTTGACTGGAACTTGTTTCAAAGAAAGTTGACGTTAGTCTGCTCTCAATTGTTGCCAGAAGTTTACCAAGACCTGAATTTCAGTGAACATGCACTCTCAATGATAAAGATTGTAAAATTTACATATTTACTAAACTTCGAGGTCAATATGAAGGAAAAAAACCGTCAGAAAAATTATTGCAGATTTTGAACTATCCACAGAAGTTTAGAGCAGATTTTAACATAATTTTTCTTTGAAACAAGTTTCATTTAATGCTGCAAAAATAATCTGGATGATACTGAAAAGTAGGGGTGTTTTCAGCTCATAACCGCAGTGGTGCAAATATATGAATATAATAATAAGACTTTCAGTAATCTACTATTTTCACATGTGGAATTCCAGTAACATAGGATGTACCCTTAGACAAAGGAAAGAGGAGACGCGGCATGTCATTCATAAAGTCAAGAATTGTTGAAGCCAACATATCGACCAATTTCCCATGAGTGCGACAAGAACAGCAATATCAACTAGTCCCGAGCTGGCAACAATGCAGAGACTCCGCTGCGTAAATGAATCAGGCACCAGTGGCGTGGAGCTACAGTTGTTGAACGATTTGAAATTAAATTATTGGTGCATTTTAGTGTTGCAGAAAATTGGGTACTGCCGTTATAGGAGGGTCTGAAATTAAATTATGAGCGCATATAGGTGTTACAGAAAATTAACTACCCAATGAAAAAAAATCAAATAATATTTTATTCCGATAAGATATGCAACAATTGAATCAAATCAGAAATTTTAGAATTTTGAGCCAATAATGGTCTCGAACTAGGTTGGACTCCCTGAGGACGAATCCGGTGACAATCTCAATTCTGTCCGACCTGCTGAGGACACGATTACTGTCGACCGAATCATTTTGCAAAATTTTGTTGAGATCGTATGACTTGTAAAAAAGTCATATTTAGAAAAAATTTGCACAGACTTTGAACTCTAAATTTCATAACAATGTACCAAATTTCAGTTCAATCCGATAATAATTTTTGGAGATTTTGGGAAAAGATTATGTAAAGTTTCGTGTCTTTTTCCTCGCTGTCATTGGTTTTTCCGGAATAACTCAAGAAACACTGATTCAATCATGATGAAGCATAGTAACTACTTGAAAAATGCTGGAGCGTAAACTTGTGCAGAATTTCGTGATGATATGCAGTCAGAATAGTTCGGAAAAAATCGAATTTTTTTTCCAAATATTTCATACTCTGTGATCTTCTGGTCGTATTATCCTCACGAAATTCTATATGAATCCAATCCAATTTTCCCAATAATACAGATTGAATCGAATTGAAATCCAGTACCTAATTGAAAAATGGCAGCTTGAATATTGAAAATTTTGTGAGAATATGATTACAAGACCGCAAAATCTTTCTATCAGGAAGTAAAGCTGCGTGTGGCATGGTCAATATACGTGAAAAGATTCTCATATTTGAGATTTTTCCAAGCACTTTTCGAACAATATTGGCAGAAAAATCATGCCCATTTAGCTTGAATATGCATCCACACAGACCAACAAATAGAAAATCATTTTCATACAATTCTCCCATTAAAGATTGAGAACCTCCGTCACGATTAGTACATGTTTCTTTGCACACAATGAAAGATTTTCAATAATAATTAATTGTACTTAAACTCTTGAAGATATAAGATTTATTCACAATCATAAAAAGAATACTTTCATACTGATTACTGCAATATTGACCCACTAACTAGGCACCTTTAGAACCTTTAATTGGTCATTTAAGTAGAACACAACTTGCTGTTGGAACTTGTGGTATACTTATTTATATTTTTGATGGAATTCATGACCAGTGGAAGTGAAATAATGCCAAAATCTCGTGCTGTATAATTTTATATACATAATACAATTCACAAAAAAATAACAGATTATGAAGGACAGTAATACTGCTTCTGAATTGACTCTTTGAAAGGAAAGAGGAAAAAAAGAAGTGTGCAAGGTATGAACATAAGGTAACATCATCATGAAAAATTAAAAATGTGATAAATAATTACAAATAAATGAAAATACTCCATTCTGATGCGATAAGGAATATCGATATGAAAAAAATGTTCAAAGTATCCAAAAAACATGTTCGGACATACAGAGTGGTACCACATGACCTACTTTCCCTATTCAAAAAATTAAGAGGGTTGATGGGGATGACACAGGGTGCAACAAAAATCCTTCAAAAATGCATTTAAATTTGGTAGTATCTTCTGCATAGAGATTAATTCATTTATTCATTTCTAAACAAAATAATTTTAGTATTCAAAGATCTTGATCTATTTTTCCTTGAAACATCCAAAAGCTTAGCCATTTCATGATGAATTCTTATTCTGAAATAATTCTTCAAAATAATTTTGATCAACTGATCCGCGTGTCCATCAATGAAATTTCCATCATAAAGATGATTTTCAAAATGATCTAAAATAGATGAATTAATATTACGCATTGTTTGGCTGATCAGAACTGGTAATAAATGCTCTACTTTTCTATTCATAATGCATGTAGTTTTATGGAAAAATTTGAAGAATTTTTCACCCTCTTTACAAACATCAATAACAAATTGGCTGGCCCTAATTAATTTTCCATAAGTTTTTCTTTTCTGTAGAAGTGAGACATCTACATCATTTCTCAAAAGATCCAGACACTTTCGACATGATATAAATTTCTCAAGTATCCGAACAACATACCCAGAAATATATCCCACAATATCTACTGCATAAGGAGTGAGATTTCACGCTGTTGAGGAAGCAAATTCAAATTTTTCATGTAAAAAACCCAGACACTTTTTCACTAGCTCAGCTTTTTCTGTTGCCACTAACCCATTCACCAAGAAATATCCCTCAGGAACTTTCCAGGAGCCATTCAAACACACTATCATAAAGACTAATGCTTCTCGAGCTTCAGGTAGAATGTCCGAATCTAAGTTTGTACCAACATCAACATATCCAGTGAATTTAGAACCTGTCCACTCAACTTGACGTCTGATAGACATTTCATCCATTACTAGATTGCACAACAAAGGATAAGAAACTTTTTTTTGCTGTAAGGACAAGGCAGTCAATGCTTCATTTGTGAATCCTGGACTTCCATCAACAGATCTGTACCATTTTGAGATAGTATCTAAATGAGGAAGACTGTTGTTGAAGGTTTTTCTCACAAAATTGTATCCTTTTGGTGAATAGAAGGCCAAAGTTAATGCGAAGGCTCTCAACATTGGATTGTATTTTTGCCTGCTTGATCCCTTCAACATTCTTTCGAATAAATCACTTGCAACAGGATTGACAGATGCCTGAAAAAGAAAGATTCTTTGAACTGCTCGCCTAATAATATTTATGGAACTTGTACCAATGAACTAATAGATAACATACAGATATAGTAGCTTCTGAAGCTTCTGATACAAGCGATTTTTCTCTCAAATAATCCAGCAATGTTTTCATCGAGGTGATTTTATGCTTCATCCTTCGAACAGACTGTTGTAACGTGCGAATCTTTTTATTTTGGCTCTGCACTCTCTTCCTAATAATATTCATACTCCTTTTCCTTTTCTCAGGTGTAGAAAAATCACTGGTATGTATTTCTCCCACATAAGCTCTCTTTCTTGAATGAAACATTATAATTAGTCATATATATTTATGAACTTATAGAAACAGTTTATGAAATTCGATGTTGGATTGAGCGTTTAAATAAAAAATTTACCTTTTCCTTCTAATATTTGATGAAGATGGTTTTTCAGTAGAGGTGGAAGGCATTGAATCGAACTTCACCACTGGTTGCTCCATTTTCACAACAGGAGATTTCACATTTTCTACACTGAAAAAAAATTACACAGAAAGTGATTAATCAGCAATGCGACAATAATTATAAGTTTTACCTTCTTTTCGGAGAACCAGCAATAGCATCAATATTCAGGTCAATTTGTACATCAAGGGATGAAACTTGATCTCTGTGAATTTAAGTCTTTGAATATTAACTCTCATACAGTGAATTATAACTCTATAATTACCTTTTAGCACTTGGGGGAGTTTCATTTACCGTTGAGCTTGAGCTGCAAAAAAGTTCTCAATATATTAACTGAAATAATACTTTAAAATACACACATATAAATATATATTCCTATATCAAAAATTACCAATATAATTATATTCCCCTATTTCATCTAGTTATACAGCTCTGTCATTCGAAACATTATTATCATAGCTAACTATTATCGTTATAGTGATTTTCAGAGATTTTCCCAAACATTTTTCCTTAGAAACATCACAATTTAAACTGGTTGAATTAAAATAAAATCCCTGGAAGTTCCTGCAAACTTACCTTGAAGATGTTAGTCCAAAGAATTGTTCGATAGTAATAGGATTGGCATCATTTTTAAGATATTTGGTACCATTCACTCGAAAACCAAAATCTTTGGGCTCGAAATGTTCCGAACATAAGAACATGTTCTGTGGCAAGTTTCTAGCATCCGCCAAGTTCAAAATTGAAAGCCATATATTTTTTCGCTCAATATCAGAAGGAAATCTAAAAGAATTATAAGAATTGAACAATCTACGCCACTGATATGCAAAAATGAAACTAACCTGTGAAAACTCAAATTGGGGTTGTAGGAGTCCAATTTACCACATAATTGACACTTACGAACCATTATATCAATGTTTTTCGCTCAAAATATTCAGAAATAACTAGGAAAAATACTTTTTTAACTGAACTGAACTAGAAATCTGCTTCGGCAACGATGTATCTAACATCAAATGTCAAATCGGTGCGAATTACTGTGATTGGCCGCGAAACAATTAATGAATGGAACTGTGAAAACCGGTGTTGTCACGTGGAGCAGGGATGATTGTTAAACAACCGTTGAATTTTGAGGTACCTTCGAATCTCAGTGTTAACTGCCCTGAAAGAACGGACGAAAAGACCTCGAATGAGCTCGGTACTTGCTTTTATACGATTTCACCCTAGTTCAGTGTGGTGGTGGGTTTTAAGAGGGGATGCATTCTAACAAAAGGAGCAATGTTGTAGGCGTAGTTTTATTGGTTGAAATGAACAGTTGTCTGTGAAATTCAGAATTCACAACATTTCATTAAACAAGTACTCATTCCGTACATTTACAAAAGCAATAGTAAAAGTATATTTGTATTCTCAACTGCTATTTCATGACGATTCGATGTTGATATATCAGAAAACTCCGGAAACGTGACAACGTCGCACAGAATTTGTAGTCGGTAGTAATACAGTCGTCCAGTTCAGTTCTGAACGTCTAGATGTTGGCGTCAGTATTTATCATTGTATACCGCGTCTCCTCTTTCCTTTGTCTAAGGATGTACCTAATTTGATCATTTTCAAAAATAAATACTCAACAATGTGGTTCCAACCTGTTCGCATATGCACTTCTCTCTTTTGCCCTTCCGAGATACTTATTTTTTGCAATCCTCCTCTGCGTTTGTTGAATAGGAACGTTCCTTCTGCTGCTTCTGAAAAGTTATGAATTTTTTGTCAATTAAAAATTCAAGATATTACTATCAATTTGATTTAAACTCTAAGCCATAACATGAAAATTCAATGATTGCTATCACTTTTTAATGTGCAAATATAATATTCTAACAACATCACAAATATATGCCAAATTATGGGAAATATTTTCCTGCCCATATATAATAATGAATATTTCCAGAAAACACTTCAACAATGCTTCCGCATAATCTATTTAGAGATTTGAAGATCTATTTTCGAAAATAAACATTGACACAAGTAGAGTTAAAAATGGGTGTATTAAGTTTTGGGAACTAGTTTCTGTATAAAAAAAAATTGGTGAAATTTTGTGGCCCTTCATCTTCAAGCCTCATTTCAAGATCTTGCATGCTGTTGAAATCAGCAGGTATATTTGGTATCTGACTTAGCAAGTTAAGTGAAATTTTTGATATTTCAGAGAATAACAGTTTATGTGATAGTCCACTTCCTATCCACAAATCAACAGTCAATTTTTAAGAAATCCCAAGCAAACGAGATGCATATAGTCTAACGGGAAATCATTCAATATATTAATCTTTGGCAAAGACCATGAGTGAAGTACCAGTATGATAATTTTCTAAAAGTTTCATTCTGAAACTTTCAATGGTTCTTAGAGTGAATTTCTATAATTAGTGAAACATATGCGGTTAGAAATAACTATAATGAGTCACTCATTCCACATCCTATTCCAGATTATCCTTGGCAAAAAATTGGTTGCGATTTATTTGGACTCAATGAAAAAAAATATATGATTGTAATTGATTATTTTTCCAAATATGTGGAAATTTGTAAATCAAACAGAATAACTTCTGAAGCAATAATTAAAAATTTAAAATGTATCTTCAGTAGGTTAGGTATACCACAGGTATACCTGTGGTATACCTAACCTGGGTTGGGATTTCTTAAAAATTGACTGTTGATTTGTGGATAGGAAGTGGACATGAATATATTCATGTCAGATAATGGTACACAATTTTCTAGCACTGAATTTAAAAATTTCGCAAAAAATTGGCAATTTGAAAATATCACTCTTTCTAATGGTATGGTAGAAAGAGCTATTCAAACTGTTAAAAACATAATTAACAAATGTAATGAGTCTGATACAGAGTTGGATTTAGCTTTACTAGACTATAGAAATACTCCAATAGATGCAAATATACCTTCACCTTGTGAATTGTTTTTCAATAGAAAAACGAGAACTATATTACCAATTGAAATTGAACTCTTACATCCGAGAAATATTAATTCTAAGAAACAGGGAGAATTTTTAAAGAGAAGAAAGAATAGTCAAAAAAAAATCATGACACAAAGACGAGAAATATAAGAATTTTAAAGATACATGAAAGAATATATATTAGACAACAAAATAATACTTCGGTTAAAGACTATGTCATCAAAAGAATCAATTTGAGGTCCTATCTTGTGAAAATAGAAAGCACCAATTCAATTGTTAGACGAAACAAATATCATTTTAAGCCATATTTTGTAAATAGTTTTAAGTATAGATCAGATGTTGATTCAAATAATGGTAATCTGATATTAGTAATAGTGGTTATACTTCATGTGAAATAGGAAAAGAGTTTGTAAATGTTCCACGTACACGTAGAACAGTTTACATATATCGAGATATGGTAGAAAAGTTAGGCAACCTGATAAATTAGAATTTTAGTTTATTTTGTATAATTAAATTTTGTTGAAAGGGGAAGATGTCATATGTAGATTAGGAACAGGAATGTTGTAGAAATGTGTAGAATGAGTAGTATTAAAGAAGACATCGAAGCGAACACATCTTGTCTGATTATAACCCGATAAAACATTATAGTGGAGTAGCTCAATTCACATTTATGAACATTCTTAGAATCAATTCATTCTCTATTGCGGACAGCACATTAATGTTTCAATTCATAGCAAAATAATGTGCTCTGTGTCTCTGGTCAATCCGAGGAATTAAATCTGATTTTGTGACTTCGGACAGTCGAAGTATTTTTATTTGCTAGGAAAATAACATTCTAAAAGTGAAATTCGTGGCATTCAGAAGGATTTTGAGTCAGTTTCAAACCATAAATTTTATGGAGTTTCTTTTTATTTCTCGCCAAACTTAAAACAGAGTTTTTGGAGGGCATTTACTACCTTGAAGATTTTCAACTCTTTCATATTGGATATTGGACATTAACGATGTTAATGGCCCATGGGACACATTCTTGAGTTCCTTCATGTTGATTTTCCATGAGAGATTTCCCCTGAAAAAAGGCCCTGTTAAGAAATCTTCCTCTAAGAAAATTTTTGGAACTGAACAAGTACGAGATTCTAAAAATAAATTAGACTATTTATTGTTGATAAGAAGTAAACATAAATTATATGATGATATGTACAAACAAGAGAAGAGAAACTATGAATCCCTTCTCCATAAATCTAAGGTTTCGTATTATGACAAAAAAATTTATGATTCTGATAACAAGTCAAAAACAATGTGGTCAATAGTACGTCAGTTAACCGGAAAAAATCAAGATCACAATTGTGGTCTGCAAGGTTCACCATCTGAGGTATCTGCAAAATTTTCGGGATTATTTCAAAATGCTTGTACCTAAACTAATGGAAGATATTGTTGATATACCTTTTGTAGATAATTCACCTCATGTCTCAGAAGTATTCACTCCTGAAACTATTTCTCCTGAGGAAGTTTTATCAATAATTAAGAATTTCAAAAATAAGACCTGTAGTGGTTATGATGGGATTCCTTTAATGCTCATTAAATCGTGTGGGGAAGAGCTGAAGGATGTTGTTTCCTTCATAATCAATAATTCTTTTCGATTTGGAATTTTCCCTAATCAGTTAAAGCATTTTTATTGCTGTATTAATGTATTTAGTGACTCTCAACATGGTTACCTCAGTGGTAGATCTCCCATCACTGCTATTTTTCAGTTCACTTAAAATATAGTACGTATATTAGAGGATGACAAACTTGGATTGGGTTTGTTCATCGATCAATCTAAAGCTTATGATTGTTTAAATCATACCAATCTGCTTCAAAAGTTGGAAAGTATGGGGATTCGTGATGTAGCAAAAGAGTGGTTTCAATCCTATCTGCGAGGCCGCTACCAGAGGGTTATAATCAGAAAAGACGGTATAATGTCAGAATCTGAACTAGTAGAGGTTGATACAGGAGTGCCTCAGGGAAGAACACTAGGTCCCTTGCTATTCATTCTTTTCGTAAACGATTTGTGTTTATTGATGGATTTTTGTTAATTGTCATCACATGTTTTGTAGATGATACAAATATCTTGTTGGAATGTAGGAATTTTTCTATTGTCAGGGATAAAGCTAATGACATTTTTGATGTAGTTGAAGACTGGTTTTGTTGCAATAAGCTCCTAATAAATGAAGCCAAAACAGCAGCTGTTATTTTCAGCACAGATAGGTCTCGTAAAGAGGTTGAGAATACCATTGAACTTGGAGATGAAGTTGTTGTTTTTGAAGGGTCAACTAAATTCTTGGGTTTATCTGTGGATAAATTTCTGAAATGGCATGAGCATGTTGAGTATTTATCTCTCAAACTAAGTAAAATCAGCTTTGGAATAAGAGTTCGTGCAAAATATTTAAATGAAAGTAGTTAAAGAATAATGTATTTCGCTAATGTGGAGTCTATAATGAGGTATGGAGTAATTTTCTGGGGAAACAGTTCAGCAGTAGATTCTGTTTTCAAAATGCTGAAAAGAATTGTTAGAAGCATGTTCCATATGAAGTATAGGCAATCTTGTAGAGGTATTCTCAGAGGAAAAAAGATATTGACTTTGTATGCTCTGTACATTTTTGAGTATTTGGTATTTTTCATGAAAAGTAGAGAAGAATTTGTCATTCATACCACGAATCATTGTTATCCTACCAGATCGATTAACCTTCATTATCCTGTAAATAGATTGTCAATAACTGAAAGACATCCCTCATATATGTGCATAAAACTGTTTAATGCCCTTCCTGATTCCTTGAAGGTTTTAAAAGATGTAAAGAAATTTAAGAACAAATTGAGAACCATGCTCACAAATATGGAACCATATTCCTTAATACAGTTTTTCACGGCTGTTAAATTAGAATGAATTATTGTCGAAATTTTGGACGTCATTTCATTTGCTCTTTGTATATGTATAAAAGTTTTGTGGATCGTATTAAAAAACTGCAGATATTTTTAATAACTTTAATAACAAGCATACATGTGGCACCGCCATTCGTTAATACAATTATTGTTGATCACAGAACATCCTATCAGTGTTGGCAACCCAAGGACACTCAATGTTACCAACATTTGTTTACACATTCTAACACCCCCTCTTAAACTAATGTTCTACATATAAACAGTAAATTAACTACAAGAAAAATAATTCCAATATTCAATGACTACTGACACAAACTCAATTGATTTACATTTTTTTCAAACTTGATTCTACCTAAAGGTTTTGTTAAGATGTCTGCCACATTAGAAATTGAATCAACTTTAATTACTTCAATGTCACCATTATTTATCAAATCTGTAACAAAATGCATAGCTACACGTAAATGACGCGATTTCTTGGTGAAATTGCCATTCTTGGCTAGACAAATGGCACCAGAGTTATCTTCAAAAATCTTAATATTTTTCAATTCATTTTTGTCACATCCCAAATCCAGCAAAATATCCCTAACATACAAAACTTCATCAATGCAATCCGCCAATGCATAATATTCAGCAAATGTTGAAGATCTGGACACAGTCTTTTGTTTCACAGACTTCCATACAACTGGGTTTCCATACACATAAATGACAAAGCCTGTCACCGATTTAGAATCAACAGAATCGGCTGCCCAATCTGAATCAGAATAAGCAAACAGTGGTTTAAGACCCTTTTTAAAACAGAACTCCAAGTCTCTACTATGATACAAATATACAAGAATTCTCAGAGCATACCTAAAGTGAGATGGTGAACTGCATGACTGAAACCTACTCAAGTAATTCACTGAAAATGTAATATTCGGTCGAGTAGCATTGGCAATATATGCCAAGGCAACTATTAAACTTCTATAGGATGTATTATCTTCAGAACCAGGTTCCAATTTCAAATTTTCCTCCATTGGAGTATATTTCACATTGGATTCAGTAATAAAGTAATCATTGGCCAATTTATTAATATATTTTCTTTGATTCAACTTCATTGTTTTTCCATCATATGAGATATCTATTCCTAGATAAGTGCTTACTCCACCTAAATCAGTCATCTCAAATTTATTTTTAAATTTCCTTTTGATGTGGTCAATATTGGATATATTTGAGCCACAAATTAATAGATCATCAACAAACAAGATACACACAGTTTCATCACTGCGCACATATAAGCAAATATCAGCAGAACTTTTTATGAAATTCAACTCAGACATAAAATTATCAAAACACTCGTACCAATTTCTAGGCGATTCTCTCAACCCATAAAGTGATTTCTTTAAAAGAAAAACTTTTGAGGGATCACCATTGAATCCATCAGGCTGCTTGACGTAGACTTCTGACTTTATTTCACTGTTCAAAAAAGCCGTTTTGACATCCATCTGATGAACAATATAACTTTTTGCAACCACAACCGATAACAACGTTCTGAGAGTTCCAATCCGAGCAACTGGTGCATAAATATCAGACAAGTTATTTTCTTGCTGGTAACCCCTAGCAACCAACCTTGCCTTGTACAAACCATTAGACTTGTACTTATAAACCCACTTCACATCAATTATCTTTTTATCATTCGGAATGTCAACTAATTCCCAAGTACCACAATCGTTCAAAGACTTAATTTCATCATCCATTGCCCTGAACCAATGCTCCTTATCATCCCTGTCCAAAAATTCCTTATAAGATGTGGGATCTGCTGAACAAAAACCTGCAAATACAACATAGTCATCGTAACGAGACGGTAATCTCCTGGAACGAACATGCCTAACCATTTCCTGAATATGTTCCCCATTATTTTGTACATTGTTGTCTACTTCCCTGCTAATAGCCTCACCTTCCTCCGACACATCCTCGTCAACATCATCAGGTATAATAATACAAGGAGAAAAATTATCAACGAAACGGACATCCCTAGCTTCGACCACTCTTCCATTAACTAAAATACGGTAACCTAAATCTGTATACCCTACTAATGCTCCTTTGACAGCTTTACTATCCTGTGTGGTCCTCAACTCATCTGGGACTCTGGCATAAGCAACACTACCATACTGCCTCATGTTCTCTACAGTAGGTTTATTACCTGTAAAAATCTCATAAGGTGTTAACTTTTCTAATGTACTTGAATTCAACAAACGATTCCCAATATAGCATGCTGTTTTAACAAACTCTGGCCAATATTTCCTATCCAAATTTGATTCACGACGAAGACACCTTGCACGCTCCATTATGGTCCTGTTGTACCTCTCTGCAACACCATTGAGTTCATGATTATAAGCTATACTAGGCCTGATTCGAAAACCATTGTTCACAGCAAATTCAGAGAAATCCTTATTCAAATATTCCTTTCCATTATCACAACGAACTTCCTGTAACCTATTACCTGTTATATTCATGACATAATTTATATATGATTTGAAACAACGGAAAACTTCAGCCTTCGACTTAATTGTAAATACTCGTGCAGCCCTAGAATAATCATCTATAAAAGTAACAAAATATTTTTGCCCATTGTAACCCTCTACATCCATATACTTTACATCAGTATGAACAATCTGACCTACATATTTCGCGCGTTTCCTATTATTATCAAATTTAAGTCTTGTCATTTTGCATTCTAAACAATATTCACATTGCAAATACTCATTTTCTAACCGTGGCAAACCCTTCACAACATTATATTTTTCCATTTTTGTAAGATCTCTGAAATTTACATGGCCCAAAATTCTATGCCATTTTTCTTTACTAGTCACATTTACGTTTGAATACATTGTAGATATATGACCTGAGTAATTCTTATCAACAACACAACTTATAGGATATAATGAATTTTGCATAACTGACCTAAATAGTAGTTTATCTTTTTTATCAAAAACTTCAGCGGATTCTGCATGCATGAAAACTGAATTTCCATGATTTGTTATGGCTGATACACTCAATAAATTTTTAGTCATTTTTGGTACATAATAAACACACTGAATATTAACTTTACGATCATCAATAATACATAATATATTGCCTATTTTAGTAGCTTCAACACAGTTGTTATTGCCTACCTTAACTTTAATGGGAATTTCCAAATTTTTCCAAGAGTAGTAGAAGTTATCACTGTTAACAATATGATGTGTGCATCCAGAATCGATTAGCCAAACCAATTTCATCGTACTATCTGGTGTAATCTGACTTATATTAACTTCAGCTGTTAAGCTGCTCAATTCTACCTCTCTGGCATCACCTGCACCTTCAGCGTTACCTGCAAAGCCTTGCCTGTTTCCATTCTGTCCGTGGGCACCTCTTGTCACATTATTTGGATATCTGCCTCTCTGGTATCTTCCTCTTCCATAATTTCCCCTTGCAAAACCCCTGGAAATTGAATGCTTCTCTGGACAGTTTCTTCTGATATGACCTGGTTTTTGACAACCATAGCATACAATTTCTTTCTTCATAGTCACTTTGAAAGCACTTGGATCATCATATTTCTTAAGACTTTCAGTTCTTCCTTTATGTTCCACAGAACTAGCATATAACTTTCGGGATATGATTTTTTCTCTGATATATTCTACAGTACGTTGATCTTCTGGAAGCAAGTCAATTGTTTCCACTAGATGTCTGTAACTTTCAGGTAAACACAGCATTAAGTAGCCTAACCTTCTTTTTCTTGAAACATCACCACCTGCATTTCTTAGATCCATAATTTTTCTGTCGAATAATTCGAAAAATTTATCCGGTTCATGTTCGTCAAATTTTAGACTATTTAATTGTTTCTCAATCATCAGCTGCTTTGCTTCAGATTTTTTCATGAATAATCCATCCAGTTTGCAGAACATATCTCTTGGTGTTTCACATTCCATAATTAGATCAGGTTCGACCGCCATTGATAAGTAAAATTTCGCTTTGGCGACCATTTTGTTCCAATTTCCTTCGGTCATTTCTTCCGGTTTAACCTCATTATTTAAAGCTTCGGCGAATTCTTTAAACTCAGCCAATAACATAAACTGGAATCTCCATTTATCGTAATCTGTCCTACCAGATTCAAATTTCGGGAGGATACCATCCTTTTCCATTTTCTTCCCTTGGAATTTAATATTCCGATCCTTGAAAAAATATATCCTGACTCCTGACTCCGCCAACAACCACGGACTGCTACCATATAAAAGTTTTGTGGATCGTATTAAAAAACTGCAGATATTTTTAATAACTTTAATAACAAGCATACATGTGGCACCGCCATTCGTTAATACAATTATTGTTGATCACAGAACATCCTATCAGTGTTGGCAACCCAAGGACACTCAATGTTACCAACATTTGTTTACACATTCTAACAATATGTATGTGTATATGTATGAAGATCCTTTGAAATGAAGTTATTTTGTATTGTATTGTATTGTATATTGAATTACACTAATTGTTTTCAAACAAATAATTTGATCAAATATAATAGACACGAACTGACTTGAAGTAAAGATCTCTTACATGCATGTACTAATTCGTAGCCTCAGTTGTTACCCATCCAGATAGCTATTCCATCAGGTTTGTTTTGGTTCCGAGTTCAGAACTGTTCTGGAACGCTTCCGCATGCGCGATTGCGATCTCGTGTTTTGATTCATTTCAGAACCGGTTCGGGATTTGAGTAATCCTGTTTTGGTTATTTTCAGAAACGATTCCGAACGGTTCTAGAACTGTGAAAGGAGTTCGGACGTGAGAGTCCGAACTGTTTCAGAATTGGGTAGTTCGCACAAGCGTAGAGTGTCTGTCAACGATATAAATGGATATCCTGACTTTTTCGACGTCGTGTTGATTTGGTTTTTGATTTTTTTATTTGTTGAGGAAACGGTTAACTGTTAGATTTGAACTTCTGTTAATGAGGATAATTCCTTCGCTACGACCTACCAGGATAATCTAATGGAATTTATTTCCATTGTTCACACCTGGGATGTATATTTCTTGAATAAATCTATGAATACAAGAGTCCCCTTCCTCTATTGAATAATAATGTTTCGAATTCATTTTTCTCTGGAAAGCACATATCTGAAATACGTTCGTCATTAAATTCATCATTATATAAACCAATAATTTGTTGGTTCATTTCGGAATATAATCGAGGTAATGAAGAAAATTAAGAAAAAAATTGAGTGGGAGCAAGTATTCCCAAAAATATTTTTATATTACATGGTGTGACAAGGACTTTCGCATATTTTTAATTAAACCACACACAATATATAAGACATGATTAACATTCACTTAATTCGTGTTTTGGTTTCATCGCTTTTAGAACTGTTCTAGGATAGTTCAGAATCGGCCTTCCACAGCGCATCGATTCTGCGCAGTTCTAGAACTGTTCTAAAAGCGATGAAACCAAAACACGAATTAAGTTCGGGTTCTCATCGGGATCGTAGAAGAAAAAAAACTTCCGTTTGAGATGGCGGAAAAGAGAAATATTAGTCATGTCTTATATATTGTGTGTGGTTCAATTAAAACTCAATTTTTTTCTTAATTTTCTAGAACAGTTCTGAATTTCGGAACCAAAACAAACCTATCGTCTAAGGGAACTTCAATTCATTATACACACACCTAAGGTTTGTTTTGGTTTCGAGTTCAGAACTGTTCTGGGACGGCTCGAGCATGCACTATTGCAATTTTGTGGTTCAAGGTTTGGGTATCCTATTTTACTCATTTTCAGAATCGATTGCTTCAGAATTGGGAAGTTCGCACAATCGTGGCAGTGGCTGTCAACGATTCAAATGGTTGACCTGACTTTTTCGACGTCATATTGATACGGTTTTTGAATGTTTTAATTGTTGAGAGAACGGTTAGTTGTTAAATTCAAACTTTTTTTTATCGAGGATAATTCCTTCGCTGCTACCTCTATAATTTTTTATTCGAAGAAATCTAGTGGATTTTCTCTTCCATTGTTTCCACCCGAAATGTATAGGTATTTTTTAATAGATCTATGGGAGCAAGAGTCCTCTCCCTATTGAAAAATAATGTTTCAAATGAATTTCTCTCTTAAACGCACACATATGAATTACGTACATTAAATTCATCATTATATCATTCAATCAATAGTTTTTGTATTACTTTCAGACTGTTGGTTCATTTTGAGATATAATGGAAGTAATAGAGAAAAATTCAGAAAAATTATTTATACAAGAAAAAAAATTAAAGGGGACGCAAGTACCTCCAAAAGTTTATATAATACCTAAAAACTGCGGCAGGGACTTTCGCATATTTTTTAATTATAACACAGACAATAAGACATGATAACTATTCTCCTTTTCTGCTAACACAAACGGAAGTTTTCATCTACGATCCCGATGAAAACCCGTTAGTATGTTCTGATTTCATCGCTTTTAGAACTGTTCTAGGATAGTTCAGGATCGGGTTTCAGCAGCGTATCGATTCTACGCAGTTCTAGAACTACCCTAGGACAGTCCTGAATTTCGGAACCAAAACGAAGCTATAGACCAGATATATTATTGATCGGTAACCCGAAGCATTTTACGAAATCGCGCGAAACCGACATCCGATGACTGGACCCCGGTATCCTATAGCCACCAGTAGCAATGAACATTCGGCAGGAAATTTGAAATGAATTTCCTATAGCATTCCCTCCCAAATGAAATAGTATCAAATTGAATATCATTCTGATTATTTAATTCTTGATGAGGGAGGAATATTTCCTCCTTGATCAGGAATGAAGTGATCAGAATGATTTTGTTGATCATATAATAGTACTCGGGTGAAAAAATCATACCAAAGTTTGCTCTCAATTTTTTTTTATTAAATATTCAATGAAAACCAGTCAAAGTTGACAATAATCATGTATGCTTGATAGTACTTGTAATGAATTTGAAAACACAATATAGAATTCAAATGATTGATGAGATCGATGAATGAATTCTGGAAAAACAAATTATATGTACAGAATTAAAGTCTATTGAAAAATTGAACGAAATGAATGCATGGAAATTACATATACTAAAATAATTTGAATTTGAAACTAGGCTAAAATGGAACAGTTTAAGGCGAAAATATACAATTTAATATAAAAAAGAGGTTGCTTCATAACAGGAGAATATCAACCTCGGAACATTGGAAAAAATCTAACCTCGGATGCGATATGGGGAAAGAATATCTATTATTTCACTTCACAAGTGCGCGGGGACCCTTACAGTTGACAAAAATAATGTCTCATAGTACAAATGAGGAAATAGAGAACACAGTGATCATTGCTTCTTATCGGTAAGATTATATAACAGACTGTAGCCTCTGGTCAGGTGATTACAGAATATAAAATTAATGCAAAAGATGAACTTCTTTTTTCTACTGAAGCAGCAGTGTATCTTGATTGGTATGCCTAGGAAGTAGTAATCAGAGCTCTTTTCTCGCACAGTATAGTTCCGCACCTCAACATTTTCGAATCCATCAGCATCGGCCCCTGTTCCATGCTCTCCAGCTATGAGAAGAAGAAAATGTTGTGAAGATTTATGCATTGAGTGAAATTTCTTTAGCTATTAAAAATCAATCACCGATATAGCTCAAAATTCAAATCTATAATAATGACGATGAAAAACTCACAATCTAGATTAGACCTTGTTGACATCCACCAACAAGCTACCATTACTTTGTCGAGAAATTGGTTCCTCTATAACTTCTTCATTCTCCGGGCCACATCAGTGGTTTATGACTCAAGCTGTCTATATTTATTTACATAAGAATTAAAAATTCATGAAGACAGGTATGTCAACAGCAGAAGCTATTGAAATGTCATTTGCTAACCTATATTCTGAACAACGGAGATAATCACTTTTTGTTTGGTTTTTCTCCCTCCTTTTTGTTGCGTGAACAGCTGCAGGACTAAATAAATATTACATATAAGCCCAACACTTCAAACGACCCCTTCAGATTTTTTCATCCAATTAACATCTGACGTTATTTGGTCATTTAGTGAAGAGCTAAAAGATAAAATCATAAATGTATGTTGGAAATTAAGAAAAAGCGTTCTGTTGAAAGTAATCCTATTGCGGATTTGATTGTTTTTCTTGAAGAAATAGTTACATTCAAAGCTGATCAATGCAATTCGTACTGTCAAGTCTTACATCCCAGCACATATCATCATAATCAATAAATTTTGATCTGACCACTTTTATTTTCACATCCTGGACAGAGCAAAACGATATCAGAAGAAAATAATACACATTCTGCTTGCGTCTCGAAAGTTAGCGCCTGCGCAAGAACTGGACTTTTCAAAATAGCGGTTCGTAAGGAATCGGCTTTATCGAAGGAGCTTCCAGACCATGGTTATACATCGATTTCGTGAACTTGTGAGGGCATAACCGCGTTCACAAGTTGATTTCTGATCGGTTTCAAATCGTGAATAATTATTGTATATCTTCGTATCCTCAACAAAAAAAAAGATGGAGATGAAAGATGATGGCTCAAGTCAGAAGTGTAAAAAACGAACAGAATTGGTCCAAGAATCGAACCCTAGGGTACCCCACTCGTAGCTAACCTTGTACTGGAAAATGAATCACCAATTCTTACTTAAAAATTTCGATTATTAAGGAATGAAGAGATCCACATCAGCAAGTTGCCTCTGGTCCCAAGCTGTTCCAATTTGTGAAAAAGTCACCTGTGTGGCACCTGATCGAATGCTTTCGAAAAATCTAAGTAAACTACGACTACAGATTCCACCGCATCGTATGGCAATGACCAGTCGTTGATACACTGCAAAAGATTTGTTATTACGGAGCGTCCAGGTATGAAGCCGTGTTGATTTGCAGGAAGAAGTTTATTGTCTCTCGCAAAAATTTGCATATGTTCGGCAATTATCCTCTCACAAACTTTCAATGCAACTGAAGTGAGACTTATTGGTGTATAATTATCAGATGACAATTTATCCCCCTTCTTGAAAATGGGAGATATCGAGGAAACGAGCCAATCTCTTGGTAGATTGTGTGAATATAAGTAACAAGGTATAGGGCAAATATCTCTCACATGTCTTAAGGATGCTCGAAGATAGTCCATTCGGTCCAGGTGATGAGGCAGGTTTCAAGCAAGATGAGTACGTTTAAACGATTTCTTTCATGAATGACACCTCGGAAAGATCCCCAACACATCTTGGGGTAATGACCTCTGGAATAGGCCCATTTGGTTCCGTAGAAAATGAGGAATGGAAGGTGTTAGCCAAAGTTTCAGCAGATTCTTCGTTTTCTAAGCATAAACGTCCACTATGGTCTCTAACCTGAGGTACCACAACTCTGGAATTCATAGTCGAGCGCACAGGTTTGAATAATTTCTTTATATCTTTCTTCATGTCGACGTATTCTTTTCTCGACTCAGCTATCACGTAATAGGTGTATTTCGAATAGCTCCAATGAATTCTTTAATCTCTGTCGCTTCTGGTTCTCAGAAACCAGCCATAGTGCCCTCTTATTATGAATCATCTTCAAAATCTCACAGTTTATCCATGATTTCGTAGGGTTATGGTAAATTTTTATGTTATATGAATACTGCAGCACCTTAGAGTTAAGTATCTCCAAGAATTTACCTCACATGTTTTCAACAACTAGGTTCGTCAACAGGTCGTCCCAATCCACATCTCTCAGAGAATTATTAAGCCCAGCAAAGTCTATCCTAGTGATCTCCTTATTTGTATTCTTATTTTCTGTCGAGGGAATGAACTGCACTCGAGATAACATAACTACATGATCTGAGCGTCTAAATGGTGGTAAATTCTGGACAGGTGCTTAAATATTAATCTCATTCACCAGGATCATATCCAATAGTGATGGAATGTTACCACTTCGATAGCGAGTAGTTGCGTCAACGACCTGGTGCAGGGATGAATTCAAGATGAACTCCGCGAACTTATATGAACCAAAACCCAACGATGGGAGATTTGATGGCAGAAGAGGCCATGTTTAGTGGGGACAATTGAAATCCCCGAGGAACAAAGTATATTTCTTGGCAGGTGCCATATTCCGAAAGTGTTCCGAGATAACATCATCAAAAATAGATGGTAGATACAGCCAAGATATATATTGAAATCTTGAATTTGTACGTGCACAAACAAATTGTCTACCCCCGGAGTGTCAAGAGAAGAAACATTCCTTACAAAAGAATTAGAGATCGAGTTGTGTACATAGATAAAGACTCCGCCATGTCTAACAGTTATAGAACGGTCTTGGCGGTAAAAAGTATAATCTGGCAATGAAAAGATATTATCTGGCTAAGATGGGTGCAACCAGGACTTAGTGATGAAAATGTGCAAAGGTTGGTGTACATTCACAAAAGCGGTAAGTTCGAGATAATTTGAAGGCAATGACTGAATATTCGGGAAAATGAAATTCCATTAATTTATCTGCCCGTATTGAAGTTTTTGCAGGGGCAGCTTGCTGCTGAGTAACAATGCTTGGAGTGCCTTTATATACTTAATGGTTAACTGCGATTCACCGTTATTTTTCCTCCTATGAAGTTCATCACGCAGGTACTTGAGATGTTCTGATTGCTTGGGCGTTAAATCATCCGATATTCTCACATGCTTGAATTCAGCTGATCCTCTTGAATCTTTCAAGAATCTTCCGAGTTGAGTCACAGCCGAAGAATCGAATGCTGACAGTTCATTCTTCAGCTGCGTCCTTTCGTCGCTTATCGAAGCCATATCAGTCCCCATGGCATTCTGCTTAGTTTCAATGATCTGTAGTCTAGAAAAATGGGTCTGTATTGCAGTTCAATGTGGATCTAAAATAGCGGAGTGATCTGCCATCAAGGATCGGCAGCCCGAAAACTCTCTGAGAATATTCGATTGAGATCACTTAATTTCAGCAATGTCTCTGGAGAGTCCCAAATAGTTGGTGACGAGAGCCGATCTAGTATTATATATCTCAGAGATCTTCGTCATCAAATGAGTTAAATGCTCCGAAGTGAAAGGATCATTCTATGGTGCTAATGAGCAATGAATTTACTGCTCGTGAGAGACACGTGTGATGAGTGACTCCTAAGCTTTTATCGTGTCTTGCAGTTGGAACAACTAAAGGATTCCTTGATTTCTCCAAGGTACTCGATGTCACAGTCTGTCATGTTGACACATTGACCATGGAATGGCTCACGACATTCAGTGCAGGAAAAGCACGACTTAGTATCGACAATACTCCTGGAGCAAATAACACTCTTATTAACCATGTTCAAAATTTTCCTTTCCACTTATTGAAGCAATGTAAGTTTTGTGGTGAATGAAATTTACTATGGTAATAACAACAACAACAACAACAACAACAAACAGTCTTTATTTCAAATCAATGGTTACAATAATAAATACTGATAGCAAATGAAATGAAATAGTGTCAAATAAGCAGTTTAATTCATGAAATCATCAAGACAGTAAGGTTCCAGACTCAGTAGAAGCCTGAAAATTTTCTTCTTGAACAAGTTGAAGTTGTTTTCCCTCTGTATTACCTCAGGTAGACTATTGAAAAGTTTTAGGCATCTGTATTGCATTTGATTTTGGCTTGTCGTCAATCTATATTTAGGAAGGTTATATGATGAGGTTCTTGTATTATATCTTTCTTTAAGGTTCCTATACTTGCTGAACAATTCTTGGTTCTTATGAAAAAATAGGAGGCATTCCTGAATATATATCCCATAGATCGTCAAAATTCCTTTTCGTCTGAAATAACCGCGACATGATTCCCTATAACTCAGGTTACACATTATTCTGAGTGCCTTCTTCTGCAGGACAAATAGAGATGAAATATTACCACTGCCGTAAAAGGTTATTCCGAATCTAAGATGTGACTCAATTGTTCCATAATACGCAGTTCTTAGTGTTGTGGAGTCAACATACCCTGAGAGAATCCTTAGAGCGTAAACTGAAGAACTAGCCTTATTACAAAGTTGTTGTATGTGTGAGTGCCAGTTCAGTTCTTCATCAACATGGAGTCCAAGGAATTTAACACATCTTGATACTGCGTATTGTTCATTTTGTAACGAGATACTCTCTGGTGGTTGTATTCCAGAATTTACAGGATGAAACAGTACAATACCTGTTTTAATTTTATTCAAAATGAGGTTATTTCGGTCGAACCACATCTCAGCTTGCAGGAATACATCCTCAAGCAGCTGCCTCAGCTCTGACCACAAGGACTTTATCAGCAGGAGGTTTGAGTCATCTGCATAATTTACTGTATTCACCTCATTTGTGTACCATTGTGAATTCTGTATGAAATCATTAATATAAATAATGAAAAAAATAGGACCAGCAATACTTCCCTGCGGAACTCCTAATTTCAATTCGAGTGGTTGAGATCTTACATAACCATTGTTGGTAGAGATTTCCACAAGTTGTGTTCTTCCTCTGAAATATGACCGGATCCATTCCATCGCTGAGCCAGCAATACCATATTTCTCCATCTTCTTCAATAAAATGTCGACACTCAAACTATCAAAGGCCTTGGCAAGATCCAAGAACAATCCCAACGCTAAGTCTCCTTCCTCAAAAGCATCCACTATCCTCAAGAGAAACTGAAACACAGCTGTCTGAATGGATTTTCCTTTTAGAAAACCATGCTGATTCTTGGAGAACAAGTTATTCTCTATAAAGTATTGGACAAGTTGGTTACAGAATGCCAGCTCAAAAATCTTGGAGAAAGATGGCAAAATACTTATAGGTCTGTAGTTCTTATAATCATTTATATCTCCTTTCTTATGGATAGGCTTGACTATAGCAATCTTCAAAGCTTCTGGAAATATTCCATGCCTCAAGGAGTTATTCACTATGAAGTTCAGTGGTTTTAATATTTCATCCCTCGTTTCTCTAACAATGTTATTAGATATTCCATCATATCATCTTGTTTGCTGGTTTTTTAACGATTTTATTATTAACATAAGTTGTTCTTCAGTAATTGAAACAGTTGACATTTCTGTGGTGTGTTGGTTCTCTGGTGTGGTGCCATGTCTTTCTTGCGTATTTCCTCTAGTGTTTATCAAGTTCGATGCTGCATTGACAAAGAAATCGTTTAGTTTATCCGCAACCTCAGGGGAACCCTCCATGGGAAATTTGGTATCATTATTTCCATTCTTCAGGGAATTAATTATTGTCCACACAGTTTTATTCTTGTTGTCTGACTTCTGAATCATTTCCTCATATAATTTAGATTTTTGTTTTATCAATAGCTGATCATATTGTTTCTTGACTTCTTTATATTTTTCTTTGTATTTATCATCTTTCATGCTGAGCAGAAGTAGTACATCTAGCTGATTTTTAAGGTGCGTAATATGTGGATCTCTGATGATTTTCTTTTGTTTACATTTCGTTGGTATTTTCACATTAGGACAGGCCATATTTAGATGTTCATTATATATTTTATAAAAAAGATTCAACTGTTCATCTACTTTATGTGTTTCCATTCTGTACAGTTCCAACCAGTCTTGATCTCTCAAACTTGCTTTGAACTTCTTTAAATTTTCTGGGGAGTAAATTCTTCTATAACTGAATTTGGGAATTGATCTAGCATGTCTGAGCGATATCATTTGTGCACTGTGGTCTGATATGTGTGTATGAAGTACCTCAGTGGAAAAGGGGACTTCAAGTCGGGTGTACATACCATCAATCGAAGATGCAGTTGTTGACGTAATTCTGGTAGGTTCAAAAATATTCTGCTTAATGTTATAGGTGCTGAGAAAATTCAGCCATTCATTCTTCTTTCTTGTTTCTTTTAGCATGTTAATATTGAAGTCTCCAAGTATCATTATTTGTGTATGTTCATTTTTTATATTGTCTAGTATATATGTTAATTGACTTATCATTGTTTCCTGATTACCATTGTTGTACACGACTATTAAAATAATTTTCTTGCTGTCTATTGAAATTTCAACTGCTGCGCACTCGAATTCCCCACTTCTTGATTTCTTACTGATGTTATTAATTTCTCTAGTTTTTACATCCTTCCTGGCAAATATTGCTACTCCTCCATGTTCACCCACTTTTCTACAAAATTTGGCCCTCAATGTAAAACAATGTAATACTAGGGTTATACTGGAGGGAAGGAGGGTCATACACGCTTCGCTTTCATAGGTCGATATGAAAGACTTAATATCACAGAAAGAAAGGAAGACCAAGGAACAGAGGCATCAAGAACAACTGGAAGAAAGTAAATGAATATAGGTGATTCCACATGAATAATCTCTACACCAGCTGACTGATAAGAAAACAGCTGTCTCTCGCGAAGAGCTCGAAAATATGTCGATGACAAATTTATTCAGAATCTGAGTGAACTGAACTCAAAATATTCATTTAAAATATATAAAACAAAACCGGGAAAACTCGTCCTTCATAAAGAATTCTCGTCCTTCATAAAGATTAAACGGATAACCAATGCACGTAATATAACAACAATCCCAACAAATCGGAGAACACTTCCAATAACGTTTGCACCTCAAGACATGCACATAATGTACGTTTCTTTGCTTCAAAGATGACCGCTTGATAAGAGATTTAGACTGATTTTACACGCTTGTTCTGGGAAACAGCGAGTTATCGTTTTGTCCAAATGACTTTAATTTTAGAACTTCAAGCCGAAAATGGTATCCAACAACTAGATTGGACGCCGCTTTCGTCCATCCCTATGTGGTCTAACTATTGAAGGAAAGGAACTAGCGACTAGCGCCTCGAAATTTTCATATTAGTTTTGGAGTCCAAACTTCTTGATTGAGTTCGTTATTGAGTAAAATTGACCAAACGTTTCCGCTTCTATTTGACATTTCAAAGTTAGTTTTTCAATATCTCAAGAAAAACGAATGCAACGGTTTGAAACTTCGAAATTAGTTACGGAATACAAATGAACAACTTCGTGCAGGATTTAATTGCTATTTTTTGAGATAATTGATCAGATTACGATTGAATTCAGTCCAGACCTTGGAGTCAAAATGTAATAACGTGTTTCAGATTTCAATGCGAGCTAATATCTATTTTCGGAGATACGGAAAAAAATTTTGAATTTGAATTTCATAGGTTATTTGAAATATAAGATTATTTCCTCAATATCTCAAGAAAAACTGGAGCGTTCAAATTGAAACTTTACAACTAGTTGTACAACATCGACGCGCTATGATATGCAAAATTTCGTTAGGATGATATCGGTGAAAGAAATTGAAAAATTGGTTTCGAAAATATTCCATATTTTTTTTGAAAAACATTTCATTTTCGGAAAACAACTCATTAAATTCAACAGTAGTGCTCCCAGTCTTTCTGTTTGGTCCCATATTTATTACCAGAGGTTTTGTATAAAAATGTCGAATTTCTGGTCTTTTCGAAATTCTGAGATTATGTATCTATTTGATATTAGTTATGGAATACTAACACATAACTTTATGCAGAGTTTCCCTAGGATTGTACCTAAAAACTTGAAATATTTTAGGCGCGAAAATTGACATATTTTTTTCTAATATCTATGAAGATGAATATTCGATCTATTTTAAATTTGAAAATCTCTTGTTGATTGTTAACCTCAAGGTATGTGCCAAACTTATGTCACATTACATACAATACAGACAGATGAATTTATTCTAAAAAAATTCGAGAAAAGCACTGACATGAGGTCAGCAGGTTCCATGCGCTTGTTCAAATTCATTGTCAAAGCGGTCACCTATTCACGTACTGTATTGACCCCGCCACAGGCAGCTTCACTTCCTGATTGAAAGATTTGGCGATCTTCTTTTCATATGGTTCCAAAAATTCTGCATGCATCTGAAGCTACCATTTTATCAAAAACTAGATTTTAATTCGATTTGGTCTGTAATTTTGAAAATATTGGATTAATAAAATTCTGAATAGGTATCTTTATCAACGGAATCATTAGGCGAATTTCGCGGACAGCCTAACCGCCGTTTGTAAGCAAAATAACTCCTGGAAGAATCTACTTGATAATTGTAAAGTAGAAATCCGTTCATGGAAAAGATATTAATCGACAGATATTTTTCTTCTGGTTATGTTTGATTGTGAAGTAGATTTTAATTATGATTACAAAGGTCGCATTCGCGAATTGGTGAAATCCACCCAATCATTCCTCAGATATACCTTTTCAAAATTTAATTTTCCTGAGAAAACAGATACTATCGATTTGAAATCCAGAACTTCCAAGAAGGGCAGCTTGAAGGTTCATGAGAAATATCGTGAGGACTATAAGATCAATAGAACGCCAAATATAAAATATTGGGAGGAAAATTTCGAAATATTTCTTTGATTTGATCGAACGGTCATCACTAAATTCTGCACAAATTTGGTCATGGTCAGCAATTGCTCACTAATTACCAGGTTTTATTTTTTTGGAATCTATCGAGTTATTCCGGAAATAATAACGATTCCTATGAATTATCTAAGAAATTTGACATAAGAATTTCATATATCCCCAAAGATTAATATATGATAGGAATTGGTCTAATGGAGGAGAAAGAGCTCCAGTAATAATAAATTAACATAATGAACGTCATGCACATCGTTCGAAGTATTCTGCACTCCATGGTGGGATTCGCAAGATGCTTCCAGAAGATGGCGCGCTGTACGTTGTTAAAGTGCAGTGGTCCATCTGAAAGATGACAAGTATCGAGATTCCCTCTGTGGTTTTATCCAAGGTAAGTTAACCTGACGATCAGTAACAACTGTGAAACAGCTGTAGTCATTCTCCTTGGATCCGCTTTTTCGGTGTAGATGTTTTGGTTGATTGGATGATTAGCTCTGATCAAGGGGGAACATTTGTTTATTTATGGACGGATATTTGTCGTTGTGATTATGTTAATTAATATACGATGACACTAAAATTTCAAATCCTAATACCGAATAATGACTCCAATGTCTGTGCTAAATTCCATCGCAATCTGATGTATATTTGTGGAAAATTCGGAAAATTTCGGATTTTTTTTACACATTTTTCACCATTATAATAGTCAGGACATTTAGCATGTTACGCAGCACTGTTTTGCAGTTAGGAACCAATTGTCCACCTGATCGCCTTAGAACGTCTTGGGGTATTTTAAGTTTCAAATGACAATGAAATTTAGAATACCATCGTGCAACTTAATTATTTATTCGAAAATTTTTCATATTTTTTAGAAATTTTTTTCCTCAGAGAATGTCACTCAGATTTCACAAATTGGGCACAGACCTAATAATTAGCTTTCAACAACAATGTTTCAAATCTTAATTCGAGCCGATATTTCTTTTCGGAGATATCAGGAAAAAAATATGTCAAATTTCATTGTGATTTGAAATTTCATCGTTATTTCCTGAATATCTCAAAAAGAACTTATTCGATCAGGTAGAAACTTCGTAATTAGTTCTGGAAAACTAACGTGCAAAATTTTGTGTTGATCCAGTTATGAGATAATGGAGAGGAAATCATTCAAAAGTTTTCCACATTTTTTGTTCGAACATTTTTTTTTCGCGGAGATAATCAATTAGATTGCTATCAAATTTTCAAATTACAATGGGATCTGATGTTCATTATTGGAATCATAGAAAAAGAATACGTCAAATATCGTGGTTTTTTGGAAGTTCGAGCTTATTTCCTCAATATCTCAAGAAATACAGATGCAATTATATTTGAACCTCGTAATTAGTTGGAAAATTCCTACGTGCAACATGATGCTAAATTTCGTGTGTATCTAGTTCCTAGAAAATTTTCAATGGATCACTATTATTATTCGTAAGAATAAGCACATGTAAATCATCATTCTGGGTAAAAATATTTGAAATACAAACATTCAGAAATAATAAAAGCGCTAGGGAGGAGTATGCAATATATCATTAGTTTATTATTGAAAGATTTGTAATATTTTACCCTCAAACTACTTTTTATAATGCATAAACAACAGGACGTATAACTATAACAGAATGTAACTACGAAATATTTATCAATAAGTCCAATACAATCATTCGACATCATTTGAGATTCAAATTCAGTTCGCCGTTAAATTAAATTCTGAGGAAATGCAACGATGTTGAATAATTCCCGAATATTGCTAAATTTTCAATATTTGATAACGCAGCAATATTTCAAATATATCGAATCATGCGGGATAGACACATGGTTATCAAAATCAGATTGGAATGAATATAGGTAACCTGGATATTTTCTGCTCATCTGGTATACGCAAGCTATACATCATATCAGAATATTATATAGGGTTGGGATAAAGTATGGAACCAACTAAATATCTTTGAAACGAAAGGGATAATATTTTTGAAATTTCACAGGTAAATGCAATGGCGTAAAATGCATCTGATGTATTATACAATATTTTGTTGGTAATATACTTTCGGTTGAACCGGAAATACCCTCAACTTTTTCAATTTATATGGGACCTCCTGTATATCTTTGCAGATGTTAAAAAGGCCTGGGATTTCGAATGCGCACATACTAAGTTTAGTGTAAAATCTAGAAAAGTGAGGAATTATAGCAGGTTAATCAACTTCTTTTGAGAGTTTTGCATTACCTTAAAGACGTCCAGATAAACAAATTGATGTTGTGTGTATGCATAGTAAGTAATAAACGAGTACGATCTGGAGGTAACTGTTGCCCAAGTTTCAAATTCGAATCTACAAAAATTCAATTTTACAATTAAGAATGGCTCATTCAAGAGAAAGAAATCGTATTTATTGAACAATTGAATTTATGTGACTTCGAATTTGACGCTTGAGCTGGAATTACCGCTATACAGGGTCTTTCACGAGGAACCTCACCCATATTTATACGGGAAACTACTGAACGTATTTTCATGAAATTCAGCACTTATAAGTATTTCACGATGTTGATGAAATCTAAAATATTTTCAAGGCATGAGCACCTCCGGTTTTTCCGGAAATGACGTCAACTTCCGTTTTTCAAATTAGAACACCATTTTTTTATTGCAGAAATAGATTCCTTAGAAAATTTCAATTTATTTTGATGTAACATTTTTCAGTTTTGGTTGGAAAATTCTCTCTGAGCGGGAAAATTCGAAAACAAAATCGAAAATAGAGCTCCGCTGAAACAAGAATAACTTCAAGGTTTTTGGATGGAAAATTTTCATTTTTGGGATTTTTCAAGATGTAAGATTGATGTATCCACTTTAAAAATTGAAATCGCGATTCATGATACAGGGGGTGAAAAAATCTCTTTCAAAGTTAGGGATGACAAAATCGTGAAAAATCAATTTTTTTCAAATTACAACCCCATTTTTTTATGGCAGATATTGAATCTACGTTAAAAAATAATGTGAGTGTATGCATTACACCCTTGCCCTAAAATGGATATTTTCTGAGTTATTCACAAAAAACTGTTTTTCGTCTTGAATTTTCAGCTATTTCTTTTCCCTTCACGCCAAGAAGATGAAATTTTCAGGAACTGTTATTTGAACCATGCTGTAGATTTTTCACCCCTTCTTGAAACCGACTTCAAGTTACTATTAGGAGAACCATGGCAAACTCTCGCAGTTATAACTAGAGAAGATGCTCAAAGTTTTGACCGTTAATTTCTAGACATTTATTTATACGTCTCAGGAATGCTTCGTGCGTTGCTCTTCTTATTTCATCGGGAGGAAGAGATCTGCAAAAGTGTTTAAAAACCAAATTGAGTTTCAAAACTATGAATCTAAAAATCTAAACAAACCTGAACGCATTTCTGACTCGTTCTATGCAGTCCTATTTATCAGTCAGGGGAGTTGAGTAGACAATATATTTTATCCTACCCCAAACATAATAGTCTAAAGGAGTTAAATCGGGAGAACGTGGTGGCCAAAGATGTGGACCATTGTTCGCCAACCATCGATCTTCAAATAGCCTGAAGAAGATATTTGACACATTGAGTGAATTGTGTGGAGGCGCGCCATCTTGTTGATACCATAGGTCATTATGGTTCTGTACTAGCGGCTCAATTATTTGAGTCAATATGTCAGAATATCTATCTCCTAAGGGAGAACATTCTTTAAATAATGCAAACATGTGTAGTGTTCTATCTTACCAGTTAAAGTCCCATCATAAATGTGAACATCGAGAATTTCAAGATGTAAGATTGATGTATCCACTTTAAAAATCGAAATCGCGATTCATGATACAGGGGGTGAAAAAATCGCTTTCAAAGTTAGGGATGAGAAAATCGTGAGAAACCAATTTTTTCGAATTAGAACCCCATTTTTTTATGGCAGATATTGAATCTACGTTAAAAAATAATGTGAGTGTATGCATCACACCCTTGCCCTAAAGTGGATATTTTCTGAGTTATTCACAAAAAACTGTTTTTCGTCTTGAATTTTCAGCTATTTCTTTTCCCTTCACGCCAAAAAGATGACATTTTCAGGAACTGTTACTTAAACCATGTTTTAGATTTTACTACCCTAATATGCAAGAGAAAAAAGTTACAGGTTGTTCCTAAATAGATGGCGAATTTGGATTCGAATTTGTATCGGAAACCTCTTTATTTCAACTAATCGGCCATCGGTTTTCTCTCCAGTGATAAATAAATAATTCCTTATGAACCATATGCAAAAACTCACCATGTTTTACATTATTTTTTTTTAATGATAGATATCATTAATTACATCTGCCAAATTCCTCTTTATTCAGTAGCATTTTGTGTTTACTATTAATTTGGTGATAATTCGTATTAAGTTATAAAATCGATCACCATGCCTAATTTTACCAATGAAGATTATTTAAATCTCATTCTACTTCATGGAGAATGTAATAAAGTTGTAGATAGAACGATTCGACTGTTCATTGAGAGGTTTCCTGACCGACCCAGACCAACGAGAGATACCATTAACAGAACCATGACAAACTTGAGAAATGTCGGATCTTTCGTTAAGAAAACTACACACAGAGAAAAAAGTGTAGTAGAAGATGAGAACAACGAAATTACAGTTCTTGCATATTTTCGTGTGAATCCTCAAAATTCTCTCAAAGATGCCGAGATTGATCTGGGATTATCTCAATCGAGTGTTTCGAGAATATTAAAAAAACATAAAATGCACCCATATAAATTCAATAGGGTACAGCATTTGAAGGAAACTGATTTCGTCAGGAGAACAGAGTTTTGCGAAGCTATGATGATTCGATTTCAAGAGAATGAAAACTTTTTGGACTGTATAATTTGGACAGATGAATCTAAATTCACAAAGAATGGTTCTTTCAATAGGCATAACAGTCATTATTGGGATGAAGAGAACAACCACCACTTCAGACAATGGAACTTTCAAGAGACCTGGAGTTTCAATGTTTTTTGCGCCATCAAAAATAATGCAATTCTCGATGTTCACATTTATGATGGGACTTTAACTGGTAAGATAGAACACTACACATGTTTGCATTATTTAAAGAATGTTCTCCCTTAGGAGATAGATATTCTGACATATTGACTAATAATTGAGCCGCTAGTACAGAACCATAATGACTTATGGTATCAACAAGATGGCGCGCCTCCACACAATTCACTCAATGTGTCAAATATCCTCTACAGGCTATTTGAAGATCGATGGTTGGCGAACAATGGTCCACATCTTTGGCCACCACGTTCTCCCGATTTAACTCCTTTAGACTATTATGTTTGGGGTAGGATAAAATATATTGTCTACTCAACTCCCCTGACTGATAAATAGGACTGCATAGAACGAGTCAGAAATGCGTTCAGGTTTGTTTAGATTTTTAGATTCATAGTTTTGAAACTCAATTTGGTTTTTAAACACTTTTGCAGATCTCTTCCTCCCGATGAAATAAGAAGAGCAACGCACGAAGCATTCCTGAGACGTATAAATAAATGTCTAGAAATTAACGGTCAAAACTTTGAGCATCTTCTCTAGTTATAACTGCGAGAGTTTGCCATGGTTCTCCTAATAGTAACTTGAAGTCGGTTTCAAGAAGGGGTGAAAAATCTACAGCATGGTTCAAATAACAGTTCCTGAAAATTTCATCTTTTTGGCGTGAAGGGAAAAGAAATAGCTGAAAATTCAAGACGAAAAACAGTTTTTTGTGAATAACTCAGAAAATACCCATTTTAGGGCAAGGGTGTGATGCATACACTCACATTATTTTTTAACGTAGATTCAATATCTGCCATAAAAAAATGGGGTTGTAATTTGAAAAAAATTGATTTTTCACGATTTTGTCATCCCTAACTTTGAAAGCGATTTTTTCACCCTCTGTATCATGAATCGCGATTTCGATTCTTAAAGTGGATACATCAATCTTACATCTTGAAAAATCCCAAAAATGAAAATTTTCCATCCAAAAACCTCGAAGTTATTCTTGTTTCAGCGGAGCTCTATTTTCGATTTTTTTTTCGAATTTTCCCGCTCAGAGAGAATACTCCAACCAAAACTGAAAAATGTTACATCAAAATAAATTGAAATTTTCTAAGGAATCTATTTCTGCAATAAAAAAATGGTGTTCTAATTTGAAAAACGGAAGTTAACGTCATTTCCGGAAAAACCGGAGGTGCTCATGCCTTGAAAATATTTTAGATTTCATCAGCATCGTGAAATACTCATAAGTGCTGAATTTCATGAAAATACGTTCAGTAGTTTCCCGTATAAATATGGGTGAGGTTCCTCGTGAAAGACCCTGTATAGTATTCGTTTATATCCTATACTATGAATACTTACAACATCAATTTATTAATTTGAACGTTTGTACCGGCGTGAACTTGGCAACCACTTCTCAGCTGCCAAATTATTCCAGCAACCAAATGACCAGTGGCGTCAAGACGAATTTCGACTAACGAAACGAATTTTTAAAGTTGACTTCACTTGATCGACTACCGGTATTTTCACGAATGACCTAGTCAAAAATGTTTTGCCAAGTTAATATTTGGTATAAGTACTCTTTAATGGGTATGGAATAACTTATCCGAAGGATATTGATTTGCAGGTCGTCTATGGGGTAGTTCATAACTGTCAATTTTTCGAAATTTCCACGAATTACCCACACAAAAATGTTTAGCCAAAAGTAACTATGCCAAATATCCACTTGGCAAAACATTTTTGACTGGGTCATTCGTGAAAATGTCGAAAAATTGACATGTGTAAACTACCCCTTGGACGACCTGCAAATGAATCTCCTTCGGATATAATATTCGATATTCAATGAAGAGTAATTATGCCAAATATCAACTCGGCTCAATATATTGACTGGGTCATTCGTGGAAATTTCGGAAAATTGACAGGTGTAGACTTCCCCTTAGACGGCCTGCAAATGAATCTCCTTTGGATGAGGATCCATTGAAGAGTTACTATGCCAAATATCATCTTGGCTAAACATTTTTGACTCGGTTATTTTTGTAAATTTCGAAGAATTGATATTTGTTAACTACCTCTTAGACGGGCTGCAAATGAATCTCCTTTGGATTTGTCTTTCTTTATCCATTGAAGAGTAACTAAGCCAAATATTAACTTGGCTAAACATTTTTCACTGGGCCATTCGTGGAAACTTCGAAGAACTGACAGGTGTAAACTAACCTTTAGATGGCATGTAAATGAATATCCTTTGGATACGTTGTTCTATACCAGTTGAAGAATAACTTCGTCAGATATCAACTTGGCTAAACATTTCCGAATGAGCCATTCGTAGAAATTTCGAAAAATTGACAGGTGTAAACTACCCCTTAGACGACCTGCAAATAAATCTTCTTTGGAAATGTTGTTTTTCATTCATCGAATAGTAACTATGTCGAATTTCAACTTGGCTCAACATTTTTGACGGGGTCATTCGTAGAAATTCCGAAAAATTTACAGTTGTAAACTACTCCTTAGACGGCCTGCAAATCAATCTCCTTCGAATATGTTATTCCATATCCATTAAAGAGTTACTTTGTCAAATATCAACTTGGTTGAACATTTTTGACTGGGTCATTCGTGGAAATTTCCAAAGATTGAGAGGTGTAAACTACCCCTTAGACGGCCTGCAAATGAATCTACTTGGATTTGTTGTTCTCTATCCATTGAAGAGTGACTATGCCAAATATCAACTTGGCTTAACGTTTTTGACTGGGTTATTCGTTGAAATTCTGAAAATTTTACAGGTGTGAACTACCCCTCAGACGGCCTGCAAATCAATCTCCTTCAGATTTGTTATTCCATATACATTCAAGAGTAACTATAGTAAATATCAAATTAGCTAATCATTTTTCACTGGGTCATCCGTGAAAATACCGGGATGTAGCCCATCGTTAATTGATTCGCATAATTCTCGTTCATCTATAACATGAAGGTGTGTATTGAAATGCCATAAATACCTTATCGAATTCGATTAAGTGAACTCAACTTCAAAATTTTTACTTCGCATCTTCAAAACGGATCGTTTCGTTAGTCGAAATTTCTCCCGACGCCACTGGTCTTTGGCTGCTGGAATTAATTTTGCTGCTGGAAAGTGGCTGCCAAGTTCACGCCGGTAACGTTTTTACGGTAATGTGAAAAACTCAAAAGTGTATGATTCTTTCTCAACGTTCACTCCGAACATATTCAATGAAGGATTTATATCATTTTCTGGTTTCTTCTGATTTTTCTTTTGTCAGATGAAATTGTGGCATTATTTTTTCTGTTGAAAACCCAATAAAGCTTATATTACGGACTCTTCAATGTCACAACGAATGCCGCAAAAATATTGCGCTACAGTGAAAATTAGTGGGCAATCATTCGTAAATCCGAAAACACATGGCATTCGTTGCAGCATGAACTAACTGGCCTTGAAGGCTACAATATTTAGCTTTATTTCCGGTTTGTGGTTCACTTTCAGATGCGATTTCTGTTTCCTGATTGTATGAGTTGCATCAACGAGCCAATTAGGAAACAGTAATCTCATTTGAAAGTGAACCAGGATCAGAACCAAAACTCAACAGAGAGCTCTTCATGTTTGCAACGTGAAAGCGGTGATTTTGGTTTATTATTTGATGAAATCAAATAATAAACCTTAGTGATTGACCAAAAAAAAAAAAATTACCCCCCCTGAAAATTTCACAGTTTACATTTTAGGGTATGTAGATTTGAATGAACTAATAAAAAAAAATCCGTCCGTCCGCCGTCCGTTGTCTGGGGATTTTTTCTGAAAGTACCGAACCGAAATCCCTGAAACTTGGTAGAAAAATCTTGTGTCGCTCGGCACTGATCCTCCAAGCTTTTCAGCAGGATCAGTTTACCCTAAAGGCTCGAAATGGGGGGTTGGAGGGAAAAAAATTATTTTTCGAAAACTTACTATCGAATTTTCACGAAACTTTCAGTATTCATTACCGTTGCATAACCAAACCTAAAAATGTTTACCCGGATAATTTCCGATCAGTGGTTCCTGAGGTATGAAGAAAAAAGCTGCAAATTTTGGGGTGAAAAACCAATGAGTTATAAATAGTATACAGCGTGTCAAAAAAGGAACGTAAATCTTCAATAATTTTTTAACGAAGAATTATCAAGGAAAATACTTGCATCCGTCGATTTCAAATTTCGAAAGCAATTTATCCTGTGTTTCCTTGAATTTGATATTTCTCATCCCCAACGCCACGCACCCCCCTACTTAAATTTTTCAAATTAGAATATATGGGTTGTGATACATCAAATGAAAGGTGATTCGATTACCTACTCAGCGATTTGACTGAAAAAAGAATTTGTTGTGCCGTTTTTCAATGGAAAATTAGGAATTAATTCATAATTTGTGATTGGAGAGTACAGCAATCAGACCATTATTCTTTTTTTTATATAATAATAATCATAATAATAATAATAATAATGTTTATTCAAATTTCAAATAGCACAATTCCAAAAGATACAATTGACTAATAATTAATAATTATCATTATGGGAAATCCACGAATCCATGGATTTGTAATTCCTAAAGCAGGTCTTCCTATGCTTTTTTGGATTCGAAATCTCCCACCCTTCACGTTCCACAACCCCATTATTTTTTTTCAAATAGTGATACATATATGGATTGTGATATATCGAATGGAAGTACATTCCATTGCATATTGAGTGGCGTGACTGAAAGAAGAATTTGTTAAGCTATTTTTTCATAAGAAAGTAAACAATTTATGAGTGGTGTCAGGTTCTTATTCTTGAAATAAAAAATGTTGAAAAATATCCTCCTAACCGCCGATTTCTGTTTTCGAAGTTTAAGAAATAAATGCAGAGGGGGGGGTTTATACCATTTTTTGGATGTTATATTTTTTCACTCCTAATATTTGAAACGGAACTATTGAAAAGTAAATGAAAATTATTTTTTTTAGGGGGGGGTTTCTACCCTCAAACCTCAACAGTTTTTTTTTTCGGAAAAATATTGCATGTGATATATCGCATCAAAGGTCATTCGATGACAAATTCAGTTATGTGAACGAAAATGAAAGTTAATCATTAATTCAATTCAAATTACAAATCCATGAGTTCGAGGATTTCCCTTAGTAATAATGAAAGTGTTTTTGGGACAAAAATTCATGTTGAGAATTATAGTGAAGTCAGATTTTAGAGAATCTTGTAGAGGACATTTTGAAGAAAACACATTTTTACCATCATATGGTCTATAGATATGTAGGGTACTCGTTTTCATGAAGGTTCATCCAGAATACTTTCAACAATATTTAAACTATACCAATACTAGGCGCACAGATACATACCATTACCCACGTCACACTTCAACCTTAACAGAGACATCCAACTTGCAAGTTTTTGAAATTACTCTCTATAATGCAATTGTTGACTGTGAACCATTTTATTTCAGTGAATTTTTGATTTTGAACAAGTGAATTGTTTTGAGTTATGTATTCTGTTTTGATGGAACCAACCTTATTGTATTTCAATAAGATTTTGATTGAATAAATAAATTATTATTATTTTTATTACAGAGCCATAAATTATCGACTATACGTTAAACTTCGAAAATTAACTATCGGGAACACAGTTACTGATGATAATGTCAACAGGAATCAAGATACCAACAAATTAAATAATATATATTCATATGGTTTACAGTACATCAAAAACAAAGCCAATATAAAGAGAAGGAACAAAATATAAAGAATTCTCTGTGCACCTGAATGTTGAGGAGTGCATCGTTGTCCGTGATGTCTGTGTTCTAACCTAAATGTTTTTCTGTAGTGAATTGGGTGTTTTCAACAACAAAGAAAAGATCTATTGGCCAATTTGAAGATTTGTATACTGAATGATTGAAAGATCTGTTGATGATGAATTTTTAAGTAATTTGATGAGTGTTGTCTATATAATTTTCAAGAAACGGACATTGATGATGAGGATTTATTCTGGTATAGTTTTGATATGGCTAAGCTGTCATAACCTCGACTTGAACGTGAGTGGTCTTGTAAATTTTGGTTTGTATGTTACACAGTATGTATGTTTTTTGTAGGTTCCTGAAGAAGCTAATAAAATTAGCGAAAGCTAGAATGATTTGAAAAGTGTTTTCGGATTGCCCTTGACCAGACTGTGTTCCCGATAGTTTATTTTTGAAATATTATTATTACTATCAATTAATAAAAGAATAATGGTCTGATTGCAGTACCCTCCTGACCACAAATTCCAAATTATCGCCTAATTTTTCAACGAAAAACGGCACAAGCAATAGTACTTTAAGCCACATCGCTGAGTGAGAAATATCAAATTCAAAAGAGCACAGGATAAATTGGTTTTGAAAGCAGAAATCGACGGGTTCGAGGATATTCCTTAATAATTCTTCGTACAAGCATTATCGACGGGTTACGTTATTTTTTCCGCACGCTATATAAGTTTTATTTAAGATATCAATGGAATTGGGTTACTTAACTGAGAAAATAATAAACCCTTGTGTAAAAATTGCAGCGTATTTATTGCGGATTTAGAAATTATCGTTCATCGATTCCCACCGTGCCACCCTATTTTGCGGCAGTCGTTGTTACATGAACAAGCCCTGAAGGTTGATTCTAACTATACGTTCCGTAACCTTCCAGTATCCTTTCCGTAAAATATTATAAAGTGTAAATGAGTTGATGTATGCACACTATGAATTCCTTTCACGTTCCTTTTAAATAACATTTTCACCTACTAAATTTTGACGTAAATCGTACGGAAAGTATACTGGAAGGTTACGGAACGTTTAGTGAGAATCAACCTTTATACGAAGAGATGAACTATTTGCACTGGTGTATTTCATATGTATATTCTCGTATCATGCGTAAAAACATATGGTACCCTGTTCACATTTGTTGTGCTAAATTTTTCCTATACACGCCATGTTTTTCAGTACTCAAAAGTTTGATATTTTGATCTTGCTCAAAAGAATATGTACATAAGAATCGATATATTTCAAAACAGAACATTGCAAGCAAGTTTCAATCTTTGAAAATGTGAAACATTTGTACACTTGTTATTACATCTTGAATTTCTCTACTCCAAATAATGAATTCGAAATATTCGAATTGTACTCTCGACCGATCGTGAACTCAATAACTTTCGGAAGCAACAACTTAGAAACTCCATATTTGTAGAACACCTTGAGAACGAATGCCAAATTCTTCATTTCATTTCTCTAATATTTCCAAAAATACAAATTATATCGAATTGAAACCCAATACTTTATTGAAAAATAACAGCTTTAAGTTTCATACTGAATTTTGTGCGCTTAATATTATCAGAAGATCGCAAAATATTGAATATTTAAAAAAATTCGAAATCTTATTTAAAATTGTTTCAATGACACAATCATCACGGAATTCAGCGCAACGACAACCTGTATTCAATTTAGATGTCAAGTTTCATTATGATTGAATCAGTAGTTTTCGAATCATTCCGGAAAAAAATGATATCAAGAGAAAACACACGAAATTTGACAAATTTTTCTCCAATATCTCCTAAAATTAGAACTGTATCGAACTGAAATTTGGTACACTACTGTGAAGTATGGAGCAGAAATTCAAATGCTCATAACTTCGAAAGCATTCAACCGATTTAGCCCATTAACGAAATTAACCGCCGCATACTTTGCGCGACATATCCTTACAGTTTCAAGTGACTAGCCTGCTCCATTCCACAGTTATCGTATCCAGACAGACAGAATCAATTTTCACTTGATTTTTTCATCACTGAATCCTACCTAGTCGTTTTTGAGGACATTCTCAGGAAAAATTCGAAAACTATAATGAAATAATAATAGTAATAATAATAATGATAATAATAATAATAATAATAATAATAATAATAATAATAATAATAATAATAATAAAAACAATAATAATAATAATGATAATAACAATAATAATAATAATAAATTGCTGAAAGGATGGTTTATGACCAAAACTCAGACCAGAAAATGCAACTTACCACTAAGGAAAATAAACAACACTGAAAGAAAGATTCGAGAAACTGATAAAATTTTAAACGTTGAATTGACAGAAATTTTTAAGAAGGACTCAAAAAATTATGATGACATATCGAACCTTGATGAACTGATATATTCAGCCGCAGAAGCAATACAAGACAAACTACTTCTTAAGAAAGAGAGTAAAGAGAAATCTACAGAAAACAACCCACCCTGGAAAGTGAGAAATCAGTATAAAATATCAAAATTGCGAAAACACCTCTCACAACTCAAAGAGAGCGAATTCTTGAATGCTTAGAATCCGCCAAACGATTCTCTAGATAAAACCATTCAAAATTTTATTTTCACGATCTTTCAAAAATTAAAATTAGATCGAATTGAAATCCAGAAGAAAAAAAAAATAATTCCCTCTCTCAGAGTTCTCATTTCATTCTAGTTAATGCAATTACTTTCTTTGTCTGTCATTTATTATCGAACCTCGAAAAAAATGTGTTTGTTCTTCTGCATTATCAATAACAGCATTTCGTTGTAATTTTATTCAATACTACCCTCTTGAAAATGGTCCGCCTCCTTGATTTTCATACTCATGGCAACTAAATTGTCGAATAGTGTCTGTTTTGTGATGTATTAAACACTTATGTTTATCACCTAAAAATGCAACTTTTGGGTGATTTTGTTCAACATGACCTCCTCCAAAATTATTTGACTCCCTGATTTTCTTACTCTTAAGCAACTAGATTGTCGAATAGTTTCTGTTTGGTCATGAATCAAACACATATTTTTATCACCTTAAAAATGCAACTTCGGGGTGATTTTGTTTATTGCTAAATTGATTTGTCTCCTTGATTTTCTTACTCTACAGCAACTTACTTACCGAATAGTTTTTGTTTGGTCTTGAATCAAACACTTATTTCAGTCGCGTAAAAAATGCAAATTTGGGGCGATTCGGTTCAATGATGCCCCCTCCAAAATGATTTGTGTCCTTGATTTCTCTACTTTATGGCAATCGGATTGTCGAATTATTCTTGTTTGGTTCTGAATCAAACATATTTTTAGCCAATATTTTTTCGCAACTTCTTTGTATGCGCAGTACCTGGTGTACCCTGGTAGGACAGAAAGGCTGTGGATTACCTACTAATCTATCCTAAAGATACCATCATGTAAAATTTCAATTTGAATCAAACAATTCATGATACATGTGTCATGAGTTATCGGACTATTGGTATAATATAGAACCACTCGACTAAATTAAGGATCTAAATATTTACTGGCGGCGTATTCTTATGTCACCTGAATGAACTGTATCGTTCAGGCTGTAGGTATGTTGTATGTTTCAATGCATCTATACGTGATTTTATTTGGAGGTATTTCATTTGGAGGTGAATTTGTTCTGTTTTAATGCCTGATATGAGTGTTCGATGAGATTCAATATCAATAAATACTATTTTCTATTAATTTTTCATCATTTTTTTAAGAGTCTGGTGTTCAGATGCCGTCTAACAGCGACCGTAAACACAATAATATCCGGAAGAAACAACTTCGAAATCCGATACTTGTAGAGTAGGTTTGGACTTTGGTAACGAAGGCTGAATTAGTAAATGAATAAAATCCACAATATGATTCCGCAAATATGCCCATTAAAAATTTTATTTTTCACATATTTCTAAAACTATAGATTAGATCGAATTAAAATCCAGTACTTCATCACAAAATGACAGTTCGGAGGATCATACAGAATAACAAGAGGATAATATGAATAGAAAATCAATATATTGAATATTTGAAAAGAAAATATTCGAAATTTTTTTCAAATCGTTCTAATCACAGAAGCACCATGGAATTCGGCACAAAGTTGCTCATCAGCATTTTCAAACTAGCTGCCAAGTTTCTTGATTATTCAATCAGTATTTCTTGAGTTATATCGGAAAAAACAACGATATCAAGAAAAAAACAAGAAATTTCACATATTTTTTTCCAATGTCTCCAAAATTTATGGTCTTATCAAAATAAAATTTGATACACCGCTGTAACATATGACGCTCAGAGAACAAGCAGAAGCTTCTTCCGTATTTAATGAACATTTTCCGGAAACCGGAGTCGTCATTAGAGAGTCCAACCTAGTTGTTTGAGAACATTTTCTGGAAAAAATTCGAAAATTGATTTGAAAAACATGGTAAGCAACCGAGCAGAAAAAACGGACCACCTTTTGTGACCGAAAAATTGATATTTTGTCGAATTCGGGCATCGCAGCATCATAAAAACCTAGATTTCTCCTTCTTTCATAGAGATATGGAACAACTCAGGATAGTTTAACGGATGTAGGTCAGTATAACCGAAGGCTCAATTGGAAAAAGGGTCGACATTTCGATTTATTTGAACTCTTTTTCGGGGCTCTGAAACATTTACATACATACAGCATACTAAACTGGATCGGAAGCTACCTTCATTTTCAGGTGGCCTTCATTAAAAGGTAAATGTCGTATTTTACGATACGTTCAACACACAGAGCGACACATGCCTACTTGCATTGCAGTTCAACCTCAACTAAACACGGTCGAGGTGAGAAAAGGTAGAAAAGCACTGCCGTGAAGGCAGCAGCTTTTGCGCGCATGTTCAATGTAGATGACCGCTTTGGCAACGGATTTGAACATGCACGCAAAAACTGCTGCCTTCACGGCAGTGCTTTTCTTGATTTTTCTCGATAAATTACGGGATTTCAATTCGATCTGATCTGTATTTTTGGAAATATTGGAAAAGTAAAATTTTGAATGGGTATATCTACGGAATCATTAGGCGGATTTTACCCATTCACGATTTCGACCTTCTCAATTAAGCCCCAGAGCTACTTTACAAATATCGCGTTTCTGAGTCGTTTCTTCCGAAAGTTATTGGATGTACGGTAGGCCTTACGGCCGGACCGTAAACAAAATAACTTCCGGAAGAAACAACTTAAAAACTCGATATTTGTAGAGAAGGTTTGGACCTTAAATACGAATCGAATTAATATCGAGTTTTGAAATCGTTTCTTTCGGAAGTTATTGGGTTTACGCTAGGCCTTACGGCCAGACCGTAAACACAATAACTTCCGGAAGAAATAACTTAAAACTCGAAATTTGTAGAGAAGGTTTGGACCTCAATTACGAAGGCCGAATGCGAATCGTGAATAGGTAAAATCTACCCAATGATTCCGCAGATATACCCATTTAAAATTTGATTTTCCCAATATTTCCAAAAATACAGATTAGAAATAATTGAAATCCACAACTTCATCAAGAATGTCAGTTTGAAGGTTCATATGGAATTTAATGAGGATAATATGATGAGAAAATCACAGAATACTGAATATTTGAAAAAAAAAGAATTTTCAATTTTTTTTCAAATTGTTCTAATAACAGGTTCATCACGAAATTCTGCACAATGTTGTCCTTCAACATCTTAAAGCTAGCTGAGAAGTTTCATTACCATAGAATCAGTATTTCTTGAGTTATACCGGAAAAAACAACGGTATCGAGAAGAAAACCATGAAATTCTTCATACTTTTTTCCAATATCTCCAAAACTAATAGCCTTATCGAACTAAAATGTTGTACACTACTGTGAAATATGATGTTCAATGTCTGAATAGAATTTTCTTCCGAATAAGATGAAAATTTCTCGAAAAAAAATTTTTTATTTTTCTGAAACTTACTGACAGTACGATCTTACTTGAAGTTGCACGTCGTTATACTCAACCCAACTGCTAAGTTTCAATCTTATCACTTTGGTAGTTTCCGAAATAAAAATGAATAACTTCAAATGGCTGTAACTCAGAAACTGTTCGACCGATTTGGTCCATTAACGAACTCAGCCGCGGCATTCTAATGCACGACCTACCCCAAAATTTTTGAGTCGCTAATATTGTTATGGCAGATTTGAAGGCTAGGCGCTTTCAACTCTTTTCATGTACGATTACAATTCACAGGTGAAATTGAGAAGGATAACACAATTCCTTTCTTAGATGTTTTAGTGATAAGATGAGAACAGGCAACAAACTGGAAACTAACTTGTACCGAAAACCAACTTTCTCAGGAATATTTATTAACTTCAATTCACAACATTCTTTTTCTCACAAATTCAACCTGAAGACAAATCTTAAACATGGAGCCATTTCTTTATCTGATGAGAAATTCAGCAGAACAAAGGATCGAGAGGATCTGCCTGAAAATTCAAACGAACCAACCAAATATTTCTCAACACCTTGAATTCGAGGGCTGTCGGAGAGAATCCAGTCACTGATTAAATGAAGGGATATCACCATATCACTGAAACTCCTTAACACAATTAAAATGAATTTTTTTTTTAACTGAATCCATCAACAACTAAATCAATTATGTCGGGTGGTATTTATAAAATTCCTTGTCGGGATTGTGACCGGGTATACATTGGACAAACGGTGCAATATCTAGAAACCAGAATATCCGAACATTGTCGAGATTGTATAAATATACACAACCCCCTAAAAAAGGAAGAAAATAATACGGCATGAAGTGTCCATTATTGGATTTCAAAACAACCTGAAAAAGCGGTTGATACATGAGATGGTGTCAATTAATCAAAACGACAAATAAATTAACAAGAAATCCAATATTGACAGCCTGAATACCGCTTATCTTTACTCAATCAGTAAATTGAAAGAAAAGGGTTAGATAAACAATGAATATTTGAAGTATGTCCTTTCATCCGTCCAACATCTGTCATATTTGTTGTTTTACTCGTCTCACATGTTCTTCGATATGTTTAGTTGAGGTTGAACTGCGAGTAGGCATGTGTCGCTCTGTGTGTTATCAGCATCGTAAAATAGGTACAATATTAACCTTTCAATATGACCAAAAAGGCCACCCGAAAATGTAGGTAGCTTTCGTTCGAGCCACGAAGACGATTTCAAATAAATCGAAACGTCGGAATTGTTTCCCAATAAGTCTTTGGTTATACTGACCTACCCCCTTTAAACTATCCTGAGTTCACTGAAGAAGCTCATGACACTCTATTCATATGTGAGAACTGTTGCGGGGTTCTGTCTACTGCGAACTCCGCAGGTATGAATGTTTCACGTTTCCGATTCATGAAAGTGAGAGCACAGAATTTCGGATTTATGGAATAGGTTAGGTATAGTTCTCACCAGCAAATGTGTCATTGCTTAAAATATTTCAATCAGATATGTTCTTATATTTCCTCATATAAGTACTGGAATCCCAGTGCACCAACCCTCATCACCACATCGGAAGATGAATCATAGCGATTTTGTTTCCATCAGGAAAATACTCTCGATTAATTTTGAATTAAAAAAAATTAATATTAATGTGTCTCATAACTGTTATCTATTGGAAAATCTGAATTAAAAGGGGTTTTTCTTTTCCCTTCATTAATCACGAAGTTTATCAAAATGTGGAAAATAATGGACTTTTCGTTGATTTTGCTGAAAAAAACGTCATGCGTAATAGGTTTTATCCTAAATGGGTATACATGAATCTCATTTAACATTAGCAGGATATAAAAATCTCGTTAAGCTTCTTTTAAGTGAATTTCCCAGAAAAATTAATGCAGATTCTTAGGAACTCCCGTGAAGTCTCAGATCATTTATTTTCGTCTTCTGCAGTTCTCAAACAATAATTTATTTTTCTCGGCATCTTTTCAACCTAATATTGTATTGCTGAATATGAACATTTCTTGCAAATAGTTCCCGATTCAACGTTCTGTAATCACCTGATGGAATATACGTGACGTACCAAATATTGCGATTTATTGTGAAAAGGGAATCCTACGGTCATAGATAATGTTGAGAATTCACATCGATATTGATCCTTTAAAACAAAAGCACTCCATTTGAGGTAGGGGGTACAGGAAAGTTTTTGGTTGTTTTGAGACAAGTCTTGTCGGGATATTTCATTTTGATCCGAAAAAGAAACAAATTTCATCACTAGTTGCTGTTCAGTTTTCTGTATATTAATTATAAATTTTTTGTTGGTCATCTGAATGTCGTCTGAATGAAATATTTATCTTATTACATATTTCTAAGAGAAAACTTCAATCAATTCAATCCACACTTTGTGTGTTCATCCACAGGTTAAGATTTAACACTTTCGAACGAGTTGCTCTTCAGTTAACATATTTTCACGCTCTCGTTCTAAGGAACGAGAAACGCTCTCGTTCTAAGGAACGAGAACGTAAGTAGTTCGTTTGAATATCCTGTCATTTACAAATTTGAATTTGTAAATTTATCTAAGATGATTAGGTTGAACTCCCGAAGAAGAATTCGTGGTCAAAATTAATAATGTCTAGCCATCCGTATGTACTGTAACTTTCGAATGAACAAACTTTGAGTAGTTTCTGAGTTACAGCCAGATATTTGTCTTCTGGGTAAGTAGAAAAATTCTGACTTTATCGAATCGAAACTTGTTTCGCAGTCGAAATATATCAACGTGAAAATATATGTTTTTGCGCGCATGTTCTATGGGAACAGCGTGCTATCGTTTGGTCCAAATGTCTGTAATTTTGGATGATTGAGCCGAAAATGGTCTCAATCGACTAGGTTGGACTCACTGATGACAAATCCGGTGTCAAAATCGATTCTGTCCGGCCGGCCGTAGACACAATATCTTTCGACAGAAGCAAGCTAGCAACTTGAAACTTTCAGGATAGGTTGCGCATCAAAATGCCGCAGTTAAGTTCGTTAATGGGCCAAATCGGTCGAATAGTTTCGGAGTTATAGGCACTTGAAGTTTTGAAGTTATTTATTTTTTATTTCAGGAACTACTTGAGCGATTGGATTCAAACTTGGCAGTTAGGTTGAGTATAACGACGCACAACTCTGAGCCGAATTACGTCATAATCATATTGTCAGTAAATTTAAAAAAAAAAATTTCCAAAAAATTTTTTTTTTCGGAAACCATTTATCATATCCAAAAAAAATTCCACTTAAACTTTGAGCTTTATATTTCACAGCAGTGTACCAAATTTCAGTTCGATACGATCATAAGTTTTGGAGATATCGGGAAAAAATATGTCAAATTTCGAGGTTCTCTTCTCGATATCGTTGATTTTTTCGGTATAACTCGAAAAATACTGGTTCAGTCCTGATAAAACTTTACAGCTAGTTTTGAAATGCTGAAAGACAACTTTATGCGAAATTTCGTGATAATCGTGTCATTAGAACAAATTTCTATGATTTTCTTATCATATCATCTTCATTAAATTCTGTATGAAACTTCAAACTGTTATTTTTCGATGAAGTACTCGATTTCATATCGTTCTGATCTGTATTTTTGTAAATATTGGAAAAATAAAATTTTGATTGGGTATATCTACGGAATCATTGGGTGGATTTTACCCATTCGGTCAGCCTAACGGCCGACTGCGTAAACACAATAACTCCCGAAAGAAACAACTTAGAAACTCGATATTTGTAGAGAAGGTTTGGACCTTAATTACGAAGGCCGAATTCGTGAATGGGTAAAATCCGCCAAATGATTCCGTAGATATACCCATTCAAAATTTTATTTTTCGAATATTTCCAAAAATACAGATTTGATCGAATTGAAATCCAGTAATCAGTAAAAATTTTCAAAAAGCACTGCCGTGAAGGCAGCAGCTTTTGCGTGCATGTTCAAATTCGTTGCTGAAGCGGTCATCTACATTGAACATGCGCGCAAAAGTTGCTGCCTTCACGGCAGTGCTTTTTGAATTTTTTTTTTAACTTGAAAATAAAAAAGGGCTTTTTTGTCGTTATCCCAAAAAATTTTTGTGAGTTTAAAGGTTGAATTCTTCAACTTGTAAAATCCTTAACCACGGACACCAAAAAAACATTCGTAGAAAATCGTGTTTTTTGAAGGCTTATTTTGAATACCACGGATAGGATCAGCAGTGTGAAAAGATGTGAATAGAAAAAAGAAAGACATCGAAAAATATGAACTTCGGTGGAAAATGCTAAATTATAGTTCTGGATATTCTTCAAATACGATTTGCTACTACAATATGAAAAATATATATCGAAAAAAATTCATCTAATCCTTCATGTTCGCATTAATCATGTCCTGAATACCTTGATTGCTATAAGTTTGGCTTAACTTACTTAATTCATGAACCAGTTTTCACTTAAGCACATGATGAATATTCGGTTTACCTAGTCACAAATAACCAGTTTCATTTCAGTCGAAAAATCGAAGTTTGAATGACCATTTTCAGCCGAAAATATCATCCATCTATCACATAAAACCTACTGATGAATTCGTGGTAATATTCTATCATATGCTCTATCCAGTTTTGAAAGGAACATGATTAATGAATCTCCAAAATGACATCGAATTTTGTTCTTTCGAACACTCGGATGGATCTGTTGAATATGACCACGAAAATTCATCAGTAGATTTTATGTTATCGAAGAATATTATTTTCAGAATAAAATATTTATTCGAACTTCTTTCGGATAAAATGAAGTTGGTTGTTTGCATCTAGACATTCCAAATATTCTCGAGCTGGTAGGCAATTGAATGAATAAAATCCAAAGACGATAACTGAACGATAAATGATGCTTTGAAATTGTTGTCAGTTCACAACTTCTTTATATTTATAGAATCAAAATAGCAAGGAGAATTAACAACTGGCTCAAACATTCTTTTCACCATTCAATATAATTTTTGGGCAAGCTAAAATCCAGTAATAATTTTTCCTCCAATTCATTCAGGCGATATTGAAATCGGGAGGTCTGTCCCCTTATGTACGAAGAAACTAATCATTTAGATTGAATTTGAACACGTGGACTTGAAAAAATATTGACATCTTCAGTACACCACACTCGTATACATTTTTATATCTGATTTGATTTCAATCGTGTCACGAAAGTTTCCCTGTGCAAATGTGTGGGATGTTTACTGAACATAATGGTTTATGGGATGAATCTAGGGAATGATGACTTCATACGTGTAAATCCAATCGAGAGCGTTCAATTCGACATGATGGAAACAATGTTGGTATGATCTCCGATCTCTGGAGGTAGATTGCCTGATCATTATAATAACATTCTTGAAACATTATATAATATTATATAATATAATATTATAAATTTTGGTTCTTCAATATTTTCCAAAATACAGATCGGATCGAATCTAAATCCCGTACACGAGACAAATGACAGTGCGCAGATTTATGCAGATTCGTTCGGGGGATATGAGTGAAAGATCGCAAAGTATTTGTATCAGAAGGTCAATCTACTTTGAAAAAGCATTTAGTGGTACAAGAAATTGAGAGAATTCTTTTTCTAGTGATATCATTCTTGTAAAAATTTTCACATGTTTTCGGATTTGCATTTTTCAACTGTTCTAATTCAATAAGCTCATTATTCTCTAAACAATGGAATTTTCGAGAAAAAATTAAAATCTTGAGATATATTTTGATTTTCAAATGATTCAATTTTCATGAAATATGCACTAATTTGCTAGTTAGTATGTGTCATACTCGTATATTGCTTCAGTGCAATATTACTATCCTTCGCTTCATCTGTAAGTTGGGCATAACCACCTTGATATACATATAAATATCGTGTTTATATCGTGTTTAAGTAGTTTATTCTGGAAGTTATTTATTTAGGGTCGTCCATTAATAAACACAATAGCATTCGAAAGGAACAATTTCGAAATTTGATAATTATAGGGTAGGTTTGGACATCAATGTCAAGAGCTGAATTCATGAATAGGTATAATCCGCCTAGTGATTCCGCAGATATAATCATGCAATTTGTTATCTTCCTAATATTTCTAAAACTGCAGATCGGATTGAATTGAACTGTATTATTTGAGTGAAAAATGATAGCTTGAAGGTTCATGCAGAAATTCATGAGGAATGTAAGAAGAGAAGATGGCAAAATGTTTCAATCAGTATGTAAAGGTACATTGGTAGGGTCATTACATGAAAAGAGGGCCACCGCGAAAAATGTCTTTACTTTTTTTATAGTTCTAATGATACGATTGCACAAAGTTGTAAATAGCTACCGAGATTTATCATGGTTGGATCAGGAGTTATTTCGGAAAAAAAACGATACCGACGAAAAAACTACAAAATCTGACATTTGATACGCTGTTTCGAAATATGGAGTTGGAGGCCTGTGCAAAATTTCCCCGAAATCGAATAAGGAATGAGGGAAAAGTTCTTGAAGTTCAAATTACTATAACTGAATTCGATCTTTTAAGGAACTAGACCGTCGCATTTTGATGCGTGACCAACCCTAAAAGATTCAAGTCACCATCTTACCCCGTTCGAGTCTTCGTGTCCGCTGCCAGGGGGGCAGCCGGGCAGAATTGAATTTGAAACACATCATCAGTGAATCCAACCTAGTCGTTTGAAGTCATTTTTGTCTCAGAATCCGAAAATTTCAGACATTTGGACAAATCGAAGGCACACGCCGTTCCCAAGATCATGCGCGAAAAAATACAATCGAGTATCGAAGTCTCATTAGGCAGATAGGTAAAATTACAGGATCTACTCTTTTCGCAAAACTCAAGTATCAACAAGCGCTCAAAAGTCCCTTTTGATATTTGGATCTTTGCCCTTGTGTATTTTCAACCAAACTGTAAGTTCTACAAAGCTCATGACAGTGAAAAGAGATCATTCCTGTTCTGAGTCGGTTTTGTGCTTCGGCAGGGGCTTGCTCTCAGCTTGGCATAGCACTGATAATTCTATAATGAAGACACTAATTTGATGAAAATGCAAATCATCTCAGATTCAAAGGAATAGTTTCCATAATGAAAACATTTTGCAGTGTGAGCTATCCTACTCTGGGATAGTCTCAATATCATCTCCGAGTAACAGATATCAGAAGTGAAACGCGATCGATAATACTACTAAAATAGAGTTAAGCTGATGTTTGCAAGATACCGAAACATCTCTTGGAATGGTTTCAATTTTCGCCCCTATTCATAAGTTTTTGAATGTCGTCATGAAATGCGGATTTCAGTAACTTGAAGAAAAAAATCAAGCATCAGCTTCCCCTCGTAGATTCAGATTCGTGGACATTTGAATTTTTTAATCTTCGAATATATACGATCATCACGAAATTTTCCATATACAGGGTGATTCCGGAGGAGACCGTCAGATTTTGGGATAAGTTTACACTAGTCAAGACAGTCTCGGAACACTGTTTGGTTTATGGTTGGGGGTCTCTGTTGAGAATATACAGTGTGATTTGTCCGATTCGACCGATTTTACTTTTATTGATAACTGTGGTATGACTTATTCGGTTTCAATGAAATTTTCAGCGTAGTACAATAGTGTTGAACACATTCATTGGTTTTAAATTTTTTTTTCAAAATAAGCGGTTGTTATTGTGATAAATCCAGATTAATTGTGCAGGTTCAAAAAACACCCTGTACATGGAGTTTCCTAAACTACGCTATCTGTTCACGATTCTACTATAATAAGTCATTATTTGAGAGTTTCTAATTTTTTTGGCACACTTCTAGTTTTCCGATAAAATTTTTTCAAAAAATGATGTCAAAATTTCACTCCAATCGATTCTACTTTTATTGAGAACTTTGGTATGGCTCATTCAATTTTAATGAAATTAGCAGTGTAGAACAATCTGAATAGGTTTATTCAATAATCGCAACAATCTCTCAAAATACAGTGTTGTAATTATGATAATTTCTGAATTCCAGATTAATTGTGCAGTTGGAAAAAAAACACCCGGTACATTGATTTTCCAAAACATTCTTATTTGTTGCAGATTCTACAATAATATGTCATCATCCATTAATTTCTTTGGCACACCTCCGGATTTCCTAGAAAACATTTTCAAAAAAGAGCATAATCGAATTTAGCTCACAAGCAGTGAGAGTATTCCGCACTAGGTAGGAAAGCTGTATCGTCCAAAGATGCAAAGTTGTTCGTCACTTCTGAAATATTCTTTTCAAATTCGAAATATATTCCGAATTGAATGGTTTCATACAAAATATTAGCAATTAAATATGAATTTGGAATTTGAAAAGAATATTTTAGAACTTAAGAACTGCTTCGCATCCTTGGATAATAAAGCTTTCCTACCTAGTGCGGAATACGTTCACTGCTTGTGAAATTGCCAAATTTCGATCATGCTCTTCTTCAAAAATGTTTTCTAGGACAACCGGAGGTGTGCCAAAGAAATTGAAAACCTCTGAATGATGACATATTATTGTAGAATCTGAAACGAATAAGAAAGTTTTGGAAAAGCAATGTACAGGGTGTTTTTTTTTCAACTGCACTATCAATCTGAAATTCTAAAACTATCACAATTACAACCCTGTATTTTGAGAGACTTTGGCGACTATTGAATGTACTCGTTCAGATTGTTCTGCACTGCAAATTTCATCAAAATTGGATGAGCCATACCAAAGTTCTCGATAAAAGTAGAATCGATTGGAGCGAAATTTCGACATTATCATTTTTTGAAGAAAATTTCTCGGAAAACTAGAAGGGTGCCAAAAAAATTAGAAACTCTCGAATAATGACTTATTATAGTAGCATCGTAAACAGATAGCGTAGTTCAGGAAACGCTATGTACAGGGTGTTTTTTCAACCTGCACAATTAATCTGGATTTATCATAATAACAACCGCTTATTTTGAAAAAAAATCTGGAATCAATGAATGTGTTCAACACTATTGTACTACGCTGAAAATTTCATTGAAATCGAAAAAGCCATACCAAAGTTATCAATAAAAGTAAAATCGGTCGAATCGGACAAATCACCCTGTATATTCTCAATAGAGACCCCCAACCATAAACCAAACATTGTTTTGAGACTGTCTAGACTAGTATAAACTTATCCTAAAATCTGACGGTCTCCTACGGAATCACCCTGTGTATATGTGCATCAGCTTTCACCTACTAGTCCTACCAAGTTTCATAATCGTTGGATTAGTATTTCTTACGTTATTCCAGAAAAACAATGATACGGAGGAAAACACCACGAAATTCGACGAATTCTCTCTCCAATATCTCCGAAAATCATGATCGAAATGAAATGACTTTTGGTTGACTTTCGAAAAGTGTTGACCCTTAGATTTGAAGGTATGTGCGAATGAGTTCGGAATGTGATAAAATAATTCAGACAAACTTTTTCTATGTTATTCACCAACAATACCATCCTAACAAAATTTTGCGAATAGTTGCGTATGATACTCTTCAACTAACTAACAGTTTTCAATCCGGTCACACCATTGTTTCAGAGTTGTTCAAAAAAAAAATATCCTTTTGGTACGCAACCTACCACAAGCTATAGCCATAGTTCCCTCCATTCTCAAGTTATCGTAGACGAACCGATAGCCGTTCGGACAGAACCGATTTTTTATCAGCTAATCCAACCTAATTGTGCGAGACCATTGTCAGGAAAAAAATCGAAAATAACGGGCATTTAGAAAAAACGATAGTACTCTGTTCCCAAGAACATGGCTCATTGATATCGGGATAATAACTGAGAACTGTGTTGAAACGAGCAAAATCATTTCCAAATAATTTAGTGAGACTACTATGGAATGTGCTCCACTTCTAGTGCCTAAAATTCATTACAAAGTAATAAATTTTCCTCATTCAAAGTGAAACATGGGATGGGATGAATTTTGAATCCAAAACCAGTTAATCAATTCTCTGCATATAAATTGAGATTCAAATATGTACCAAATGTTCCAGTTGAAGAGAATTTTAGTATGAAATGATGCGTTTCAATTCATCGAAAGCTTATTTTGGGAAGACTGCATTATTTTTCAGGTAACGGTCCCCAGGAACAAGCGAGCAAAAACGGACGCATGGAAATCAGATGGCCTAGGAATTGATACAAGAAAGACTCACAGAACTTGTCGCCCTAATAATAGGTTGCAACAAAACGGAAATTATTTCGAGATAGTGACTTTTCGTGAAAAGGGGGAATAGGTTGAATTGTGTCGTGTTTTCAATTTCAGTATTCACATTACAAGAAAATCTTTTGATCTCATCATCTGTTTTCAAGGAAGTCTGCATGGATATTTTGATATACATTAATCTTCTATGAAAACTGTTCCATGAAATAGATAATGTGAAAACTTAAATTAACACGATTAATTTGACACAAATATAACACCAAACCTATGTTTTGTTTCATAACTGTACCTGATGAGTATCGAAATATCAAATAATTTGAGGTTAGTTTAGTTAATTATTATTTTTGTCATCTCCATTTTCGATCTCAATGATGTACTAGTTTATACCAGTTTTCTTCCTGTTATATTACATGGAACAGTATGGAGAATAATGTATAGATAGATAGATAGATATCTTCATTTCATAGTATGTAAATCAACATAAAAGAAATAGTGTCAAGCAACAACATTTAGCACAAATAATCAGACAAAGAATATGGCTCCAATTCAATAACAAGTTTTCTTACTTTTCTCTTAAAAATTCTTAAATTATTTGAAATCTTCATGCCATCAGGTAATCTATTATCTTGATACATGCATATGAAGGACGCCTTTCAGATGATGACAGTGTATGTATGGGGTAATGAAAACTCAATGATCTAAGAGGGTAATCATTCCTACTTGTATGAACAGAAAACATATCTCTATTTTTGAAATAGAAAAGGACATTTTCATAGGAGTATCGAATATAATAATAACAAGCATGTTCTGGGGAACAGCGTGCTATCGTTTTCTCCGAATGTCTGTAATTTTCGAACTTCTTCCGAAAATGGTCTCAAACGACTGCATAGGCCTCACTGATGACGATTCCAATGTAAAAATCGATTCTGTCTGGCCGGCCGATACGATAACTGTCGAACGAAACAAGCTAGTGACTTGAAACTTTCAGATTAGGTCGCGCATTGGAATGGGGCGGTTAAGTTTGTTAATACGACAAATCGGTCGAATGGTTTCGGAGTCATTTGAATTTTTGAGATTCTCTGATATTTCAGGAGCAACTTGAGTGATTGCATTGAAAGTTGACAGTAAGTTGAACGTAACAACGCGCAACTTTTCAAAAAATTTTGTTGAGATCTAACTAGCAGTAAATTGTGAAAAAAAATGTCGAAATTTTTTGGATACTGTGCATTACATTTGGGAAAAATTTCTGCTCATATCTTAAACTTCATATTTCACAGTAGTGTACGAAATTTCATTTCGATACGATCATAATTTCTGGAGATATTGGAAAAAAATATGTAAAATTTCATGGTTTTTTTTCTCGATATCGTTGTTTCTTCTGGAATAACTCAAAAATTACTGATTCAATCGGAATGAAACCTTTCAGCTAGTTTGAAAATGCTGATGGACAACTTTGTGCAGAATTTCGTGGTGATCGTGTAATAAGAACGATTCGAAAAACAAATAAATTTTTTTCCAATATTTTATATTCTGTGATCTTCTGATCATATTATTCGCATGAAATTTTGTCAAAACTTTCAAGCTGTCAGTACTTGATGAAGTACTAGATTTCAATTCGATCTCGTATGTATTTTTGAAACTTTAGGGAAAATAAAATTTTGAATGGGTATATATGCGGAATCATTGGGTGGATTCCACCCATTCACGAATTCGGCCTTCGTGATTAGTCAATTATTCGAATCAATTCAAATATAACAAATGAATTCAACACAAATGTTACCAACTTAAAAGGAGTATATCAGGTAAAAAATACAAATCAATATTCATTTCTACAACGAAAACGTATAAACATGAGCATTAAAAATTCAAAAATATAATTATTATTCAATAATATGAAATTCCGAAAAACTGATTGAGTTACTTTTTTTATTTTCATGTCTGCAAGTTCTTTTATTGCAGCATCATAACACAGACCAACCAGATAAACCACTCGCGTGATCTTATGTCCGTACGCATAGTCGATACTCTTGAGAACTTCTAAGTCGACGCGTCCATCCCATATTGGTTACTTGACAGCCGAGCACTACTTCGCCAGTGCTTGGTGGCTTGCGTGCTCAAGTCTACGAACGACCTACGTTGCTTGAGAAAGCCATAATCGCAAAATAACGAAGAACGTTTTCTGGGACTTTTCACAACCCAGCGTTGCTGTTTGTATTATAGTCTTGGTGTTCTGTACTATGTTTGATACCGCATGTACGGTAATATTGTTTTGTGCGATAATTTCAAAGAACCTACCATTTGAAAACTCAATTCATCTTAAGCGTCCGACGATACGAAAGCGTTTAATGAACCTGCCCAAAAGATTTTCTATAAACATATTGCTCTCAGGAAATGAAAATGATTTTCTACGAATTCATCATAGTAATTGCAGAACTACTGTTCTTAATGACCATCATGCTAGTAGGCACTCCCCTTTTTCGGAAGCAACACAGTTGCCATAAATCATACACTCTGTCGACATTTTATACAGAGTGTAACAGCCAAATGGAATAAATTCGATAACGAATAAATGAGGGGGTATTGGGAAAAATGCTCGGACACGTCGATTTGTAATTTTAAATGCGCATAGTTTTCAAAAAAATAAAATTATATAGGGTGTTCCATGCGACCGTGTCCAATACCAACTTTCTTATTTCAAATGTAATCCCCTGTATATTATTTATTTTTTGGATTCTTCAGAAAATTCTAGACATAATTCATGTACAATGTCCTATACCTATCTTCAACTTTTTCGGAAATATTAAGTGTTTTCAGAAATGTTTAGTAACGTTAGAAGACAATTCTACACCAGATTAGCATGTTGCCAAGACGTTCGCGGCGAGCATTTTGAACATTTGCTACATTGACATTAATGTTTTTTTCTGTTTTTTTTTTAATTATTAAGAAATAATCAGTATTACTTATTAGGTTTCAAGTGTAATGTACCGAATTTGTGAAATAAAATAATTTTTATTTAAAACGTTGATTTTTGCAATAAATCTGAAAACACTTAATATTTCCGAAATAGTTAAAGATAGGTATAGGACATTGTACATGAATTGTGTCTAGAATTCTCTGAAGAATCCAAAAAATAGATAATATTATATACAGGGAGTTGCATTTGAAATAAGAAAATTGGTATTGGCCACGGTCACATGGAACACCCGATATAATATTATTTTCTTGAAAAATATGCGCATTTAAAATTGCAAATCGACGTGTCCGAGCGTTTTTCCCAACGCGCCCCCATTTATTCGTTATCGAATTTATTCCATTTGGCTGTTACACTCTGTATAACAGAATTACGGTTCGTTTTATGGGGCGGCTTCATTGACACCTTGAAGAGATACTGTCATATAATATCTAGTGTTCCGTGCGACAAACATGAAAACGTAAAAACATTTTAGATTTTACCGATATCCATGAACTTCGCCGAGAGAATTGCCGAAGGTTTGTTTAATGGATAGGACCCTTGCTAAGCATGAGTCAATGCTTGAGCTTGTCTCAGCGGAGAATTTCTCAAGTAGGACTTCTAGATCGGACTATGCATACGGGCATCAGTTATGTCAACACGTATATGACCGTGAATCGAGCTAATCAGAATTTTAGCCGTCGTTTGGGGTGCTTTGGGGTGCCAATCAGGCATATATAGGATTATGTCACTCTCGCCGCTTTTGGACTCTCTTGAAGAGGTTATAAACATGTTAACAAACTGAAATGAATTTTATCCTATTTATTTGATAAAAAGTTTCGAATTTGATCCGTTTTAGAATAAAACCCAAACAGTTTTTTCAACTAAATCAATTGTTTAGTCATCTCTGAGGTTCTATTTTATGATAATAGTCCTCATCATATGATGTTTTAATTGCACAATAACAAGAATTGGAATCGAACTAAGTTGGACTCATTCATAATGTTTATTTTATATGATATGAAGTAATCGCCACTGAAGTGAAAGAATTACAACCTACATCAGTCACTACAAAGAATCACTGATTAAGGAAAACGGGGTTTCCTTAAAATATTTCCGTTCAGTTCAACCGAATTCTTCAACTCATTTTAACAGGAGTTTAAGATGTGACAAAACACTAGTGTTGGTATTAGAAATTTGCTTTTCAAATGGTTTCCAGTTTCATCGAAAATCTTAGTCTGATTTTAATCTTATGATTCCTGAATTCCGACAAACCTGGTTTTACATTTCGATTTCAAATATTCCAAACTCATAAATTCAATTTGACAGCTGTTTTGAGGAAGAGGAATGTATGTATGCTATTTTTCTCAAGGCCGGAAAGACGCGATTCCCGCATACGATAGAGTGATTTGCCCTGTTGGTATGTGATCATAATCCGGACTCTTCGTTATATCACGCCTAACGGATGATCGTTTCAACACCAATTTTCGAACGGAACAACTTAGAATCTCGATATTTGTAGAGTAGGTTACAGGTCTAATAACGTAGGACAAATTCGTGAATGGGTGAAATCTGCCTAATGATTCCGTAGATATACCCATTCAAAATTTTATTTTTTCAATATTTCTAAAAAATATATCAGATCGAATAGAAATCCACGTGAAGTCAGCAGATTTTGCGCGCATGTTCAAGTTCGTTGTCAACGTCAGTGCTTTTCTAGTTTTTTTTTATTCCATTTTGGAACCTGAACATAGGAATTCCCGGAATTTGTCCCAATTTTATCATCTACGCCTCAGAAAAAGCTTTAGCTGGCAATTTACTGGTTCAATAATTTCAATGAGAAAAATTGTTCTTTCTCAATTTGGATAGATGAACAGGATTTCGTGAGAATATTTCCGATAGTGCATTGATGTTTTTGTATAAGACATACAACTTGTCGGATGACGCTTGATTTTCAATATACGATTACTCTGGAAAACTTATTTCTATCCTAAGCTATTATTATTAGGTCTTTCATTAAGACCACACCATGCTCTAATGTTTGATCTCTTTCCCTGTACTCGTGCGTTGATTATAAACTCAGAATATAATATTCATCTTTACGCAGGATATGACCAAGATAAGACGTTTTACGGACTTTTATCAGGTGTAGCGATTCCCGACCTCTGCTTGATCTTCACAGTACTTCATCATTCGAGACATGATCGGTATAAGGTATCCTCATTATCCGCCGGTAAATCCTCATCTCAAATGCCTCCAATGGAACTCACTTTCATGTTCATGGCTCGACACCATACAGCAGAGTAGAACAGCAATAGCATTGTGAGAGTTTAATACGAAGGTCGAGATTTAGGTTCTGGTCACATATTATGTTTCTTAGTGTGATGAAACAACCATGTGCTTGATATTCTGGATTTGATTTCTATATCTAATTTGATCTAGTTTCGTATTGCTCCATGAGCCCAGATACCTAAAACGATATACTTTCGACAGCACCCTACCATACACGAATATAGGCATTGACTTCGCGTTATTGTCACAATTTTAGCCTTATTCCTTGACCCTAGATACCAAACGTTGTAGCAATAAGAGCCGCATCATGTGCATAGTGTCTGTTTGATTTGTTGACTCCATTAATTTTGATAGTTTCTTCACAGTTTTCTAGTGCCGCGTCAAACAAATACTATGAATTAACATTGAACAACATTGCAGTCCTGTCGAATTCCTTTGAATATGTCAATACTATTTTATAAATTGCTGCCTATTTTCATCCTAGCTGTCTGTTGCCAATACAGATTGATCAGAAGTCGAATGTCATTTTTGTCTATCCCCACACTTCACAGGTCCTCAAATAATATATCATGCCTTACACGGTCAAATAGTTACTCTAAATCAATAAAGCAGATATAGAGGTCTTCCTGATATTCGTAACATTTTGTGCCAAGATTTTCAAACGAAACAATGCTTCTCTGGTTCCAAATCCGCTGAGGAAACCAAACTGTTTTATCGGACCCGATAGCTTCGAATTCCAAGTGGATACTTTTATGTACCATAATCAGTAGTTTGTTTCTTGAGTGCTCGACTCATTGAGCTCGTAAGCCTATAAAGTCACTGAAACTTCGGGCGTCGGCTTTTTTAGCAGAGGAACGAACGTGGGCTTTTATTGTTTTGGAGATGTTTTAGGGCATAGACTACTTCACTCCTGGGAAATGTAGGTCTGTCGATATTCCAATCCTTCAGAGCTATTTCAGCAAGCCGGTTTTCAAACATGTTGGTGTATAATTTTCTTACTCAAGCAATTTCTTGATTGGGTCAGCTTTTCCTCTTCATTCAACAGGGTATTTGGCAGTCTTTTTCTGTAACCAGATAGTTGTTTCATCTTCTTATGGTGATTATAGGAGTCGTTTTTGAGCTTTAGTTCTTCGATTTCCTAGCACTGCTTTACCATCCAATTTTCCTTCGCTTCTCTGATTCCTTTCCTGATGACCTTGTTTATTCTATGGTATTCTTCTTTATTCTTACTTCTTTCCTCTCGCGTTCTGTCCATAAACTGCGAAATTTTCTATGCCATACAGTTATTCTTTTCGTTTCATATCCCAGTCTAAGGTAATCATTTGTTGTCTTTAAGAGGACATTCTTAACTTTGTTCCATATGTCATGTCTATGCTACTATTATTTCCAGCCTTCACCTTTAGTGTATTCAGTTGTGCGTTCAGTTCGGCACACTAATATTTAAATTTTTCAGTTTCTGTATATCAACTTTAATTTGGTTTTCCCCTCTTGGATGTCTTCAGACATGTGTGAGATTAATCACAACTGAATTATGGTTTGATTCTATGTCAGCACCAGTGTAAGTTTTTGCAGATGTCAATGAATGTCCGAATCTTTGGTTAATCATTACACAGTCAATTTGATTTCGTACTAGTTTATTGAGTTGTGTTGGGGAGATGTCCCGGTATGAAATCGACTAGGGTGTAACGTGAACTAGGTGTTAGTAACAATCATGCCCTGTTCTTAGCAGGTCATTTCTTTCACTCAAACCGAAATCCTCTACTTTATGTCCCACTTTGCCCTGTCATATTTTGCGTCCAAGTCACCCATGATTATGTTCATATCATGAAATTTTAACAGTTTCAGCCGTGTTTCAATCTCAGCTTACCGACTTTCCAATTCCACTATAGGTTTATCAGCTGTAAGAGCTCATGTTTGGATGATGTCGATATTGAGGGGTTTACCGGATAATCCGATAGCGGCACTAATTTCCAACTGAATTAATACTCAACTTTTGATGCATCCAATTAATAAAAGTTTTTTCCCATATGTTTAATTGTTCTGGAGTCAGCCCTCCTCCTCTCACTGATTCATAGTTCGTCGAATTTTAGCATTTCCATATTATGGCAAGCATTTGCTGACTCTCCCTAGTCAAACAGCATTTCGACATTTCATGTAACGATTTTAAAATTCATTTGAGTGTTTCGTCTCGTTTTGGTTATGGAGCTTTCGATAAGTAGCATATTTCCCAACACCGCGTGGCCACAATCCAATTTCTCACTCTTCAACCCGGACATCCGAGTTGGCCGATTGCCAGTTGTATCGCATAGCATACATGTTCTGTAACCTTCTCATATCCTCCCTATTTTGTCCACATGATGTATATAAGGTGTGAATGAATTGATATATGCACACTAATCTTCTGGGTTACTTTTCGTTTGCATGCCATTTATGCCTGGAACATTTCTATGGAGCTCATATGGAAGGGATACGGAAAGGTTACAGAATATACAGGGTGATTCATTAAGCGTGGCCACCGGCCGTACCTCGGAAACCGTTAATCCTATAACTTCCGGGAAAAAATTCTAATGACAAAATCGGATCCTAGAAAATGATTAAAAATATTTTCAAGTTCGTAGTTCCCCACTAGAGGGCGCAAACTATCACTTGTAAAATATAATCTCATTTTTTACGAAATATTCTCCAGCTAACAGTGGTAAAGAATAATAAAATAAGAAAATACTCTTCCTATTCAACAATTTTCGTTCGAGTAATTTTTCTATATTTCCTTGTTTTTTAGTGATGGGATGGAAAAACTTTTCTTCACAAAAAAAACACTCTTACTTCTGTATGCGTGAACCGATTCTCACGTAGTTTGATTTTATTCGAAGGCCATTAAAAGAAGATCACAGAAAAATATGACAACAACATACCGGGTGATCCAATTAAAAACTACAGGGTGTTTTATGTCACTTCACCATATTTGCGCGTTTTACTGGAGAATTTCAAATGCAATGCTATGATTCTAACCGACTGAGAATAAGCTAAACATTATCACCTATTGACTTGTTAAAACCGCAGACAGATATCTCCGGTCATTCCGAAGATATTAACATTTTTGCAGATTTCGATAAGTGTTCATCAACCCTGTGAAATTCAGGAGGAATTGAGTTATTTCATCATCTAAACAATCAAATGAAATAAAAAACTTATCAAAAATGTATGTCACTCACAAAACAAGCTGATTTAGATCCAGTATGCTTTGGCGTTACTGTTTATTCTCGGTTGCTATAGCTGTAAAATTTATTTAGGTCGATTGCAAACTACTAGTTTATGAGGCCTCATTATTCAAACGGAGAAGCATATGATATGCTTAATGTTTATGCTGAATGTTTAGAAAATGCAGTAGCTAAAAGGGAATACCCGATACGATATCCTGAAAGACGTCGTCATTCCAGAAAAGTATTCAAAATATTGACACGAAGACTGCTACAAACTTGAAAGGTTCAATATGTTGGGAGAACAAATGGAAATAGTAGAAGCCGTAATGAGGATAATATCATAAAAGTTTCGGCTTATGTTTATGCTGAATTACATTTAAGCATCCGAAAAATTGCAAGTGATTTGGGATTGAATTATTCGCTAGTTCAAAGGATACTGAAGGACCATAAACTGCATCCGTATCATGTTGTCTTGCATCAAGAATTGAAAGAGACGACAGGACTTTTGCAATTGTTTGAAACGAATGCTTAACGGCGAACCTAACTCACTTCATAGAATATCATGGACTGACGAGGCTACTTTTTCTAGCAATGGCAAAGTAAATTTACACAACAGCCACTACTGATCATCTAACAATCCATATTGGCAAAGATAAGTCAATAATCAGAATCGCTGGAGTGTTTACGTGTGGTGCGGAATTTTTGATGGAACAGTTTTCGGACCATTTTTCTTCGATAGTATCCTAACGGGACAAAGGTGCTTGAAATTTTAACGGAAAATTGTCGAAATCTTTTAGAAGATATTGCTATTCAAATCAGGTTAGATATGTGGTATCAACAAGATGGTTGCCCGGCGCATTTTGCTGCTAATGTTAGGGAATAAGATACCGTCTTCTCAAAGAGGTGGATTGGACGAGGGAGTATTTTTCCAGCAAGATCACTCGACCTCACAGTATTAGATTTTATTTTTTGGGGAGAATGAAGACTTAGTTTTCCGAACACCCCCAACTACAAGTGAGGATATGAAAAATAGATTTCGACAGGCAGCTGAAATTGTGACCAGTATCAACTAAAGAAAGACTTAATTTATGTACCTATAGAAAAAAAATGGTAGACATTTTGAATATTTGAAAAGATTATGTATAAGGGTTGTTCTTTGTTCAAATATTTTCGTTGTTGCTAATTTTTGTTTCATTTTATCGTATTATTGTTATTTCATGTGTGTTTAGTGTTTTGCTGCGTTGTCATGACGACTAAAGTCACTTCCTTGTTGTTTCAAGCTCACAGGGTTGATCAACACTTATCAAAATTTACAAAAATGTTAATATCTTCGGAATGACTGGAGGTATCTGTCTGCGGTTTTAACAAGTCAATAGGTGATAATGTTTAGCTCATTCTCAGTCGGTTAGAATCATAGCATTGCATTTGAAATTCTCCAGTAAAACGCGCAAATAGGGTGAAGTGACATAAAACACTCTGTAGTTTTTAATTGGATCACCCGGTATGTTGTTGTCATATTTTTCTGTGGTCTACTTTTAATGGCCTTCGAATAAAATCAAACTACGTGAGAATCGGTTCACGCATACAGAAGTAAGAGTGTTTTTTCTGTGAAGAAAAGTTTTTCCATCCCATCACTAAAAGATGGTAAATATAGAAAAATTACTCAAACAAAAGTTGTTGAATAGGAAGAGTATTTTCTTATTTTGTTATTCTTCACCACTGTTAGCTGGAGAATATTTCGTAAAAAATGAGATAATATTTTACAAGTGATAGATTGCGCCCTTTAGTGGGGAACTAAGAACTTGAAAATATTTTTAATCATTTTCTAGGGGCCGATTTTGTCATTAGAATTTTTTTCCGGGAGTTATAGGATGAACGGTTTCCGAGATACGGCCGGTGGCCACCCTTAATGAATCACCCTGTAGAGTAGGAGTAAGGAATAAGCATTCTAAACATGGATTTTGCTTATTTTGGTAGTGTTTTTTCTGATTTGATTTCAAATTTGGTTTTGAATTCATCGTCAGGTGGAATAATTTTAATTTCATAATATTGTGTCCTTAGATTGTCGATTTGTATTAGATTTTGGTTATATTTATAAGTAGTTCTAAACTACAAATCAGGAACCCGCCAATATGTGTTTATGACATATCATTCAGTGTTGTAAAGTTTACATGCTAAGAAGCATATAGTATATCTTGTCTATGCTGAGAACAGGTGCTTGTAAGCCTCTCTTGAAATCCTTGTAATCCTGGTCAATAAATATAATACCTTAAAGCCTGCGATTATTCTGAGACACTGTAGTAAAATATTATACACGATTACCTGATTATATTCAATATTTCAACCTTATATATGTTTCAGATGTACGACTCAGTGGTTTCTCAACCTAGAAAATGAGTACAAAATCGGTTCCAGCCTTATAGTTCAATTAATTAATTCAATTATACAGGTCGTCTGGTGACTAGTGATACAGTGCCTAGATATAAAAGGGAGGTGAAAGGTTTGGGAAATGGTAGCTTAAATTGTCCAACGACTCTAGATTCAGATATTTCAAGCGTCTGTAACTTCACAATATTCAACCGAATTCAATGCTATTTCATACGATTGGTGGCATTATTGATTTGAGTCAACGAAAAAAAAACACGGCGTATGACTTACTGGGAGAATGATAAGTATACGAACAATATTTACGTCAGGAGATGACGAAAACTTGTGCCGTCTGATTTGATGGATGAATTTGATTTTTTGTTCTGCTCCTCTGATATCTGGGATTAAAGATTGAAGATCAAACAATAATGAAAGATGATGCATTCCGAATTTTTTGAAAAACTGGAATTTCGAAAAAATTATTTTTTGTTACTGGCCCAAATCTGGAATGTAACTCACCATGAGTAATATCATTGAAATCGGTTCCATATTTCTGAAGTACCTGCCGTTTGAAATCTCTACATAGTTAGGAAAATAACCATGTTTGAAACAAGAGTCGTTGGGCAATTTCCCAATTCGTATAGGTACATTCTGCCTATATCATAAGCGTAAAATTCTTCAGTTCGATTAAGTTCGACATGATGTTGCAATTTAATTGACCAGCTAAATTTCCCAAAAATCGAGTGGTACATAACAAAACATACTTCAAATGAAGGATTTTTTGGCTAGAATTGGCATATCTAGAAACCATAGAATTCATCTGAATGGGAAAATTTGTGAAATATTTTGGGATGAATCGAACGATTGGAAACAAGTCATTATATCCCAAACTGAACATAAACCTACAAAAATATGTCTTCTGCAAAAGGACACAAGACTATCGAATTATAATAAGAAAACATCGAGTATACTTCCCCATCAGGAGATCATTATAAATGAAGGTGCTGAAAGTAAACTGATATCTTAGCAGAAATCAAACTCTTCCTCATAACAATCGAGATTGCATTTTGTAGATGGGATGGATAAAAAGTCAGGTTCCTACAAGTGATTAGAAATCTGAATAGAGTTTTGACTTCTTAGAAAAAATAAATACGAAAACTTAAGTGAATCTCAAGAACTTATACTATAGTAAAAATTAATTAATGTGTGAACCGCGGCAAGGTTGAACTAGACATGGAAAATCTCGCACGACATTCCGGATTCTTTGGGGAAAAGTAGCAAGATTGTGTTAGCAAGTGAACTCAAGAACGTGATCTTTCGAGGATTTAGAGTATTTTCAAAATATTCTCCGAATAGACACAAGAAAGAATCAATCCCGGCTCATACGCGCGATTTGATAACTATTCAGAATTGCTCTTATGCCGATGCCGTTTTTCGTGTGGATGTTTTGGGAAACAGCATGCTTTTTTTCGTCCCAAATCTGTAATTTTCAATTTTTTTTCCCGAAAATTATCTCAAGCGACTAGGTTGGAGTCACTAATGACGAATTCAGTGTCATAATCGATTCTCTTCGGTAAGCTGTCCGTCGGCACGATTACAGCCTTCGGCAAATCCAATCAACTCGAAACTTTCAGGATAAGTTGCACTTCAAATTGCGCTTAAGTTCGTTAATGTACACAATATGCCTAACGTCTTCGGAGTCATTCAAAGTTTTGAGGTTGCTTTCCTGGGATTTCAAGAACTACCTAATTGGATTGAAACTTGTCAGTTACTAAAAGCATAATGACGCCTAAGTCATTGCTGAATTTGGTTGAGATCATATTTTTGGTAAATTAGAAATAAATCCCGGAAACTATCTACCAGATTTGAACAAAATTTGGCTCAGTCCTAAACCACCATATTTCACAGTAGTGTACCAAATGTAGTTTGAACGGTTACAAGTTTCGGTGATATGGGAAAAATATTTCAAATCTTGTGGTTTCTGTATCGGTAGCAACACCTCTCCTGAATAACTGAAAAAAAATTACTCGACCGTGATGAAACTTGACCACTTTTAAGAAAATTCTGTTGAACAACTATGGGCATAATTCCGTGATGATTGTCGTTTGAACAATATCAAAAAAACCGCACTGTGTTTTTTCAAAATATTCTATATTCTGAGATCTTCTACCCTATCATATATCATATATTCTGTATGAACTTTCGAGTTATCATTTTACTATCAAGTACTGAATTTCAATGGCTATCATTGGGCGCAATTAATCCATTAACGAATTCGACATTCGTAATAAGCCCCAAACGAGGACGATCGCTCGTGAGAACGACAAAGGAGATATTTGCGTAGTAGGTTTGGGGCTTAATTACGAAGGTCGAATTAGTTGATGGGTGAAAACCGCCCTATAATTCCGTGGATATACCCATTCCAAATTTTTATTTCACCAATATTTCCAAAATAAAGGTTCTCTCGAATTGCAATCCAGTATTTGATTGGAAAATGATAGCGTGGGGCTTCATGCAGAATTTCATGGGCATTATATGGTTATAAAATGACCAAATCTTTCAGTCAGGAAGTGAAGGTGAGTTTGGCTAAGTCGATATGTCAAATGATGACCTCTTTACGTAAGTCCTTTTTAGGATTGTTTGTACTAACATTCCAATTCATCTGTCCAAGAAGGGTCATCGCTAGGATAACCCTTTGAAGAAAACTACAAAATGATGAACATTGTTTAACTAAACGTGAAATCATTAGGAATGTGATCGAACGAGTACTCATATGCTCCTGTTTTCATAATGAAGACTTGACTTTTTTTCATAGAACAGAATATCAGAAATCCCAGAAACGACTGAAATATTTTATGTCTCTATTCAGACCTTTAAATTGGTAGTATACTCGTGCAGGGAGGAACGTTATACAATATTCATATTCGAACTATTCCAAGGCTACACATGAAAAATCATAAAAGCATCAGTAACACAAAAATAATTATCTAAAGATAATAGATAAGTTTTTCTTGAGTCTCGAATATAGATCTGATCATTAGCGTACGGTAAATGATTCAATAAAACACATTGTCAGTTTCATAGAAATAGACTGAACAGTCCCGTGGTCTGGTAAATTACGGCTTCGTGAATTTAAGCAACACAGCCACATTCAAGTTTCACAAAACCTCTTTAATATCTCAGGCACCTGCACACGGTCTGGATGCTTCAACGGTGCCAATAGCAGCGGGAAATATTAGAATGCAAGAAATTTCGACGTTTTTAGGAGAATGAGAATGCTCAATGAAAGTTAATTTATGTGTGTGATGTTGGCTCAGCACTTTTCGATTTTCAAGATTTTTTTTTATCCTGAATTGTGCTAGGATTGTGCTGCTGTGTGCCGTTGAATTTTTTCTATTTCGTACGGTTCTCCAGATATCCCACAAAATGTATATTTGGGCCAGCCCAGTACATTTTTAAAAACTGGATTTTGATTGCTGTTATAGATTGTGCTATACATAAACTGAGTTGTGCTGTTCGAATTTATCCGAAAGTCACCCTCATTTTTCGAAAAATCCAAAACTAAGAAAAAAGGTAGCCCAGCACTGTTGTTTTAATGTCCTATTTCATACATTTTGTGGAATATCTCTAGAACCGTAAGGAATAAGAAAAAGATCTCAACCGCACAAAGCAGAACAAACCTTGCTGAATTCAGCAAAAAAAATTTTTCTTCGAGAACCGAAAAGTGCCGATCAAACTTCACACTTATCTAGGCGGTCTATTTTGTGGAATGTCTGGGAACCGTCTGGAATGAAAAAAATTCCAACACAAAGCAGAACTAACCTAGCATAATTCAGTACGAGAAAAAAAATCGAAAAATATTGGGCAGAATTTTCGGATTTTCGTGGGAATTTCAACGGCAAAAATTAGCTCGCATGAGTGACGATTTTTCTTATATATTTTCATCATTTTGCTGGGCAAACTTTTTTCCTATTTCGCGATTTGTCGGAAAATCCGACAGTATATCGTGAAAATATTCAAGGGACGAGTCAGCACAAATGTGGCACAATTTTTTCCATTCATTTTTGAGGAGAAAAAGTGCTGCGCCTACTTTTTTCTTAGTTTTGATTTTTCGAAAAATTGGAGGGACTTTCGGAAAAATTCAAACAGCACAACTCAGTATTTGTATAGCACAATCTATAACAGCCATCAAAATCCACTTTTCTGAAATGTGCTGGGCATACTTTATACATTTTGTGCAATATCTGGAGAACCGTTCGAAATAAAAAAAATTTCAACGACACAGAGCAGCACAAACCAAGCACAATTCAGGACAAAAATTTTTTTTTCGAAAATCGAAAAGTGGTGGACCAACTTCACGCACATTGTTCATTTTCAATTTTTCACTCCATTTCAGTTTTTATTCTTCAGAAAATTTTTGGATATGAGAAGTGACAACATTGCGCATACTTACCAGTTTTTTCATCTATTTGTATCGAAAAATTCATTGAAAAATACGAACTCTGGCCCCCAAAATTCAGCCCGTTATATTTGAGCTTCTGTATGAATGAAATATTCGATATTTTTGAAGTTATTTAAAGTGGATAGCTGAGAAGTGAACACGAATGAATATTGTTCATTTATTGACTGTGGGTCTCTTAAAACAGGATTAATTAATTTTAACAAATATGACTGAGATCTTGTGTTTAGGTGGTGCTGTAAGTAATAATATGGTAAGAGAATTATCAGATTACTGTTGAAAATAAGCTTTCTTCACACAAATATGCTCGAATATCCTATGTTTCTATACAGAAATAGAAACTTATATGCGAGAAAAGATTCAAATATAAAATATTGCAAACTTACACTTACTATTTTTATAATTTCAGAATATTGGACAAATCCAGACAAATATTGTTCAGAATGAAACTCTTGATTCAATTTGATTCATTGTTATCATATGTCCTTGGCACTATTCCATTCTATAGTTTTCCGGAGTAAGAACATCATTGGAAATGAAAATATTCATCCATCTATTCAATTTCCACTACTTCTCAACGATGATATAAAACTCTGGAAAAAACTCTATTTCGTTTTCACTCGAGTAGTATAGTTTGACTGCTTCTTTTCAATTTGCATAATGAAATATCATTCTAAATGCATCAGTCCTTCCTTGGATGCGCCTTGAATATCCTGCTAATCCTGTGGACATTCATTAGTAAGAAGGAAAAGAGAAATTTTATCTGCATTGAATGCCCTGAGACATTCTTTCAGGGGAATTACGTCTGTAGATTCCGAAATGAATATTTGTTAGAATAAGCTTTTCTATGTAGTTCCTCATAGCATGGCGCATATAGGTCATCAATGAAAAATCTCCCCTTCCTTGGAATCTAATGTCAGGATATTCGTTTGATCATATCAATCAGTGCAGAATTATGCCTCATTTTCATTTTATAGCTTCTAAAAATTATGACAGAAATATAGTCACTTGGCGAGGTCGTTTTCGTTTCACAAATTTCTAGGCGGAAATATGGTATGGCCATATGAACAAAGTTTGCCTATTGATGAGTATACACCAATTTTGCTGTTAACAAGAGCGTTATCATTTTCATCTGATGTAACTTTCGACGATTAAGCCGCATCAACCATCACCAATACACAAACTTAATCTTTACAATATGGTGCACTGCTTTTGGAAATGCAAAATTTATTTCGGAGGTCAATGCAGAAACTAGTCCTACTGACAGTAGTTAGGCTGATGATTCGAACTGAGGTACTTTTTTTGCCTTTAAAAACAGGGTTAAGGCCCGTCGTACAGATAACAAAACAGTGTATAACTATCATTATCTATATGTGTCTAACGAACTTTTTCGAAAACCACGTTTCCTTCGTCAAGAGACATATCAGTAACTATAGGTATTTTGTCTCTTGAGGAAGGAAACGTGATTTCCGAAACGAGCGTAAGATACATGAAGTGTAAGTGGATTTCAGAGTAGTTACACACTGTTTTGTTATCAGTTATCAGTATTCTATTTACAGTGGACTCAAATGTTATATTCATCGAAAGATCATTCAGAAATATCAAATGGTGTATAACTTCAAGTACTCTTTATTTCCTCTGGTAGGTATAACGTTTTCGATTACTATAGAGTAACCATCCACTAAAGAACATTAGAATAACTGTCACAAAAACAATCTGGGTCAGCCCAAAAATCAAGACAACAAGTAGCATTCAAAAGTAATCATCATCAACATGTTTTTTTTTTAAATAATTACTCTAACAAAATTTGAATTGTTTACCATTTAGAGATATCAAGAAAAATGTAACCATCTTGATGTTGATGTTGATAACTCTTGAATGCTCTTTGTTGACTTCACATGTAAGTTTTGGGCCGACCCAGATTTTTGTTGTGACTTGGTTATTCTAACGTGTTTTAGTGGTTCTGGAGATGGTTACCCTGTACCAACCGAAAATAAAGAATAATTAAAGATAAACACCATTTGATCTTTTTAAAGATTCACACAGCTTTACATTTCGATGTTTTAATTGTATTTGAGTCCGGTGAACACATCTGGTTTTTTGAGCTGCGGTGCTGTTGCGGTTCCTTACTTACGGTCTTAAGACACTGCATTAGATGAGAGAATGCCTACATCCGGCACCGTTGCCGTGCCGCACTTGCGATCTGAAGAACATACACAGTATCAGTGGTAGAATGCACAAATCCGACCAGCCTTGCGATTTGGTGAGCCGTTGTGGATGTCTATTGACTCAGTATTCAAGAGAATTCGTAGTCGAATTCAATTATAACTGTCCGCTAAGCCGGCACTTATATCATATTTTTTAACTAAAATACTTTAGATCTATTGGATTCTTAGATTTCGAGTTTGGAATGAGTCGGATGAGTGCATACTCACATACATCGGACGGAAAAAAATAGTTTCAGAAATCAGTTGAACTCGCATTAGGGTACGGCCAGAGCATTGTATAAAGATATACAATGGCCAGAGTACACGCGACATTGTGCTTCGGCGCGTCGACTTCTCGCTTCGTGAAATACTCTTAGCATTTAGAGTAATGACAGTTTGGTATTTCTGGGATATATCCATGCTCAAGACCAATTTTGTTGATTCTGCCTCAACTATGACCACTTCTTTAGTCGAGGTTGCCGAATTGTCGAATCGAATTTCCAGAAATCGAGCAGCAGACTCACAAAATCGACATCTCGCGTGCACTTTGGCCGTACCATTGTTGGGAGACAAAACTGTAATTTTCGTTTCATTTTTATAGTTCTTTGGCAGATATTGAGGGTAAAAACCTCGAAAAAACTTGAAAAATAATCCGTAATCCAAAAATATCCTTCATTCCATATTCAAAAAACAAAGAACTTATGAAACCGATATTTTTAGAGCAGTTTTCGTGGAGAATCCATCCAGAATTCCGGAGCTAAGACTACTCGAAATTTAATATTTCAATATTTGCAAATATACAAATCCAATCAAATGGAATTCGAGTCCGCGGTTGAGGAGAAATTGACGGTCCTGCAAATTTCCATGGTTAGATAATCACAAAATCAGGGAAAAAAGCAATGCTTGGTGGGTCAATAGATTGATGGCTGACCGCTCTGGATTGAAATTTTGTGTTTCACTTAACTTCGCGTAGCAGAAAGAGAACATATCGGATTGAACAAGTTTACGACTTTCCTCATATTGGGATTGTTGTAAACATATTCGAGTTATTCCACACTCTATCCCATTACTATAAATTTTTGTATTCCTGCTTCCACAGCTGATATAAAATATCACAATTTCGATATGCGAGTAAGACATTCAGGAACTCCAGCATTGAGAAAAACGTCTCGCGTAGGTTTACGAGTTTATTCAGCGGGAAGGTGAGATTCGAGTTGAACATTGTGTAAACTGTTAGTAAAATCATTCAACTTGATTCTGTTGGGGTGGTTTTTGTTACACCATCTCATCAGATCATTTCGTTTTATTTTCATCCCCAATATCCAGTTTCGGAGCAGAATAATTTTCTGGATATAACGGACTTTCTCCGAAAACCAAACCCTGGGAAATCTTATATTCCTAGGAATCTCAACCGATATCTCGGAGGAAATAATCCTACATTTCTTAGTAATGCAATAATTCAATTTCATATAGTAGTTGAAAAGTACTTTTCTATTATTTCCCTCTACTATTTTGTATGAAGAAGCTCATAAATGATTTCGTCACATCTAAAAAGAGTATGATGAACATTGTTTCTCCTATATGAAATATTTTTTAATAATCTAACCTCAACTAATTTCCAGTGATGCCGACGGTAACCACCATTGTATAAAGACAACATTTTCTCTTTATAAAATGTCTTTATACAATGGCCGTTCCCTTAGTAAAAGCCTGCCGGTGCGTGCCGTGCATGCCGATACCGAAGTACGTCCGATGCTGATCGGAGATTTTCGCTGCATTCCATCGTCGGCATCAGCACATTTTGACGGACGGAGCCAGCTACGACAGCTACCGACTTGGAACTTTCGTGGTAGATATCGCTTCAAAACACGATAGCTGAATTTGTTACTAGTTCAAATCGGCATAATGATTTCGGGTTCACAGAGTATTTCCTAGTTATCCCATGAACCACCAAAGCGGACAGGAAATGGTCGGATCAGCGTCTTTCATGTTCTAGGAATATTTAACTCCCGCTCGTGAAAAATTCGTTGCCGAAGCGGTCAGCTATTTAGGGATTGACCCCGCCAAACACCACTCTACTCATTGGGGGAAATATTCGAAGATCTTTTTTCATATGGCCTTCACGACATCCTGCATGAGCTCAAAGCCATAATTTTTTCATCGAGTACTAGATTTCAATTGGATTCGATCTATATTTTTGGAAATATGTACTGAGAAAATAACATTTTGAATGGGTATTTTTATCAACGGAATCATTGAGTGAGTTTTATCGATTTACGAATTCGACCATAGAGATCAAACCGAAAACTTACACTTCAAATACAAAATGAAGTAATGGTATTTACGACCGGCCTGACGGTTGAGTAGGGAAACTAATTTCCACAAAACTTCATTTAGAGACTCGATAATTGCGAATGCTGAATTTTGTTTTATGAGTATATTTTTGTGATAATATTTGTTTTTTACCAAGGATTCACAACACCGTGAAAAAATTTTTAAAACTGACGTGTAATGTAATTGTATTGATGGCAAAACGAATGAAATGAAAAATGAAATGAATTGGTGAATGGGTAAAATCCACGCAATGATTCGGCAGTTATACATTTCCATTCAAAACTGCATTTCCGTAATTTCCAACAATTCAGATCCTTGAAGATTCATGCGGAATTTCGTGAACACCATATGATAAGTAGATCGCCAAATCGCTGAGGAAAAAAAATTTGAAATGTTTTTTTGATTGATCTATTCGAACGATCATCATGAATTTTGAAAAGATTCCTCCTCAGTATTTACAAAGAGTTGCCAAGTCTTATCATAATATAAGAAATATTTTCTGAGGAATTCCAGAAATAACAGCGATACCTGAGATGTAACCAAAGAATTTGACATATGTTTTTTCCAATATCTGCTGAGATTAAAATCATATGAAACTTAAATTTTAACCTCTGTTGCCTACTCGTTATTTCAAGGTCCGTGTCAAATTTAATGAAATCCGATGAATATCTTCCGAGGAAAAATTTTTGAAATGATAACTGGAAAATTTTCGAATGGTATTTTTCATTTTCTACCTATACGATCCTCAAGAAGTTGTGCGAAAAGGGGCGCATCGGTATTTCACAACGATTTTTCAAGTTTGAATCTGAGATTTTGACAAAATAATGTCACAATTTCAAATAGCTACGAATTTTCATATATTTCTGCTTCGATATCCCCAAAGAGGAATATCAGACCAAACTGAAATTTGAAGCACCTCTGTTGAATATTGACTTGAATGTTTGTGCACAATTTCATTGGAATATTATTGATAATCACTGAGAAAAAAAATTCTTCAACAAAATTCAAAAAATTTTCGGAAAAGAATTTTTTTGAATTTTCTAACACCTAGATTCATACGAAATTTTGCATCAAGTTACGTGTCAGCATTCTCCAACTAATAAAAACGTTCCGTTTGGATGACGTCGTTACTTCTGGAGATATCGAGGTAATAACCTCAAAATTTCAAATGAATCGTAATTTGACATATTTTTCTTCGAAATCTCCGAAAATTGTCAAAAATCAACTTCTAGCTCTGTGCCAGATTGCATCAAATTCAAATATATAGTCTTCGCGCAAAAAATGTCAACAAAAATATGAGGAATTTCCGAACAACTCTTTTCAATTATATTCAACTAGTGGATCCGCAAATGCAATATCGACTCCAAATCTGTGCAGAAATCTCAGAGGAAAAAATTTGAAAAAAAATTCGGAAAATTTTTGAATAGTTTTTTTTTTCAAATTCGATGACTTCATCCACATATTTTTCAGTTAGTTGTGCATTAGCCTTTTTCAACTAATTACGAAGTTTCAATCTGATTATTACATTGTTTCTCGAATTATTAAGGATATAACCTCAAAACTTCGAATAACTAACGCAATTTGACAAATTCTTTTCCCTATATCTTCTAAAGTGAATATCGGATCGAATTGAATTCTCAGCCGCTGTCGTTACATATCAACTCCAAAATATTTGCGAAATTTCAGAAAAATATTATCAGTAATCTCAGATTGAAAACATTTTTCAACAAAATTTGGTAGGTAAATGTTTTTTTGAATTTTTCTGAAGACAAGATCAATATGTAATTATGCGTCAAGTTGCACTCTGGTCATATTCAACTTACTACGTAACTTCAATCTGATCACATTATTTCTTCATAAGATATCGAGTAACTATATTAGTAGTAACATATTGGAATAACTCCTAAACCTTTTAACCGATTTGGCCTACTAATGAACTCAACCGATATATATCGACTGCAAACCAAACCGGAAAAGACTGTAGGTCCTCCCTTCGAAAATCAGAGCACACACGGCCAGACAGAAGGACAGAACCGAATTTGACAACGGATTCTTCATCAGTGAGTCCAATCTGGTCGTTATGGCCATTTTTAGCTCAAACTTAGAAATTGATTGACAATGTGACGAAGCGCGCTGTTATCCAGAACCATCTTATTTAAATGTTGTCGAAATTTTTTCAAACCTTTTTTTTCCGAAACCAGTTCACCAAATTCCACGCAATTTTGCACGTACGCGAAACCTATAATTCACATGAATGTACTAAATTTCAGTTTTATGTGAATGGGGTTCGGATTCCGGAGATATGAAATAATATAATTTTATTTCCTCGGTATCGTTGTAATTTCCAGAATAACTGGAAAAATACTCATCCAATCACGACGAAACTGAGCAGCTTGTTGAAAAATGCTGATTTTACTATTTTTGCCTAGCCACAGATCCTAACCACAATAACTTTCGAAAGAAACAACTAAGAAACTCGATATTTGTAACGTAGGCTTTGACCTCAACTACAAAAGATGAATGCGTGAATGGGTAAAATCCACCCATCGATTCCGTAGATATACCCATTCAAAATTTTATTTTCCCAATATTTCCAAAAACACAGATGTGATCGAATTGAAATGCAGGACTTGATTGAACAATAACAGCTTCAAGCTTCATACAGGATAATATGATCATAGGATCGCAGAATATTGAATACATGGAAAAAATTATATTTTATCATTTAGTTTTATATTTTTTTCGAATTGTTCTAATGACATGATCATCACAAAATTTTGAGGTTTTTGATAAACAGTTTCCGGAAAAAATTTGCTGACAGTATTATCTAAACAAAATTGTGCGAAAAGTTGTGATCTAAGCTATGAAGTTTCGATCCAATAGTAGTATTGGTAAGGAATTCCTCTTAAAATTTCAAATCTCTATAATTCGAAAACCGTTTTGGCCATATTTGCCCATTAACAAAGTTAAGCGTCGCATCTTGAAGTGCAGCGTAGCCTGTAAGTTTCAAGTCGATAGGATCCTCCGTACTCCCGTAATCGGACTCTAGGAGTGGAAAATAATTTAAGCTTCGAATATTTAACGACTTCGAAAAAGAATATTGAGCGAATCTGAAAATCGTCCCAAATTTCAAAGTATCCACGGATTCTCAATAAGCGGAGAACGCAATTTTCGAAGTAATTTATTCGGGTTCGAATCGGATTAAATTAATTTTAGGACGATAAATCAAGGAGTTGGGAATTCGCATAGAAGTTTTCATGTTGTTGGAGTAATCCTGGACCTTCCTAGCCTTGTCGATGTCGAATTGAATCTTTATCAATAAGAATAATGAACTTTATCAAATAATGAGATAATTCGAATTTGTTTGATTTTTATTCTATTGAATACTTCGACTTCTGGTCAGATTAGCGGACAAGTTGATCAAGAACTTTTGGAGTTACAATGTATTAGACTCCACTTCTTCCACTTTGTGAGCTGGAAATTTTTCAAATCATCATTGCTCTTCACTTAACCCAATCAGTGCGAGCCGCGTGTTTCTCAGAAAGATTTTCATAGGATTTCACGAGACTCTCAAAAATCGACATTTCTCGTCTCGTCTCGATGTCGAGATCGAGAAAAGACTTCGAGATATTTTCGAGATCGAAAAACTTTTTCGAGATTTCTCGATCTTGGAAAAATTATATGTGCTGCGATAACTCACAGTTCTAAATACGTCAGAAAAGAGAAAATAAAAAGAATAGAAAAGCACTGAAGTGAACTCAGGAGCTTTTATATTTTCGCTTGTAAAAATTCCAACTATAAGATCAATACGAAATTTTTGCACTGATTGCATTTGTACTTCTTGAGATATCGCGAAAATATCGTCAAAACTACAAATATCAACGAAATTTGGCAAATTTTTTTCCTTTGATCTCCGAAGGTGAATATCGGATCGAATTGAAATGAAGAACATTGTCGTTAAATAGTTGAATTGTTAAATGCTGACTCTCAGGTTAAACCAAATTCCGTGAAATTCTAATAAATCTCTTCGAAGAAAAAATGAACTTTTTCGCCACAAATAAAAATTTTCGAATAAACATTTTTTTGAAATTTTCTAACTACTGGATCCACATGATATTTTTCACTAAGTTGCATGTTGGTGTTCCAAAACTCTTCACGAAATTTCAATCTGATTGATAAGGTACTTCATGTATTGCGGAACTAACCTCAAAATTTCAATTGCACCTTACTTCGAAACCATTAGACCGATTCCACCCACTAACGAACTCAACCGAGATATTTGGACTCTCAACCTAATCTGACATTTTCAAGTCGCTAGGTCCTTTCCTTCGAAAGTTAGAGCACATACTGAGGGACGGACAGGATTGAATTTGACCACGGATTCTTCTCCAGGGTGTTCAACCTAATCTCAATCAAGATCATTCACGGTACAAAATTAGAAAATTACAGACAGAATGCGAGGAAATAATAACGCGCTGTTCACTAGAAAGAGTGTGTAAAAACTATGCTAAGAAATAATTTTACGATGCCCGGCCAATATTGCCTGTTCGAAACACAAGCGAGAAATAGGTCATAAATGATAATCATTTTATTTTATTAGATTTGAACAATAATTTCTAAGTCTTTTTTAATGCAATATCCATTCATCATAATTATTAAAAGATAATTATAATATTATTAATTAGAATATTGATAGGACACTATTTGATCAGTATGGCCTTTCAGGGTAAAGAAATGCCATGAATGTAAAGAACCATAAATTCAGCATTATTTCTATGATATTATTTGAAAAATCTAGGAAAGCACTGACGTGAGGTCAGGAGCTCTTACGCGCTTGTTTAAATTCATTCCCAAAGGAGTCAACTGCTTATTGATTCCGCCAAACGCAGTTTTACTTTCTAATGACTCATTTCTTTTCATATTAGTCCTACGAACTTCTACATGAACCTCCAAGCTATCATTTCTCAAGCGAGTGAGAGATTGAACTCGAACCGATCCGTATTCTTGGAAATATTCGAATGTATATATCTATGAATCATTTGGCGGATTTTACCCATTCACGAATTCTACCTTCGTAGTTGAGTTCCAAATTAATGAACTTACAAGCTATGATTTTTCCATCAAGTACCATATTCAAATTGGATTCAATCTGTACTCTTGGAACTATTGAAAATATAAATTGTAAATGGGTATATATATCTACGAAATCCTTATGCGGATCTTACCCAGTCACGAATTCTACGTTCGTAATGAAGCCCCGATGGACATTCTCTACAAATATCGAGTCTCCAAGTCATTTCTGTCAGAAATTAATTTGTTTGCGGCCGGTCTTACCACGGATCGTTAACACAATAACTGAAAGAATTTGCCGATAGACTAGATAATTGTTGAGTAAGTTTGGAATTGAATTTCGATAGCCGAATTCGCGAATTGCTTAAATCCACCTAATGATTCCCCAGATATACCTACTCCAAAAACGAAGATCGGATCGCATTGATATTTATGATTGACTGAAAAACAAGAGCTCATGAAGAATTTCGTGAGGACCTTATAATTAGTAGAACGCAAACTATTAATTAATCGAAAACATTTTTCTTCAAATAGTAACTTATGAAACGATCATCACGAAATTTCGCTTCTATTTGCACATCAGCAGTTCCAACTCGTTGCTCAGTTTCATTATGATCGGATCAGTATTTTTTGAGTCCATCCATACATAAGTGCGATAACGGGGAAAAAACCAAATAAGTTGACATAGTTTTTCCCACTATCTCCGAAGATAAATATCGGATCAAACTGAAATCGAGCACCGTTATCAAACACTTACTTCAGGGTCTAATAGATTTTCTATTGAAAACGGATGAAAATTTTCCAAATTGATTGTTTTTGGAAAGTCGAGAAATTCTCTAATTATCTTCGATTCGAATTTTTTACTCCTGTCATTCCCACGAAATTTTTCATATAGTTGCTCGTCGGTATTTTCCAACTAACTAGGAACTTCATTCCACTCGCGTTAATTCTTCTTAAGATATTGGAAAAAAAGCTTCGAAATTTCAAAAAGTCATGAATGAGAAAAAATGTCGGATCAAACTCAAATTTGAAGCAGTGTGCCAAATCTCATTGAAATCTGAAGAATAATTTCCGAAAAAACTATTTTTGGAAGAAATATTTTCATCACGTTCATTTATCGGAAAAAATTTATATAAAGTGGCCCCTCCGTATTCTTCAACTAGTTTCAATCTGATCACGTCAGTTCTCATCGAAATATAAAGAAAATCTTGAATTTTTAATAAGACCGAAATTTGACATATTATTCTTCCAATATCTCCAAAAATTAACAACAAATTTTCATTCTTCTGTAGTGAACGCCATTCTTCAGCCCTTACAGACACAGACATACACACTGTACTTTATCGCTTGCCTCGAGAGTACCCCACTCCGCTCCTGTAACATATGTGCGCCTCGTACAGTGGGCGCTAGCGCTCACGGTGCCCCTCGTAGATCTTCTCAAGTTTTTAAAAGACTGCACGTCTCCGTCCCTCTGGCACTCTAGTATATTCTTATTACAGCTCAAAGGTTGTGAGTTCACTTAATGGACAGATTCGTGTCATGCTTTGTTCATGTGGACTCCACCAGACTATGGCTTAACTCACACTTACCACGAGCCGAGCACAAATCTGAGGTCGCCCGTCGTAAAATAGCGAATTAGTAGGGAAAGGTTCTTGGCCGAAATGGACTGCAGAATGTCGGCTGTGTGAGTTATATGGAGAGTTTTCCTACTAATTTGCTACTTTACGACAGGCGACCGCAAATTTGTGGTCGGCTCGTGCTACGTGTGAGTTAACCTTAAGAGGAATAGGAGAACCCTGGCGTGAGTATCTCACCTCAAGATATTGTACTCGGTATAGTTAGACTGATGAATTTAGAAACTACATGAAATTCTTGTCAAGCACTGACGTGAGATCAGGTCCTTTAACGCGGTTGTTCGAATTATAAGTATTAATAATTTTGCACCTTGTGCGTTGGTATTCTTTAACTGATTTCGAAGTTTCAATCTGATTGCATTCGTACTTCTAGAGCTATTACGGATGTAAGGTTGAAATTTCAAATAAGAACGAAATTTGGCATATTTTCTCCTTATATCCCCGAAAGTAACCATCAGGTCGGATTTTAAATTGAAACATTGTTGTAAAATACTGACGTTAAGGTTTGTGCCATTCGTTGAAATCTAGTCAATATTTATGGATAAAGATTTTTAACGAAAATGTTTTCTTAAGTTTCTAACATCCGGATCCACACGATTGCACCGAGTTGCGCGTTGGCATTTCAAAACTATGTACAAATTTTCAATCTGATCATATCATTACTTCATGAGATATCGAGGAATAAACCTCATAATCCCAGATGGGCTCAACTCCGAAACTGTTCGACTGATTTCAACCATTAATGAACTCAACCGAGATAATTGTACTCCTACTATAATATGACAATTTCAAGTCGCTAGATCTTTTTCTCCGAAAGCTAGAGCACATACTGACGGATGGACGGACAGAATTGAAACATGGATTTTCCTTCAAGGTGTTCAACCCAATCTTTTGAGACAATTACACACCACAATTCTAAAATCACGGACATTGTGACGAAACGATAACGCGCTGTTTCCCAAAACAAGCGCGTAAAAATGATAGCCCAAGCTTATTGCATTAATTCCAATTATGTTTTTATGGCAGACTTATGGCACCATTTTTTGCATAAATTCCACTATGCACTGTATTGCGATGAAATAATTTGTATAATATCGATAATTTTTTTCAACAGACGACTGTCGTTATAATAAATATATTGTTGCTAGAGCTGGTACTCTTCTCTTCACAAACGAAGAAACAAATTTAAACTTTCACGTTTCGTACCTAGGTAATTTCAAAGTTATGGATTAAATCGAAATATCAAGGATTCGTTCAATTTTCATTTTTTAGAACGAGATTCTTCATTCTTGTGCTGATACTCGGTGATTTTTTGTTATACGTGTCTGTCAGGAAAACATTAGGTTTGTTTTGGTTGCGAAATTCAGAACTGTCCTAGGACAGTTCTAGAACTGCGTAGAATCGATGCGCTGTTGAAGCCCGATTGTGAACTATCCTAGAACAGTTCTTAAAGCGATGAAACCAAAACACGAATTAAGTTCGGGTTCTCATCCGGATTGTAGAGGAAGCAAAACTTCCGTTTGAGTTGGCAGAAAAGAGGGATGTTAATCAGGTCTTGTATATTGCCTGTGGTTTAATTAAAAATATGCGAAAGCCCTTGTCGCACTATGTAGATAATATATAAATATTTTTGGGGATATTTCCGTCCACTTAATTTTTTTTGTGAATCGTTTTCCTGAACTTTCTTCATTACTTCAATTATATTTCAAAATGAACCAACAAATTATTGATTGATATATTAATGAATTTAATGATGAAAGTATTTCAGATATGTTAAAATTCATTAGAAACATTATTATGCAAGAGGACTCTTGCATTCATAGATTTATTTAAGAAATAGACATCCCAAGTGTGAGCAATGGAATTAAAATCCATGAGATTATCCTGGGAGGTCGTAGCGAAGGAGTTATCCTCAACAACAAAAATTCGTATTTAACAGTTAATCATTTCCTCAACAAATACAACAATCAAATCAAAAACCAAATCAACATGACGTCGAAAAAGTCAGGTTAACCATTTAAATCGTTAACAGCCACTCTACACTTGTGCGAACTACGAAATTCTGAAGCAGTTCGGACTCCTCACAGTTCTAGTACAGGTCGGAATCGATTCTGAAAATAACCAAAACAGGATTACTCAAATCCTGAACCGGTTCTGAAATGAACCAAAACACAAAATCGCAATCGCGCATGCGGAACCGTTCCAGAACAGTTCTGAGCTCGACACCAAAACAAACCTATTGAGACTAAAGTTTGTTTATTTCCCGTCTCCACGATCGAAACGACACGAGAAAATGCCTTCAAGACGAGATTTCTCGTCTCGATGAAACCCTTCTTTTTCAGAACATACTGGATGCGAACTAAGATTATTTTATTGGACGAACAAACTCTGAATACGTCGAAATTAACCCTCTAAAGAATGAGTTCGACGAACGAGGAAGAAAACATCTGTCAATCCGCCGAACGCCGTATCATGCAATTTTCGTAAGAATTAAGGGGAATTTCAAAATACCAGGTGGAAGAATTATGTGCTACCTAGAAGAAACCTTAAATATCCTCAACTAGATCAATTTATGATAGGAGTAGGAGGCAAACGATAAAAATCAATGAATTATATGTTTAAATATTTATATGATATTGATAGAATCAACGCAAATATTCAGCAGATAACGGAATCAAATGCTCCATTAATGGCACAATTCCTGGACGACCAAGTCTTGCTCGGTATTTTTTCTTGAAAAACATACAACCTTCTGGCAAGGACTAATGATACGTGTTTACGTAGAATGTATGGAGAAATAGGTGAACAATCAAAATTCTGTTTATTTTATAGCTACACGAAATTTCAGGGCAAATGTATAAGATGACGCCATGGTAAATTATATTGAATTTGAAAATGCCTAAACAAAGCGGTCGCACGAAGAAACAACTATGAAATTGAAGCAACAGAGCCAAACCCTATCAAGATAAAATTTCATCAAATTTGTTCGATTTCCTAGATCACCAAATTTATATGTTTATATGTAGATGATTTGCTCGTTCAATTACATATTTTACTGGATGAGTCGAATTATTCATTTTTAAAAGGTGAATCTTTAAGATTTAAATTAATTTCAATCATAGACTCTTCACATCAAATAAAACATTTTCCTACACGCTTATTCTGAGAAACAGCGCCTGATCATTCCGTCACGATGTTTGTAATTGTCGAATTTTGAGCCGAAAACTACTAGGTTGGACTCACTGATGAAAAATCCATGGTCAAATTTGATTCTGTCCGTTCGGCCGTCCAGACGGGTGCGCTTCAACTTTCAAAGGAATGCACCAAGAATCTAGAAACTTTTTTGTGAGGTTCGCAGCCTGAATATCTCGGTTAGGTTCGTTAGTGGCAAAATCGACCGAATATGAAATTTTGAGGTTAATTCCTCGATATCTCATGGAGTACTTATTCGATAGGATTGAAACTTTGTAATTAGTTCTTGAATACCAACTTGCAACTTAATGCAGAATTCTGTATGGATCTGATAGTAAGAAAATTTAAGAAAAAATTGCATTCGAAAATTTATGGAATTTTTGTTGAAAGGTTCTTTCTTCTGCTGAAAAAGTAGATGAAACTTCGATGAAATTTGGCACATATCTTCAAATCAGTTTTCAACAACCAAGTTTCGAATTTCAATTCGATACGATGTTTACTTTCGGAGATATATTGGTCAAATTTCGTTGTTGTGCGAAATCTTGGGGTTATTTCCTCAATATCTCACGATGTATAAATGCGATCACTTCGAAACTTCCTAACTGGTTGAAGAAAATCTACTCGCAACTCACTGGTGAGTTTCGTGCGAATCCAATCTGAAAAAATTTCTGTTCCAAAATTATCCACATCCTTATTGAAAAAAGCACAGACATTGAAACTAGAATTTCAAAAAGGTTTTTCAAATTTCAATCTGATCTGATGTTTATTTCTGGAGATATCAGGAAAAAATCATGTCAAATTTCGTTGTTACCTGAAATGTTGGAAATATTTCCTCAATATCTCTATCACTATTGACGCGATCAGACTGAAACTTCGGGTATAATTTAAAGTTAATATTTACAAACAGTGCTTCAAATTTCAGTTCGAGTTGATATTAATTTTCGGAGATAACGAAAGATTGAGGTTATTTCCTCAATATATGAAGAAGAACAGACTCGATCAGATTTGAGGTATGTTGTTAGTTGAGCAATGCCAACGCACGCCTCAATACAAAATTTCGTGAGAATCGTGAAGGTGAAAAATTATGAAAAAGTATTCAAAAGTTTTGTAAACTTCTGTTGAAAAATCTTTTTTACCGGAAATTATTCATCGGATTCTAATACAATTGGCAAACACCTCGAGTCGGTATTTCACAACAGTGTTCCGAAGTTCAGTTTGATCCGATGTTTATCTTCGGCGATATTGCGAAAAAAATGTGTCAAATTTCTTAGATATTTACTAGATATTGTGGCTATCTACAGAGTAGTTCAAAAAATACTGAAATAATGAAATTTCGAATGGATATTTATATACGGAATCATTGGATGATTCTACCATTTCGAGAATTCGGCTTCCGTAATTGAACCGGTTCAATAAATATGAAGTCCATAAATGGATTCTACTTATATGGTTGGAGGTTAAACCGACCTCAACTACAATAGCATCCGAAAAAAATGACTTAGAGACTTGATATTTTTTTAGCATTTGCGGAGTTAATCAGGAAGGTCGAATTAGTGGAAACTTGAAAATGCCCCAATAATTTCGTAGATATATCCATTCGAAATTTTATCTTCCCTAAATTATCATATAATAATACTGGACTTGAAAAATGACGGTGGGAAGATTCATGCATGTTATATTTCAGAAACCATACCTCCGATTCCGTTGAACTTTTGTTCGAATCGACACCTACGACTCCATTTCAGTCCAATCAGATATGCCTCTTTCAATTCATCATAAAAATTAGATCTTGATCTAAGTTAAAACATTGTTTCTCCGCCTTAGACAATGGTTAAAGTCACTGTAGATTGCATTAATCTTCCACATCTACTAGTGAATAGTCGAAGAATTTACTGGATTCTACAGTGACTTCATACAAGACAGAGGCAAAGATCGTCGATCAACGTACTAGAGTAGTATGTGACACTATATATCTGCATTCTGTGGACGCCCGCGCTGTTCCCGCGAATCTCTGCATGAACCGTCAAGCACTCATCTTAACGAGCTAGCACTTGAACACAAGGGCCATATTGTTTTTTTCGATTGGGATATTTCATTCAAATAATGATTGATGATATTCGATTGAATTCGAGTGCTTTCTTGTAAGAAACACATATTTGAATTTCACATTCTTTGCTTCGTGAATTGATTCCCTGGAAGTTTGACCTTCTTCCCCGTAGCGCATGACGAGTGAATCGAAATCCTCTATGATGCTGCTGCTAGAAGATAATAATATACTTGATCATTAAATGTGTTCTTGTTATAACTAAGGTGAAGTTAATGTGAACATTTATCGAGCAATCTATTATATTCAAAATTTTGTTTTCAAGTATATATGTGATATTTGGCGATCTACTCATTATATATTTCTCACGAGATTCCGCATGCAACTTCGAGTTATCATTTTCCATTGAAGGGCTGGATTTTAATTCGCGTCGATCTAAGTGTATCGGGAAAATCAAATTTTCAAGGGGTATATCTGCGGAATCATTGGATAGTTTATACAAATTCGCCAGCTCGGCCTTCGTTATTAAACTCCAACCTCACCTCTTACGGAAATTATTATGTTCACTATCAGTGATTAGGCCGACCGTAAACACATTAACTTTAGGAAGAATTGACATAAGGAAAATAGTTGTAAGTAGGTTTTCGGTTAAATAAGGAAGGTCGAATGCTTGAATATGCCAATTATGCCTTAGATAGTTAAACCCATTCAGAATTTTGGATCAAATTGCAATCTAGTACTTGATCGAAAATTATAGCTTGAGGTTTTTGCAGATTTTCGTGAGGACTTTATGAAAAGAAGATCTGCATTTGGCGGGGTCAATACGATTATAATAGATGTCCGTTTTGGCAACGCAACAGGCACCTAAAAGCTCCTGACCTCACGTCAGTGCTCTTCTAGGTATTTCATTTAACATTTTTCAGATTCGGCTCCGCTTGAAAGATACAAACTATTGAAATTTCAAGAATGAAACAGTCTTTCTTCTCTAGCTTTGACATGGTTGATCTGAATCTAATCTTACTAATTCTCAGGTCCTTCAGTTATCACTGTCATTTAACTTCGAACGGTTTTTTATCTAGAGACTTGCCCATTCATAAAACTATAAAAAAAATAGCATGAAGAATGCAGACAAAGTACATCTCAAGTCACCATAATTCAATCATTTTGGAATACTTAATTATAATGATGATAATAATCATTATTAAAAATGTATTCACTTCAAGCACAATTTACGAACTTCTGATGACCAATACATTAATTTGAGAGTGAATAAGGATATACCCACGAAGTAGTCTCTGCTTTTGTGAGAGTGTTATGAAATGAAATGTTCGGAATTAAGGGTCAAAAAAATCACAAATCATATAATGAATGCGAAAACACCAGTTAAGATTTTTCTATCTGCTTTACTATTGAAATACGGTGAGTTACGCCCTTAAAACTAGGAGTGATCTCTTGAAATGGCGAAGTAAAGGACTCAGTCGTATTTCGACTGGAATAAAATTAAAGTTGTAATAATCAGTTTTCAAATCGTTTTTTCCATACGTGGTAAAATGAAGATTTGTCTGTGCCGAGTGCATAAAAATAAATAACGTAATAAGTAGTGTAGTGTACTTGTTTTCTATTTAGTATGATCACTTCGTGATTATACAGAATTTAAAGAGATTTATTATATTAGCCATGTTCGCGGGTCCGATTCCGAACCAGTTCCGTACCGAAGACGTGCGTACTTTGAAGAAGAGCGTTCGTGCGTCGCACAATTCCGAACTAGTAGTTACGGTTCTTCCTAGTTCTGTGTTCGTGGTTTACATCGATTCTGTATCAAGTCGATTCCGAACCGGTCCTAGCAGTTCCCGCACTGTTGGAAGAACTAGTGGTTCTAGATTAGTTATAACCAAATTCGGGCGACAAATCAGTGAACGTCAGCTCATATAAGCATTTAAACAAACGATTCTTGTACATACCTACATATGCAATCATTATTCGTTTGACAGTAAAATATATGCCTACAAATATATAAATAAATATATAGGTTATATTTGGCTCCTCTTGAAATCGGCTCTCATGATTTGGATGAAATTTTGAACTTTTCGTGAAAACGTAATTTTACACAAAAATATATCGATAACAGCTCTGAGGCGCATGTGGATCCCCATGTTCAGACAGCGTACTGTATTTCAAGTCAGTTATAGTTTTTTCTACTCAGAAAAAGACTTTTCATGATAGCTTTTCCCGAGCGATGTTTTGAATCTCGATCGTAAAAGTGATCAAGTTCAAAGAATTACTGCAAATTGTTGAAATGCTTTAAAGTAAAGAATAGTTTGAAGAAGTAGCGCCTTGTGCTTTACTCAGGTCTATATATTAAGGGTTCCTTTCGGTTCAGTAAACGTTCGTGCTGAAGGGAATTCGGAATTGGTTCAGAACTAGACATGCGCACTGTGACGATTCTGGGTGGGTAAGGAGTTGGTTCAGAATTGGTTCGTTATCCGACCCGCGAACATAGCTACTATATTGTAGTAATCTTTATTCTCCTCCGTACACCAACGTAAAATTCATACACACTCATGTGTTGCGTCGTATGCGCATCTGTTCATAAATATAAAACTAAAAACATTTGATCTACCACCTTTGCATCTTATACACTACAAGAAGTGTTTGGTATTCTCCTAAAAGACCTCCTGAATAAAGAAACTAATCTCACGATATGGCGCTCCTGTCAGGATTAAGATTCGGCTTACCCTCTGAGAGTAACTGATCAAGAAACAGAGTTTATTTCGAGTACGATGACAGAGTTTTGTAAATTTTTGAAAATATCACAGTTGAAAGCCACAGCTTTCCATCATCTAAGTATAGAAGCTTTAGAATACTCCCACAAAACATTAAATTCGGGTCTTTGCGGATACAGATGACTAACTATGAATTTTCTTGTTCCTCATGGACTCCTTATTTATGTTTCATGTATAACACCTCTTTCCATTGTAGCACCCAATACTCACCTCACGAATTAGTTTTTGGAAAAAAATGTAATTTACCTAACCATTTGACAAGCAATGGTAATGTGGAACCCCTGTATAATGCCGACTCGTATCCATTAGATCTTGAATTTAGATTACAAAGAGCAAAAAGGGATGCGAGGAGAAATTTAGAATCTGCTAAACTCAAAAGATGGTGTATGATGCGAAAATAAATCCTGTTAATTACAAGAAAAATGATTTGATTTTTCTGAAAAATGAAAATGGCAATAAACTGCAAAGTGTTTATAACGGATCGTATGTGGTAATAAGAGACGAAACTCCAAATGTGCGATTTATAGAAAACGTGAAGGAATGTGTCGTTCATAAAAATCGAACTAAGGTGTTTGTGCGCGATATGAACGAAAGTGATCTTTCATGAACCCATAATGTAAATAAAATAAGAGTTTAATTATTCTATATATTTCGATATTGGATATCCTTTATCTGATTGAATTGTGAAATAGGCTAGGTTAGTTATTGTTCTCATTTTATGTTTTAAAGTAGGATAGCTGATTGATAATAATAATTTTTGTTCTCAAATGAACAGAAAAATTATTGTCAATTCGAGGGGAAAATGTAGTGTTAATGGAAAGTCCCCAATTGCTGATATAGCAATCTGGAATATAATATAGATGATTGTACATTTTTCAATCAGGTAATAAGGTTGACGACCGTAGTCCGGTCGTAAAAGACCTCCTGAATAAAGAAGCTAATCTCGCGGTACTTGTCTCAAAGCAGTGAATTCACCTCTTTTCCTAAATTGTAGGACTGCGATACGCATGAAGTAGATGTCTAGGATCAAGCTAGTAAGTAAGTAAGTAATCATAACTTTTTCCCCGTATTATTCTGAGAAAACGTTTTTGTACCACCTCAAGAGAATTCAGGTGAGTCCTAGGAATTCCACCCCAGCCAATAATTTTTCATAGTTCAGTATACATGTATCATCCGCTTGAAATTGACGATATTCCTAATTCGTTCGAACTTATACAATATACATAGCATCTTCTTTACAACGTATTCTATGTGGTGGTTCCATCTGAGATAGCTGTCCAGGATAATTCCTTTTTTGTGGGCTTGATGATCCCCATTCCGCCAACCGACAACTCAAACGACGGCGAGGATATGTTGTAGCTACTGAATGGCACGTAAAACGTTTTTTTGAGGTGGAACGACAGAAATCTTGGATCAAGAAATGCATTCAATTCAATTATATCGTCTTCAAGTTTACCTCACAGAATAAAACAGTATCATCAGCAGAGCTGATTATCTTGAAATTGATATTCAATTTGAATATATCATTCATATATATGTTGAAAAGGATTGGTCCCAATACGGTACCCTGGGGCACACCAACTGTTATGATCATCTCTTCACCGACAATATTTTCAATTATTACTCTTTGTTTCCTAACAGCCAGGTAACTAACGAAAAGATTATAAGCCGTTCCCCTTTTTCCCATGTCATGCAGTGTATCCAAAAGCTTCATGTGGTAAACAGTATGGAAAGCCGTACTGTAATGATGCTTTCCAAGGAAGGAATTGAATCTTCTCTGAATAACCTTCTCAAGTATTTTTACGTAACTTGTTATCAGCTCAATCGGTCTATATCTAGCCATATCGTCTCTATCTCCACTTTTATGAATTGGTGTAACTATGAGGGTCCTAAAAGCTAATAAAAAATAGCCGTACAGCAAACACCTATATATTATCTAGGTCAAATTTCCTTCCTTGTAGGGACTGTGATTGTGCTCACATTGAACAGATAGGTAGATACTTACCTAAAAACAAGGAATAGTGAACATCGCAGGGATAGCATTGATGTGCACAGCCCAATCAAGATGGAAGAAAATAACACATCCCTGGCTGAGCACTCCCTCAGGGAGTTTCGCGCTTTTTTGACGATGCAACGATAATAGGACATCAGCAAATTTTAAAAACGAGATTCATAAATAAAATAGTATCAATTCAGCAGAATAACAATTCCATTAATAAAATGCCGCTTATTTCAATATAATTTTCAGACTTAGAGAGAATAGCTGAATTTATGATAGCTAACAAAGTAATCACTTGTAATTGCGCGCCAAATGATGTATTAAAGGGGTTTTTCACAGTAGTTAGATTTCAGTTTCTCTCATGTCTCGACCTTTTTGAACGTGGCAATTGACCTTGGAATTTTAAATCTAAGCAATTATTCGAATATTCACGAATACCAAAAATATTGTAGTACTAAATTGTCACTGAACATCAATAAATTACTAATCAAATAATGACATTTCACAAAAAACTAGACGACTACGTTTTTTATAAATAGATAAGAAATAATTTCTTTCATATTCTGTCTGCTAGACCACAAGTACCAAACATGTTTGGAAACAGCTCATTTTTATTACTCTAAACATGCAGCAAACTACGGGGTGTTACATTTAAACTAATTGCCGCTAGACAATGAGTATTTTTGATAATATTGTTAATTTACCTAATAAAGAATGTTACGCGTTACTTTATGAGCACACACAAAACTATTGTATTTTTGTCTACCCTGCACCAATTGGAATCAACATGTGATACATTTTTGGAATCAGCTCAGCTGGATTTATCCAAATATTGAGACAAAATGGGGGTTTCCATTTGAAAAAAAGTCCAAAAAGCACTGCCGTGAAGGCAGCAACTTTTGCGCGCATGTTCAATGTAGATGACCGATTCAGCAACGAATTTGAACGTGCGCGCAAAAGCTGCTGCCTTCACGGCAGTGCTTTTTGAAATTTTTTCTGATAAATTACTGGATTTCAATTCGATCATATCTGTATTTTTGGACATATTGTAAAAATAAAATTTTGAATGGGTATATCTACGGAATCATTGGGCGGATTTCACCCATTCACGAATTCGACCTTCGTAATTAAGCCCCAAACCTACTCTACAAATATCGAGTTTCTAAGTCGTTTCTTCCGGAAGTTATTGTGTTTACGGTCAGCCTGACGGCCGACTGCGTAAACACAATAACTTTCGAAAGAAACAACTTATAAACTCGATATTTGTAGAGAAGGTTTGGACCTTAATTACGAAGGCCGAATTCGTGAATGGGTAAAATCCACCCAATGATTCCGTAGATATACCCAATCAAAATTTTATTTTTCCAATATTTCCAAAAATACAGATCAGATCGAATTGAAATCCAGTACTTCATCGGAAATAACAGTTCGAAGTTTCATACAGAATTTAATGAGGATGATATGATGAGAAAATCATAGAAATTTTTTTTTTCAAACTGTTCTAATAACACGATTATCACGAAATTTTGCATAAAGTTGTCTTTCAGCATCTTAAAACTAGCTGTGAAGTTTAATCAGGACTGAATCAGTATTTCTCGAGTAATACCGAAAAAATCAACGATATCGAGAAGAAAACCTCGAAATTTGACATATTTTTTCCCGATATCTCCAAAACTTATGATCGTATCGAACTGAAATTTAGTACACTGCTGTGAAATTAGAAGGTCAAAGTATGAGTATAATTTTTTTTGGATATGATTAATGGTTTCCGAAAAAAAAATTTTTTTGTGAAAAAATTTCGAAAAAAATTTTTTTTTAAATTTACTGACAATATGATCTTGACGAAATTTGGCTCAAAGTTGCGCGTCGTTATGCTCCACCAAACTGTCAAGTTTGAATCCAATCGCTTGAGTAGTTTCTGAAATAAAAAATAAATAACTTCAATACTTCAAGTGCCTATAACTCCGAAACTATTCGACCGATTTGGCCCATTAACGAACTTAACCGCGGCATTCTGATGCGCAACCTATCCTGAAAGTTTCAAGTAGCTAGCTTGCTTCTGTCGACAGTTATCGTGTCTACGGCCGGCCAACCGGCCGGCCGGACAGAATCAATTTTGACACCGGATTCGTCATCAGTGAGTCCAATCTAGGCGTTTGAGACCATTTTCGGCTCAATCATCCAAAATTACAGACATTTGGACAAAACGATAGCACGCTGTTCCCCTAGAACATGCGCGCAAAAATGACTGTGACGTCATTACTCGAACGTAATTCACCCTGTATATTAGATTATTATTTTAAAATACAGTAAATTAAAATAAAAAATCGAAGTGTTTCAGGATTATTTCTTAGAATGACCTGTTTAGCTAAAAATGAATTTGTTCCATACTTTACGGACACAGTGTATGAGATGACTGTGTTACAAACCATCGAATATGTTATCTGAATTGGTTCTATTCTCTAGGCTTTGCAACACATAAAACACATGTAACGTAATTTAGAACCATAGATCAGAGTGTATTTGTCTATGTTTGAAATGGTGGTTGGTATTGAGGGTATGGCCGTGAAGATCCTTGTAATTCGTCTCTTATTTGATCAGATTGTGAAAGATGTCTGCTTTTGGCTTTTTGAAAGTTTTCGCCATCTTAATTATCGTGTTGAAACACGACTAATTTTAAAAGTAAGACTTTTTGGAATAAGTAGATTTACCTAACACACAAATTGTAATACATATCATTATAACTATTATATCTGTTGTTTTGGAACTACCAGTAATTAACATTCAATGGTTAGATCTTCTGAGTCATCATTCATGAATTTGACCTTCGTAATTGAGTCCTAAACCTGCTGGTGTTTTCTTTCGAAGATATTTCGTTCGAGGTACGGGCAAACGGCACACAAAAGTGTATTTTTGAGCCATAATTGTTGAGGTAAACTCGTTCGTTATTCCTCGAGTGCACATTCAATAAATTATATTATATGTTACCTTATTACTCCATGTCGACAAAATGAAATATTTTTGGTCACACGAGGTGTTATATCTTTTTCCACTTCGAAAATATTAACAGATTTCAAGTACACGGTATGTGTTTTTTCCAATATTTGTCACACAGAATATTCGACTTTATTAAGTTGTGACCAGTACCATTGGAATTTTTTCTTGTCAGATATTGTACATGGCTTCATTTCTCGAACGGTATATCTACAATCTATCTTTTATATATAGATATGATAATCAGCCTTACACATATTGTAGATAAAATTTGCAGAATATTCCCTTCTTCAAATGGAACAGCCTGTATTTTATCGATTCATCAAGTACCAATATGGGCTCTACAATTTCTGTCTGGTATTCCTAACGTTTAAGTTAACCAGTCAAGAACTTGATCTTACGACTATGTCGAGAATTTTTTCAAACTGTTCATTTCACAACTGCAAAAAATGTTTTTCACTAGACTCTTTGCACTTATAGTTCAATTGATCGGTCCAAAAAGCTAATCTATCGCTAAGATTACATAAAGTTTAATGAATGTTCATACTGGCATATATTTATAAAATACGGTCAACTTGTCTTCATTTCATTGAGCTTTCTTGGATGCTTTGTATGGATAGATAAAATACCCTATATTTTATTCCAATTGAAATAAGGATGATTCTGCTAATTGGTATTTCCAATATTTGCCTTGGTGTTTTTCAGACCCTGTATATCACAGTACGATGTTAAATATTTCGTTTGATATAGTTTCAACAAAACATGGCACAACTCAAATATTCTGCGTGACGAATATCGAAAAAAAGACGTGTTATGCGGAGTATCTCAAAAACCGTAATATTTTCGAAGTAAAAATATACCAGGAGTATCTTTTCTGTCGGGTTCGAGCAATAAGATAACACTATAGAAAACTAGATTCCCATCTGTTTTCTAAATAGAGATATGGAACACCGCACCACCACGGGACCCTGTGTAAGAACATAATGACCAGGGACAAAACTGTCAAAATCTCGGCACAATCAATGTGACACTTCGGAACGAATGATAAGTTCGGACAGAGCGTTCCAATATTATTAAAGAGTTTATGACAATGTGCGAGCTGTCGACCACTCAAGGAGGATAATTGTTCGCAATATGTTTCGTTTTATTTGCACTACCGTGTTCATTAGGGCGTGAAAATTTCATGAATCACATTGTCCGCCGTATGGAGTTGACCGTTGTCATTTATATCAGGCTGATATATGGAACAACAACTTGCTACATATGTTTCATCTAGTGCTCATGTTTCCTGTCCACTCCTTTCAAGTAGGTTATAGCTTCGTTGTAGATAAAACTGGTTTCAATAATTCACGTCACGTTTTATGCTCTGCAGAAATACTGGACTTAAAACAATGAGATTGATCGATATGTGCTGATATCGAAGCAAATTACAATAATAAGTTGTGTCTATTTGGCAGAGTGGTAGGTATTTTTTAACCACGGTTTGTGAAGTCGGAAGTTCTGACCTCGGTCCAGGGTTTTTTTTTCTAAAATCACCCAAAAATGAGCACATTCTCGAAGCAACTCCAAGCTCAAAAAAAAGGAAAGCAATGTTTTAGTCCAACTTATCATAATTATAGTAATTTGATTATTGAGAATGAAGAGCTTCAGTTATAATGAACTTACTTAGAAACAAGAACGAATAACTGTCAAAAGTCAACAAATATTCCACCTTGAGTAGAGCTAATCATTTAATCAATCAAAACTACCTTAATTTTTTTCACACTTTAAAAAGCCAATCCTTTCCTAATATTACATTGTGCATTGATCAAGCGAGCGATTTTGAAAGATATAGTGGGTATGAACGGAAATCTGAAATATTGAAGATCATTTATTGTGGACTTTATTCTATTCAATTGTGCCTGATGGGTGATTCGTTAAGTATTTTATTAACGAGAACTGTAGGGTAGTCGTTATTTTTCAAGAATTCTTCAATTTTTTTGAAGATATCTTGATGGAAATTTGCTCAGCTTAAACTAACGGATTGATGAATCAAGTTTTAAACAACAGCAAGTTTCTATCATCTCCGACTGTGAGAATTGAAATTTAACAAGCGTCTCGAATTCGGAAGGCTTCAAATACCACCTCGTAGTGAGGGCACAGTTATCTCGACGTACCCCTGTTTTCCAAGAAAGCCAACTCCCCATTAACTTCTTTCCCTATTGTGAATTTAATAAGTTCATGAAAACTGTTGAAAGTATCCAACAGTTCACTAGAGTTGTCATCAGGAATCGCTAGGAAGGTATCGTCAACATAGATTTTCAGAAAAAGAACATAAAACGAGAGACTGTGGACACATTATTCAACAACCGCAACCAAACCAGTCAATGAAGGACTAGCTGGACTGCCTATAGCCTATAGCCTATCCAACTGCTAATAAACTGAACTATTGAATGCAAAATAGCTGGAGTCATATATATTTAATAATTTTGATAACTGTTGACTTGGGCATTTCAGTGTTTGCTGGAATATACTGCCATTTTGTCTTTATTATTTTGAAAGTTAATGCTTGAGGTGTATTTGTGAACAGAGAAACTACACCCAACGACGCCAAGCGAAACCCCCACAGGAAGAGTGACAGCCGTAACAAATGATAGAAATTAATATGAATTTTTCACATTGAAATTGACGTAGAATTAAAGACGACCAAACATTATGTACCAGCACTGACAAATTATATGATGGCGAATTCCTGCACGACACTATAGGTCTCAAACTAAAAGTTCGTGAGTCTTCCGAGGCCCATACGTTTTCGGCACCACTACAATGTAACGATTCAACTTCAAACTTTCTCCGTCATCTATGAGTCCGCACATATTCAGTTCTTTAATTATATTATTGGATTTGGTCTGAAACTTATTGGTGGGATCCTAATTAATCCTTCTATACGTTTGTGTATCACTCAGCATATTTTCCATATGGGAGATATACTCATTTTTCAGCATAGCAGCATAGCATTACCCTTATCGGATTTCATAATGAGAATTATGGGGTGTTCTTTTGGAAATTGTTGCTGTTAGTAAGAATGTTGGAAGACTGAGATCAAATTAAGTTTTTTCCTTCGTCAGTCAAAGACATATTGTTTACACAGGGTTCTAAATCCTTTATCAACGTAGGAATCCGCAATGATGGCTGTGTAACGGGTGAATCAAAATTTGGGTCCAAAGCAAGAATATTCTGTATTTCTTAAGGAATGACAACATCTGTGTAATTAGAAATAAGTTTTTCATGTTTCTGTTGTGATGTTCCGTCAAATAGCTTCATGTTTTCACAGCCTTGAAAATGTTGGAACAATCCAACGAAACGTCGACAGCATCGAAAATTTCCCAACTGTACGTTGAAGGAATAGATAACCGAAGGTTATCAAATGACTTTTATTTCTGTATATAAGGTGCAATACTTAGAAATAAGTTGGGACTTTTTAAGCTTGTGAAAAAAGTGAGAAAAAGCCGAATCACTCAACATTTATTGAGATGAAAAGTATGGTACCTTGTTCAACAAGTAATCTATCGAGATATTTAAAATGAAATTAAAATGAAAAACGTGAAGTCAGCAGCTCTTTCGCACATATTCAAATTCTTTGCTAAAACCGTCATCTTTTCACGTATTGACCCCACCAAATATACTTTCGGTGTTGTGGAAAATAATCTCGAAAGTTCAAGCGAATACAACCCTGAAAAAATTTGGCAATTTTAACCCATTATCGAACCTAACTCCCGCATTCCAATGCGCGAACTGCCCTGAAAGTTTCAAGTCGCTAGCTTGCTCTGTTCTACAGTTATTGTGTCATCGGCCAGACGGACGAGCGGCCGGCCGGATATAATCGATTTTGACAACGGACTCGTCATCGGTGAGTCCAACCTAGTTGTTTTAGAACATATCGGACTAAAAACCCCGAATCTATGTCAACACCAATCCCGACGTTGTACAGTTAGAGTTATTTCATGTTATCCCTCCCTCTCTCTTCTCTGCATGCTTTTTTCCGGTTTGTGGGTTTGTTGAGCCCTCATTAGAAACTTTTTTTTTGAAAGATTAAAATTCCTTCATATTTCACAATTCTATTGGAAATATGTATTTCAACCCCATCCATCGAAATTTTTTCAACTGCTATGAAATTTTGCCGACTGTTTTGAAATTTTTTCGACTGCTTTGAAATTTTTCCAACATCAGCCTGGAAAGTTTTTCAAATGATTTGAAATTTTGCCAACTACTTTGAAAATTTGCCAACTCAGTTCCCTTAGGCCCGTCCCTGGTATTCACAATAACAAAACACAGTGAATGAGAGTATTGACGGCAGAGTTTACCTAATCGTGACGTCATGCGCTGTGAGGTGTTTCAGTCAAAATGCCTGATTACTGTGTTTTGATGTGTTATTGTACTGATAACCTCAATCTGAGCTTTCAAATAAAATGAACGCAGTGTTTTAAACTTTTTTTGATATAAGTTTACCTCTTTAACCCTTAAATCGACGATTTTTTCATACTGTCGTCATGCCTGTTTAAAGACTATATTTGTGAAGCCGATTTGTACTCAAATGTTCTTTCTAGGTTTTCACATCTAATATGTGAAAAAAAGCCATTGAAAATTAGATAAGAACATTATTTATAGAATACGCTCTTGCGTATTCAAGCTTTTCGTCAAGATGACTAATTAACAATAACGCAATAATGTTAAAGATCAACGACGTATAAACCGAGTAAAAACCGAGAAAGAACTTGAGAAATAATGCAAAATCCTACCAAATATTGTTCAATCGATATATGAATGAAATTCACTCAATGATTTATTTTATTTTCGAGATATTTCCGAAATGAAAGCTTGAAGGTTTATAGAGAATTTCGTCAAGACCATTTGTTTGAGACATCAGAAAATCTATTGAATTGTTTATAGTTTGTGCTTCGACATTCAGCAACCAGTTGTTTAGTTTGGATTGAATCAGGTCCATTAATGTAGAACATTTCTGGGGAAAAGTCTTGATATGATTAAGTGTAAAACACATCTTTTCCGCTAGTATTTATGGATTTCCACAACAATTGTTTCGTCAATTACATCTTGACATCGTCAGGTTGAGTAGGTACTGCAACTGTAACTGTACTCACCTGAAGTGAAGATGTGAATGGCGTCTTTATCAGGTCAGACCAGTTTTTTCGACTCATATATTCTAACGAGACGATTATTCAGGAATTCTGAATATTATTCTACAACTGATCACGAAGTTCAATTCCGATAACATCGGTTGTTTTTGGAGAATCAAGGAAATATACAAACGATACCTTGAGGAAATAACAACGAAGTTTCACTTAGTTATCATTTAAGAGTTGAACAGAATATAAACTCAACATCCAATCAAGCTTGAAGGTACAACGAATTCTATTAAAATCTGAAAAAAAGTTTCCAAAAAAGAATTTCAACGAAAATTTCAATTTTCCAACGATAGGATTCCAACGGAATTTCAAATTCAATTTCTTGCCAGCATTCCACTAGTAATGATTATCGAGTAAATATCCTAAAAATTGCAAATGGATATAGTTTTCAACCACGAACAATGGCAAAACAAAATCGCAAACTTTTTCTCTCGCCAGCTTTCCAGTGTCAGGTACTGTATATTCAAAATGAAGTCCGGTTACCGTGACTCACCTCGTATTTGTATTCAAAAACTACTTCAACCAAGAGTATATGAATCTCCATATTCAGAAGGATAATTGATCAATCAATTCATAGAAGAATTCCGACTATCGGTCCAGTATATGAACAAGACTGTAGAATATCATGACCAATTAATTATCCTGGTTAAGCACAGCCCTTTCTGGACCGTTCAATTTTTTTAGTTCACTTGTTAGCTCTATTTCGCACCTTTCCCTCGAACGAGACGAAATAACGTTCGAATTTTTCTATTTCGAGTTGAACTCTCCACAATTCACACCTCATCGAATTAGTATAGTATAGAACTAGTGCAAGTCTTCCGTTTATCGATATTCACGTTTTTGGATAGATTCATTGAGATGTTGGTGCAAAAATCCTACTGAAAGATATCGGTCTAGAGTTAGAATGGTGCACGAGCAGGGATCAATATCTCAATATGTCGGTTTTGAGATTGTTTTAAAAACATTAGGAATAGTGAATAGGTTACTTCCTTTACTTTACTTGTTAACTCCATCTTTCAACATTCCCCAAAAAAGTCGAGCGGTCGTCTAAAATTTCACGCTTTTGTTCTGCGGAACCGCACGTTACTGTTAGGTCACAATGTCTTCAGTTCTCGAATTTCCAAAAATTGTCTCAAATGATAAGGAAGGACTCTCTGTAGAAGAATCCGTGGTCAAACTCAATTCTGTCCTTCCGGCTGGCCAGCTGAAAATTTCAGGTTAGGTTTGCAGTCTACATATCTCGGTTGCTTTTGTTTATGAGTAGTATCGGACAAACGGTTTCGGAGTTATGCTTGTTCGAATTTTAGTGGTTCAGTGGTAAGAACTCAAGTCCCATGATCGTAAGATCTGGGGCTCAAGCCCTTTGCCGATAAAGGACTTTTCCGGTTTTCAGGGGTACGTCTAACCATTCGCAAAAGCCTACACAGAACACACCTGGTCCCCTAACTCGCACAAGCATTAGCTTCGGAGGGATTCCACAACCTAGGCTAAGAGAATCGGCAACAAAACAAGACAAATACCTTATGAAGTATTGATGAGATCAGATTGAATCTTTTTGATTGGTTGGGGAAAAGAAACCTGCAATAGAATGCAAAATTGGTTGCAGATCCTCATTAGAAAATGAAAAAAAAACGTTTTTCTCGGAGACTGTTGATCAGATTCCTGTGAATTTTGGTACACTCCTTGGATTCAATTTTTCACAAATATCTCTGGAAGAATCAGATTGCAGTTGTGTTATAGGTTGGAGAATACAAACACGCAATTGACCGTTAAAACTCCTAACCTCACATCAGTGCTTTTCTAGAGTTTTTATTCAAGACGGCGCTTGCCACGTTTGACACTCTTTATCAAGTATAGTTTAGAATCATACCAGAAGTCTGCAGAATTATTGAGTGAACAACCAGAAAAAAATCCACCAAATTTCATAAAAAACATCGATAACCTCAAACATGGAAAAATTGTCCAATAGTCGAAATGAATTTATGTTCAAAATCTGGCTGGACGTGTTTGACTCGTGATTTCATTTTTCATCATTTCATCTCCAAGGTCTCACCTGGAAAATTTCAGAGTGACATGTTTTCACAGCGTTAAGCCAGCCGTAAATCAGTTCGACGAAGACCATAAAACGGGGAACAAAAATGCTACAAGTCTTCTTCTGTCAGATTCTATCGTATTTTCCGAGTAACTATCGAATCGTAAAATAGCCGTCCTGTTTCACTTGTACATCATTGTGCTATTAGTGCCGGATATTTCACGAAAGAGTTGACCTTTTACCCATGAAGTGTTAACGTTATGTTCCGATTTTGATCACCTTTCTATAGATCATCAATTTCCAGTTGTTTTATATCTTCAAATCATAAGAAATATCATTGCGGTATTTTCCAAGCAATGCACACGGGTATTTCAAGGAATTTTCAAACATAAATGAGCAGTTCCTAGGAAAGCACTCCCTACAAAATAACAAAATGAAATGAGGATATTCAAAGCAGCTGCAGTTTTACAAGCAGGGATGGGAGTTGATGAACATCTATAATATATGGTTGAAAGTAATTTTGTTGACTACAAAGGGAATGTTGTTGTAAATTGGTGGAAATGTTTTGGAGGGATATTTGAGAACGTTGTCTTGAATGAATTATATACAAGAAAGACATTTCTTAGGAGTAATCAAAATAAGAAGATAATGAAACATTAAACTTGTGATTCATTAAATTTTTCGATTATTGAAGCAAGTAACTCGATAGTTGAGAAATCATGAATCAACTTTTTCTTGGAATACTCTGATTCCGAATCATTATGAAAAAAATTTTTGCAGACATTTCAGTCACAGGCCTAACTAAATTCATAATGTTTTCATTGAAGAATTCCAATAGCAGTCATTTAATATGCTCGTTGATGTCGATAATATATATAGGGTGTCCGTTAGAATTTTAGGAAAATTAGGAATGGTGATGATGGTTTGGAATATAAACATTCTCTCATGGAAAATCTCACTTTTGCCCAAGTAATGAACATTATGTAAGCTTTGAAAAATTTTCTTTCTCCACTCGGTGCTTTGAGTACCTCGACTATGATTGACTATTGGAACTGATTTAAAGCTTCCTATGAGGAATCTTAGTTAATGTGCTTCGAGACCTGTTCTGAAAAAGTCAAAACCATGTCGGGTGAACGTTTACAACGTCTCGGCGTCTCCAAAATAGAATTGAATATTCTTCAGTAGTTCCAGAACGGGTGATATTTCCAATAAATAAATATACTGTGGTGATACTCTGGCTCATAGCATCTTTTATATTTCTGCCAAAACAATCCATTGCTTGAATACATCCAGGAATGTTGCAAATCCAAAGAGTATCAGTTTTCCTTTCATTCACGATACAATTTCAACCTCATAATGGAGTATTCGACAGATATCAATTTTTAGAAATATTGAAATCGAATCGTGTGCTTACTCTGAAATTTACTTTGATATTGTACAATCAGTTCAGATTTTTCTGATAAAAAAATGTTACTTTTTTTCGCATTGTACTGGCAGTCCTAGAATTTTTCGTCTTCTCCTTTTCCTTTTCAGTAGAACATTATTAGAGCTGAGTATTTATTTAACTCATTTAATAGATTTCCCATATGTAGTAGTGACAACTGATTTAGTTGATATTTTTAGTGCTATGATCCAAAAAAAAACTCCGCGTGAATACTCAGATAGATAGGTAGATTAATTTATTGCTTACAACAACTCATGTCGGTACTACAAAATGGTTGATCGAAAACACAAAATAACGCAGATCTAAAAATTGTCGTAGAACAACTGAGACTATGTATTTACACTGCTGATCGAAGATAAGTATATTGATGTAATGTGAATAATTGATACTGTGGATCGAAACTAATGTTGATCAAAATTACTATCAGAATTGTATTTTTTCAACTTTTCTGAATATTCTAAAGCACTTTATTACTAGGAGTGATTATTCCATAATTTCATCTCGATGAGTTTCAAGCAAAATATTTGTTTCGGCTATATCTGAAAAGTTACTTTCAGAGTAGACTACCATCTGAATCATATTCAATGGAGATATCTTCTAAAAAACTGGAGAAACTTCTATACCATCATGGAGACTGAGTCTGATTGTGGTGTAAATCTACAAACTCACGTGATAGATATTTTTTTCATAAACTAATATCAAATTTTTTATGTAAATAGGTAGAAATCAAACCTTAAATATCTACCAAATTTAACAAAGCACCCTTCAAAATGCATACAATTATCGGGGACTTTACTGGGACCCTTCTATACGTCGTGAAACACCATCATCAATGTCCATCAAGAACAGTTACTGTATCAGACCTTGTTTGTAGACTAGCTAGCCGAAACGCCCCAAGTAGCGGATTTTCCAAGAATATCTGAGATTATCTCTAAAACACGTGGGTATTTTATTGCAAAATTTTGAATATTTTCAACGATCATAACTAGTGTATCATTCAAGGTTTACCGGATACTCCGTATACGATACGTGCGAGTATGTTGGCTTCACCTAATGACTTTCTGATAACATTGAAATGTTGTGGATTCAAAAACAGTTGGTTGAAGCTTCTTTTCGAGATTGTTTACAATAAGGTGGATAAAATCCCTTTTTCCGAATAGCTGAATGCTAGATGAATATTGAATTATTGATATTTATTATTCGGAACAACTTCATTGCTCATGGTCCGATCTTGATGTCATACTTGCGTTAGTCATATTTCAGAATGATATTTTCTAAGGAAGAAACATCAATGTTCTTGGCATCACCCAACTCTCCATTGAAAATATATAGCTAACTTCCCGATGGAAAGATTTGGTGATCTTTTTTGCGCGCATGTTCTAGGGGAACAGCGTGCTATCGTTTTGATCAAATGTCTGTAATTTTGGATGATTGAGCCGAAAATGGTCTCAATCGACTAGGTTGGACTCACTGATGACGAATCCGGTGTCAAAATCGATTCTGTCCGGCCGGCCGGCCGTAGACACGATAACTGTCGAACGAAGTGAGCTAGCGACTTGAAACTTTCAGGGTAGGTCGCGCATTGGAATGCCGCGGTTGAGTTCGTTAATGGGCCAAATCGATCGAATAGTTTCGGAGTTATAGGCATTTGAAGTTATTTATTTTTTATTTCAGAAACTACTTGAGCGATAGGATTCAAACTTGGCAGTTAGGTGAAGTACAACGACGCGCAACTTTGAGCTGAAGTTCGTCAGGATTATATTGTCGGTAGTTTTTAAAAAAAATGTTTTTCAAAATTTTTTTCCAAAAAAATTTTTTTTTCGGAAACCATTCATCATATCCAAGAAAAATCATACTCACGCTTTGACCTTCTAATTTCACAGCAATGTACCAAATTTCAGTTCGATACGATCATAAGTTTTGGAGATATCGGGAAAAAATATGTCAAATTTCGAGGTTTTCTTCTCGATATCGTTGATTTTTTCGGTATAACTCGAGAAATACAGATTCAGTCCTGATTAAACTTCACAGCTAGTTTTAAGACGCTGAAAGACAACTTTATGCAAAATTTCGTGATAATCGTGTTATTAGAACAATTTGAAAAAAAAAAATTTCTATGATTTTCTCATCATATCATCCTCATTAAATTCTGTATGAAACTTCGAACTGTTATTTTCGATGAAGTACTGGATTTCAATTCGATCTGATCTCTATTTTTGGAAATATTGGAAAAATAAAATTTTGATTCATTGGGTGGATTTTACCCATTCACGAATTCGGCCTTCGTAATTAAGGTCCAAACCTTCTCTACAAATATCGAGTTTCTAAGTTGTTTCTTTCGGAAGTTATTGTGTTTACGCAGTCGGCCGTTAGGCTGACCGTAAACACAATAACTTCCGGAAGAAACGACTTAGAAACTCGATATTTGTAGAGTAGGTTTGGGGCTTAATTACGAAGGTCGAATTCGTGAATGGGTAAAATCCGCCCAATGATTCCGTAGATATACCCATTCAAAATTTTATTTTTACAATATGTCCAAAAATACATTTATGATCGAATTGAAATCCAGTAATTTATCAGAAAAAAATTTCAAAAAGCACTGCCGTGAAGGCAGCAGCTTTTGCGCGCACGTTCAAATTCGTTGCTGAAGCGGTCATCTACATTGAACATGCGCGCAAAAGTTGCTGCCTTCACGGCAGTGCTTTTTGAAATTTTTATCTCTTTTAATCCATTCAGTGGCCAAAATCTTAATCGAAAATTAGATAAAACAGTTTGGGGTCCAGCGTGTAATAGTTTTTTCATATTGACCTCATAACGTCCTACCACAACCTTCGAGCTTCGATTTGGACCAAGTACCGTATTCGAATTCGATACCATCCGTTTTTTCGAAAATATTTCTATTATTGCATTAACCTCGGCCTATCCGCCAATCGTAATCACAATTTGTTCCTTACGAAACAACTAAGAAATTCGATATTCGAAAATTTTTCGATGTAGAATCCTCAGTGGCAAATAATCGGATTCGACAAGCTTGCCAGGGGTTCTAAATTAACCGAGTCCTTTTTTGAGGTGAGATTTTGATATACAGGGTGAGTCTTTGACCTTGCAGAATATTTTAACAGAAGATTCCTGAAGCCAAAAGAAACACTTTTTTCCCTTACCATTTTTCCGATTCGGCTTGGTTCGTAAGATACAGACTGTTGAAAATCCATAAAAAAATTTAATTTTCGATTATATCTCGCGAACGATTCCACCGAATGAGATGATTTTTGGAATATAGTTTTTCATTGATACGATTAATGTTCCTGGATTACAAAATTTTATCCACATACCCCAGTTTCTTTAATATGACCATAAGATTTCATAAATATACCAGGAATTCAAAGAATCCAACTTTTAAAAATAATTTGAATGCTATTCAACGAATTTTTGACCATTTTGGAAAGTAAAAGTATTCCTTATTTTTTTTCGTATGATGCGCCGTTTTCGAGTAATATGAAATTCAAAAATAAAAAATATCTGTGAAATTCCGAGAATTGGGTACTTTGGCTGATTGCAACTCTGTTCAAAAAATTCACAGAATTCAATTTTTCCGCGTTGCCACGTCTAAAAGTTGAGAATGGAATCATAGATTTATAGTTCAGTTTAGAATCATAGACTATACGAGTGTATACATAGAATTAGCATATTGTGTGTTGTTTGATTTCGAAGAGTTCTTTCTTTCTGTTCGTCAATTTGGCAACGTTTATACGTTCATAGATAAATTAGGTACATCTTTTTTATTTATTTATGAAAATGAAAGTTTGAATGGGTTATATCTGAATCTGATCGTTCTTGGAGAAAATGAAATAAACAAAGAAAATTAATAATTACAAATTGAAGATGAATCTCAAAGCTAATATGTGTGATAGCTAGATGAATTCCCCATTATCGAAAATGAAACCGAGAGAAGAATATTCAACTTTTATCGCCCACGAAATTTGAAATACCTAACTTGTTTATTGTACTATAAATACAACTTTTTTCACCAACTGGAATGTAAAAAGTAGATTGACGCTTGTTTTCATAACAGAGTTGCTTATTTCGAAGATTTGAATGGTATATCTTAGGCTTTGAAAAACTTCAGTGTTCAGGTTTCCAGGGGCGGCTAGCCTATTATGAAAATTTATAATGCCTGTATCTTTTTATCTAGGCCGAATCGGAAAAATTGGTAGATGACAAATGTGTTTCTTTCAGCTTCAAGAATCTTCTGTTAAAATATTCTGCAAAGTCAAAGACTCACCCTGTATAATATAGAATAGTTGTTATTGAGGATTCCAAATCGAAAGATAGAAAATGAAACACTGTGTTCAGTATTATTTTTGTTTTGTGTTTTACTATGTTACCGTTTTCTAGAATTTTTTAATGATTGTTTTAATAACCTCCATCAAGCAGACTCGTTTGAGTTAAATTTTTGATACGGGGTAAATGAGCAGACGTTAGAGCCACTCTAGACGAGTCCAAAATAGATCTGATCGATTCCCCATAACCATGATAGAGGGTGATTCTTGTATTCACCAATATTTTCCACTTGTCATAACTTTAATAACACCAAGTATAATCTGCTGATATATGAAATGTGTTTTACTTATACAGGTCAATCGATTCATACTTGCATAAATGAAAAAATCCAGTTGCGTATAAGAAAAATTTGGAACTTATAGTATGAGATTTCGCAACCTGTATATTCAAATTTCAGAATTTGAATCGAATATTTCAAAAGAGCAGAAAATATTCAATTGAAATCAGTTAATTTTTTCAATCCGTATATCAAATTGTTCATCAAAAATTCCATGGGAAGATTTGTTTCAATAGTGGAATTCTACTAAATATTCTAAAAAATTGTACTTTTTGTTATTTCGAAACATTGTTTCGAAAAATTCCCAGAAAAACATCAAAACTGAAAAATGTACTCGAAATAATCAACAATTAATAGTTGAATGAATAAAGAATGAAAATCTCCAAAATGAATCACAGAAGAAGTTTCGAAGTATCACCGTTTTGTTGAATTTCAGTTCTTGGCTGTCTCAAAATAATACTGAATGGTTTTTTGATCATGTCTGAATTAATATGTGTTTCATTGTAGGCGGCTCCGATATCTTTCATTCTTCAGGAACTTTTTGCGTTAGAAAATCCGAAACAAGTGTATAGGCAGAGGTGGACTGCATAGCTGGACCTCTAGATCACCAGATTTAAATACGGTCACTTATTTTATTTGGGATTATTTAAATAATTACTGTGTTCGTCTGGAATCTGAAGTTAGTAGAGAGGAAATAGCAAGGGTATCGAAGCCGCCTACTATAAATCACGATATAATCCAGACATGATTGAAAAAACTATAAGTATGTATTTAAGACGGACAAGAATTGAAATTTAACAGCGGTGCTATTTTAAAACTCCTTATTTGATTCGTTATTGAGATTCGTATTTCAATTCGTTCAAATATTAATTGTTGTTAATTTCGTAAACATTTTTAAAAATTAATGTTTTTCAGGGAATGCTCCGAAATAATCCTTGAAATATCAGAAAATACTTATTTCGAAGGGGGACCAGGAATTTCCTCAATTCCATCTCGAAATTTGAATTTTCTGAAAATTCAGAGGAATTTCCGCATTGGATCAAATCTTTACGACAAATTTTTGACGAGCAATTTGATGTGCGGGATGAAAAATTCAACTGATTCCAATCTAAGGGGTGCTCTTCCGTGAGTGAAAATGTTCATGGCCAGAGACGGACAGAACTGAAGAGACCTCATGTTCTCCATCAGAATCCTAGCTGATCGGAAAGGTCGATTTTTTGCTGAGATTATAAAATAAGGTTTGGAAAAAATGATAACAATGTTTCAAATGAACATACTCATTACACGATGGCAGTCAAAGACAGTCAGCTTGATGAGATCAGCATATTTCCTTTAACATATCACGGGTGTGCTCATAGTCTGATGGAGCCAACACGGATGATATGATCTTGATCCCGCCATATTTCATTCTGCATTCTCGCTTGTAAGTGGAATCGAATTCTGATCTTCATTTCAGGAGTAACTTGATTTTCTCCTAAACTTGTAAATATCAGCGCACGTCTCCGATTTGAATGCACTGAACTGTCTGTTTCAATTTGTCCCAGAAATTTGTTCATAGCATTGGATTTCCAAGGAGGGGAAATTATTAAGGAAATTTTCGTATATAGACTCTGCGTTCAGTCTTGCGGGTGGCAGACAATTCGTATGCATTTTTAAGCAGACATAGTTTTGCATGTTCGATTGAATATTTTTCATTTGATTTTATCACTAGCCTCCGTTCCGTTCCACCTTCGAAAATCAATATATTATATTATTGGCGCAAATGTCATTTCAAGAAAAAGATGACATACTGTGAAATAAAATTTACTGCCAACTGATTATCAGCAAACCACCCACAACATGTACGCAATAAACACATAAAACATTCAACAGAGGGTATAACTTATCAAAATAAATCACTCCAAAAGAAAAACTCCAACAAAACACGCTTGTGCATCAATGTTCAATATTCGTAACCATGAATCGGTAACCTAGGGCTGAGACAGTTTATGCTTTGTGTTGCAAACCCAATTATTTTCAGCAAAATAGAACATTTTTCAGGGAAAAGGTAAAACTAAATTACGCAGATATTGTTGAAAAATTTTCGAAATTGCCTATTAAATCCTTCTCTGTGTGGTTGTGTGGACAACTTCAGCCGCATATCATTTCACAGATTCCCATACATCGCAAAACGCAGTCACACAAGATCACAAGAGGAGGTCAGGTAATCCAATATGTACGGTATTTATGATGGTTCGCTTATTTATCGTCAACTCATTTGAGTAACACTGAAGTTTTCACAGAAAACTGAATAAGTCCGCTGATAGCTGCTATACCTCTTCGTCTAAAAGCAGCGTTAGTTAGTTTTAAGTTAAGTAAGTTCAAGCTTAGTTGGGATTTCATCACGGTCGTGCGTGCGTCTTACTGCATTGTGTGTTCCGTTTATTGTCGATTTCATTGGAGCATTTATTGATGAAGATTTAATTTATAATCTTATCAATGTTGAAACATGTCACGCGAATTTGTTCAGTGATGAAGTAACCTCATAATAAATTCAGAAGCTATAGGCTCGGTTTGGGAATGAATCCTATGAAATATACAGGGTGGCTCCGGAGGAGACCGTCAGATTTTGGGATAAGTTTACACTAGCCAAGACAGTCTCGAAACAATATTTGGTTTTACTTCCATTGATGACTTTGGTATGGCATTGGTATTCGATTTTAATGACATTTTCAGCGAAGTACAATATTGATGAGCACATTCATTGACTTCAGTAATTTTTTCCAATCAAGCGGTTGTTATTATTATATTTGAAAAAAAAAACCTGTATATCGCGTTTCCTCAACTACTCTATATGTTTACGATTCTACCATGATGAGTCATTATTTGAGAGAATTAATTTGGCACACTTATAGATTTCCGAGAAAATTTCATCAAAAAATAACGTCAAAATTTCGCTCCAATTGGTTCTACTTTTATCAATAACTTCGGTTTGGCAATTTTGATGAAATTTGCAGTGTAGAACAGCCTTAATGAGTACATTCAATATCTACAACAATCTCCCAAGATACAGGGTTGTAATTGAGATAATTTCAGGAATTCAGATTTATTGTGCAGTTGAAAAAAACACGCTCTACATTGATTTTCCAAAACATTCTTATTCATATTCTACAATAATATGTCAAGCAAAGCAAAGTGTGCAAGACTTCGAAGAAGGAAAAGTTTCACCCATTCCATAATAAAAAGTTTCAGAACTTTTGCAACGAGATCTACCACAAAGATTACAATTTTGTCGCTGGGTTATTAGTCACAAACTAACTATTTTCCGAATTTTATTCAGTGACGAGGCTTTGTTCACGAAGAATAGAATTTTCATTATCCCCAATTCTCACGAATGGGTAAAGGACAATCCGCATTTGAAGAAAAGTCATAAAACACAACACCGATTTTCTGTCAACAATAGACGGAAATCTTGTTGGCTCTCACTTTTTGCAGAAAGACTGAATGGTGAAATTCAACTCAACTTGTTGGAAAATATTTTATCAAATCTATTCGGAAATGTTTATATCCGCTCTATATACTTTCAACATGATGGAGTTCCACCCCATTTTGCTTCGAATGTGAGAAATCACCTCAGTATAAATTATCCAAATAGATGGATTGGTCTTGGAGCCCCCATTGCTTAGCCACAAAGATCACCTGATTTGAACCCTTTAGATTATTTTGTGTGGGAACATCTGAAAACGAAATTCTATAAAGTAGGAATTACGAGAAGAGAACATTCAATTGGAAGGTTTTTCGAGAAATGCGATATTTTGAATCAAAATCTGAATATCGTCAGAAGGTCGATTGGAAATTCAAAAAAGGGCGCAAATATTTATTCAAAACAGAGGAAACCATTTCGAAAATTCAATGTGAATTTTTTGTTGATCCTAAAGTCCACACACATTTGTTTCGTATGTTTGTTCAATATTTGTTTTCGTGTGTGTAGATTTGTTTGGTTTATGTGCATTTGGGGTAATATTCTGAATGGAATGATTTCCTACAGAATATGAGCAAATAAATATGAATTATGACGGTTCCCTTTGGAGTCAATTGGAAGAAATGCATTCGAAAACTTTTCGAATTATTGTCGATATTGTTATAAGTAACGTAACTCGTCAATAATTCTTGTACGGAAAATTTTAGAGGAAAATCCTCGCACCCATCGAGTCCTTATTTCAAAAGCAATTGGTCCTGTTTTATGAATTGGATATTTCTCACCTTCTACGCCCGCACCCCACTACTTTATTTTTTAAAATGGAAATATATGGATTGTGATACATCAAATGAAAGATATTTGGATACCTATTCAGCGATGCGGCTAGAAGTAAAATTGGTTGAGCCGTTTTTTATTGAAGAATTAGGACATAATTTACAATTTGTGATTGGAGAGTACTGCAATCAGACCATTATTCTTTTACTAACTATTAATCAAGGGAAATTCACCATTCCATCGATTTGTCGTCTCGAAAGCAGTTCTCCCTATGCTTTTTGAATTTGAAATCTCTATTTTTGATTAACAATTTGTGATTGGTGTCAGATTATCATTCTTGAAATAATAAATATTGAGAAATATCCTCCTACCCGCCGATTTATATATTCGAAGTTAAAGAAATTCGTGCAGTTTTGAAGTTGTGGATTTATATCCTCAACCCTCAACATTTTTTTCTATTGAAAAAATATTGCTTGCGATATATCGCATCAAAGTTCATTCGATGACCAATTCTGTTATGTGAAGAAAAATAAAATTGTACCATGAAATTCGTACACTAAACATGTTACGATGAAAAAAAAAATGTATACACAAGTGGGAAACAGCTGCGAATTGATGTATTAGATCGCAAATAAAACAATGAACATATAAAGATGGTGGTGTCGGTTAGGTGAGGAGGTTGAAAAAATCTAGTTTTTGTTGAAAAACATATTCTTTCGTCAATCTAGCAGATCAACAGAAGATGACGTAATGTATCCTATTGTTTAAATGCTTACTGATCTCTCTAAGGAGAATAATATCATATTTCCCGAGATTTTTTTATTCGATATGAATCAATCGAGTGAAACAACGAGTGCATAATAAAAAATAATTATTTTTTGTTCAATATGTTTTATAAAATAAAATAAATATCCGATCGAGTTGAAATGTGGAACATTGTTTTTGAATAAGGGGACTTCAAGGTAGGTGCAAAATTTCATTCGGATCTCATCTGATTAGAGGTCCTTCGAAAAAAAATGTTTTTGGGAAAGATATGTTTGAAATTCTTTTAAAGGTTGGATCATCTCGAAATTGTGAATAAGGAAACAAGATTGCATGTTGGTATTCTTCAACTTATCACGAAGCTCCAATTAGGTCGCATCAGTTAATTTTTGAACAAACCTCAAAATTTCAAATTGTTATATTTCCGAAATACCTTTCGGCCAATTTCGCCCATTAACGAACTCAATCGAAATTCTCAGGCTCCGAACATAAACTGAAAATTTAAAGGCTTTGGATCTTATCACCAGAAAGTTAGAGTACACGGTCGGTCGAATTTAATCACGGATTCTTCCTCAAGAAGTCCAACCTAATCGTTAGGACCGATTTCGGTTTAGATTGCGATAACTACAGACATTATGATGAAACGATATCACGCTGTAGCCCAGAACCATATGATTAGAAGATTTAAGGTATTTATAAACTAGCGGCCGGTTTCACAAAACTTTGATTGCCAGATCAAGGGCTTGATTGTCAGTTTATAGTAAATTCTGTGATCGATTTCAGTTCATTTTCAACCCAACCATCGAATGCAAACCTTAATCAACGAGTTGATCAGAAGTCAAAAGTTTTGTGAAACCGACGGTAAGTCTTCCAATCAAATGATTGAGACATTTTGCACGAATTTGCGCATCAAGTTTCTAGTTTCGTCATGATCGGATCATTATATTTTGAGATATTCTGAGGAAATCAGCTAGATTTTTCCAATATCTTCCAAGACGAATATTCGACCAAGCTGAAATTTGAAACACTGCTGTTGAGTAATGACCTCAAGGTCTGCGCAAGTCTGTAGTATCATTGTTCAACGAAGAAAGGTAGTATCAACTTGCATCAGCATAATAGACGATTCCGATATACTGCTATTGCGCTACGGGGAAGTACCGGTCGAACTCTCAAACTTCCAGGGAATCACCTCCTGAAGCATAGAGTGTGAACAGACAATTGTAATGCGTCGACGATCTATTGGTTCCAATGTCCTGTATAGAGTCACTGTAGGATCCAGTAAAGGCTTCGACTATTTACCAGTAGATGTTGTAAAGGGTTAATGCAAACGAATAGTCTGAACTCTAAATCTTATGTTTAGAAATATTCAAAGAAAACATATTTGATGGGACTGAAATAGAGTGTCCGGTATAGATTAAAGTAATATTTCAACGTAATCTTGGATACGAGGTCTGAAATATTTGAATTTCTAAAAGGATTTTCATAAAATTTTCTATTGATTTGATCCCTTTAAAATTCAGGAAATCTGATTGGGCTGAATTGAAGTTCCCGGTTATGCAATGGCGACTTAAAGATTCCAGTGAAATCTGAAAATCTTCAGGAAAAAATTATTTTTTTTTCAAATTTTTCTATGGATAATTCTTCTTATAAATTAATAATTGTTCATTCACTCACCAAATTTGATTTCGATCAGATAAATATTTTTCGAGTTATTGAAAATTCAGAATTTCAAATGACTTTAACACAAACACCATTCAGCTCATTAACGAACTTAACCTAGATATTCATGATCAAAACCTAACTTTAGAATTTTAAGACTCTTGGTCCTTTCTTCTGAAAGTGAGAACACACACAACCGGCTGGACGGCCAAATGGACATAATCAAATTTGAACACGGATTTTTTATTAGCGAGTCCAACCTGGTCGTTTGAGACCAATAGCAGCTCAAAATTCGAAAATTACAGACATTGTGACTAAACGATAACGCACTGTTTTCCAGAATAAGCGCATACGAAAAATTGCTATTGAAATTAAAAATCGACAGGTGCAAGGATATTCCTTCAATTCTTCGTACAATAATTATTGAAGAGTTACTTTTTTGGCACGCTGTATACTAATGCTTAGATGTATGCAGCTTGCACATCTCGACCGTTAGCAGACGTTGGTTCAATTCTGCACTGGCTTGTTTGATGTTTGATACTTCATTTCAAATCGTGAGGTGACGCCCAGTGTATTTCTCCACGAGATATCTTCAATTCATCCAGGCATAACTCGTGAAAATTGAAAACATCGATCGAATTGAAAGTTGGTTGAAGAGTATTGGCGCGGAGACGAAATTGAAATTTCTTGACGATCCTTTCACCAGAAAAATCATAAACCTCGATATATTACATACTAAAACTTGTTAGCCAGGCTCCACTTGAATTTAGCTTTTAATTTCAGGGCTTCAGTTTTCAACCAATTTATAAATCTCAATTTCATTAATCGAATGAAATTCCTTTCATTTTTGCGCGCATGTTCTAGGTGAACCGTGCTATCGTTTTCTCCAAATGTCTGTTATTTCAGGATTTTGAGCCTACAATGATCTCAAACAACTTGGTTGGACTCAGTGATGTTGAATCCGGTGTCAAAATCGATTCTGTCCGTCCAGCCGTCCAGCCGTACGCACAATAAAGGGCGTACGGAGGATTCTTCCGACTTGGAAATCGAATAAATTGAAATTTTTTTTTTATAAATTTCTATCTAGAAAATTTTTTTTTCCAAATCTATTCATCACACTCAGAACAAATTATGGTTAATCCTTGAACTCTATTTTTTAATTTCAATTTGATGAGATAATAAGTTTTAAAGATTCTGAAAGAATATTTCAAATTTCGTGGTTTTTTCCTCGTTATCGAAGTTCTTTCAGAATTACTCGAAAAAACCTAGAAAAGCACCTCCGCGAAGGCAGCAGCATTGAACATGCGCACTACAGTTGCACCCTGATTTCCCCAATTTCGCCCTTTCACTATCTATATGTTCCTTTTCTATATTTTCATAAATCTCGATAGATCTTTGAAGACAAAACTAGAAATAGAAATGTGTCTTTTCAAAACAACGAATTAGATAACCAGCGGTCGGTTTGGTTAAAGAAGGTCCACCGTGTATTTTCAGTCTTAAAACATATCCCTTAGTACACAATTCAGAATATGAATGCTCTTCTGGTTAAAACGAATCAATCTCTCTGGGTAATAACCCAAGTTTCCAGGATCTACTCCTACACCGAAAGATATTCCTTGAAATTCTCCAGATTCTAATCAACATATCAGTTTTGCTGGCTTCACCTTACATCTCTTTTGCATAATACATATGGCTTCTCCTCTATCATAACTCTCGTGGAAACATCGACAATTCATATTCAATTCAAGCAATTTTTCGAAATATGAATTTCTTCATACCACCATGCATGAGCATGGAAGATGAGCGCTGACATGACTGTATTTGTTGTGTTTCTGGAATCGTAGAAATCCACAATCATAAATTTTCATCCCGCCTGTGTAATTGGTTCAATTTGTTTAGTGAGCAGCTGACTTCACTCGCTTTGCACATTCCGCATTGAAAGAACTAATTTTATAGTTTGTGATCTACTAGTGATGTCAGATTTAAGAGTTGCAATACTCTTTGTTATATATGGAAGATAAAACATGAAAGTGTAATCGAGTTCACATACATATGATTCCTTTCCGGCATCGATGTTATTCTCGAGTTATTCCTTAAGAATTTCAGCATTTTTGGTTCAGTGCTTTTTGTAATTTTATAACACTCGAAATTGTTTGCACGCTGGTCCAAGATTATTGTCTAGTTTCCTGAAGTAATTAGGCAGCCAATGAAAGGTGATTTTTCGGTCTTGAAGTATCGAGAATTACTACATATTTCACCACATGAACACGACTCAAAGAAGAGGGAAAAATTTGTGGAATTCAACTGTTACAAAACTCCGATCTTGCCAATAGAAAACTTGGGGGTAAATGATTGCACAGATCTCAGAAAGAAAAGCGTGGAAGGGTAGCAAACTCAATACTATATTTCCTTCCGTATCACGTTTTCGTATCCATCTCACACAAACTAATCCTTTCTGCACACATAATAAGCAGTTCCGTATTCACAGGACAATGACTGTACTGGCCCATCATCAGACAATGGAAACCACGATCTATAAACTGCCAGTTTTTTTGCGCATAAAACTGATTGAATGTACAGAACAACCGAAATTTCATGGGCATTCATCACACGTTCATAGCGGCCTCGGACATATGTGGCGTTATCGAATTTAATTCTATTCGGAATCATTCTCGCGTAAGGAATTTCAATAGATATGATAATTAAGGATCCTGCCAACGTTGATGATGGGAATTGAACGATTCAGAGTTGAGAATGTGTATGCAGGGTAAGGTACATTAGAGATGTAGAGAATAACTCCAAGATATAAAAAAATTCACTAATTTCTCGAATCGAATATGGAAATTATTCTAGAATAGCGCTGACGTTCTTTCCTGATGAAAGAATCAAGCTGTCTTTCAACACGCTTGTTCTCAGGACGTCGAGATCAACTATGTTACAAATTCTGTGGTTATTTTCTCAACATCTCTAAAAGTACTTTTGTGATCATAGTGAAACTTGGTAACTAATTGCAAAATACCGCCACGCAATATAAAGCAAATGTAAAAAAGAATGTTGATTCCCCGAATTCTTCTCGAAAGAAATATTCTGGTATTATCTCAGAAATAAAAAAAAAATCATGCATTTGGCCTCCGTAATTAGGCCCCAAATGTAGGTAGACTACGTAAAAACATCGAAATTCAAAGTTATTTAGTTCGAAAGATATTGTGTTTACGATCGGTCGTCCAATGATTCCATGGATGTACCCATTCCAAATTCAATTTTCTAAGTAGTTCTTAGAATACAGATTAGATCGAATAGAAATCTCGTAGTTCATCAAAAAATTACAGCTTGAATTTTTAGACAGAATTTCATGAGAGTTATATGATTAGGAGATCATCAAAAGTGCGTTAAGTGGGATCAATAGGACAAGAGATGACCACTTAAGCAACGAGTTTTTTTCCGGAATAACTCAAAAAAATTAGAAAAGCAGTCACGCGAAGTCAGTACTTTTTGCGCGCATGTTCAAATCCATTGACAACGAGGTCATGTATTCACGTATGAACCCCACCAAACGCACTTATGGTGATCTCTATTGGATATAGTCGCAAAAGCTGCTTTTCTAGGTTTTTTTGAAATCGTTTTTTGAGCTGGTACGGAAAAAAAGAATATTCTTCTCGTAGCATTTATATCTTTATAAGGCTCAAAATAATAATTATTTTTGTTATTAAAACAAGAACAAGAGTGTAGATAAAACTTTAAACATGAAGAGAAAAAGATTTCACACTTGTGTGCTTCTAAGAAATGTGAATAAGTAATGTTGAAGTTTTCTCTCGTTCCTCGTATATTATGTGAAGTGGGAACTTTTGGTCGAAGGAACCGAATAAAAAAACCTTAATCGTGATTCCACGTTTCGGTAGTTTAGATCCATCTTCCTAAGGAAAGGGTTGGTATAAATGTCATCCCGATGTTTAAGATTGGAATCTAAGTTGTTAGATGATCTGGCTCTATGGTCAGAAAATGAAAAAAATCAAGAATATGCCTGCAAAATTTAATGAACCCAGACTAGAAAAATAAAAGATAATTTAGAAGGCTCACCAGTCGCATGATACCAAAACAAAGTACTTGTCACTTTTGCCCAGGTGGAAATAGATTTGAATGATTTGTTGTGATGGTAAAAATTCATATATAAAGCATAACAGTAGAACCGAACTCAGAAACAAAAGAAAAGTTCATATTCAACAATTGCTCTTTCAATTTCATTTGTCTTTCGACGGTTTCCATTTCAAAATTAAATGTAGAATTCGACTATGCAAACATAAACAGTGTGTACATATAGTAAGGAATGAATTCATTATCTATAAAAAAAATTGTTATCGGAGAAATCCTTGGAAACATCAAATTTTGTTTTGAGAATCGCACGTTTTGACGTTTTGATGTCATTGGTGTCGTCATTAGTGTCGCGGATATGGCGTCATCGAATGTTTTCTCAAATGAACACCTGTATTTTTGACAGTGCCTTTGAAAAGAGCATACTTTTTTGCACACAGCTCGTCAAAATTTTCGACATGTTCGATAAGGAAATTTTCGAGAAAATTGATGTTGTAATGGTTTAAAATTAATTAATTCAATTCGGTCAGTTGAAGAAACTGATTAGTTAAGTGTTCAAAGTAATGGTCTTCCCAGCTTCAAAAAGGTTCTTCACAGCATGTCACTGAAAGAACATTTTTTCTAATAATTTATTCCGTTCTTTATGCACACACTGTATATCAGTTCGCATGAAAAAAAATTTAAAGTAACGTACACTCCGGATTAAACTGGAAGTAATATTTGTCGAGGAGAAACAATCTTTAGTATAAATGTCCGAAACTTCAATTTGATATCTTGAGAATTGTAGATTTTTTGAGGGGTGAATCTGAGTCCTGTGACCGAGGTATACTTATTGAATAGAATTGGATTGCAAGAGCTTAACCTCGAAAGACCCGACGATACTTCTACTTATCTAGAAAAAAAATAAAACGACTGAATTAAAAGATTGAGATAACTAATAAGTTATATCTTTCCCATCTTCACAGTTTCCAAATATTATCGAAAAATGTATAAACTAGACTCAACCTGATGTAGGCCCGTATCCTTCGCCATTTTTCAACTTTCACAAATATATTGGGAGGGGTCTACACTAGTAAAGGGAAAACATGACTTTATGACTGATGGTTTTGAAACACACATCAAATGGATAATTTCAAACCAGGGCGAATGAGTTGTTTCAAGATATTTTCAAAATACGGCCGATGGTCACCCTTTATGAATCAGCCAGTACAACAAGCAATTCCATATGTTGTCGATATTACCAAGGGAGATCGAATCTTAAAATATGGAGTTTTGATTTTGAGCGATCAAAATTCAATGTTTTGGAAAACAAAAAATATTTTGTTGCAAATATAGGGCTGGAACTTCTGATATGCGTTTCCGAGCCCTTTCCTCTTGTTGTAAAGTATCCATACTAACAAATCTAGAGAAGCACTGGCGTGAAGTCAGCTGCTTTTGAGCGCATGTTCAAATTCGTTACCAAAGCGGTCATGATTTCACGTTTTGACCCCTAAAGGAAATACTTACTACCTGAAATATTCGCTTATCTTTAAATTATATTATCCTCACGGAATTCTGTCTGGACCTTCCAGCTGTTATTTTTCAATCAATTATTGAATTTCAATTCGATCTTATCTGTAATTTTGAATAGGAAAGTATATCTGCGGTCGCGAATTCGGCCTTCGTTATTAATGTTCAAACCCAAATGGATAAAATCCTGCCAAAGATAACGTAGATATACCCATTCAAAACTTTATTTTTCCAATATTCTCAAAAATATCATAGACAATCACGAATTGAAGGTGCATACAAAATTTATTGAGGATAATATGATCATAAGATCATGAAATAAAAATTTGAGAATGAAATGATCATCACGAAATTCTGAAGAAAGTTGTTTATCAGTATTTTTAAAGTAGTACACACAAGTTTCATCATAATTGAATCAGTTATTTCTGACTTATTCCGGAAAAAAAAAGAATACCGAGTACCGAGGAACAAACCACGGAATTTGACATACCTATTGTTTTCTATATCTAGTCCTAAACGAATAGGTTTGACTCACTGATGAAGAATCCGTGCTCGAATTTGCTAATATCCGTCCGGCAAGCCGTCTGGCCGTGTGCGCTCTAACTTTTCGAAGAAAAATCTTAAAATTTTCAGGTTAGATCTGGAGCCTGAATATCTCGATTGATTTCATTAGTGAACGAAATCGGTCGAACAGTTTCGGAGTTATATCTATATGAAATTTTGAGGTTTATTCCTCTATATCTCATGAAGTACTGGTTGGATCGGATCACAACTTCGTAATTAATTCTTGATTACCAGAGGGCAACTCATTGCAAGAATTCGTATGGATCTAGTGGTTGGAGGTTATTTCCTCGATATCTCAAGGAGAACAGATGCGATCAGATTTAACCTGTGTAGTTAGTTGAGGAATACCAACGCACGGCTTGAATAAATTGGTAGTGGACTGTAAATTAATTATACTTCTTGAGCCTTAAGGTTTTATTTATATGAAATATTGTTGTGTATGATCGTAAGATCAGCTTGAGACTGATTTCTTAGAAGGCGTCCTTAAACCACGCATTATGTCAATCATCGGGTCGAAAGGGACCCTAGAGATAGGTACAGTATTGGCATCTAAACAAGTGATTAATAGGGGTTTTAACATAGTCCCCCCTTGAAAGCTTGAAAGTTTCAACACTGGAATAATTAACAATCAGATAAAAAAAAAATCAATAAAATTTCAAAAAGCACTGCCGTGAAGGCAGCAACTTTTGCGCGCATGTTCAATGTAGATGAACGCTTCAGCAACGAATTTGAACGTGCGCGCGTACCAAATTTCAGTTCGATACGATCATATAATAAGTTCTGGAGATATCGGGAAAAAATATGTCAAATTTCGATGTTTTCTTCTCGATATCGTTGATTTTTTCGATATTACTCGAGAAATACTGATTCAGTCCTGATTAAACTTCACAGCGCTAGTTTTAAGATGCTGAAAGACAACTTTATGCAAAATTTCGTGATAATCGTGTTATTAGAACAATTTGAAAAAAAAATTTATATGATTTTCTCATCATATCATCCTCATTAAATTCTGTATGAAACTTCGAACTGTTATTTTCGATGAAGTACTGGATTTCAATTCGATCTGATCTCTATTTTTGGAAATATTGTAAAAATTAAATTTTGAATGGGTATATCTACGGAATCATTGGGCGGATTTTACCCATTCACGAATTCGACCTTCGTAATTAAGCCCCAAACCTACTCTACAAATATCGAGTTTCTAAGTCGTTTCTTCCGGAAGTTATTGTGTTTACGGTCAGCCTAACGGCCGACTGCGTAAGCACAATAACTTCCGAAAGAAACAACTTAGAAACTCGATATTTGTAGAGAAGGTTTGGACCTTAATTACGAAGGCCGAATTCGTGAATGGGTAAAATCCACCCAATGATTCCGTAGATATACCCAATCAAAATTTTATTTTTCCAATATTTCCAAAAATACAGATCAGATCGAATTGAAATCCAGTACTTCATCGAAAATAACAGTTCGAAGTTTCATACAGAATTTAATGAGGATGATATGATGAGAAAATCATATAAATTTTTTTTTCAAATTGTTCTAATTACCCGATTATTACGAAATTTTGCATAAAGTTGTCTTTCAGCGTCTTAAAACTAGCTGTGAAGTTTAATCAGGACTGAATCAGTGTTTCTCGAGTAATACCGAAAAAATCAACGATATCGAGAAGAAAACCTCGAAATTTGACATATTTTTTCCCGATATCTCCAAAACTTATGATCGTATCGAACTGAAATTTGGTGCATTGCTGTGAAATTAGAAGGTCAAAGCGTGAGTATAATTTTTCTTGGATATGATAAATGGTTTCCGAAAAAAAAATTTTTTTTTTTTAAGAATAACCAACAATATAATCCTGACGAAATTTGGCTCAAAGTTGCGCGTCGTTGTACTTCACCTAACCGCCAAGTTTGAATCCAATCGCTCAGGTAGTTTCTGAAATAAAAAATAAATAACTTCAAAACTTCAAATGCCTATAACTCCGAAACTATTCGATCGATTTGGCCCATTAACGAACTTAACCGCGGCATTCCAATGCGCGACCTACCCTGAAAGTTTCAAGTTGCTAGCTCACTTCGTTCGACAGTTATCGTGTCTACGGCCGGCCGGCCGGACAGAATCGATTTTGACACCGGATTCGTCATCAGTGAGTCCAACCTAGTCGATTGAGACCATTTTCGGCTCAATCATCCAAAATTACAGACATTTGATCAAAACGATAGCACGCTGTTCCCCTAGAACATGCGCGCAATACAGGTGACAAATGTCTGTCTTAATGATTTTTGAGAGTTCTCAATTGGTAAGACACATATTCTCGAAGCAGAATATACCGCACGCACATTGCACTGAACTACTCTCACAACTCTGTAATTCGGTGATATACCTATACTCCATTCACTTTTATAATGTAGCCCGGTTGGCCATGATTTAGGTTTATCAAGTTTTTTCCCTTAAAACTGACGCAGGTTGGCACTCATGAAATATCGGCAATGTCAAAAGACGTTGCCAAATTTCAATTTCTACTATTATCAATATCAATCGATTCTAGATTTCTGAATCTCAGCATAATAACGCTTGCAAACTAATAAAAATGCCGAAGGTAGTTTTGAAGAAGCAGAGGCAAAGTATCAGGAAGTGCTATGTAGAATTGAAATCGGCTTTTTCTGATAGTAACCCTGATAATTCGGAATCAATAATTCAACACAAGCTATCCAACATTTTCGACGTATGTGAGTGAAAACCAAGGAATTATATTTTATATGAATAGATATTTATTTTTTAGCTGCACATCAACACAATAAGGAAGATTTTAAGTAAAGAGACGACAAAGAATATCCTTCTATTGGAGCACCCAAAATGACACTGATTACAGACTTTATTTTGAAAAACTCGATTCTTAATTTCCGTACTAGAAAAAAGCATAACTGAATCTTCCAACCATGTTTATATACGTAAAATATTTCCAGTATTAACAGAGACAAAAGTTTTTCAACATTCGCCAGGTCTTTGGAATTATCGAATTCAAATAAAATTTTCTCAAATTCATTACTTTATCAATGTAGATTGACATTTGAAAAATAAGTAATTACTACGACCTCTATGTAGAGAGGACAACGTTGCATAGTTATCTGACAGGAAAATGACTATAACCTAACATTTTCAAAATATACACGGTGAAATCTGTCACGATGTCATGGCCAACCGGGCTACATTATAAAAGTGAATGGAGTATATGTAATGTTCCAGTATTTCCAAAAATGCTGCGTATACGACTTCATTCGATGCTTGTGTTTAGCGTGATCTCTGGTATGTCAAGTACTGATGGAATGTTGTGAAATGATTTAAATCCGAAGGGTCGGAAAATATTCGAGATAAAGGACAAGAATTAAGGACTGATTCGAATTGTGTTAGAACTGTCATGAAGTTCTCGTTGTTCAATTGAAAATTTCCTATAACTCTCGTCATGTGAATTTTCGCTGACTTCACACCAGCTACCCAGATTCCTCCTAAGTTAGGTACTCTTAGTGAATTAATATGACATATAATATTTTGAGTGGATAAATTAGCATTCAAAAAATTTCTAATGTGATCTGCTCACAAGAATTTTCGAAGTTCAATCAATTTTGAAGCTCTACTGAAATTAAAAATATAATCGGAGTATATATGGAAAGATCCCCCTCCGCAAGCCACACAACAACGAAGTGATTCGAAAAAATTATCACTTCTTAAATCTAGTTCGAGTTGCAAATGAATTGCCCTCATTCTGAAGTATTTGAATAGTGCTATACATGATTTTATTAACTTGAATCCTTGCGCTTTTTTGTTGTGAAATCGCAAAATCAAATTTACCGTATTTTTAACGTCCCGTAGTTCAGGGATTTCGTGAGTATTTATATCAACATCTGTTGAAGTAGCGTCAGGAACGTTTTTGAATGACCAAGAATGCCAAAATAAAGGAAATGATTTTAATGTTTTCCGATCTATTCCTTGGGATATAATATCCGCTGATTTTTTTGCGCTCGTTACGTATTTCTTTTGGTTTTCTGAATATGTTTTATCATTATTATGATATTCATCTAATTTATCAACTTGTTTTTGCGAGGAAATATTTGTCTATGAATCGGAATTATGTGCGAAAAGACTAACAGAATTATTAGAAAGACTTTCTGATGTAAGCCATGTACCTGAAATAATCCAGCCAAATTTTGTTTTGTGAAATATCGGCTTATTTTTTCCTAATTTTATCTGTCCACTGCATAAAATCTGCCAAAAAATATCTGAACCGACTAAAACGTTAATTTCGCCTTTCTCATTGAATTTGGGATCGGCTAAACTTATATTTTGTGACAACTAAAGGTCCGAAATGTCAAAGGATCTTGAGAGTAAAGAGCCAGTTATATTGGAAATAATAAAACAAGGTACTGATGCCTTGAATTCATTTTGATTTGATTTTATATTGATTTTCTTTTTGAAGTTAATATTGGATATTTTTTGATTCATACCCATCACTGTCAAATCTGATTTTTGTTTTTCGAGACCTAATCGTTCAGCAAACTCAGTTATGTAACAAGACTGCGAACCGGAATCTAATAAAGCTCGACAATGATAGTATTTTCCATTCGTTCCCATCACTCTTCGAGAAACCGTAGACAGCAATATTTGACTACTACTTTTTGTTCCTAAAGAATTTTGGGCACAAGTTCCGGACATTTCACTTTTAGTTGTATCAATGTCAATACCGGTAAGATTGCCAGTCATTAAATTCAAACTTTGTACTGGGGCAGACATATTACTTTCAGAAAAATTAACCAAATCATCCTTTTCCTGGTCACTCACTGAAATACCTTGGGCAAAATTATTTTTATTCACAGGAATGTGTAGTAACGTATTATGCTTTTTGTAGCATATTTTGCAACTGATTCTATTCTTACAATCCTTGGTGAAATGATTTTTTCTCAAACAATTTATACATAATGATAATTTTTTAGATTCTGATATTTTAGTATTTAACGGGAGTTTGAGGAATTTTGAGCAATTCTATAATTAGATGGGCATCCTTGCAATATGAGTATTGTATTTTACTCTGATTAGAATTCAAGACATGAAAGGAATGGGAATGTCCATCTCTTGTGAATTTTTGATTTTTGTTGGTACTGTTTATCGCTTCCAACAACTCGCACCTTTTATAAAGGAAATTTTTCAACTCTTCAAAACTCGGAATATCGTCCTCATGTGAATAATGAGTGTATCCCAATATGTAATGAGTTGGCCTAAATTTTCCAAAGCTCTCAGATGTTTCAACATATCATCTAATAACTTCCGAAGTGCAACATGAGATTCCTTAATGATTGAAGGTAATTCAAAAAGAGCTCGAACGTGCTTCTGAAGAATCAGTTTTTATTTTCAAAGCATTCTTTTAATAATTTCCAAGCCACTTCGTAGTTTACAGACTTCCATAGATTGGATAATTTGTGAAGCTTCACCCTTGAGGGAAGATCGTAAATAATAAAATTTTTGTATATCCGATAATGCTTCATTCGAATGTATAAGCGCACTGAATATATCATAATATTCATGCTGTTGTGTATGATCGTAAGATCAGCTTGAGACTGATTTTTTAGAAAGCGTCCTTAAACCACGCATTATGTCAATCATCGGGTCGAAAGGGACCCTAGAGATAGGTACAGTATTGGCATCTAAACAAGTGATTAATAGGGGTTTTAACACAGCTCAATGCAAAATTCGGTGAGGATCGTAGAGGTAGCAAATTGTAGAAAAGTATTCGTGTTTTTTGTGAATTTTTGTTGAAAATTTCTCCACCGGAAAATATTCATCGGATTTCAATAAAATTGCTAAAAACCAGTCAGTATTTCAAAACAGTGTTTCAAAGTTCAGTTTGATCCCATATTTATCTTTGAAGGTATTGGGGGAAAAAATATGCCAAATTTCTTGGTTCTTTCAACTTGATAAACACTGAACTAACGACATTTCAAATGGTTACTTATATGCGGGATCATTGATGATTTCACTTTTTCGCGAATTCGGCTTTTGTAGTTGAAAAGGTTCAACTAATATCCAGTCTCTAAGTGTATTTCCATATTACGGTTGACCGTTAGATCGATCTTTACCACAATAACATCCGAAAAAAATTACTCAGGGACTCGATATTGTTGTTTTGGTTTAGGGGTTACTTAAGAAGGTCGTTTTCGTGAAAACTTGAAATGATTTCGTAAAGATTTTATGTTTCAAAAATAACCTATAATGCAGATGTGATTGAATCAATTTTCTGCACTTGAAAAATGACGGCGTGAAGGTTCATGCAAAATGTCTTGGGGAAATTGCTTCGAATGTGAACAAGCGCGTGAAATCTCCTGACCTCACGTCAGTACTTTCCAGGTTTTTGAAAATTACTGACTGTACGATTTCAACAAAATCTTGCAAAAATTTGCGCTTTATTACGCTTCAAATAACTGCCAGGGTTTAATTCAATCGCTCTAGTAGTTTTTCAGATATTAGAAAAAAAAATCGAAATTTCAAATGTCTATAACTGCAAAAACGTTCGGCCTATTTTGCCAATTAACGAACTTCGCCTCCGTATTTTGAATTGCAACCTAATTATGCCTAGGGATGGCCAGTCAGTCGAAGAAAATCGATTTTGAAATCGGATTCGTCATCAGTGAGTCCAACCTAGTTTTTAAGTTGTTATTTTCGAATGTTAGTGTGTTGACGATCGGCCGTGAGGATGTCCGAAAACACAATAGCTTTCTAAAGAAACGACTTGAGAACTCAATATTCGTAGGGTAGGTTTGAGGCTAAATTACGAAGGTCGAATTCGTGAATGGGTAGAATTTGCTCAATGGTTCCGTAAATACACCCATTCGATATTATTCCCAAATATACAGATTGGATAGAGTTGAAATCCAATACTTGATGGGAAAATGCAAGCTTGAAGGTTAATGCAAAATTTCGAGAGGTTGAGATGATTGGAAGATCATCAAATTCTTTCTTTACGAAGTTGAGGAACGTTTGTCGGGGTCAATACGTGAAAGAAGTATTGAATTCACGTAAGTGCTTCTCGAGAATTATTCGTGTATCAAGACAACCAGAAAGGACCTCCAAAGTCTTGTAACCACTTACGAGGTCTGGAGAAAAAATCATATTCTGCGGCTTCTTACCATCCTTCATTCCGTATAAATTTAACACGAATTATCGTGCTACTAAATTAAATGATTATTTCATATCATATGATTTCGCTGACTTCATGATTTGATAGAATTGAACTTCGCTACTCTCTTCAAGTAATGGAAACCTCTCCGGGAAAATTTATGGTTGCAGTAAACGCAGTGGACTAAGTACTTAATTTCTATCTCTCCAATTCAATTACGGTAGATTACACACTAACTCGTTCGAAATTTGCTCTTCCTGTCGTCATAAAAATAACACTCCCCAAGAGCAATTTTAAATTCAACAAGCGACTGTTAAGTATTCATTTTCGGTGAGTTTAGTGTCTCTTTTCAGGATTCTGGCTACCTCTTAAAGATCGTTTCAAATAATTTTCAACTAAATGATCGAAATTGATTTGATTGAACTCAACAGAAGGGACAATTCATGGATGACACTGACATGATATGAAGGCGCAAGAACTTACAAAATCACTGGACAGATTTTAATTTTCACGAATTCGTTGTTCTTTGAAATCGTTATTCTTACTATAGAAACATCAAGTATTGAAGTTATTACTTTAGGAATTTGCTATATTTTCAGAGGTTGTCAGTTCCTGAGAAAGAAATTCGAACCTGTATTTTTGTGGAGGGGGTCAGGAAGGATAAATTCCTTTATGAAAGATATAATTAATCAAAATATTATTTTCGCAATTTTCCTCTTAACACAAATCGGTTGTTGAATATTGGTTCAAAGGTTCATTAAATCTTCTGACAAAATCTGGCGAATCCGATTTATTTATCAAGTTTTCTCAAATTTCCTTCACATTCTATTACTGAGCTTTTTATATTTTAATCATTTTTTCTTAGTTGATCACTTTCGAATTCTTGAGAATATTATCGAAATATATCATGAATGATAATATATTTCAGGATGCAATGGGAATATTTGTTAATACCGACTCTAGAGTTATGTCAAATTTCGTTGAAATCCAATCAGTGTTTCCGCAGAAAAAAAACTTGTGAAATAACACAACTTTTCGCAATGAAAACATAACAAAAGTATTATAGGAAAAAATTCATTGAAAAACCATTACGTAAACCAGTGCTGAATAGTTTCATAATGAATTCAAACAATATAATTATTTTCAGTTTAATTACTCTAAAATCCAGAAAATTGATCAGGGAAATTCCAATCAAAATATGTAACAGAGGATAATAACTCAGCCTGAAAAAAATCCATGTTTGCAGTTCGATGAATATGCATATCCTAATGAAGCTCCTATCCGTCTCGCTTGATTGACATAGATAGGTCATTAGATGTCTAGGTGTATAGTGAGCATTATCGAAGTGACAGGACTATTTATAGAGCACACTTGAAAAAACTCCTGTCAGTGTAACGAGTTTACCAAAGCAGAATTATGGATTGATGAGAAGGTGATATTCGAATTACAATACTGAGAACACCGTTTTCTATCATTTCCGATTCTCGCTTATTCAATTGCAATATCACGCTAAGTATTTTGAAAAGAAGTTGCATACTTATATAGAGGGTGCAACTGAGTTGATGTAGAATATCGAAGGAGGTAATAGTATTGACCATTCCCAACAAAAAATATGCTAACAACTTTAACCTCCAACCAAATGGTTCCCCAGATATCAGTTGATTTGTTTTTTTTGGGGAACTTTCCTACCTTGCTCCAGAAAAAACAGTTTATCTCCGAACGGCAAGTTGTACGGCGAAAAATGTACCCTCAACATAAAGACAACAAGCTTTCATATCCATCCCATTCAGTTTCTCTCAATGAAATTCAATGGAAACCACGAGAACAAGATTTCAGTGGAAAAACATTCAAATAAAGAAAGCAACATCAAATTTCAATGGCCATTATCTCGAAAAATATTTCAGGAAAAGCATTGATTATTTAATTGTGAAAACTTCACCCAAATCTCAGCTCCCCAATTATGTGGCACACCTTTTAAGCAACAAGCGCCTGTAAAGCGCTAAAGTAGTAAAATTGATGCAACCTACAAGAAAACGTAAGCGTAGAATGGAAAACATTTAAGTAGATACAATTCGATACAATTAATCACGAAATTCTGCTCTCAATATTACGCTATATCGGCTTTGCAGACAGCTCCATAAGGCTCATGACATCTTATCTTTCTGACCGGGTGCAGAGGGTTGTTCTTGACGGTCGGTGCTCTTCGTCTCTGGTACTTCGGAGTGGGGTCCCCCAGGGTAGTATTCTGGGTCCTCTTCTGTATATTTTGTATACAATCATTTTTCATTCATATCTCAGATATTGTAGCTCTCACTTTGTGTGATGTGGATGATATATCTCTTTTCCTGAGGGAGATATTGCACTGGCTGAGGAAAGGATTAACAGTGATCTTACTTCTTTCGCGAATGGTGCTAGTGACCATCTTCTGCAGCTAAATCCCAGTAAATGTTCTGTAGTGATCTTCGGCAACGATTCACAGATTTCTAAAGTCAAAAGTACAATTCGGATCAGACTGAATGGCGAACATCTCTCTGTTGTAAATCACGGCAAGAGCCTAGGTCTCATTATAGACTCCAAGATGCGTTTCAGGGAACATGTAACTAGCAAACTTAAAATAGCTTATTGTAACTTGAAGATGATCTATAGTCATAGACATTACCTCTCAGAGGACACAAAAAAAATGCTGTGTGATACCCTCATCCTCTCACACTTCAATTTTTGCAATAGCATTTATATGCCTTGTTTGGACGGTCGCGACCACTACCGAATACAAAAAATTCAAAACTCGTGTCTTAGATTAATATACGGGGTGAGACGTGGAGACCACATATCTCCGGCTCTACAACAATCCGGCTGGTTGAACATGCGCAATAGAGCACAGGTACATATGGCTTGTTTCTTTTTCAAAATAATGAAGTACACGACGCCTGCCTACCTCCACTAGAAGATTACTTATAGAACCGATGTTCATAACTTGAATCTCAGACGAAGAACTTTACTTACAGTCCCACAACATAAAAAGCAAATTTTCAAGAGATCATTCACTTACAATATTTCTCATGTCATGAACTCCATCGCTTCACTTGATCTCAAACAGTCGGCAACCACATTCAAGATAAATTTCAAGAGCAAACTGTTACAATTTCAGAGTTAGAATGTACTAACCCTGTCGATCAATTGCTACCTCCAAAATTTCTATATTTTTTCCCTATCCTTTTCCACCTCCTGCCTTGTTCCTCTCCCTTTATGACTCAAATTGCATTTTTATTAACTTAGGCCAATAGTTTTTCAAGCAACTTTGAGGCCTGAACAGTTTTTGGGTAACCAGAAAACTGCAATTACCAAGGCCTATTGTGTTTTTTGCATTGTTTCAAATATGTATTAGAATATAATGGTTTTCTTGTATGACTGGCAAAAACAACAATAAAATTATTTATTATTATTATTATTATTATTATTATAGATAGGTAGATAATTGAAACTTTCTACCGATTTTCTAATAAACCCATGTTGGTTTTCACATATTTATAACGGAGGTTGTGAAGAAGGTAATGTTCAGAAGACGAGAAATGAAGTTGGGCCTGTATCCACCGTCCAATTTGTATCTAAGATCAGTAAATGCTAAACGAACTTTGTGATCTCTATCAATGGCTTTGTGCCAAAATACACTCTTCTCAACAAATTTCGTCAGAGATATTTGAGGTAGCCTCCCTGAGGGTAGAAAGTAAGGCATACTTGCTAAATCAATCAGTGAAAACATAAGATATTTGTAACCACACGAAGAAGATTGAAGTGGTTCCACAAAATCAAGGCTTCTGATCTGCCATGGTTGGCTGATGGAAGGACGGGATCCCATGAGCCCAGCACGGGCTTTATGCTCTGGTTCACGAGCACAACAGGTCGAACATCTATTCACATAATTATCTTATAACGTTACTCTCATTTTTGGCCAGAAATATCGCGATCTCAAGCTCCAATATGTTTTAAAAATTCCAAGATGTCCGAAGATATCGGATTAAATTGAAATTTGAAATATTGTTTTTGACTACTAACTCTGAGGTCTGTACCGAATTTCGTGGAAATCTAATCAACATTTTTCCACAGACTAAAAATTTTTCAACAAAAATTCGAAAAATTCTGGTACCTATTAAAATGTTTTGCTCGCATGTTCTTGGGAAACAGCATACTAAAGTTTTGTCCAAATGTCTTTAGTTCTCGAAATTTTCTCCGAAAATGGTTTCACAGGACTATGTTGGACTCACTGATGACGAATCTGATGTCAAAACCAATTCTGTCCGACCGGCTGTCCGTATGCACGATTACGGGCGTACAAGGAATCCTATCAACTTGAAAATTCAAGACTTGATTTAATTTCAAAATTCGAAGGTTAAGTTCGTCAATGGGCAAACTCAGCCAAATGGTTTCGGAGCCATTTGAAATTTTGAGCTTATTTCCCCGATATTTCGAGAACAAGTGGAGCGATTGAGTTGAAACTTGATATCTAGTTGAAGCATAAGTACTTGCAACTTTTCGTAGAATTTTGGATCAAGCTATCAATAAATCTGAAAAAAATATCAAAATTTTTTTCGGATAATTTTCTTCAGAAACCATACATTACATTGGAGAAAAATTCGATTCAGACTTTGAGCTTCATATTTTGCAGCAGTGTACCGAAACTCAGTTCGATGAGTTGATTCTTTGGAGATATTGCGAAAAAATATATCAAATATCGTGTTTTTTTCTCGATATCGTTGTTTTTTTCGGAATTACTCGAAAAATACTAACTCAATCATGATGAAACTTGGCTGCTAGTTTAAAAATGCTGGTGAACGACTTTGTCCAAAATTTCGTGAAGATCGTGTTATTAGAACAATTTTAAAATAAAATTTCGAATATATTTTTTCAATATTCAATATTCTGTGATCTTCTGATCATATTCTCCTCATGAAATTCTGTATGAACCTTCGACCTTTTTTTTTCGATGAAGTAATTTATCTCAATTCTATCTTATCCGTATTTTTGGAAATATTGGGAAAATGATGGAATGGGTATTTCTGCGGAATCATTGGATGGATTTTACCCATTCATGAATTCGGCAGTTGTAATCAAGGTCCAAACCTACTTTCCAAATATCGGGTATATAAAATGTTTCTTTCTTTTATCTGTTAATGAGTTGTTCCTTTCGGAAGTTATCGTGTGTACGGTCAGCGATTAGGCCAACACGATGTTTCGCAGCAAGTTGCGCGTTGGTGATTTCAAACTATACACAAAGTGATAATCTGATCAGATCAGTACTTTATGACATGTCTAGCAGTTAACCTAGAAATTTCAAATGTGCCTGACTCCGGAACTATAAGACCGATATTTCACCTTAAAAAACTAAACCGATATATTCGGACTCCAAACCTAATCTGAAAATTTCAAGACGCTAGGTTTTGTCTTTCCAATGTTGAAGCGCACACCGCCGGACGGACAGAATCAAACTTGACCACGGAGCCGGATCTAGGGCATGGCGAGGGAGGCATTTGCCATGGGGGCCAACCAACTAGGGGCGCAAAATTAAGATTTTTTTTCTTGAAATGATGTTTTTTGCGCGCATGTTCTAGGGGAACAGCGTGCTATCGTTTTGTCCAAATGTCTGTATTTTGGATGATTGAGCCGAAAATGGTCTCAATCGACTAGGTTGGACTCACTGATGACGAATCCGGTGTCAAAATCGATTCTGTCCGGCCGGCCGGCCGGCCGGCCGGCCGTAGATACGCTAACTGTCGACAGAAGCAAGGTAGCAACTTGAAACTTTCAGGATAGGTTGCACATCAGAATGCCGCGGTTAAGTTCGTTAATGGGCCAAATCGGTCGAATAGTTTCGGAGTTATAGGCACTTGAAGTTTTGAAGTTATTTATTTTTTATTTCAGAAAATACTTGAGAAATTAGATTCAAACTTGGCAGTTGGGTGGAGTATAACGACACGCAACTTTGAGCCAAACTTCGTCAGAATCAGATTCTCAGTGAATTTAAAAAAAAAATTTTTTCGAAATTTTTTTCCAAAAAATTTTTTTTTCCGGAAACCATTTATCACATTCGAAAAAAAAGTCCACTCACACTTTGAACTTCATATTTTACAGCAGTGTACCAAATTTCAGTTCGATACGATCATAATTTTCGGAGATATCCGGAAAAAATGTGTCAAATTTCGAGGTTTTCTTCTCGATATCGTTTATTTTTTCGGTATAACTCGAGAAATACTGATTCAGTCCTGATGAAATTTCACAGCTAGTTTTGAGATGCTGAAAGACAACTTCATGCAAAATTTCGTGATAATCGTGTCATCAGAACAATTTGAAAAAAAATTTCTATGATTTTTCTTATCATATCATCCTCATCAAATTCTGTATGAAACTTCGAACTGTTATTTTTCGATGAAGTACTGGATTTCAATTCGATTTGATCTGTGTTTTTGGAAATATTGAAAAAATAAAATTTTGATTGGGTATATCTACGGAATCATTGGGTGGATTTTACCCATTTACGAATTCGGCCTTCGTAATTTAGGTCCAAACCTTCTCTACAAATATCGAGTTCCTAAGTTGTTTCTTTCGGAAGTTATTGTGTTTACGCAGTCGGCCGTTAGGCTGACCGTAAACACAATAACTTCCGGAAGAAACGACTTAGAAACTCGATATTTGTAGAGAAGGTTTGGGGCTTAATTACGAAGGTCGAATTCGTGAATGGGTAAAATCCGCCCAAAGATTCCGTAGATATACCCATTCAAAATTTTATTTTTCCAATATTTCCAAAAATACAGATTCGATCGAATTGAAATCCAGTAATTTATCAGTAAAAATTTCAAAAAGTACTGCCGTGAAGGCAGCAGCTTTTGCGTGCATGTTCAAATTCGTTGCTGAAGCGGTCATCTACATTGAACATGCGCGCAAAAGTTGCTGCCTTCACGGCAGTGCTTTTTGAAATTTTTCACTTTAAAGTCCATTCATATTTTAGAGCGTTGCTATAGTGCATGCACCTGTTGTACAACATGCGGCGACAAGTAGTTATCAATAAATTAACAGATGATAAATTCACACTTGTCAGTCGCCCTACGATTCCCGATCGCGTCCAGATGTTTGTTATTCGAACATTGAAGACCTCAATTAGCGGCAAGTTCAAAGGGAGTTTAATGGTTCGAGCTAGCGGCGAAGGCGCTCCGTCTAGGGGCGGTTTCTTGACGGCATGACAAAATGATTTAGACCAGCTTTGATAAGGGTTATGTATTTCGAAGACGTTTACGACCGATAGACTTGATGAAATCACCCCAGTCTTATTGATACTACTTTTTTTCTCGCATGTGGGGTACTTTCTTGCAGCGGCGCAGTTGATGGCATCAATAAAAAAAATAAGAACCAGGAACTTATCATTATATTTTATATTATGTGCAATACCGCAAATAACGTGATCGTGCAAGCAGGCCGGCAAATTATTCGTGCTGCAAAAAGTTTAAAAATTCCAATCAGGTATATTTGAATAATTCAATTCTGAGTTGAGGATTTTTGCGCGCTTGGTCAAATTATATTCTGTCCGTGCACACGAGAGTCAATCATTTTCGAAAGATATAACTTAGAGACTGCAAAATTTTTAAGGTTATGTTTGGGTTAGGAATATGTCGGCGATATTATCGTTTGAATTTTATTAACGAGATCCCAAATTATACCGATTCAATTGAAATTGTGTTGTACCATAATTACACGAGTTTTCATATGTTTAAGAAGAAATATTGAGAAGAATACGATAAATTAATGGTATCTGTAGTATTTTATTGATCAGCTTCTTAGCTATGGGTACTACAGAAAAAGGATCAAATGCCGATCAAATGAATATTATGATTCTTGAGTTTCACTGAAACATGAAACGTTTTTCTGTTCTCCTGACATTTGTCAAGCATTGAGACAATTCATATATGAATATAAACGAGCGCGCAAAACATTCCGATTCGACGTCCATGTGTTTTCAGAATCTCATTTTAGGTTGATATAACCAACTGAAATGGTTTTTCTGTTACAATTATTCTCTAATGACCTTTGTTGGCATTTGTGTTCTCTTATATGTATTTCAGTTTTTCATTTAAACTTTCATTTATTGTTTTCTTGAAGCTTTGAATGCTTACATATTATTTTGAGAATTAATTTTTCTATTCGCCGTTTTGTTTCCTTCAAACCCTCATTATCGTATATTAATACGTTTGTGAGTTCTCTTCACTACCTTATAAGATACATGGGAGATTAAAGTAATTTCTATACACATATTGTTTGATATATCTTAAAATCTAATGCTCGTTCTCAAAACAATATGATAATAGTAAAATGTCTTGGGAATAGAATAAATACTATCATTCATGAAAAGTATGTAGTTATTGAAAAAAAAATTGAAAAGGGCGCATTTCGATAACTTGCCACGGGCGCTGAAATCCTAGATCCGGCTCTGCCATTCTGCGTGTCCAACCTAGTCGTTGAAGACCGATTTCGGCTCAAAATTTGAATATTACAGACATTGTGACGGAATGATAACGCGCTCTTCCCCAGAACAAACGTGTAAAAATAGATCAAATTATCCTAAATAACTGTGAAAGGGTTGAAATGGTCTCCTGCAGCTCTTAATAATTATCTCTCATCTCAGCAGAACACACACGAGCCGCCAGTACATTTTGTTTCATTTGAATCGTTCATTCTTCTTGCTCTTGAAGGTGAGGTTTGAAATTGATAAAATAAAAGCTCAAAGTGCGACAATTAATTTTGTCTCAGTTCTGGATCGCACCAATGCTCTATATTCAGTTATATAAGCAGTAACAAGGCATGATTCGTATCTAATGTTCGATCAGAGTTACATTTCACATTGAGTGGATGTAAATAATGAAATCAGTGGAATTAGGTGAAATGACCGAATCGCGGACTTCGTCCAATAGTTACTATTCTTCAGATACCTTCAAAATCTTTCACCCCATTCCGAATATATTAGTTGAACCGAACACAATTCAGACAAAATTATCGCGCCTAATGCGAAAACGGTTGATATTTGGTTTATCTGAAACATCCATTTATTTGAAGTACATAGAGCTTTTTCCATCATATCATTAGTAATGGATGCTCTCAGCTTTGAGATCCAATGCGAAATACCACTACTCTACATTCTAGAGTGGATGTTATGAGTCTTTCCACTTCTGATGCATTTGTTACAGTTGAAAGCACTTAAGTGAATAATATTTTGTACTTCTAAATTATTTACTGCATTACACATTGCCCTGTCACCCACAATATACGGTGTGAAATTCAACTTACATAACACTGATCAAATCATTCTCTTTTTGGTATTCTACGAAGAACGCGTATTTTCGTTTATGCTGAGTATATTGCAAAGGGATCACTAGATATTTATAACTGACAGTGAAATATTAAGTATCTTATTTTAAGCATGTGTGTATCCTTGAAGTTTGGTGACAGTTTTTTGAACTGATAAAAGTCAATTCATTCCAATGAAGTCTTCAATTCCGCATGAGTGTTTTGAAGGACAGAATACTTTAATCTTTTCTTATCCAACTGAAATTTGGAACACTCTTGTTCAATAATGACTTGAAAGTTTGTACCAAATTTTATTGCAGTCGGATTATTGGTTTCCGAAAACCAATTTTTGCCAATAAAAACTTTTCCACATTTTTCACAATTATGATCCTCAAGACATGACATTTTTCGTAATGTTGAGCTGCAATATTCTACAACTAGTTCCGGAATGTCAATACTTCTTGAAATATGGATCAAATAACCTCAACATTTCGAATAACTATAAAATGTATCTTTGTTTCGTGAATGGATATCGGGTGAAATTGAAATTAGACATATGGTTGGTAAATATCGAATCCAATGTCTGAACAAAAGTTCATCGAAATATTATCTAGAGTCCCCGAAAAAAAATGTTTCAACAAAAATGACGGAAATTTTCGTTAAAGGATTTGAAAAAAAAATTCTCACGACTATATCCATATAAATTCTGTATCATGTAGCATGTAGACGTTCTTCAACCAAATGAAAATTTTCAATCTGATGGCATCTATATATCTTGCGATATTGGGGAAATATCCTCGACATTTCAATTAATACCAAAATTGCATTTTTTTTCTCTATATCTCCGAGAGTAAATAGCGGATGATATTGAAATTTGAAATACTGTTGTACAATATTGACCTCAAAGTATATGCCAAATTTCATAGAAATCTGTTCGATTTTTCCAGAGAAAAAACGTTTCAACAGAAAATTTTGGAATATTTATATTCTAACTACTTAATCAAAGCACCTTGTTTTACCTAGTCTTCAAATGATAATGAAGGTTCAATCGCTTTGCATTAGTACTTCTTGAGATATTGCGGAAATAACGTTAAAATTACAAAGACCATCGAAATTTGGCATATTTTTTTCCTCATACACCGAACGAAAAACGTACGTGAATATGATCAAATTCAGCCTTACGACAATGTATTTGGAATAGGCTGGGACTTATTCGGTTTTTTGTATTCGAATATTCATTCGAAAATTTATTAGAATAATTCATTCAAACCCATGAGTTATTCAATGAATAGTTTTTATTCATGAATATTCAATGAATAGTTTATATTCATGAATATTCAATGAATAGTTGAATATTCATGAATAGTTGACTATTCAAGAAAATATGACTATTCAATAAATCGTTGACTATTCATGATTAGTTGATTATTCAGTGAATGGTTTTTATTCATGAATAGGAGAATATTTAACGAATAGTTGAATAGATAAGTCTTCAGTGAATGGTGGGATATTCTTGTATCAATGAGTATTCGTTACAATTCATAAATATTAATTTATTCAGGGCTGCTGATGAGTAATCCATCATTCGTAAAATTACGAATAAAAGTGTGAAACAGGTTCATGGGATTTACTCCGAATAAATTCTTTGGTACTCATTTTATATAATGTTTACATTTTTTACTGCACTATCGAACAATCATTGATTTTCAGATATCTGAACTCAACACATGATACAGGATATATGTTCAGGTACAAATAATAATAACAACATAATTGAGGTTATCAAATTCGATATTGTATTGAACAAAATACGTTTTTGGATTATTTTGTACCCCTATTGAACAAATTGATAAAATGAATAGTTTGAATTCAAATTGCATAATTGTATTAATTTCATTATAATTTTCATTAATTTTAACATACAACAAATTATTTCCCGAAACTGTTCCACACATATTTCAAGAAATTGCATACATAAAATATATAAAGATACTTGAAATTATACTTGATCATAAAATATTTGTCATCCAGTATTTCAATATTATTTAAATCTACCAATTCAAAAATCCAGATGGTAATAACTATTTTCAAATTCCTACATGGAGTTAATGTGCAAATAATGAATGACCAAACTGAACTGTGTAATATCCAAGTATTCCAAATATTTAACGCTTTCAAGTGATACTTGAACTGAACTGCAAAAATATTCAAAAATGTAATATTTTCACTACTATATCGACTTTTATAACCTTCATATACCCTGTATCATGTGTTGGGTCTTCAGTGTTCAGTTGTCTGAAGTTTAAGGAAAGATCGAAACTGCAGTTACGAAATATACATTACACAATAAGAAATATGAAAGGATTTGTTCGTAGTGAATCACATGAACTTGTTCCTGAATAATCAGTTGAATGATTTTTCAAGCCTCAAATCGTATTTTTACGAAGAATGGATTACTCTACTAACTACTAATCAGCAGTTATGAATAAATTAATATTCATGAATAGTACCAATATTCATGGATACATGCACATCCAACTTTTTACTGAATATTCATCTATTCAATTATTCAGTAAATAGTCTACTATTCATAAATGAAAACTTCTCAGTGAACAGCCAACTATTCACTGAATAGTCAACTATTCATCAATAAAAAGTATTCATTGAGTATTTATGAATAAAAACTATTCATTGAGTATTTTTGAATAAAAAGTATTCATTGAGTATTCATGAATAAAAAGTATTCCTTGAGTTTTCATGAATAAAAACTATTCATTGATTATTCAACTTTTCAGTGAATATTCATGAATACATGAATAATGCAAAACCAACTTATTCGAATAAATATTCAATGAATATTCGAATATTCAAATCATTCATTCATGATTCCCAGCCCTAATTTGGAACTTAATTTTCAGCCGATGCTCGAGTTCATTGATATAATGTCCTGTTGGTGATTGTTTAATGTTCGAGTGATTGTATCAATCACCCAAGAGCATTAAATTCATCATCAGCATTTGATAACCGTTAACATTGTATCACTGACCACCGACATTAATACCAGGTCATGAGAACATCGATCCATCAACAGCAATCCTTATGTCAATGGTCCCAGGGCATTGAATTCAGGCTTATCGGTCCTTGTATCAATGTATTTTGGACATCAACTAATCACTTAGGTACATTAACGTGATGCCAAAACACATCAATCTACAGAAGTGGTATAGTGGCTGTGTTTTGGATTTAAACCAAAAACTACTATGCTACTAACAATATTGAACGGAATACTGCCTCAATACACCTTTATTTGCAGGCTTTTGTTTTCAACGAAATTTGTAAAATTAGCTTAGGTTTGTATTTTTCTTCAATATCCTTCAGATTTATGAAATATTTTCATATTTTGAGTCGAATGTAATATTTTTTGGGGATTGTGTTTTTTTGATTCTATTGATTTCAGCAGGTTGTCTTATCTTTACTTTTATATTTCTGTTTGGCGAGTTTATAGGGTCATATACATACCCTCATTCCTTTTCGTATCGAATTTTGATGGTAAAAATGCATACCTGCATCATAATAATCAAGTAAGAAAAGATCAGATTATAGAATTGTTCGAAGTCACTGAAATAATAATAAAACAATTGATATCATCTGAAAAATTTATTCAACATTCGTTAAATATTCACATAAATCATGGGTTCTAGAATATGTGTTGAAATTTGAAAGCAAGAATATTACAAGTTTGAATGGATTACCGAAACAGCATAGGCTCTGTAGGGTAGCTAAAATTGAAAAGATAACAAATATTCAAAGAATCGGCTCAACATTCGAAAATTACAGGCATTGTGTCGAAACGATAATGCGCTGTTCCCCAGAACAAGTGCGTTGAATCTGGTTCAAGGTTGAGAGGTTGTTCAGTTCTTTGAAGGACGGGTTTGATGTTGAAAAAAGGAGTAGTGTTGTTTATAGTATACCAAGTATGTCATGTGAAGGTGCTCATATTGGTCAAAGATCACAGCAGTTGAAAAGAAGAATCATATAACATAGAAGTGACTTAAAAACGCCAAATAGGGTATGCGCACTATAGATCTACCAACCATTGCATGGATTACAATTCCGCAAAAGTTTTGAAATTTGAACGAAATCTTAACAAACGCGTTTTTCTCGCAATGTATCACATTAAGAATTGTAACAATGCTATGAATTATAGAAAAGTAATTAATTATTAATTTTTGTTTGAAATTTCATATAGCAGGAGAAATAGTATTGTTATCAGTGAATTGATTTTGAAGGAAGTTCAAAAGATTGAAATTGTGTTTTTGAGAGGTACTGATGATATATGTAATCTATAAGATTCCCTCGTTTTTGGAGAGCTGCGACTTTATATATACTGAAATATTCAGTGAGCGCTGGTTTTGTGTTTGAGGAAAACGAATGTGATTATTTGTTTTTCGTATTGTAGAGTGTTGAGGAAGGTTCCAAACGGAACCGAAACGTAGACATAGAATAAATGAAGTATTGGATTAGTTTGTCTCAAATTATTTATCGTTTCAACCCTTGAAGAGATCATTCATATATTAGACGAGCTATATTTGTTGACATAATATATTTTTGTTTCGATATATTCATTTTCTCCAAACAAAACATTTTTTTGAGTTTGTAGTTTCAAATATATAAAGGTGTGAGATCCAATTGTTATTAATTCGATCTATCGAACAACGTCAAGATATAGCGTGTCGAAATCACGCTTATGCTCACTGGCGATCCAAGTTCAAGAAAAGTTGATAATCAGTTCTGATTTTAATATGATTCAAGAATATTCAGTGTTATTCCTCAAAAAGTTGTTGTGATCATCGTCGCAAACTCCGGTTTCAATCCAATTTATGTAAACTATATACTGAAAATTGTAAGCTTCAAGCATGCCATCTGTTGACGTTGTTCGATCAATCGAATTAATATATATATATTGGATCTCACACTGCAATATATCTGAAACTCCAAACTCGTAAATGTATTTTTTGGTAAAAAACAAATATATCGGAACGAAAAATAAATATAGGGTCAAATGAAATATATTGACTCGAAAATATAAATATATTTGCAAACCCACTGTTGTCCCAAATGGTGCCTTATAATGATATGTTACCTCTCTTTGCACTGAGTTAATGATTTGAATAAAATCTATTTCAATTGAAGGATTGAAAAATAAAAGTTTATTGTTCCCTACTAATCCTCTTGCGAATTTTATTGTGGGTTATTTAGAATTCATATAATCGAAACATTTGTCCAACTCTTTCCTTCCACTTTATCAGTTTTCGAAAATATCATCAATATAATCTCTACCAAGCCATCGGTTTAAGCGGAAATGCATCTACAAAATTTTCTTCGAAGTTTTCCTTAAACATGTTACTCATGGCAGGTGAGACTAATTGAAAATATGTTGAATTCATATGAGGGAGTCAGACCCTGAAATGCTACACTCCACTCTGTCGATTGTCTGCAATGAATAGATATTATTTGCTAGGTAAACATTTTACTAGAATCTGTCTTCCACATATAGTTTTTATTCTGCAATCCGCAAGTGCGTTTTTTATGGAAAATGATTTCATTTCATTTTCGATAGTTCTTTTTCAGATACTGGGATGCAATCCTAGAAAACACCTGAAAAATAAGAGAAAATAACTACCTATAGCAACAAAGCAATGAATTTGTTTTCAATTAGCAAAAATTGGAAAAACATTTCGGTCCACTCTTTGCAATCGTAAGTGCCACCAATCGATGAAATTCATTTAGATACTGTGTGAGAGCACGTTTTAGCTCCTGACACGACTTTTTTTTATAATTTCATTATTTACTTCTGCCGACCATCTTTATCGATTACCCGTATAAACTTGTGAAAAGAAACACCATTTCGATCCTATGTATCGAGTGCTTCTTCGACAATTGGACTACTTATCAAAAATTCATCACATCCTCACTACGAGGTATCCATTCGAAGAAAAACAATCAATTTCCCATTCTTGCCTCATGAATAATGCCTCCGTCAATTCCGGGTTAACGATACAATTTCCCGCTAGATGGTACCCCGTATTCGAAAATAATTACCCCGCCAAACCTGACAGAAATCCAACAAGTTGTCAAGTTTGAAATACGGATTTGTTCTCGCCGGTTTACCCCTTGGAATGTGTTTGCATTTTCTGCTTCTTTCGCGGCAGCCTAAAGCAGGTCCGTCTTTTACCAAAATAGGGACCCACAGATTTATGTTGTTAGGAGGATTGGATATGAAAAATTAACGAGTGAACATCTTCTTTATTTGGACAAGGTTATTTCGGATGAATGTTAGATGATGAAATTATCATAACTGAATAAATTGTCATATAAATTCAATTCTCTAATCGAAGTTGAACATAAAGAACTGAACTGGCATGATATCGAGCCCATGTAAGCGTTCAAGGAAAATCTTTTCAGAAGCTGATTTATCTCATAAAATGTCTATTTTATTTGAACTGGATTGTTTTAAGGGACAGGAACATTACCGAATTGTTTTAATGTCTTAAATTTTCGATTTCTCAACCGTGAATTGTCTCAAACTAATACCTTGGACTCACCATTCAAGAGACCTTCGTCAAATTCAGTTACTTTCATCCAGCTATTTTGCCCTAAAAATTCCTACTTCCAAAGGATACACACGCAGAATTTCAAATCAGAAAGGAGACGGAATATCCAGCTTGAGTAAGTTGATGGAGTAAATCGTTCCAACGGTTTCGTTACCTCAATGTGAACTTTTATTGTTACAATCTCAATTACTCGAAAAATATTGATTCGATCAAATTGAAACTTGGTATGAAGGTTCAAAATTGCGAAACTCAGGCCTGGGCTATATTTCGTGTGGATCATGTGAATTCCTGAATGTTTTTTCGAAAATTTCAAATTTCATAAACTTCCTGCCAGATTTTCCCGAAATTTGGTTTACCATCCTCTCGGAATTTTATAAGATTAAATGAGAGATTATATAAGAGAGTACTAAATTTGAACTAGATCTGACATGTATTCTTTCATATTCATCGTTGATAATAAGGCTCTGAATTTATATTCTAAGTACTGGTACTCTCAGAATTCAAATATGCTTAAGTCGATATAGACAGAAGCCCTCATGCTACAACAGATCCAAATATTCGAAAGATTTTATTTTACCTTCTCACGAATTCGGCCTTCGCGACCCAGCTTCAAGATTTCAGATCTGATAATCAATTACAGTCGAATTCGTGAATGGAAAAATAGTCCAATATTCCGCAGATCATTAACTATTTGAATATTTATTGTCAGAATATTGCCGAATATATGAATCCAATGAAATTAGAATTTGGTATATATTTGAACAATAATGGCGAAGACCATGAGATTCAAAAATGGAAAAACTGTTCAATCAGGAGGTGAAGCTCTCTTCGATGGAGTTCGATGGATAGGTAACCGCTTTAGCTTCGAATCAGTTCAGGTCCGCAAAAGCTTTTGTTTTCACTCTTACTCGATTTAATAAGTTTGGCGACTATTTTAGGATGAGCGAAATATTCTTTGTATTCAACATAACGCTAATGGTGAATTATATCATGAATAGGCATATATATTATCTTTGAAGCTTCATCAAGGCAAATTACCGAAATATCTGAGCGCTATAATCAGACTTTACATTGACTTAGTTCATTCGAACTGACATGATGATATCTAACCACCATCAGAACAAATTAAGCCAATATTAATCTCAAAAATGCTCTAATGGAGATTTTACGAAATTGTAGAAATCCACACAATCATACCGTTACGCTTGAATATTCATGAATCCTGGTAAAACCAGTTTCTTTTTCTCTTCGTTCGAAGTTAACTTGAGACGATCCTGAACGTCTGGCAACAAGTGACTTCCTGAAACGAGCTGAGAAAATATAGTGAAAAGTTATTGTCCTTATTATGAGGGAATAAAATATTTCATTGGTGAATTTCCTGAAATTATACGCAGAAAAAGTGCATTCAAGCTTTCCAGATTGCTTTCTATTTGATTGCATATTATTTCAATGTGTGAGCTATTTATATTGACTTTTGAAATCGGGATCCTTCAGCTTGCTTTGAAAGGAAATGAATGTCGGTAAACATTACAACGTACCATTTTAATGATATAATCTAAATTTTCATCACCTTTGAAGTTGGGAAAAGTATCAAGCGTCAGTAACTAGAACATCTCAGAATTCTGAACTAGAATTTGGCTTTGTTAATTTATTATTATGAAAACTGGAATATGATGAAAAGAGTTCAAAATTATATTTTGTAAGGAGTGCATTAGGTGAAAATATCGCAAAAGGATGTCTACCTGCCGACCCTTACAAAATTATTCCTAAGCTCAAAATATTAGAAAAATCCCATTTCAACAAAAAAAAAACATAGAAAGGCACTGCCGTGAACGGATCAGCTTTTGCGCGCATGTTCAATGGAGATGACCACTTTGGCAACGAATTTGAACATGCCCGCAAGAGCTACTGCCTTCACGGCAGTGCTTTCCTTGTTTTTTTTCGATAAAATACTGGATTTCAATTCGATCTGATCTGTATGTTTGAAAATATTGAGAAAATGAAATTTGGAATGGATATACCTACGGAATCATTGGGCGGATTTTACCCATTCACGAATTCGACCTCCGTTATCAAGCCCAAAATCTTCTCTACAAATATCGAGTTTATTCCGGAAGTTATTGTGTTTACGATCGGCCCAACGGTGAGTTGACCAAAAAGTCATAGCAATTTGAAGATACTCGCATATTTTAAGCAGGTGTTTATTCTCGACTGATCATATACAAATAAATTTCGAAAGAAGCGACTCAGTTACTCTATATTTGCAGAAAAGGTCTGGAACTTAATCACGAACCTCGAATTCATGCGTTGGTGAAATTGACAACATGATTCCGCAGATATCCACAATCACAATTAATATAATTAAATATTTCCAAGAGTGCAGATCGGTTCGTGTTGAAATCCAGCGCATGTTTGAAAAAGAATAGATTGATGATTAACGCAGCATTTTGTTTAGTACCATTAAATAAGTAGATAATAAAATCTTTCAATCAGGAAGTTATGCTAAGTACTTTGGAAAAGCTCCAATTCAGAATTCGCTGAAATTCTGCGTAGACCTTCATGCCATTATTTTTCTACCAAATATCAAAGTTCAATTCGACATTTTCGGAAAATTTTTTGAATAATATTTTGAATTTGAATTTAGCGCATTTTACCTCTCTATGAGGAGAACTTTCATAATTGAACCTCAAAACGGTTCCACAAATATCGGTCAATCAAAAACTCTATAACTTCCGAAACGAATCAATCAGATGTTTGAACATCACCAACGGAGCTGTACTTGTGAATGGATAAAATTCACCCAGTGGTTTCAATATCTCTAATAATACAGATCTGATGAACTCGAAATATATATATCTATGTTTGATCAAAAAATGGTGCCATGAAGATGTGGTAAAATTTCAGCAGAACCTGACCAACCAGATAATATCTTGCAATTCCATAGGAGTCGAGATATTGAGAAAGTCCCTCTGGAAATCGACAGTGAGTCTTCCGCGAGGTTATGCTGGAGCGTTATGAATATAGGAAACGCTAATACGTAAAAAATTGGTTGGTTTCAAGATCAAAGCAGTTTCAAATGAAAAAAAAGATCCACACGGCGGAATCGAACCCGAAACTTCTGGAGAAGATTAATTACTTACAACATTCAATTTTTATGATGGTTCGAAAAATACAGATATCACGCTGAAAACTAGTCCTCAGATATTAGATGGCGGCTTGAAGGGTTGAGTTGAATTCGAATGCAATTGAACATGCAATTTCTGCAACTCAATTTTTCTTATTTTGTTTTTGCGCGCATGTTCTAGGGGAACAGCGTGCTATCGTTTTGTCCAAATGTCTGTAATTTTGGATGATTGAGCCGAAAATGGTCTCAATCGACTAGGTTGGACTCACTGATGACGAATCCGGTGTCAAAATCGATTCTGTCCGGCCGGCCGGCCGTAGACACGCTAACTGTCGACAGAAGCAAGCTAGCAACTTGAAACTTTCAGGATAGGTTGCGCATCAGAATGCCGTGGTTAAGTTCGTTAATGGGCTAAATCGGTCGAATAGTTTCGGAGTTATAGGCACTTGAAGTTTTGAAGTTATTTATTTTTTATTTCAGAAACTACTTGAGAGATTAGATTCAAACTTGGCAGTTGGGTGGAGTATAACGACGCGCAACTTTGAGCCAAATTTCGTCAGGATCAGATTTTCAGTGAATTTTAAAAAATTTTTTTTCGAAATTTTTTTCCAAAAAATTTTTTTTTCCGGAAACCATTCATCATATTCGAAAAAAAAGTCCACTCACACTTTGAGCTTCATATTTAACAGCAGTGTACTAAATTTCAGTTCGATACGATTATAAGTTTCGGAGATATCCGGAAAAATGTGTCAAATTTCGAGGTTTTCTTCTCGATATCGTTTATTTTTTCGGTATAACTCGAGAAATACTGATTCAGTCCTGATGAAATTTCACAGCTAGTTTTGAGATGCTGAAAGACAACTTCATGCGAAATTTCGTGATAATCGTGTCATCAGAACAATTTGAAAAAAAAAATTTCTATGATTATTCTTATCATATCAACCTCATCAAATTCTGTATGAAACTTCGAACTGTTATTTTTCGATGAAGTACTGGATTTCAATTCGATCTGATCTGTATTTTTGGAAATATTGAAAAAATAAAATTTTGATTGGGTATATCTACGGAATCATTGGGTGGATTTTACCCATTCACGAATTCGGCCTTGGTAATTAAGGTCCAAACCTTCTCTACAAATATCGAGTTCCTAAGTTGTTTCTTTCGGAAGTTATTGTGTTTACGCAGTCGGCCGTTAGGCTGACCGTAAACACAATAACTTCCGGAAGAAACGACTTAGAAACTCGATATTTGTAGAGAAGGTTTGGGGCTTAATTACGAAGGTCGAATTCGTGAATGGGTAAAATCCGCCCAATGATTCCGTAGATATACCCATTCAAAATTTTATTTTTCCAATATTTCCAAAATACAGATTTGATCGAATTGAAATCCAGTAATTTATCAGTAAAAATTTCAAAAAGTACTGCCGTGAAGGCAGCAGCTTTTGCGTGCATGTTCAAATTCGTTGCTGAAGCGGTCATCTACATTGAACATGCGCGCAAAAGTTGCTGCCTTCACGGCAGTGCTTTTTGAAATTTTTGATATTTATATAGATATGTTCCCCACAATTTGCATGAATCTTCTTATTGAAATTATTCATCGAAGAACCAAAATTCCATTCGATAAGATGAATATTTCTTGAGCCATTGAATAACCAAAGTTTCAGATGATTATAACACTGAAACTTCGAGGCAGATTCAGCTTATTAATGAATTCAGCCGAGATATTCAGGAGGAGTACGTACCCTAAGAGCTTCAGGAGTCTATACTATGAGTTTTCCTTCTAACGTAAGACCTCATTCGGAGGGGAGGAGGGGCAGCTATTCGCATTGAATAGATAATTCTTCATCGGTAATCCGCACTTAAACGTTCGAGATCATTTTCAGCACAAAATTACAAAATTAAATGCATGTGTGTTAAAAGATTCCACGCTGTATCCCAATCGCAATTTTTTCAGTTAAGGTTTAGCCAAAAAATCTTCTGGGATAAAATTTTCAGAAGCATTGGATACATTTTCGAGATACCACCAGCAATTCAGTGCAGCTTATCTTGGGAGGATTTCGCATCATTTCGAAGATTTTTTCATACAAAATTACCGATGTCGAAACCAGATAGTCTGGAAAGAAAAAGTAAAGAGTCCTCCTGCATTTTGTTGAATAGGGAGAGTTTTTTCGCTCATTGCTCTATAGAAGTGAACCATATCTGGCTGAACTCACCGAAAAAAGAGGAGGAATTCAAAAACTTCCATACTAAATGAATTCGAGTTGCTTTGGTCTTCTGAAAATGTAAATTCGACAAAAGTCTCACAAAACGAAAAATGCAAACAAAATAATTCTGCAAATTTTTCGTTTGTCTGATGAAGGAGTCAGATTTGTAGTCCGAAACGAGTTCATCGTTTATATTTTTCCTGTCTTGTTCATGAGGCAATCTGTTCTCCTAGAAATTGCCCTTTACAAAACGTTTGATCCTGCAATCCGAAAGGTTGTTTTTCATAAAAGAAATTAGTTAATTTCAACCGTTCTGTTGAAGATATTGGGAGTAAAATCCAGATCAGATCAGAAATATTCGACATACATATCAAAATTGTATTCATTATTCGGCTCAAAGTTCGTACGAAACAGTAATTGTTACCAGATCATAACTCCTCTTCTTTGTCCCCAAAGATGAGCGCAATTAATAAATTTCATGAATATCTTGAGATCGTGAGGACTTATTTGAGACAATCTTCCTTCAAAAAAAAACATTGAAATTCTGAGCAAACTTATATGCCAGAGTTCAACTCAACTTAGGAATAATTCGCAGAAAATACCCAGGAAGCTACGTCAAATGAACAGAATCACATCTGCATTATTGCATTTTTCTCAGAGAAAAAAAAATGTATCTCGGGCTGTTCAACTTCTATAAAGGAATTCTTCAACCTCATTGGAATCCCTTTTGTACTAAACTTCCGAACGATCTCTCTGTTTCAAAGTGAAAATTACACTCTGTTATCATAATATTTCTCCCCCATTTGACGCAGATATTAAGTTTCCAACAGAACAAAGAGCGAATCGTCTTATATATCTCATAGCGAATATACAAGGATCGAATTTTAATACCTTTTTGTTACATCTGTACCCCACTCAGAATTCCACTGGCCCATTCTGATCGGTTTTGTGCATATCAGTCACATTAATTTCAACGTTTATTTTAATATTCAAGCCATTCCAGCTGTTAGCAGTTCGCAAATTGAAATTATGTGCCGAAACTTTGGACCCTCTTTAGGAGCTAAATATCAGACTACAGAATTTATTCTATTGTTTGAAATTATTGAAATCCTGTTATGGCCCAGGAGCTCACGACGTTCGTATATCGATAGTTGAAAGAAGTGTAGGAATCTGCTATACTTCAAGACTATTCAGATTATACACTTTTAATGTAGGCAAACTTCAAGGGAAAATTTCGCAAGTAATTTGCTACTACGAATGTCTTGATTAGACTGAAGTCAATAGTTCTCATGAAAATTATTTCAATATCCAATAACAAGACGCTATAAAATAGGATAAAAGGAAGTGTGTCTTTCGTCGTCATCACTTCAGTCATGATTTAACATAAAAAGAAAAGTCGCTATAACAGGAGTTAATATTTCGTTCCAAATCCCATAAAATCGAGGAGTCTCCGCTGAAAATAATTATTTTTCATCCATAACAGATTGTAAAGGTCTGACTAATTTTGCTTTCTTCAGAATGCTTTGAGTCACCTTTTACCACTCCCATTACTGATACTTTTTTGGCACTCATGAGATTCAATCTCTTAAAATACAATTAATTTCCGAAAGATATTTGTAGAGAAGTTTTGAACCTTAATTACGAAGGCCAAATTCGTGAATGGGTAAAATCCACCCAACGATTCCGCAGATATACCCATTCAAATTTTATATTCCCAATATTTCCAAACATACCGATTAGATCGAATTGAAATACTGTACTTTCTCGAGAAATGACAGTTTGAAGGCTCATTCAGAATTTAATGAGGATAATATGATAAGAAGATCACAGAATATTGAATATTTGAAAAAAAAAATTGAAAAATTATTTTCAAATCGTTCTAATGACTCGATAATTTCGTACAATGTTGTCCTTCAGCATCTTTAAACTAGCTGCTAAGTTTCATCACGATTGAATCAGTATTTCTTGAGTTATATCGAAATAAATAAAGATATCGAGAAAAAAACAAGCAATTTGACATATTTTTTCAAATATCTCCAAAAATTATGATATTATGGAACTTGGTTTGGTACACTGCTGTGGAATATGAAGCTCAAAGTCTCAGTGGAACTTTTTTTGGACATGATAAACGGTTTCTGAAAATAAACATTTTTTCGAGGAGAATTATAGAAAAAAATTTTTTTCTAATTCTTCGAAACTGTCCGATCGGTTTGGAACATTAACGAACTTAACTGCGGCATTCCAATGCACGACCTTCCTTGAAAGTTTCAAGTCGCTAGCTCACTCCGTTTGACAGTTATCGTGTGGCCGGCCGGACGGTCAGAATCAATTTTGACCCTGGATTAGTCATCAGGGAGTTCAATCTAGTCATTTGAAACCGATTTCGGGAAAAAATCCGAGAATTACAGACATTTGAACCAAACGATAGCACGCGGTTCCCTAGAACATACGCTTAAAAATCAGTTATAAGTATTCCACAACGTACTAAGATGCAATAACTAAATCGCTATTGACTAACTGAAAGATGTATTTCAACATTCACAAGAAAAAGACAAGATGTTACAATACCCTCTGAATTCGATTCTGACAGCACAACCTTTAGAAATTAGAAAACTGAACATATTTCCACTTCAGTGGAATATGAATGAAATGAATAGATAGAAAAATTTTCCTACATAATCAATTTGAAGAGCCCACAAATAATATGTCTCCAAGAAACTGATTTCAAGGCTGATGATTGCAAACTGATTAGGAATCCACACGAAACTTCGCACTTAGTTGCTCGTTGTTATTCCAAAACTGCTGCAAAAGTTTCAATCTGGTCGATTCAGTACTTCATGAGATATCGAGGAATTTACCTCATAATTTCTCTCTGAAACTATTTGACTGATTTCACCGATTAACGAACTTAGCCGGCATATTTGGACTCCGGACCTAATCAGACAATTTCGAGTCGCTAGGTCTTTCGTTTAGGAAGTAAGAGCACATACGAACGAAAAGAGTTGAATTTGACCACGGATTTTTCTTCATGGTGTTCGACCTAATCTTTTTCAAACATTTCTGGAACGAAATTCGAAAATAACAGACTTTATAGCAAAACTATAACGCGCTGTTGTCTGAAACAATCGCGTGAAAAAAGGACAATATCAAAAAAAAACCACTTATGCATGAAATCTAAAAAGAGCAAAGTGGAACAACTTCACTGAGGCAAGATACAAGTATGGAATAAAATTCGCCGAATTCGTGGAGGCCTAACGGAAAGAACAATAACAATTGTAGCTCATAAAAACAATATTTCATCGAATGACAGAGATATAAGCTATACTTGAGCAGGACACTATGCTGAACTATCCAGTACAGAAAATTATAGCCCTGAATTTCGACAATCCAAACAAAACACGGAAAGCACCGAAAATACATAGAAAAACGAATAAACGAGAACTGAACAATCCCAGTACTGCCAGAGGGGTGAATAGTGTTTTGGGGACTAACATATCAACTTCACTGGTCCCGACAATATAACACACGCTTTCATGACACAAGACAAGATAGGTACCTATTGAAATTTTTCAATCAAATTTTCTCAACTGGAGTTTTTCCGCAGTATGGTAAGATGCAATAATCATACCTATTCTCAAACCAACGAAGACCAAAACGAATGTGATGTTCAACAGACTCATCTCGCCAACTCGCACAATGTATGAATTACTAGGAAAAATACTAAGCGAGAGACTATCATGGCATCCCGAAGTGAATAACCTTCTCTGCAAGAAACAAAATACTTTTAGTAAGCAACAAATATCTACCACAGATTATATTGTTGCTTAGGAAAGTTACATACATAACGCTTTTGCATAAATCCAAAATGTTCAAGCTGTATTCTTCGATAAATAGAAGGCACTGAATTTAACTTCAGCATACTTGATACCCTGAAATCATGGAACATATGTGGAAATATCCTGCTTTTCATACAAAACTCAATTAGCGAATGGTAGTTTCGAGTTGAGGTAAACGGGGTGTTGTCACATCTCTAGTATCACGAGAATGCTATATAATATACAATAGTACAAGGTGGCTCAGGCAGTGGCAGAGCCAGTAAAAACGGTTTTGTTTGTCGACGATTTTGCGGTATACGTCCCTGGTAAAAATTCATACGTACTACAATTACTCATACAGAATACCATAAGAAGAATAGAAAAGTGGAGTTTGACAACAGGCTTCGGCTTTTCTGCTCACGAAACAACCTGTTCTCTTTTCAAAACGTAAGGATGTTGAAAACCGAGAACTGCAAATGAATGGAAATACCATACAACAGGATAATTGTGTAAATTTTTTTGAAATTATTTTCGATGAGAGATTAACCTGGAAGCAACAAATAAGTAGAGTGAAGATTAATTGTAGGCAAGAATTGAATCTTATGAGAGTAATGTCACACCCCATGCATGGGGAGCCGACACAGACTCACGATCATATACAAATATCTCATGAAATCTGGGTTTGATTACGGAGTTCCCCAGCAAATAGAATCCAAAGCTCTAGGATAGGTCTCAGGCACCTTTCATACAACCCCAGTCAAAAACCTGTATTGTCTTCTCAGCGAACTACTCATTCAACACAACTTCCAGAAAACAACAATTACTCACGCCATCAAGAAAACCTCTTACGCTAGATCACCCAAAAAATTGACTTGTCGCCTTGAAACATCACGAAGATACCTATTAAAATATCCGCAACATCACCCCATTTTTACACCGCAGATTAAATTCCTACTTGAGAGAAATATAGTACGATATCCCTAAGCTGATCCAATAACAGCCACACACCGCCTTGGATTGTCCCTGTAGTACATTCGAACACCGTTCTTACATACTACTGTAAGAGAGATACGAATTCACAAATAACTGAAAACCATATCAAGGATATACGAGAAAAATCTGGAAAAGCACTGATGTAAGGTCAGGAGATTTAACGCGCTTTGTTCTCATTCGGAGTCATTTCCTCAAAACATTTTGCATGAGCCTTCACGCCGTCATTTTTCAACCAAGTGTAGAATTTCGATTCGAACACATTTGCAAAGAAAGAAATAAAATATTCCAGATTTCGATGATATTTGGAATTTTAACGTTCTTTCCGCAATATCTCAAGATGAACCTATGCAATCAGATTGAAACTTCGGATTCAGAAGAAAAATTTATATACCGATGAGCAACTGAGTGCAAAATTCCTTGTGGAACTAGTAGTTAGGAATTGAAAAAAAATATTCGAAAAGTTTTGAAATTCTCGTTGAAAAATTTCCTTTTTCAGAGGGTGTTGATCAAATTCCCAAGAAATTTGGCACAGACTGTGGAATCAGTATGCAACAACAATTGTTCAAATTTCGATCCAATAAAATATTTACTTCTGGAGATATGAAAAAAAATATGTCAAATTTTGTTGTTGGCAAATTTCCTCAATATCTCAAGAAGAACAGATGCGATCAGATCCAAACTTCGTAATCATATAAAGAATACAAACGTGAAACTTATTAGAAAATTTTCAAAAATCGCATATGTCTACTCCCAACATATATTTAACAAATATGCTACATGTTTCGACCCCTTCAACATTGGGGCCATCTCAGGCATCTGCAGAAAATATGAAAACCTATGTATCGTTATATTTGTTAAATATATATTGGGAGTAGACACGAAAAATTCATTTTCATAATTTATAGCTCCAATGAATATGATGGATGATAGATTGAACTCATTAAAAGATTGATTCGAATCGAAGGATGCTGTGGGATACGAGTATACAGTTGGCATATCACAAATTATACAAGCAGCTGCGTACTAGTTGGAATCAGTGTGTTTGGTAAAATGAACACAGACGATATGGTGAGAAAAAAACGATTTGAAAAAATAAAGGGGAACATATAATCTTCATTCCATTCAAGAGAAAAAGAGAAAAGAGATAAATTCCTACTGTCTTATCGATTTTTGAAACTGTTCGAAGGGTGTTCACAACACTATGTAGGTAGTATTGAATTTCAATGTTCAACTAGCTTTTTTATGAATCTCTTCCGACACAAGAATTATTTTAACATTCTGTTGAAGTATAAGCTTATGACTGCTTGTATGAGAATCACAAAATATCATAATCGATAGAATCAGTGTCTATTTCAACAGTCATGAAGAATAACAGTCGAGTCTGCTACAACCAGTCCCAGTTTTCAATAGATCAGTTGTTCGTTACGTCCAATTAATGCTAGCAAATCAACCAATTTTGAGTTATTCTAGATTCCAACAAATTCCTTGTTGAATAAACCTGAATTCACATGCTCATTATCATATTACGTATATCCAGTTGCCTATTGGAATTTCTCACATAGTCGGTTGAATGGAATAATAAATATAAAGCATATGTGCATTGAAGGGTATTTCAATAGGAATTTTACATTACTCACCCACTGCAGCCCATTTTTATTTGCGACAATGACAGTTGTATTGCCCAATGTCTGCCATTCTATCATGAAAAGGTACGCGCCTTAACAACGTTTACAAAAAGTCCAAATTTATTATGAAAAATCGCGATCTGTTTCTCTTACTCTACGTACGACAACTCCAATTTTTGGTCGTTGAAATTGTCCGGATAAAAGAACATTTGAACGTTTAGTGAAGAAGTTTGAAACAAATTTTACATTCCATGATATTACCGTGATGCCAGTAAGAAAAAGAAATACAAGAAGTGAAGACTATATATTGCTGCCGTACATGCAAATGTTCGTGAAGATCGATTTCTCGTCGTTCACAAGAACGAGGCATCCTCCAGACCTCTTTGTGGCGAATTTTACTAGAAATGATTTTGCTTCAAAAACCAAACAAAATCATTTTAACCCAAGAAGCCGAACCAACTGATCATTTGAAGCGTCATTTATTCAGAAATTGGTGCTCACAAAAAATCAGAAATGATACAGATTTTCATAAGGAAACCATTCTCAGCGATGAAGTTGAACTAGTAATTGCTAACATACGACCTGATTTATGTGCAAGAGTCATAGAAAATTGGGTTCGAAGACTTCATTCCTGGCAGCGTTTCCCTGGTGGACATTTAAATTACATTTTATTCCATAACTAATGGTATTCATAGTACTACATAATGAAATGAAAATTTCAAAAATGTTCGAATGAATAATGTGTTTTATTCAAAAAACTAAATGGGGCGCTCTTAATGAAAGACCAAGTCAAAAGGTGAGACGCCAGCCCAACATTGGTCCTTCGAACCTCAGGAAAATCCATCATTGACCTCTGGATTCTATAACCATCGGCCACTATAGCAATCAACAACAACCGCTGGAATCACAATCAATCAACTCCTACCAAGATTTTCGACCACGAACAATTCTTGGACCTACGACACATTGGCCCCTCAGAACGATACAAGCACCGTCAACAACCTTCGTAATTGCCATTGGTCATACCGAGCACCTTCACATAGATACATACCTGCAAAGTATAACACGGGCCACCCAAGATGGAGTAATTAGTAGCTGCACAAACCAAAACCTCTGAAGCTATTGAAAAGATCCATTCAAATATGAAAAGAGATTCAGCTTCACGAAAAAAAAACTGGAACTTCTCAATGAGGAATGAAAATGCTTCCACAATGCACACAATGTCCCACTCGAAGTATAACCGGAAAAACATGAATACTAAGCCAATGATATTATGGTCAGATAGGGAGGATGTAAAATTGAGTACTGGCCCATCTTACGGAAATTCAGGAGAAGCTACAGGAAGAACAGGGAACAACCACCAAGAAGAATATGTTCCAACTTTGCAGACCAGCTAGGAGAATCGAAGCAGCAATGGTTCGATTATTTCAAACCAACAAGATATTTTTATGAGATGGCAAATGACACCAATCATTGCTGAAAATATAGTCACATAAAATAAGATCCAGGAAAACCCTCAAAATCAATCCTTTGAAGGAATAAGAGGTACAATCTCACATAAACATATAAATCAACCATGGTTGTCTGAGAAACGAAACCAGCAGTTCAACTGGATGCCAAAGCAATGGGGTAGTTCAGGACTAAGAAAAAGCCACTCCTTGGCAGCAGAAATTATTTTGAAGGATTTCTATGTGAACGACTCCTTCAACTGGAGCTGAAACATAACCAATATCGCAATACAAAGGATCTTTCAATAGGAAAGCCCCATTTTCAAATTGACATAACTTACCCATGGCAGCCTTTTTTTATTTGCTATATTGAGGCCGCCCGCGCACTGGTGGCGTTTTGTCACCGTCACCGGTTCTTAGTACTAGCATTGACGTGCGCGCACTAGGCTACGTGACGGTGGCGTGGCTTTTTGCCACCGCCATCGGACTCTGTGACAAAAATTCATCTGTCACAGAATTTACATATAGAAATTTCTGCTGAGAGCTGATATTATCTTAGAACAATTTTTTATTCACTTCATGAGGTTATGTTGACATCCAGTTCGATGAGAGCAACTAACCTCAACGGAAGAATAAAACTTATTATTTATTCAACTCAATGGTATTGTTCAAGTGTTATATTAGGTCTATGTAGAAGATTCGTGCGATATATTGTGCAGAATGGCAGATTGGCTTTCAATAATCCACATAGAATATAGGAGATTTGTGGTTGTGGAGGTTCTTTGACTATTCAAGCAAAAACGAAGCATTTGAGAAATATCTACAAAAAGTATACGAATTACTAATTGCATAGTTCAATGCTGGTAATGAATAAAACTAAGGATTATATAACGAATTGGACACATCTGCAAATTGAACATGAAATAAATAATATCGTTTGGAAACATTACCTTGCTTACAAGAAATTTGAATCGATACCTCTGAACCCCGGAAATTATCAGAATTCAAAAGGTAGAAACCATTCGATATTTTTTCATCTCAAGTTAATTAGTATATTGCTATTTTAAGGCATGAAGAGTATCCATCCCATATTGTTAGGAAGGTTATGCAAACATATAAATATTATGAGCTATATAATTGATGTAGAAAAGTTTTATCATGAATACTTAGTGGTATTATCTCTGTACTGGATGATTTTAAATTGATTCCTTGGAAATCCAATAACTAACTGAAAGCTTCTGCAAAATAGTAATGTTAATAATCGATTTGCAGAAACTAACGATGAATTTGATATGAGAATGCCTCCGGGGGAGGATTATTTCTCTCATTGTTCAATTTTTTGTATGAACAAGTACATGTAGCTAACCGCCAACAAACAGACTATTAAATATCGAACAATAACATTAAATCTATTTTGGAGAGATACATCTCAGTGTTGGAGACTAGGATCTGACATCCATCGAGTATGTTCGAGGGCTAAAAAGAATGAACCTCTTTGACTGGTGTTAACCGTTTCTTTTTCCACAGCCCCTCTGCATGAGTGATTATCAAGAACCAAGTACGAATGAGAATATTATCGAGGCAATTACTACCTACCTTGTAAAAGACAAGTTTTTTCGTCTAACAGTTGTAGCTCTTTCGAACATGTGTTAATATAATGAATTTTATATCCTTGAAAGGAATACAAAAATACTTATCATTTTCAAATTTCCCTCCCTAATTTACTCACTGGTGGATAAAGCCAGTATAGCGCTTCAATTTCACTCTCTTTTCAATTTTACATTTTGTTATTAATATAATTTCTTGCAGTTTGATGCTTCTTTTTTTTCAATTCGCTTCTCATTTATTATAATTTTAAAACTGGGTTTAAACTTACTGATGAAACAAACCATTAAAAATTTAATTGAATAGAATTGATGAATTCACCTTACTACTTGTACAATGTCGATCAACAACGATATACAATTATCATAATTCACTTTTAAGAAAATGTTCAATTAATACGTTCAGAATTTAAAAAATCTGGTAGAATTACATTTCTTTTGCACGCATTCAAAAGGAGGAGATGCCGTTATTTGCCCAAATCTTCGTGAATCTTGACTACTCCTTGGACCAGGGTTTCCATGACTACTCTGAATATTAGCGAATTCGTATTCTGTGACAGCAGAATGTCACCACTGTGTTGACTCTGCAGTGCGCGGGGTTGAGTTACGTGGCGGTGACTTGACGGTGTCAAAACGCCACCAGTGCACGGGCGCCCTGACAGTTGTATTGGCAAATGTCTACCATTCAACTGCCGCCGCACGTGAAAATTTTCGTGAAAATGAAATTTATCGATTTCTCGTCGTTCACTAAAACGAGGCAACTCCCAGACGTGTTTACGGCGAATTTAACGGAAAGGTTTTGGTGTACATCCATACAAAATCATTTCAACCACAGAACCCCAACCAACTGATCATTTAAAGCGTCGCGTATTCAGTAATTGGTGCTCAGAAAAAATCAGAAATGATGCAGATTTTCATGAGAAAATCATTCTCAGCGATGAGGCGTATTATCCACCTCGTCTTTCGCTGCTTAACCACAATACACTTAATAATTTACCATGCACTGATAAAATATTAGAAATTTTAAATTTTATTCGGATTAGGCAGTACACATTTCCGTTAAAACGAAAACGCGTCGAAATATAAAAATAACTCCACATTTATACTTTCTGAACACGACTGAATTTGGACCAAAATGCATAATTCGTTTCAATACAAAACCAAACTCGTGTTATTTTGTTATTTTTCAGTTCATTCATATCAAATTCTGAGAAAGTAACGTTACGCTTTTCAGAAATCCTACAACAGTATTCGTTTTAATGCAGGTTATTTTTTCGGGTAGTTCTAGAAACATCCGAGAATAATTCTGAAAACACAGGAAAAAGGTTGTCCCGAATCAGCCAAACCCTTACACGAAGTTCTGAAGCAGTAATGGGGGGTTTTCCTGAATTTGGGTCATACCAGCAAATGCAAATTTGAACATAATTATTACGGGTTTAATTCATCATTTTCCCAAATTACCTTCTGACAGTATTCAAAATCAGATTTCAAAATTGGGGTTTTTACATTTGAAGGGATTTTCCAGGCATACACGACGTGACAACGGTGTTTAGTAGGTTAGCTTTTTCTACTATAGAATAATGAAATATTTATTTTTATTCTGTGGTACACACGTGTTTTTTGTAAATATAACCAAACAAATCTTCTTCTTCTTCTTCTTCTTCTCTTTCAAATCCAGCCCTCTCACCAGCAGACCCCCGAAATGAGATGGACAAACAAATATGGAACAGCCTTCCGGCTATGCATCCAATCTCTACGTAGTTGCCGTAGTCCAACAGTCTGATTCCCAGAGAAGCAGGAGTCTAGAACAAGTCTACACCAAACTGCGATGAATTTGTCGTTCTATAAAAACTTCTTAGCTTGTCCCTTGTCAAATTTTATCTATTTTTTTTTTATAACTTGGCTGTTATGATCACCTTCCTCGTGGAGTACACAGGATCAACAACACAGACGTCACAAACCAAAGGTATACAAAAGGATAATATTAATGCTGATCAGTTGTGTGCCCTAAATTGGCTGAATCTCTGCAAGCAAGCGACTATAACTTAATCCTTGAGCATGTCAGGAATTTTTTTAATAAGCTCATTACCTCCGTTTTCTCAGTAAGCAATACCTCATAAATGTAAAGAGGTGCGGAAAATTTAAAACTCAACAATCCTCTATATAGTTCACTTACATTTTGTAAATTATCAATGCAGGCGAGGAATATATGATTCAAGTCTCTGAATTCACCGCAGCTACATAGGGGGGAATCTCTGACGCCAATTCTGGACAAATGCGCTGGAAAAAAGCATGACCTGATCTGAGTCGAATTATCCTTTCTGGGCGTTCTACATGGATACTTGCTTAGTTCATTGATGTATTCATATGTTTTGCCTTTCCTCTGACCTATATTAAGGAACTCACTATCCCACTCCCTCCAAAGTCTGCCTCTGAATTCAGGCCACAGCTCGCGAAGATCACCCCTTAAGTTGGATCTGCCGGGAAGAAGTCTGCCTTGATTGGCCAGCGCATCCGCGATATCATTATTGTCTATAAAGAAATGACTTGGTACCCATATCATCGTGATGCAAAGCCCCATCGTTCTTGCCTTGGATAATAAGATTAAAACGCTTATTGTAACTACGACTGAACACGAATCGATCCTGCTGCTTTTCAGCTTGTTCAGAACGCTGAGAAAATCGGACACAATCACTGCCTCAGAAAATTGTCTCTCTTTAATTATTTGAACCGCCCGACTGATAGCGTACATCTCTTCTGAAAAGATGAACCAGTGATCCGGAAGTCTACCACAGATTTTCAGGCGCATCGAAGGTGTCCAGACGGCATAAACCACTGAATCAGGGTAGTGAGATTTCGAAGCGTTAGTGCAGACGTCAATGTGTCCTCCGAACTTTTCCGACAGGAGAGATCAAAATTTTACCCTATTCAGCACAGATCCCTTATACCAATCTGAAATGAGTATGTTACTTTTCCCTGACCTATCCCCACTATTAGTCATAAAATATGGAAGTAAGATTGATCTCCAGATGAGACACCTCTTGTCCGACATGAGTTTCATCGCACGAATATAGCCAGGAACCACATCATTAAGCCAGAGCCTATCCTACCTACCAGGATCCCCAACAATCCGAAATAATGGATGATCGGTGATTTTGTAGAGCTTGGAAACAAACTTGAAGGAAAGCCACTGTCGTCTATACTCAAGAGAGAGCTCTCCACTCTCTAATAGAATGATGTTAATTGGGGTTGACCTCACGAGACCGAGGGAAGTGCGAATGGCAGCAAATTGCACACTATCCAGCTTACCCAACACAGCCTTAGCACATCTGCCGTATAGAATACCTCCAAAGTCCAAGTATGGTCTAATTAGAGCCCTATATACACTGAGAAGAGTAGAAGGATGTGATCCCCAAGAGGGTCTGCACAGAGCTCTGATTATCCTGCATTGAGAAATGGCCCTGGAGCACATGGACTCTATATAACTGCCCCATTTAAGTTTCTGATCGTAGGTTACCCCTAAATATTTGACCTGCTGTTTCCACGGAATTGTCTGAGCGTTGATGGTAATAGGAGTAACGGATGGAGGAAGAAAATGTTTGGAGAATATCATCGCCGACGACTTACGTATGTTGATCGCAAGCTTGCAACTCGACAACCATTGACTTAATTTCGTCAAGTTGAATCGCAACCGTTCGGAAACCAGCTCTAAATCCTTATCAGAGAAAATCATGGCAAAATCATCCGCATATTGGAGAAGATCGATTTGGTCATCCAGTAGATCAGGCGGGCACAACTTATATAAATCGAACAAGGGGGAGCTCAGCACCGAACCCTGAATCAACCCATGTAGCATACATTCCGTAAAGTCCAAACCAGATGAGCCACGAATGGTAACACTTCTACCATGAAACAATTTATATATCAGATAAGCCATATTTCGAGGTATACTGCTATTCAACATATCCTGCCAAAGTTTATTGAAATCAACACAATCATAGGCGTTTTTTGAGATATCCAAAAACACCACAACCGAAAATTGACCCCTCGCAAAGGCGGAGTGAATATGCGCCGAAAGTACCGAATGACAGTCATTTATTGATCTACGGAATCCAAAGCTTAGAGGACTGAGCCGATCTTCAATTTTTTTTTCTATTCTTTCTGTAGCGTATTCTCTTAAAATAGAGCTAGTTAGGACTGTATGGTTTCTGAAGGATGTTGCGTAAAAAAAATTGCGAGCACAAAATTATCAGGAATCAGTAGATAGATTGCCAACTCATAAGACGCCTTACCTTTTGTTGCAGTTGGGGGTGGCTCGTTCCTGAGTTTCGTTGACCTGGAGGGATCCCTCAAGTTGAACTTGACTGGGGCGAATCTTGATAAGAAGTGTCTGTTTCACTTTACAAGTTGGGAGTTCTTGTCCTTGAACTAATTCACTTAAAACTAAAACTTTACTAACGAAATTGTTTATTGCGGTTGCGGTTATTCACTTGGAATAAATAGAAAAAAATGTCTTTATAGCGGTTCGAGAATTCCAATAATTTTCACTAGCGTAAGTTCCGAAGAAACGACCTCATTCAAGGTGTTTATACGAAGTGTTTTTTCATCATTCATTCAAAAACTGCTCCAGATGGAACATTTTGTCTTGGAAGGAAATGAGCGACGAATTCGAATATGCTAATCGCCTTTAGCTTCTTATAAAGCGTAATATAAGTCGGCAACCCACAATATGCAACCATGAAATTTGTGCTGCAGACCCAACATCCTCCCAACTCGAAAGAAGGAGAAAAAAAAAAAAAAATCGAATACGCGAAAGAAAAAAACATCAACGATGAGATAAATTGAAAATTTCAAAGAATGTTGAGATCTTCAATGATAATTGAGAAAAATTAGATTTGGCGTAAAAACAAAAATTAAAGATAAAAATAAACAAACAAAAAGAGCGAAAGAGCCCATGTTGTCACCTTAAGAGGATGGTAAGGGACATAGTTTTACCAAGGGTCTGTCAAATATACCTTTATTGGTTTTTACAGTCGCAACACGGGCTACGGTGTCCAGTCCAGGGTGAAGTTGAATTATTCTCCCCATCGACCAACTACCTGAAGGATTTTTGTCATCTTTCATTAAAACAACTGAATCAATTTTCGGTGTTTCTTCGTGAGATAACCATTTCAATCTTTGTTGTAAAGTGTGAAGGTACTCTTTGGACCAGCGGTTCCAAAAATGTTGATGCATACGTTGTATCAATTGCCAACGATTGAGTCGGTTCATCGACAGATCAGTCATATCAGGGACGGGTAAACCGCATAGCGGTTCCAACGTGAGGAAATGTCCCGGCGTTAGAACATTCACATCATCAGAATCTGAGGAAACTGAATTTAGAGGGCGAGAATTCAATATAGCTTCTATCATGCATAGAAGGGTTGAAAACTCCTCATATGAAAGGATTTGTTCACCCAAGACACGTTTGAGATGCGACTTTACAGATTTCACACCTGCTTCCCAAAGACCACCCATGTGAGGGGCCGAAGGCGGATTAAAGTGCCACTCTATAGACTCACAAGAGGCGGCGTCGCGTAAGAAATTCTTTATTTCCCTGAAGGCACCAACGAAGTTGGTTCCACAATCACTATAAATGTGATGGCACCGACCACGCCGAGCAATAAAACGTTGTAGGGCGGCTAGAAAAATGTCTGAGGATAAGTCCGATGCCAATTCTAAATGAATGGCCTTTGTACTGCAACAAACAAACAAGCAAATATATGCCTTTGTTGTTCTATTTCCCCGATGTCGGTTCATCGAAATAGCGTAGGGGCCAGCGTAGTCTACTCCCACATGCGAAAAGGCCTTAAGTTGAGAAACCCTGAACTTTGGTAAATCTGCCATCGGAGGCTGAAAGGTGTGAGGATTCGAGCGGAAGCATCTCGTGCATTTTGAAATGCAAAAAAAATTGCCCTTTTTGCGGACAAAATCCAAAACCGTTGAGCTAAGAGAAATATCAATGTTCTTTGACCAGCGTGTAAATATTTCTTATGATGAAATTCTATTATCTTCGACGTAAGAAGGCTTTTACATGGCAGAATCATGGGATGCTTGGCTTCATAATTGAGGTCAGAATGTCGGAGTCTACCACCTACACGTAAGATTCCGAAACTGTCCAAGAAAGGATTAAGTCGGCAAAGAGGTTTTGGAAATTTCTTTGAACTAAATTCCCTTGAAAAATAAATGCGCTGTGTCGTTTTCACCAAACTCAACAAAGAATGGTTCAGTTCCTGTGAAGTTAACCAACCGAATTTTCTTAATGCTTTGGGGCTTTGTATATTGTGTTTGAATCGCAAAACAAAACACAAGATGCGAATAATTTTCGATAGCGAGGAATAATTTTGAATGAGGTTGTAAATCTCGTCAAAAGGTGGTTCGGTGGCTAGAAACGAGAATGGTTCGTCGGTTGTCTCTTCTGAGAACATTTGCTCCTCATCAGGAGATGGCGCAAAGTTTTGAAATTCGCTAGTGGAACAAAGAACTGGAGGTCCACTGAACCACAAGGAACTCTTGCAAAACTCACCAGGAAGCAATCCCCTAGAGCCTGCATCAGCAGGATTTTGTTTAGTTTCAACATACAACCACTTAGCTAAGGGAATTGTATTCTGAATCATTGCAACCCTATTGGCTACAAACACTGGCCATTTATTAGGTTGACCCTTAATCGAACAAAGAGTAATTTGTGAGTCTGACCATGCGCATACTTTTGAGAAGGAGACTCGATTTTTTAAAGTTTTCAACAGATACGACAAAAGTTTTGCCATTAAAACGGCGGCGCAGAGTTCTAGTCGTGGTATAGTTACCCTCCTCAATGGTGCCACCTTGGTTTTGGAGCACAGAAATTGTGGGGATATTTTACCATCTGCAATAATGCGGATATAAGCAAGTGCGCAATATCCCTTCTCAGAGGCGTCGCAAAATCCATGTAATTCGTATATGGTTTCGGAGCTTCCGAGCATAACTTGTCGTGGGATTTTGATGGATGATAAGTGTGAAATCTCCGACTTATATCGCTCCCATAAACGAATGATGTCTGCAGGGGGTTCATCATCCCATCCTATACCTGTTGCCCATATGCGTTGAATCAAGTTTTTTAGAAAAAATGTCACAGGACCTAGAAATCCAATAGGATCGTAAATCCTGGCTAATTCTGATAGAAGATGGCGTTTAGTACACATTCTATTGAAAATGCGTACCTGGAAGTGAAATGCGTCTAGGGAAGGATGCCACTGCATGCCTAGAATCCTTAAAGAAGCATCTTCGTCGATGGATTCAAAGCATCTTTCATTTAAAGACAGATGCGTGGAAGGAAGATCTGACAATATAGGTAGATGATTTGAAGAAAATTTCCTTAATTCAAATCCACCTCTCCTCATAAGAGTTTCCAATTGAGATCGCAAGGTCTTAGTTTCCTCTACAGTCGAGCAACCACTCACAATGTCGTCCACATATGTGTCCTCTTGAAGGGCTCGCACAGCGAGAGGAAAATCGGCTCCTTCATCCTTCACCAGCTGTTGAAGTGTTCGAAGAGCTAGGAATGGCGCACTTGAAATTCCATAGGTCACAGTGCGCAATTCAAAATCCTGAATATCTTCATCAGGGGAAAATCTCCAGATAATCCTCTGGTAATTACAATGCTTCGGATCCATTAATATCATCCGATACATTTGTTTTATATCTGCACAAAGGACATAATTATGCAGACGGAAGCGAAGTAAAATGGACACTATGTCCTGTTGTAGTTTTTTACCGGTGAATAAATGGTCATTCAACGATGATTGGGTAGAGCCAGGACACCTACTCGAAGCGTTGAACACTACTCTTATTTTTTTATTGGATCGCTCACCTTTGAGGACTCCGTGGTGCGGAAGATAATATGAATGCGCTGGAACGTCAGTTCCGTCAACCTCCACCATATGTTTCTCTTCCAAATATTCCCTCAGGAATTCTCTATACAAATTATATAATTGAGGTTGTTTCGTCAAGCGTCGTTCCAGATTCAAGAATCTTGAAATAGCTAAGTCTCTACTTCCAGGAAAAGTGGGTAAACCTTTGCAGAATGGAAGAGATACAATATACCTCCCTTCGGAGTTGCGTTGTTGGGTGGACTTGTATATGCTCTCGCATATATCATCTTCGTTACATGCGTCTTCAAATCCAGAAGGAACATTTTCAAGTTCCCACAACCTCTGTAAGCTTACGTTCAAGCTCTGTTCTTGTGTGGAGGTGAAAAATGAAGAAGTGATGTTCTTACTTGTATTTATTTTACCCATGATGATATAACCAAATATTGACTGAATAGCGTCAAGTCCATTGACATCACCAGAAATAACGTCGCCTCTAATAATTTTAGTGAACACATCCGCTCCCAGCAATAAATCGATTTTGCCAGGTTTATAAAAACGCGGATCTGCAAATTTAATATTCGATAAATGTTGAAAATTCTCTGCGATAATTTCACATCGAGGCAGATCATAGCTTATCTTTTCTAAAATAATGGCGTCGGTAACCAGAAGTGGTGCCGAATTATTCACAGGGCGCATGGACAACGTCACATATCCATAATGTGAGTCTGTTTCCATGGAATTCAAACCTTGAATTTTAACATCCATTCGATTTTTAGGGAGACCCAGTATATTCGAACCGCGTTTTGAAATAAATGTCATCATAGATCCGCTATCTATCAAAGCTCTCATAGAATGAAAGTATCCGCGGTTATCACAAACCTCCACCAACGCGGTAGCTAACAAAATCCCAGTGGGTTTTTTCAAAATTCCGGTGGCAGATACAATAGCCTTAGAATCAACTTCTTTTTCTAAGGAAGTTTCATTCGTTACAAAATTATTTGAAGATCCGGAAAAAGTACCAAGGTGCAAAAGAGTGTGATGTCTTTGTTTACATTCACGACAAGTATTAATGGATTTACAATCCCGCAAAGTGTGGATTGAACTCAAGCAATTAAAGCAAAGTCGAGAACTTCTGCAAAACATAAGACGTTCTTTCGGAGTTTTCTTCAAAAAGGAAGGACATGCAAAAATCAAATGAGCCCCTCTGCATAACGAGCAGTTCTGCGACCTTATATTCTCGTTGGTACTAGAGAAATGTGAATTTATTCTTCTATTACTACCCGATGACTTCTGAAGAATTGAATTTTTATTTTTATCTAAAGAGGGTGAGGATTTCAAGGTTTCTATAGCGCTACAATATTTTCTCAGAAATTCAGTAAGACTCTCATAGCGTGGAACTTCATCAGAACCATATTCAATTTCAAACTTTGTTACTAAAGAATGATCTAAGCGTTTAAACATCATTTGGAGTAAGATGAAATCCCATTCATCTACTGGAAATTTCAAATGTTTAAGTGCGGCTAAATTTTCATTGAAGGTATCAAGCAGGTTTCGTAAGGCTTCAGCATTATTAGCATTTACTTTAGACACACTTTCTAATGCGTCCCAATGAGCTTGGGCTTGTAAGCGTTTATTCGAATAACGTTTCACTAGCGATTCATAAGCGGTTTTATAATTATCTCGTATCATAGGTAAAGTGCGTACCAATGACAAAGGTTGGCCATCTAGCGAGGAAATGAGATAATTAAATTTTTCAATTTCTGACAAACTTTGATTGTTATGAATAAGAGCATCAAACAAATCCAAAAATGTTGGAAATTTCTTAAAATCTCCATCAAATTTTCCAATTTTGATCTCAGGAAGTCTGATATTAGGATTACTAGCGGATGTACCAGGTATTAAAAAAGAGCTACGAGATGACACATTGAAGCCAGTTTCTGTAGCATCAAAAAGTTCCGAAAAAATAGTTTTAACTTTGAAGAAATCATTTTGAAATTGTGCGCGAATGATCTCTTCTGCTGGCAAATCCGCAGAATCATCAGATAATAAAGTGGAAACAATATTTTGATGTTGTATGTTGAAATCCTCCCGGAGTACATCAATTTCTCCAAAACGAATACGAAAATGCGTGCGCACTGATTTATCGGTCTTAGCTTGAACAGCTAAGTCCTTCAAGGTTGACATTTCAGAAATACAAACATTTCGCGAAAAGTTTGCCTTCTTGAATCGGGAATCAGTCATGATTTATTATTATTTAGTGAACAAATTCCGAAACAACAATGAATTAATAGAAGAGAGAGAGAGAGAGAAAGTACCTATTCAGAAGCCAAAGAATGAAATTAAATTCTCAGGCTCATTGCGAGCGAATGAAGATTGAGATATGTAGGCACGTGACGTGCGCAAAATACGAATTTAACAGAAATGGCGATTTGAAAATTCAGCCAATTTTGACTATGAAAGAACACGATAAAATATTGGTTACACTATATTCGAGAAGAAATCTTGCGTAATCAAGAATGCTTCTAGAAATATTTTAGGCGTGTTTGATTCTCCAAATGTATTTTGAGAATTAATATGCACAAAGAACCCTCCGGCCACGAAAAAAATGGCGATTTGACAGACCCCTGAAAATAAGGAATTCACAACGAAATCGCCCAAAGGGCATCAACAAGCCAAAGAAAAAAGACCCGAAGGACCAAAAAATGTAGCGTATTCTCTTAAAATAGAGCTAGTTAGGACTGTATGGTTTCTGAAGGATGTTGCGTAAAAAAAATTGCGAGCACAAAATTATCAGGAATCAGTAGATAGATTGCCAACTCATAAGACGCCTTACCTTTTGTTGCAGTTGGGGGTGGCTCGTTCCTGAGTTTCGTTGACCTGGAGGGATCCCTCAAGTTGAACTTGACTGGGGCGAATCTTGATAAGAAGTGTCTGTTTCACTTTACAAGTTGGGAGTTCTTGTCCTTGAACTAATTCACTTAAAACTAAAACTTTACTAACGAAATTGTTTATTGCGGTTGCGGTTATTCACTTGGAATAAATAGAAAAAAATGTCTTTATAGCGGTTCGAGAATTCCAATAATTTTCACTAGCGTAAGTTCCGAAGAAACGACCTCATTCAAGGTGTTTATGCGAAGTGTTTTTTCATCATTCATTCAAAAACTGCTCCAGATGGAACATTTTGTCTTGGAAGGAAATGAGCGACGAATTCGAATATGCTAATCGCCTTTAGCTTCTTATAAAGCGTAATATAAGTCGGCAACCCACAATACGCAACCATGAAATTTGTGCTGCAGACCCAACACTTTCCTTGATCATCCTATCCAGGACTTTGGTTGTGCAAGGGGATTTCGTAATAGGATGGTAGCTGGAGCAAACATTACCTGTTAGTTGTTTTTTGATTATAGGAGTAATAACTAAGGATTTCATAGATATCGGGGGATTTCCGTTTCTCAGAAGATGATTGAGGAAACCCAGTAGAAGGATCCTCGCAGAAGGAGGACGGTGCCAAAGAATCTCATAATCCAATCCATCTATACCGGGGAAAGTATTCTTCCTAATTTTAAGAGAGTAAGTTCTTCCAATGTAAACTCATCCTCTATCTCAGTATAATATAATCGTAATCCACAGGAGGGATTACCTTCTTCTTCTTCTTCTTCTTCTGCAATTCCACTTCTCTCATATGTTGTCCCCTAATAGAGAGAAGATGGAACCATGGAACAGCCTCCCGGCTATGCTTCCAGTCTCTTCGTATTTGTTGCAGTCCAGCAGACTGAAACCCGTGGGCGTGGGAGTCTAGATCAGGTCTATATCAATCTGCGGTGAAGCTACTCCTGACAGTTTGTTAAAACTAACTCAGGTGGGATCGAAACTTTATATCTTTCCTAGGCAGGTAGGTGTCGACTATACAAACGTATGGAGTGAAACATGTTAACACACATAAGGTAGGTAGGATCTGAAAGGACAAATGGTTAGGAACAATTAGATGCTGAACACCAGTAATCATAAAAGAGCAAGCTATCATTAATAAGAAGCATTGATCACAGTCTAATGCCAGAGCTGCTCAGAAATTTTATTATCAAGCTCATTATCCCGGTTTTGGTGGTAAAGAACACCTCATATATACTCAGAGGCAATGAAAGTCCACAGGCAAGCAAACCCCGATACAATGAATCAACCCTTGCGCTTTTATCACCACAATTAAAGAACAGGTGGTCCAAATCACCAATCTCACCACAGCTGCATAGGGGAGAGTCTTTAACCCCGATCTTTGACAAATCTGAGGGAATAGAACAATGACCTGACCTAATTCTAATCATGGTTCTTATCATCCTTCTTGGGATGTTAAGTTCCCTAAACCATGTCTTCTCCACCGGTTCAACAATCGAATAATATAACCCATCCTTAATCAATCCTATTTTATTAAATTCTCTACACCAGTCAGACCAAAGCCTCCTCCTGAATCTAGGCCACAGCTCGCACGGATCCCCCCTTAGCTTGGATTCACCCGGTAGTCCCCTTCCACGGCTAGCCAGCGTATCTGCGGTATCATTTTGAGGGATATAAGAGTGGCTTGGAACCCAAAGAAACACTACCCGTAATCCCATATTTTTTGCCCTGAATAACATCGTCAAGACATTAACAGTAACGATATCTATATTGGAATCTATTCTACCACCTTTCAGCTTATTCAAAGCTTCGAGGGAGTCTGATATAATTATCGCTCTTCGGACCCTTCTCTCCAATATAATTTGGACTGCTCTGTTTATAGCATACATCTCCGGTGAGAACACCGACCAATGATCTGGGAGCTTCCCGCATGTCTTCATTGGCCAAGCTGGAATCCAAACCGCATAACCAACCGAATCCGGATCAAGTGACTTGGACGCGTCCGTATACATTTCGACAAACCCAACGAACCTATCTCTCAGCAAACATTTGAGCATTGCTATATTTTGAATCGAACCCTTTCTCAGATCAGACTGGTACATTTCTATCCTGTGGGTTCAGATACTCACGTCAGTTAAAAAGTAGGGTAGTGAGGTGTTTTGCCAAATAAGCTCACTTTGTGTTCCCAACATCTTAAAAGCCGGTATATACCCCGGTTTCAGATCATTGAACGACAAGTGGTCCAACACACTAGGATTTCCCAACCGTTGTCGTAGGGGGGGAGAAAGAATCTATCCAATTTGGTAACACACTTAAAAGATAGCCATAATCTTCTGTATTTTAAGGGAAGCTCACCAATCTCTGATAATAAAACATTCGTGGGGGTGGACTTCATTAAACCCAGAGATGTCCGAATAACCACAAACTGGACTCTATCCAGTTCCTGTAACTCTGCTCTTGCACATCTCCCATACAGGATGCCGCCAAAAAGGGGTCTAATAAGACCCTTGTAGATGTTTAGGAGGGTATTAGGATGAGAACTCCAAGACGGTCTGCATAGACTTTTAATAATCCTGCCTTGAACTGTCGCCTTGGCACACATGTTGCCGATCATCAATTCTGATCTGTTCCGCTACAGTTGGTGCGATTCCGCTAGGGAATATAACAGACATCTATTCAGAGGTGTTAATTTTAAGATTTCGATTTGACAGCCATACATTTAAATTGTTTAGGAAACCATTTAAACGGTCAATTATATGAGCCACATCCTTTCCTGAACTTAACAAAATCATCCGCATATTGAATTACTTCAATATCTTCCTCAATCAGTTCTGGCGGGCAGGGGGAATAAAGGTCGAGCAAAGGAGGGCTCACCGGTGATCCCTGAATCAAACCATTTTTAATTACTTCCGAGAATTCCTTACCTGAGGCACCCCTGATGGTGACGACCCTGTTCCTAAACAACTGGTAAATTAGGTCGGTTACATTACGAGGAACTCCAGCTTCAATTAGATCCCACCAGAGCATATTCAGGTCCACACAATCATTTGTACTGGATATATCCAAGAAAACCGCCACCACAACCTGTCTCTTGTTAAAGGCATGGTATATGTTGGCCGTTAAGAGAGTATGACAGTCAGTTACTGCCTACCCCTCCGGAAACCAAAAGAATTGGCCGCTCCAAGGCGAACCTGAATGATTTTCTCAATTCTTTCTTTCAACATTTCCTCAAGTATCTTAAATATACACGGAGAGATGGTTATCGGGCGGTAACTGTTGGCAACATTGGAAGGGAGTCCCTTCCTGATGATTTGGACAACGAACGAGGTTTTCATAGAAACGGGGGGCACCTCACCCCTCAGCAGACCGTTATACAAATCCAGAAGAATGATCTTAGCTGACATAGAAATATGAGCCAGGATCCCATAGTCCAGTCCATCCAATCCAGGCGTGGAATTTTTTTTGACTCTCAAGGCGTAATGTAGTTCAGCAAGGGTAAAAGGCCCCGAAAAATTCTCATATTCCAACCTCATACTCGGAAAGGGAAAGGAGCGAGCAAGTTTATTCAAGATGTCCCCGCAACATTGGTCAGAGATACCACTCCCACTGTACCCCGGGGGGTTACCCGAGAACCTCTTTACCACCCTCCAAAAGTAATCAGTGTCTTTGACTGAGAGGCTTTCAGTAAATTTCCTAAAGGTTTCTTTTTTCTTTCTCTTAATCAGGCGTCTGGTTTAGTCTATCTGTTGTCTGAGCATCAGATAATTTTCAAGCGTGGAGTGTCTGTTATGTTCCGACATATAGGCCCTTCTGATGGTGATTTCTGCCGCAACATCATTATCCCACCAATGGACGCTATGCTTCGGGTCATACTGGTTCTTGTACTTGGGGATGGAACTTTCTGTTGCCTTTTGTATGACATCAATGAGTACAAAAAATTCTTTCATCTGCCGATTGTGCAACAGCTTCACTAGGCTCCGGACGAATTGTGACCAGTCAGCCTTTTTGGAATTATATACGCGAAGAGACCTTCTGGTGGTAGGAGATGTTGTGAAGTTATCCTGCACCTCCATGCATATTGGAAAATGATCACTGGGACCAGAATCAGGCATTACCAACTAAGAACATTTAACTGCAGAGCCGTTTCTAGGGCGTGGCGAGGGAGGCATTTGCCACGGGCGCCAACTAACTAGGAGCGCAAAATCATGATTTTCTTTCTTGAAATGATGTTTTTTCACTTCAAAGTCCATTCATATTTTAGAGCGGTGCTATGGTGCATGCACCTGTTGTAAAATATGCGGCGACAAGTAGTTACCAATAAATTATCAGATGATAAATTTACATTTGTCGGTCGCATTACGATTCCCGATCGCGTCCAGATGTTTGTTATTCGAACACTGATGACCTCAATTAGCGGCAAGTTCAGAGGGAGTTTAATGTTTCGAGCTAGCGGCATGACAAAGAGATTCTAACCGTCCACATTATTCGCCAAATCGTTCATCACACCGGCTTTGATAAGGGTAATGTATTTCGAAGACGTTAACGACCGATAGGCTCGATGAAATCACCCCAGTCATATTAATACTACTTTTTTCTCGCATGTGGGGTGCTTCCATGCAGCTGCGCAGTTGATGGCATCAATGAGAAAAATAGGAACCAGGAACTCATCATTATATTTTATATTATGTGCAATACCGCAAATAACGAGATCGTGCAAGCAGGCCGGGAAATAATTCGTGCTGGAAAAAGTTTAAAAATTTCAATCAGGTATGTTTGAATAATTCAATTTTGAGTTGAGGATTTTTGTGCATTCGGTCAGATTATATTCAGTCCGTGCACACGAGAGTCAATCATTTTCGAAAGATATAACTTAGAGACCGCAAAATTTATAAGGTTATGTTTGGGTTGGGAATATGTCGGCGATATTATCGTTCGAATTTTATTTTCGAGATCTCAAATTATACCGATTCAATTAAAATTGCGTTGTTCCATAATTGCAAGAGTTTTCATAAGTATAAGAAGAAGTTAGACAACAAAATCAAAATGTTCAAAAGAATAAGATGAATTTATCGTATCTCTAGTATTTTTGTACTAGCTATTCAGCTTCTTAGCTATGGGTACTACAGAAAGAGGATCAAATGTCGATCAAATGAATAGAATGATTCTTGAGTTTCACTGAAACTTGAAACCTTTTTCTGTACTCCTGACATTTGTCGAGCATTGAGACAATTCAGATATGTATATAACCGAGCGCGCAAAACATTCCGATTCGACGTCCATGCATTTTCAGAATCTTATATAATTTTAGGTTGATATAACCAACTGAAATGCCACCAAGGAAACTATCAGGATCGCAATCTCGGAAGATCAGGGATAAAAAATTATTAGACCTAAAAATAATACTAGTAATATCTCAAGTTACTTTAAGAACGATGCGGGTATTGTGTCGACAAAAAGTGGTTCCAATAGCGAAGCCCATCATGTAGCGGAATATCCTTCTACTTCTTCAAGTACCGAGCCTTTCGTAAGATTTCGGATAATTCGGTCAAGGAAAATTCTTTTGACGAGGAATCAGGACTTACTGAGGTTAAACCTGAACCAGTTGATTTTAATGATCCTACATCATGGCGAATTACAAAAAGTAATATTATTATGTTCGTTATGACCTTTGTTGGCATGTGTGTTCTCTAATGTATCTCAGTTTTTCATTTCCACTTTCATTTATTGATATTTTGAATCTTTGAATGCTTATATATTATTTTGAGAATAAATTATTCTATTCGCTTCCCTTTTTGTTTTCTCCATACCCTCATTATCGTATATTAATACGTTTGTGAGTTCTCTTCACTACCTTTTAAGATACATGGAAGATTATAGTAATTTCTATACACATATTGTTGGATATACCTAAGAATCTAATGCTCGTTCTCAAGAGAATATAATAATAGTAAAATTTCTTAGGAATAGAACTAGTGCGCCCAGATCTCTCTTAGTGATGGATATACCTAGGCGTAGATCTCATTTAATGATAGATCTACCTAGGTGGTAGATCTGCAGGACGATAGATCCATGTTTTTGAATAGATGAAAGTATTTATTTACACGATAACTTTGCAAAGGAATAAATTAGAGACTCGAAATTTTCGTAGGTTTAATGCTTGGATACAAAGATCAAGTTCAGAATAAACAACATCCGCCTAACGATTTAGTAGATGAACGCTTTTGAAATTTTGTCATCTCGATATTTACAAAAATGAAGACACGATTCAGTCGAAATCCATCTTTTGGATAGACGATGGCGGTGCTCACATTCAAAGACAAATTCCATGGATCAAATGAAAACACTCAGTACTTTGTAAACGACTTACAAACCCATAATACTAAATAGATCTGAATAGCTTGGTTTAATAAATTTTTTTATCACAATTCTATTTTCGGTTATTGGACGCTTAAGATGCCTAAGACGACTATAAACGTAATCGTAACAATCACCCTAATTCAAATTTCATAAAATCCTTAGAAGAAATACAGAGTGTTTCACCATAAACTGGTCAAACATTTATAGCCGTATAGATGACATTGGGAAAGTCATTTTTGCCTTGTGAAATATACCTCGTTTTCGAAGCATAAGCGAGATACAGGGTGTTTAATGTCAACTTTGAGCAATATTCTGATAACTAAGTTATGCGTGACCTTTGAAATAACGGTTTTTGGTCACACCTTAGTATTTTTTGGTGGTCGATTCAATTTTGGCGTAGAATTTAAGAAAAAAAATTTCAAAATGGCGAAAAACCTACAAAGCTGGAATTTTTTGTTTTCGGTTGCCATATTGGATAGCATTATTTCAATGTACTTGATTTTCTAAGATTTTCGGTGAAAATTTTTTTCTAAAATTCAAACTCAATTTTTTTTACATGTCTACAGTGAAAAAAAAAATTCTCCTAAAATAATTGAAATCTTTCGAGGTTGAACTCATTTCCATTCTGAACACTGGTGTGAAAACAGAATGAAAAAATATCCATTGGTTTTCATTTTATAGGCTTCCAAAGATCCCGCTCGGAGTACTTAAATAATGTTCATTCAAGAAACTTTTGGCCTTACGGAGGCCAAAATTGTGCTACTGGGCCCCCAGAATGACCTGGATAGAAATATGAATTTATCAAAAAAAAAATTTTTTTTTCAAAAAAACTGTGATGGGATTTGAACTCGCTCCACTTACGGGCAATAAGGTCGCGTATAAATTGGATTTATTCTGATTACAAAGACGTTTGTTATCAAGCAACGGTAGTTCATCGAATGTGACCCGGTTTTCCGAAAGCGGAGAGAATTCGATTCCCACCAGTTTTTCAGAAAATATTTTTTTTCGATAAATTCATATTTCTAACCAGGTCACTCTGGAGGCCTATTATCCTAATTTTGGCATCTGTAGGGCCACCGCTTTCATAAATAAAAATTATTTAAGTACTCTGAGCGGAGTCTTTGGAAGGCTGAAAATGAAAACCAATGAATATTTTCTCATTCTGTTTTCACCCCAGTATTCAGAATGAAGGTGAGTTCAATCTCGAAAGATTTCGATAATTTTTGGTGATTTTTTTTTCACTGTAGACATGTAAAAAAAGCTGAGTTCGAATTTGGAAAAATTTTTTTCACAGATAATCTTAGAAAACCGAGTACATTGAAATAATGCTATCCAATTTGGCAATCGAATACAAAAAATTCCAACTTTGTAGGTTTTCCGCCATTTTGAAATCTTTTTTCAAGAATTCTACACTAAAATTGAATTGACCACCAAAAAATACTAAGTAGTGACCAAAAACCGTTAAGGTCACGCATAACTTACCACAGTTATCAGAATATTGCTCAAAGTTGACATTAAACACCATGTATCTCTCTTATGCTTCGAAAACGGGGTATATGTCATAAGGCAAAAATGACTTTTCCAATGTCATCTATATGGATATATATGTTTGACCAGTTTATGATGAAACAACCTGTATAATGTGAAAAATAATTTCATACAATATTCATGAAAAAAATGAATTTTTTAGTTATACAACAGGGTTTAATGAATATTCATTTTTGAGAACATTTCCTTCATAGTCGTTTGTATCGATCATATAGTCAGATTTATTATGTTCACATTGAAAGGAATTATAATGAATTCCTTCAGTCAGGTGTAAAACATTACTGCATTAGGAAAATAAAAATTTTCTGTTAAATTAATGAAGATGACCAATTCATATTTGACATCTAAATTTAATTGAATAATCATGATATAATGTTCTCCATTCAGGATGAATGCAAAACTGCATATTTAATCAATTTTCTGTTTATCGATTATTGATTATGATATCAAAGTATAGTTCAATAGAATGAATACATATTGTAATATGAAAAAATAACAGGTTGCATTCAACACTTCAACGACAAATCCGATTCAACACTGGATTTCTTGCCGAATAATAAAACAATGCAATTATTAGCCCTGGTTCAAATTTTCCTTGAATTTAGGTTGTTCAATATAATTCAATGTGAATCTATCAGTGGAATCAATTAATGCTTTCAGATCATTCAAAACCCATGATTTACTTATTTCAGACACATTTCGATACAAAGGTATTCAGCACTGTATTTCCTATTGAATAAAAAACACTGCAATTATTTATCCTGGTTCATAGTTTCCTTATATTTTTAGTACATCAATATAGGAAGGACCTGGAGACTTCTTCTTGTTCTACATTATTCGGTTGAATTTTTCATGTCAATTTATTGATGCTTTCAGATCGTTCAGAACTTACGATTTTCTCATTTAAGACACATTTCCATGCAAAGGTAAATCTTGTTCAATACTGGATTTCCTTCTGAATGATAGAACACTGCAATGATTATTTCTGGTTCTTTTTTGGTACGTCAATATAGAAAGGACCTGGAGACTTGTTTTTGTTCTATATTATTCGTTTCTATTTTCCATTTATTCCTTTTATCAATGGAATTAATTAGATCAGATCATATAAAACTTACTTCCAATACTAAGGTGAATCTTATTCAATACTGGATTTACAGAACACTGCAATTATTAATCCTGGTTGAAATTTTCCTTATATTTTAAGTTGGTCAATATAGGAAGGTTCTGGAGACTTGTTCCATATTATTCGTTTCAAAACACCTTCCAAGAATAATTCGTTCCAATACACATCTCAAGAATGACCTCCAAATTTGTTTACCTTCCTTCACTTGAATTTCCTGGGTCAATTTATCAATCGAATGAATGCATCCAGATCGTTTAAAACTTACGATTAACTTATTCAAAACATATTTCGATGCATATTTTCACAAATAACATATATTCGTCTTATGAAATCTTGAATTTGCAACAGTAAAAGTAACATTATTTCTTATTTGACAAATGACAGTACTGACCGATGACCGTGAAGTTTGGTCGTATCTCAAGCCCCGCCCATAAAATGCAGTTATCCGATTGGTCGAATATATCTGAATTTGTGTTGAAATTTCACCATATTCTTGATTTTTTTTTAAATATTAGCAATTCGATTGAGATATCGTTTTTTTCAATGGAAGGTAGGGTGATATTTCATCTATCTATGTGAATTTACCGCTTTCTCCTAACTCTAACGGCTACGAAGGAGATCGCTGATAAGTGGGACGACCTTTTCGACCCAGCGTCACCTTATTCAATTAGTATAGTATAGAATAAATACTATCATTTATGAAAAGTATGTAGTCATTGAAAAAAAAAATTTGAAAAGGGCGCATTTGGATAACTTGCCACGGGCGCTGAAATCCTAGATCCGGCTCTGTTTTACTGCCATATCTCCCGTACACATAGACAGATCTGGAGCACTGGGATTTTCGTGAGGGCAAGTACGTCTAGTTGGCGTCCCATCATTAAGGAGGATGAGATTGCTTTCCTTGAGAGAGTCAGTATCTCATCACCATTATGGTAAGCGATACCCGATCCCCACGAGGGATTCTGCGCATTGATGTCTCCCAGTATTAAAGTAGCTCTATCAGCCAGCATAGCAACCTGATCCAGAAAGGTATTCCTCAACGAGACATCAGGAGGGACATACATATTAAAGATCTTATAACCAGCACAACTTATGCCGAGGATCTGAACCCAGTCAGGTACGATAAGACCATGTAGACTAGCCACATCATAATCCAAGCCATTTCTAAGCGCAGTTACCAAGCCACCATAGCCATCATCTCTGGCATCCCTCACTAGTGAGAAACCAGATATAAAAACGCTATCATTATTCCTCAGGAATGTCTCATTGAGCACAATTATATCCGGATCAGTATCTCTAATGAGGACTTTTAAGTCATCGAATTTTGAAAAAAGAGATCTGATGTTCCATTGCAGAATCTTAATCATCTTAAAAATTAATCAATCAACTAAATCGTATTATACGCCATTTTGAGTTTATATAATATGACCTATAGTTAGGGATCATAACTACGGCGACGGTAGGAAAAAATTTGTTCATTGCGAATGTTAATATAAGTATTATCAAAGAAAAAAAATAATAAAAGAACACTTAAAACTATTGGGTCGAAGAAGACATACCATATTGCAGGTAGTCCTCGTCATAAGTAATAATCCTTCTATTATTGCTATTCTTATCAAAATCTGGGTATTCAATTCGCATAGACTGGTCGTTCAGGCTCATAGAAATCCGAGCACCCTGTGGAGAGGGTAGTTGCTCAGAGGAAAAGATCTTCCAAGCCTCGTTGGAGGAATTTCCTAAGGATTGTGTTATTTTATTTGTATCCTGTGAGGGTGGTCGAGAGTATGAAATTATGGGAGACTCTGGTCTCTGCGAGATGAGACACGCCTTGTGTGCCTCTTTATTGTATCCTACCTGGGGAGGAGCTCTTCTTTCAGGTTTTGGGCCCATATCATTCGGACGCTCTTATACTTGCGGTCTGACCTGAGTTTTTGATGCAATACATGCATACGATAGCTTCCGTGAGGGGTTCTGAGGAATATTTGACTGCTCGTTTCCCAAAACCGGAAAATCAGTGGGGCTGGCGGCAGATTGTCTCTTACAGGTTTTGTCAGCCTCATATAAAGACACATTATGCAAAGCCATAATTTCCCTCATCTTTACTTCCCTTACATATTCCTGACATCTCCTGTACATGGCATTATGATCCTGTTAGCAGTATATGCAGCAGGGATCCGAATCGCATGGCCTATTGTCTCCCTCTACACAGGTTTCTGACTTGTCCATATCTTAAACATTTGTTACATTGGACCACTGGGGGTATATATAATTCAACCGGTAACCTTGAAGTGTAGAGCTCAAAGTGTTTCGGCAGCGTAGTACCTTCGAACGTTAATACACATGTGTTAGTTTTCTCATAAATGTTACCTGATTCAGTAATTTTTCTTCTATTAAATCTACGTACCCTAATACACCTGACGTTTGGACATAACCCTCTGCCCATATTAATGATTTACTCATCAGTAATGTCCTGTCCAATGTCACGAAATATTCCCATTATTGATACAAACCTTCCTGGGATGTATACTCTATATGTATTAGGATCAAAGTCATTGTGCCTAACGAACCTATTCGCCTGTTCCGCTGATAGAAATCTAACCCCAACTTTCTTTATTCCTTTCCGATTAATGTTCAAAATTTTATAGTCTTTGTACTTATCGTTATTGAAAATTAACTTACCAATGTTCATTGGGTTCAAATTTTTAATTTCTTGGATAATACTCTCGATAATGACCTCATATGGACCCTTATCTTTATCGGAATAGAAACATAATCTTTTTTTAATTTTTGAACTACCCTGCGAGATGGTTATCAAAGTTTCATCTATCTTTCCTACAATATTTTTATTGTCTACTCCCAACGCTTCTGCCCTGAATACAGTTAAGTCATCTTGAAGTAAACCTATGTTAATTGAATTCCACTCATCCCTACTCAGCCGCGAATAAGCTACACATGCGCAATGAGATGAGGAGCTTATCTAGAATGCGACAATAATCAATGTCAGGTTATAAAAAAAAACAATAAAAAAAAATTCAAAACGCAAATCAAGCGGCCGGAAAGGCCTGAAGTGTAGAAAGTTCAGCACTTATTTAATGGTAGGTATTAAACTCACCACAATTGGAATAATCACACTCACAATGACACGAAAACGGGAAATATCGAGGTTAATCGAACTCCAATTACCCAAATATGTTGCCCTGTCAACAGCCTAAGCGAGAATCCGAGGGATTACCTATATCAAGCTAACCAAGAATGTCCCTACAGCACCGATCTGAGATCTCATAATAGGAGCTGGGAATATATTGACCCTAAAATTTTTTAATAATCCTCCAGAACCAATTGCCCTGATCCAATGTCAGACCCTCGCAGAACTTCCGAAAGGAATCCCTTTTCTTCCTCCTGACTAGTATCCTAGTTCTCGCTACCTGATTTTTAAAGGCATCATAATTTTCCAAGGTTGAAGTCTGCTTGTACGCTGTTGATAGCGACCTTCTAAAAGCTATCTCATTTGCAACTTCCTCGTCCCAGCAATAGATGCAATACCTCATATTTGATTTGAGATCCATATCTTGGTATAGAAGCTTTCGAAACTGATCTGACAACATCAACAAATTCGTCGATACCTTCTACCCTATTGCTATTTATTCGACTGGTGACGTTACTGAAAAATTATTCCCAATTAGCTTTTTTGGTATTGAATTTACGTGAAGATAATTTCGGAACTGATACATCACTAGCCACCACACCTACACTGATGGAAATGGGGAAGTGATCGCTTGGACCAGGATCCTGTAAAACTTCCCACGTGCAATGGCCAACCAGGTCACCCGAGCATATAGAAAGATCCGGAGCACCAGGATTAGCCTGGGGAGGGGGTGTGACCCTAGTAGGAGTTCTATCATTAAGTAGTACAACATTGCTGCCCCTCAAAAAGGATGAGATAATTCGCCCATTATGATTTAGAAATCCAAAACCCCATTGGGGATTTTGGGCATTAAAGTCTTCCACAATGAGGCCTGCCCTATTCACGTAGGAAAGCAACTGCACCAGATGAGTATCCAATAAAGAAACGTCCGGTGGAGCATATACGTTAAGAATATTATGACCCGCGCATTGAATTCCCTGCAACTGCAGCCCTGACGGTAGATTACAGTTTTGAATACTTAGACTATTTAACAAAAGATTGTTTAGTACTGCCAAGGCAATACCACCATACACATCTGGTCTGTCTGATCTCACCAGGGAGAAGCCCGACAGTGAGGAGTTCTGTTGAGGTTTCAAAAAAGTCTCGTTAAGACAAATGATATTCGGTTCTAAATCCTTAATAAGTGCCTTAAGGTCCTCAAAATTAGCGTTTGAAGATCTAATGTTCCACTGAAGTATTTTCAACATCTGCGAAAATCGAGTAGCCAAAAAGAAATTAAATGTGCGAAACACAATGAGGACAAGAACTAATTAATGGTTGTAATTCGAAATTAAATTTATTAATTAGACGAAGATTCCTCCTGTCGAAGGCAATTTTCATTATAAGTGATTATTTTCCTTGTATTTAAATTTTCATCATCCATACACTGATCGTTCAAGCTAGCTTCATATGTACTGGCTTGTGAAAAAAAGTTGTCACGCAAAGACGGACTGGTTGAAGCTTTGATCCTAGAAACTCCGTGGACGGGGGTAGATGTATCCCTTTCTCTCGTAGGGGATATTCTATTGAGATCAACAGGCGAAGAAGGTCTGTAAGGAATCGGACATGCATTATGTGCCTCTTTGTAAAATCAAGGCTGAAAGGTGGTCCTTCTTTTCGGGCGATGTCGATCATCTGACAAATTACTAGATTCTTGACTTATATTTTTAGATCGCGAAGTGACACCAGCATATATTAAACTTCGCTGAGTGTTTGAATGTGCCGCTGTATTTTGTTTTCCACTCAGGGAAGGAAAATCAGATGGAGAAGGAGCTATTTGACTCTTACACGCTTTATCGGCTTCGAATGTTATGTTATGTAAAGCCATGAGCTCTATCATTTTGGTTTGCCTTAGATATTCTGGACAACGTCTATCAGTGGCAACATGTGACTGCCTACAATATACGCAACATGGTTCTGAATCACACGCATTATCATTCTCATGTTGGAACCCGCATTTAAAGCATCTAAATCTACCCTTGCAGAGATTTTTAGTATGACCAAAGCGCAGACATTTCAAACTCTGAATGACCGGAGGAATATACATTTCAACTAGCAATCTAATTGTATTTAATTCGAAAAATTTTGGGAGCATAGTTCCCTCAAAAGTTAACATACAAGTATTAGTTTTTACATAAGTGTTTCCATTTTCAGAGGTCTTCCTTCTATTAAACCTTCTAACCCTTATCACACCTACATTTGGATTCACCGCCTTACCCAAACTTAAATCTCTTCATCGGTAATATCTAGGTCAATATCCCTGACAATTTCCATAATAGAAACGAACCTTCCCGGAATATAGACATCATAAACACTAGGGTCAAAGTTATTACCTATATTTAACGAAGCAATTGGCCTGATCCGCAGATGCAAATCTAATTCCTACCTTCTTTGAACCTTTTCTACTAATATTTACTAGTTTATGATCTTTACACCCCTTATTATTAAAGATCATTTTTCCCACGTTGAGAGGGTTTAGATTCTCAATTTCCCTATCAGAGCATTCTATTATAACCTTAAAGGGACCCTTATCCTTTCTTGAATAGAAACAATGAAGTTTTTCGATTTTTTGTTTACCCTGTGTAATCCTTTCGAGGATGGCGTCAATATTTTTGGATATAGTTACGTTGTTGTGTCTAATTGCCTCTACTCTAATCAGGGTCAATTCCTCCTTTAAAAGACCTATATTGATGGAATTCCATTCATCCCTATCCAGCTATGGGTGAATGCCGTTATGGCTCTAGGCGATAAAGCATACAGAACCCGAGGCTAAGACTTGGGATCTGTTTCGTTCATCCCGAAAAAAAAGGTGAGAGATAAGAGCTTATTTGCTTCAATATGAAATGAAACTAAAAAATGGCAAAAAAAAATTAACTCAAACACTAGGCCCAAGGGCCGAAAACAAATCAAATGTTCAGCACTACGTAATATAAGGATATGTAGCTCACCAGGAGAAAGAATACACACACAAAATAGCACAATCGAGGGAAAAATTTAGGTTTAAGAAACTCTACAAACACAAGGATCTTGCCCTGTCATCAGCTAACGCGCGAACCCAACCAAACAATTCGTTATTCGTTTACGTTTGCGATTTGTCAGTAATATGACAGTCTGTACTCTTCTTTCTATTCCTTGGTCGTTGTCTTCTACTCTAACCAGATCGATGTAAAGCTATCTCTGTTTTTCTAAGCAAAGTAACACATTTGAGGTCCTTTTCTTTCCGAGAAAGCTGAATTCGACGTTGCCATATCGTGCACTTAAAGCAAATCCCCTTGAATTTCAAATCCCCATTTTTAATTTTCAGTTTTAAGTAATCAAACCTTTTTTTTAAATATAATATTGAAGTTATATGTTCAAAATATGATGTTCTAAAGGTTTTTCATGAAAATTACCGCATTTTCGTTTAAAGGAAAAACCCCTATTGATGGAACCTGAATGAATGAAGTATTTAGTATTCACCACTACTGTCTTCGATCAATTATAAAATATACTACAGGTGAAGATGGATAAAGATTCTAGGGCTAAAAATCATTCTTCATAATCAGTCTCAAAAATGTTCATCAAAGTATTATCAAAATGATTTTTTTTATTCCAGCAATAATGCGACATGTGTTTACTTCGATCTCTCAGAAACTTCTAGGAGGAGCAATACTGATAATCTATCTTCAATCTAACTTCGCTTATACATTGCCCGAGGATTCACCCGCATTTTCACAGCCTACAAATGACAATCCACAGGTGAGTTTTTTTTATCTAGACGCTTGTTCTGAAATTCATAGACAAACGTGGGCGGATCCATTTCTGCCCCCGTACAATATACTGCTTGACTTTTTGAGATTAACAGTCACGTCCTGATCGTATGATAATAAGAAGATTTCTCATGAACAAAGAAAGCATCATGGAGATCATAAAGACAAGTAGGACATACTTATAATCAACATGAACGAATAGCCATCGATAAAACAACAGATCTCCCACCTTGATCTGAGTTAGTCATGTCATTACCAAAAGCATCTACCTAGAGAAATCAGATCTCCGTCTCTTTCCTCTCTCTCTCTCTCTCTCTCTCTCTCTCTCTGTCTTTCTGCGTCTTTTTATCGCTCTCTCTCTCTCTCTTTCTTCTCTCTTTCCTCTCTCTCTCTCTCTCTCTCTCTCGCTCTCTCTCTCTCTTTATCAGCCTATGATGTATTTGAGGGATGTGTCCGTTTACCAATCACTCAAGAAGCTCAGAGCCTGACCGGTAAGAACCCAGAGTTTTCAAAACCTGATATTTGAAATTTTGGTCGCTTAGCGAAGCTTTATAATACCACTTATCAGCCCTCGTTGTCGATGAAGCAGTATCTGTTTAACACTTATAAAGCAATTGTTCAGCTTACCTATACAATATTTTTGCCCATCGATAAACCCGAAATACACGAAACTTCTTTTCCATTTTTGAAACAACAACAAATGTGGCGTCGCTCAACCTTCAATATCTCGATTTAAGTTTATTATTATTATTATTATTATTATTATTATTTTATTTGGATAAGAGTTGAGGTATACACCTATAAACTCACATCATAAACTAAATTAAAAGTGAACTCCTAGAAATGAACTCAGTACATATGGTTGAAAAATCATAAAGAGGAAAAAAAAAGAAATTGTATAGAACACCATCATCACCACAGTTTATGTTCCGAAAATTTAAATACGTATATTTTGAAGCTTCGTAATAACAAAAAATTGTGGGGTGGCTTGGCCGGAACCAGATCCGGGACTTTTTGAGTAATATATAGTTTGACAGAGACAACTACCTTATTGTCTGAATCATGTTTATTACCAATCATTTTTGTGATTTTTGTCATCCCTCTTATCTTCGTGAACCTTGATTTTTTGATTGGATTTCAAGCCTTCGCAATCCTAGAAACAAATCCCTGAAATAACCAATGGATGAAAATATTGTACACCGTTCAATGATTCTGCAGAGAATTGAAGTTCATAAATGTAGCATTAGGATCTCGGCCGCGGCTTTCCGACATTTCGACAGTCATGACATCGCAGCAACCGCCCTAACGGATTGTAGAGAGATATTAGAGAGATATTGCAACTTTTGAATAGCGCAAACGTTATGTTATTACGGTTACGCTAAATATCAAGTTTTGGTTTTAACGGTTGTTCCACAAGTAGACGTATTGCTACACGTTTTTGTTACCGTTGTGTTAGTTATCAGTCTGTTTAGTGAGGTTATGTGAGACGTCAGATTTTTGTGTTACAAACTCACGTTTAGGGTCGGTATTATAAAACTTAACTTTAATTTTAACTGACAGTTTTGACAGTTCTGATAGGACATAGCTGTCAAAACTGCCAGTTAAATTTAAAGTTAAATTTTTTAATACCGGCCCTTGAACTCCTACAGTTTAATTATTTTTATTTCTGCATTATTTTTTCGATTCTGGACAAAATGAGGAAGGAATCGGAAGTGGTCATTTCAGCTGGTGCTATCGCAGAAGAAGTGGAACTAGTTGTGTATTGCACAACATAATTGGCATCATGTTGATTCCGAAAGTATTTCTCAATTCGTGAAGAAGTAACAGATACATATGTCTGAAAAAAATTTGCTGTTGTAGCACTTATGAATCTTAATGTCTAATATCAGTTGTGCGTAAAAGGTTTTATGGAATTATCTGAGTAAAAAATCTGAAGAAGTTGTGTAATTAATACCAAAAAACGAAAAAACATACAAACAAACAGCTTTCCTATGACAGTCATCGGAGACGGAAGGATCCAAAGCTTAACGAATCCTTCCGATATAGAATAGCGCAAGGTAAATTGCGACTCCCAATTTTCCGTAAATAACATTAGACGCTAACGCTATTAACGTCACGTTATTGTGAAACTGAATCTGCGCATGCTTGGATGTCAAAAATCTCTATTGTCAAATTTGTGTGACGTTATTACAGCAAACGTTATTTTTGACATCTCAGCATGCGCAGATTCAGTTTCAGAATAACGTGACGTTAATAGCGTTAGCGTCTAACGTTTTCAGCGGAAAATTGCGAGCCGCAATTTACGTTGCGCTATTCTACATCGGAAGGATACGCGAAGCTCATAGAAAAGCTGTTTGTTAATATTTTTGGGTAATAATTACACAACTTCCTCAGATTTTTTTTAATCTATTTTATTATATTATATTAGACATTAAGATTTATTATTGCTATTACAGCCAATTTATTTAGGTATTTGTTACTTTTTCACGAATTGAGAAATACTTTTGAAAGCAATATAAGGGGTTCTATATTAGGGATAGTTTGAACCATGCCAATTATATTGTGCAATACAACTAGTTCCACTTCTTCTGCAATAGCACCAGCTAAAATTACCGCCTTCGATTGCTTTTTCATTTCGTCCAGAATCAAAAAACTAATGCGGAAATGCAAATGATGAAACTTAAGGAGTTTGAACGTGAGTTTGTTGCACAAAATCTGACGTCTCACATAACCTAACCAAACAAACTGATAACTAATGCAACGGTAACAAAAACGTGTAGCAATACGTCTACTTGTGGAACAACCGTTAAAAACAAAACGTAATATGTAGCGTAACCGTATTAACATAACGTTTTTGACGTCGTATTGATTTGGTTTTTGATTGTTTTATACGTTGAGTAAACTGTTAGCTGTTGAATCCAAACTCTTTTTATTGAGTATAATTCCTTCACCACGAGTTCCGAAAGTGCAGCAGGGACTTTCACATGTATTTAATTATAACACAGACAATAAGATATGATTAATATTTCACTTTTCTACTAACACAAACTGGAGTTTTATTTCTCTACGATCCCGATGAGAACCCGAACTCAATTCGTGTTATGGTTTCATCGCTTTCAAAAGTGCTCTAGAATAGTTCAGAATCAGGTTTCAACTGCGTATCGATTCGACGAAGTTCTATGACTGTCCTAGGACAGTTCTGAATTTCGGAACCAAAAATAGCTAAAAGCTTTGTTTCTGTTCAGATCTCTGCAGTCAAGTTGTTCAGTCGTAGTTAAATTCAGCACTCAATGAAAGTCGGAAATATCTTCAATATTATTGTCAGTATATTGATGACAGTACAAAAACAAATCAGTTTAATGACTGACAGAACTGCCACAAAGTATCTCGAAACTAAATTATAACATTTCAACAGTTATTCCTGCCACACAAAAGTTATGAATTTATAGGTCAGTAATCTAATTCTAGCCTATATATTTTGTGTACGGGTCCTATCAATTCCCCAGAAGATATCCTCACACGGCCATCTGTTACAGAGTATGCATTTGTAATAAAACCTAATCGCCATTGAAATCGAGGAATGTTCTTCCCGATAATTGAAACCAAATCTCCAATTTCAATTTTTTTTTTATTTGTCCACCTATTTGTTTTCGTCAACTTAGTTGAATATTCTTTGATCCAGCGTTTCCAAAACCATTCCGTCATGGAGCGGACCCTTTTCCATTCATTCCTCATTTTTCATCTGATATTTCAGACACTGGAGGTTCTAGTCCAATTGACGAACCAATAATGAAATTATTAGGAGTAGAATACTTCAAATCATTTGTGTCTCTTGTCAGCGGTATTGAATTGTCGATAAATTCTGCTTCGGCCAAAAGAGTTATTAAGGTTCCTTCTTTAAGTGGTTGTTGGTATAATCCTATCAATCTTTTCCCAACTACTAACAGTCTGTGGCGCTGCTGGCGGATTGAACTTGAATTTTATTCCTTTCGTAGTCAAAAAACATCATGGATATGAGCGAAGTCCATCTGTTTGAATGTGTCCTTAAGTTCATTAGATACCGCTCTGAAATTTGTTCCATTGTCACATATAATTGTATCTGGTGTCTCTCTTCTTGCTGAAAACCGCATAATTACTTGAACCGCGGAGTTACTTTCAATATGCCAATTCTATGGTTATGCAAGTAAACAAAACGCTCCATCTTTTCTCTAGCCGTCTACCAATCTTCACAATTATCGGTCCAAGATAATCCAATCCTTTATTTATGAATGCTCAATTCCTGCTGTGAGCCGAATAAATGGGAGTTGCCTCATTAGTGGAGGCTTAGGTGTGGCTCCTCTAATATTACATTTCAAACATTTGAAGAAATCTGATTTCTCTGCAGCACGTGCGTTCAGTATCCAAAACTTTTGCCTAGCTTAAAACTGCTTCAATACCTTGATGATTGAATCTTTAATGATTTTTTTCTATTAGAAGAATAAATTTATGTATGGAGATAAAATGATTATTTAGTGCAATCATTCAAATTTGTTCTTCCTGTTACTTTACTTGTTAATACACCAGACCTACTTATATTTCTTCTCCATCGAATATATAAAACGCCGTGATATTGTACCACAACATTCTTTATTTGAACCTTCCGGAAAATCGTGCATCATTAAATCCATTTACGAAATATGGGAAAATCAATGTGAATTATGTTATAATTGATTTGTATTTTGTATTGTAAGGTTTTCTCGATTTGTCAAAACGTTTAGAGTAGTTTAACTATTTTTTACACTTATTTACACTAATAAAAATAGCTCAACAACTGAATTCTATCGAAGTCTGTGCACAATTTATTTCCACACTATTCATTTTTGCGCGCATATTCTAGGGGAACAGCGTGCTATCGTTTTGTCCAAATGTCTGCAATTTTGGATGATTGAGCCGAAAATGGTCTCAATCGACTAGGTTGGACTCATTGATGACGAATCCGGTGTCAAAATCGATTCTGTCCGGCCGGCCGTCCATCCGTCCGAAGACACGATAACTGTCGACAGAAGCAAGCTAGCAACAGGAAACTTTCAGGATTGGTCGCGCATCAGAATGCCGCAGTTGAGTTCGTTAATGGGCCAAATTGTTCGAATAGTTTCTGAGTTATAGGCACTTGAAACTTTGAAGTTATTTATGTTTTATTTCAGAAAATACTTGTGCGATTGGATTCAAACTTGGCAGTTGGGTGGAGTATAACGACGCGCAACTTTGAGCCAAATTTCGTCAGGATCATACTGTCAGTAAATAAAAAAAAAATTTTTCGAAATTTTTTTCCAAAAAATTTTTTTTTTCGGAAACTATTCATCATATCAGAAAAAAATTCCACTCACACTTTGAACTTCATATTTCACAGCAGTGAACCAAATTTCAGTTCGATACAATCATAAGTTCCGGAAATATCGAGAAAAAATATGTCAAATTTCAGGGTTTTCTTCTCGATATCGTTGTTTTTTTCGGCATAACTCGAGAAATACTGATTCGGTCCTGATAAAACTTGGCAGCTAGTTTGAAGATGCTGAAAGACAACTTTATGCAAAATTTCGTGATAATAGTGTCATCAGAACCATTTGAAAAAAAAAATTTCTGTGATTTTCTTATCATATCATCCTCATTAAATTCTGTATGATCCTTCGAACTGTAATTTTTTCGGTATAACTCGAGAAATACTGATTCAGTCCTAATAAAATTTCGCAGCTAGTTTTAAGATGCTGAAAGACAACTTTATGCAAAATTTCGTGATAATCGTATCATTAGAACATTAGAACAATTTGAAAAAAAAATTCTGTGATTTTGTTATCATATCATCCTCATTGAATTCTGTATAAACCTTCGAAATGTAATTTTTCGATGAAATACTGAATTTCAACTCGATCTGATCTGTACTTTTGGAAATTGGAAAAATAAAATTTTGAATGGGTATATCTGCGGAATCATTAGGTGGATTTTACCCATTCACAAAGTCAGCCTTCGTAATTAAGGTCCAAACCTTCTCTACAAATATCGAGTTTCTAAGTTATTCCTTTCGGAAGTTATTGTGTTCACGCAGTCGGCCGTTAGGCTGACCGTAAACACAATTACTTCCGGAAGAAACTCGATATTTGTAGAGTAGATTTGGGGCTTAATTACGAAGGTCGAATTCGTGAATGGGTAAAATCCGCCCTATGATACCCATTCAAAATTTTATTTTTCCAATATTTCCAAAAATACAGATTAGATTGAATTTAAATCAAGTAATTCATTGAAAAAAAAATTCAAAAAGCACTGCCGTGAAGGCAGCAGCTTTTGCGCGCAGGTTCAATTTCGTTGCTGAAGCGGTCATCTACATTGAACATGCGCGCAAAAGCTGCTGCCTTCACGGCAGTGCTTTTTGAAATTTTTACTGATCACTCCGCTGAATGACTCCCTATGCTGCTTCGCGCCCATCCTTATATAACTCGTCGAACTTCTAGCAATTGCCAGAAGGTTCTAGTCACCAGGTGGATGACGCATAAACGCCCAGAGATAACTAGAACCGTTTCGCACAGACAAGGCCGTTCTCGCCACTTTGTCTCCCCCTCAAGCCTGTTCTGCCCCAGAAGAGATTCCATAAATTTCTCGGAGAACCGTGGCAAAACCACCATTTTTACAGTAGCCATTCTGATGGAAGTAACAGACAAGTGGGTGATCCATAGACATCTGGAGTTTTCTGGAAGATACTCTCACAGACAGGGCCGTACTCGTTGCTCCCTCCTTAAGCCTGTTCTGTACAGTAGCCCTTCTGATGGAAGTAACAGTCCACGGTTTTGCTGGGCTTTCCGTTTTGCTTTGAGTTGAAATTGCATACCAAGATCTGTATACCTGCCTTCTGAAAAACTACTTCAAGCATGCTTCGCACAACCCACCAAATCAGTTGATCCAGTTCACAACCTATTTTGGGAACAGCTAATTTCCTAATCACAAAGCATTGAAGGTCTTCCTCCAAGCCATGCAGCGCAGTCCATAAATTCTGTTAGGTGGGCTTCTAATAGGAATACTGCGTGGTGACTATGTAATAAATGAACCGGCCCTCCGACTCCAATCTCAGACATTTTCCAATTCTGGGCTACTGTCTCATCAGTTCCTCTTGATGTCCAAATTTATTCCTGAATACTCCAGCGATTCCAATACTAATCATTAGCTCGGCTGCTACACAATGAGCAAGAGATAATTCCTTGGGAACTGAAAACAGATGTTGATGAACTTCCTGTTTGACGCCAAACCGTGCAATTCGTGTTTCCCCATAGCTATTTCTAAATTCGCCGGAACCTCGATGATGCGAACTTTTTCTTTGTCACCCTGTATTGACGCGTACGGAGCGAATCAGTCAAGATGAAGCACCTTCGGTTTTCCTCTGGGGAGCTTCAGTACCCGGTAAACTACATCATTAATCCTTTTCACAACTTCATATGGTCCTTTCCACTGACCCTGCAGTTTCGGTGAAAATCCTCTTCTTCTTTGCAGGTTATACAAGCCCACTAGATCTCCTGCGGTGAACCCTCCTTCAATGTCCTTGATGTCATAGCGCATGTTCATCCGATCACTTGCTTGCTGCATTTGATTGCGCATCTTGTCATGAATGTAGCTTGCTTCTCAATTTGCTGAAGTTTTCCTTCCCGGCTACATCTTCTCCAGGCTTACAACCTGGTCAACTCAAGGTCATAAGGTAATCTAACTTCTCCGCCGAACATTATATTGGCTTGAGTTCCCTTGGTAGATTCTTGAACCGAAAATCTATATACCTTCGTGAATAGATGTAAATATTCATAAACTATGGCTTGATATTTTCTCATGGTCCTATTGGCTAGTTCGACCATGCCATCTGATTGTGGATGCAGATGTGTAGTTCTTGTCTTATCGATCCCCAATTTTCTACAAACCTACAGAATAATTCTTTGTCCAATTCATCAGCAACCGTAGTTGCCTCTTGATTAGGAAAACCGTATGCTTCCACCCATTTAGTAAAATAGTCCATCGCTACCAAAGTTTGCGTGGTCTGTTTCGGTAAAAGGGCCCGCGATGTCAATAGCTACTCGTTCCATGGGATATCCGTCGTTATATTGCTTATTTAAAGCTTTTCCTTTGCCATAAGGGACGTAAGCAGCAGCACAAGCCTTACATATTCTACATCAGCCTTTATAACGTACTTCTTACAGTTAATCCGATGAAACGACTGCCTGATTTTCTCCAGCGTCTTAGTAATCTCAAAATGGTCACTCGAAGCTCCATTATGTAGTCTGGTCAAAACGTCTGTCACGCGACTCTTAGGCACAATCAACTGAAGCCTCTGCTCAGATCCATCTTAATTTGCCCAACAACATTTCAGAAGACCTTTATCGATCGTCAACGTTTTCTATTGTGCCCAATACGACTTAACATTTTAACTCAGTATGGATATTTCTTTCCAAGTAGGTCGTCTACCACTCTTCTCCCATCTCAGGATTACTTTCAAGTGTGAATCTTCTTCTTGGGCTCGTTGAATTTCTTGGGGTAGCCAGTCATCTTCAATTACCGTGGTTCATCTCAAATCGGCCTCATCTTCCACACGTGAGCAATTCCTACAATTCTCGGGGCAAGGTCTTTCTGATAACGCATCGACATTTCGGTGGGTAGCTGCTATTCTATGTTCGGTATCTAAGTTATATTTTTTCAGTCTCTCGATCCATCTGGCCAATTGTTCTTCTGGGTTCCTTAAATTCAGGAGCCATTTTAAAGCAGCATGGTCCATTTTCAGCAGAAATTTCCTTGCGTACAAATATTTGTAGAAGTGTTCTACGGACTTGATGACTGCTAAAAGCCCTCTTCTGGTCATGTAGTAACTCCATTCTGGCTTCGGCAAGAGCTTGGTGGAATACCATATGACTCTTTCCTGTCCATCCTGTACTTGTGATAGAACTCCCCTGATGGATGTATTACTAGCTTCCGTGTCGAACACAAACTTTCCTTCAGCTCTTGCGTAGCTCAAAACTGGAGCTGAGACCAGAGCCTTGCTTCAGCTCAATCATAGCACCATATGTACTCCTGTTCATCCTCTGTTAATTTTGTTAGAGGTTTTGCAACGTTGGCGAATCCAGATACGAATCTTCTATAATAGGTGCATAAGCCTTAGAAACTTCGCAATTCACTCTTGTCTCTCGTTATAGGCCATTCCTGTACTGCTTTGATCGTGTCCGGGTCAACTTTCACGCCCCCTCGAGAAACTGCGTGTCCTAAATATTTCACCTATGTTCGAAGGCTTCGGAACAATCATAGGACCATATGTAGTCCTTTCCATCCTTTGTTAATTTAGTTAGAGGTTTGGCAACGTTGGCGAATCCAGATACGAATCTTCTATAGTAAGTACATAAACCCAGCCTTGATTTTGTCCGGGTCAACTTTCACGCCCGTTCTAGAAACTACGTGTCCTAAATATGTCACCTCTGTTCGGAATAGATTGCATTTTTTGGACTTATCTTTGAGTTGGCTTCATGAAGTTGCTAGAAAACGTCGGAAGGATTGTGTTGACGGTCTTGAAATTACTTTTCCACTACTATTACATCATCTAAGTAGACCAGGCAAGTTTTCTAGGAGAGTCCTCTCAAAATAGTCCACATTAAACGCTCAAATGTGGCTGGAGCGTTGCATAGGCCGAAGGGCATCACTTTAAATTGCCACAGACCCGTTCCAATACTAAAGGCAGTTGTCCCTTTATCCTTCGGATCCAAGCCAACCTGCCAATACCCACTCTTCTGATCCAAGGTGGAAAACCAACGTGATCCTTATAGTGTATCCAGTGTATCATCGATTCTCGGTAAGGGATACCTAACCTTCGTAACTTGAGTAAGCTGCCTATAGTCTATACGGAATCTAGTGGACTTATCCTTTTTCTTCACTAATACTACAGTTGACGTCTAGGGGCTATTGGATAGTTCAATAGCACCTTCTCTCGCCATGTTTTCAATAATCCGTTCAGCCTCTTCTCTTTTTGCCAGAAGAAGACGTCTAGGGTGCGGTCGAATGGGTTGTGCATGACCAAATTCTATTTTATGCTGCACAATGTCGGTCTTCCCTGTTCTCTCGTCAGTGCCAAACACCTCAGAGAATGCCTGAATCAGGTTTCTCACTTTGGATAGTTCATTACGGTCATGCTCTCGAAATTTTGAGGTGACGAGGGACACCAGCTCTTCCGTATTCTCCTGACTCTGCGAGACTTCTGCAGTATCTGTTCCACCAGAGATATGGTACACTGGTACCCCGTATCCAATCAAGGTGTTCTTGTTCAGGATGACTGGAAACATGTTGGTGTCGAGTTATCGGATGGGAATACTGTCTGTTTACCTTACCAATGTCTTTCCGAGTAACAGTCCTTTAACTAGTATTGCATCGTCACAGGTCTCGATCACTTTAACGCAGCCATTTCTCGTAACATCGTCGCATCTACAAGCCACTATGCCTTCAGTTCGACCTGGCAACGTGATGTCCTCGGTCAATCGAATCCGATATATCTGGTCATCCATACCATTGAACGAGATCTCTTCACTTCCCAGCCGAAAAATATCATTTTTCATATCCAGTTGGCATCCAAGTTAATCAACAAGGTCAAATCCCAGGAAAACTTCTTCCGTGCTTTCAGCTACTAGAACTTCGTGCCTCGCTGTTATGTTTCCCAATCCGATAGTGGAGACGACCGATCCATAAAATGGTATTTCCTGTCCCGACGCATTTTAACCGTAACTGGAGGAATGTCGAATGATTCAGCTATTTCTGGACGCACAATGGTTCTGGTCGATCCACTGTTTAACAATATCTTCACATTTCGATCATTTATTTTTCCGGGAACAACTATGCTCGATGAATCCGTGGACATGATTCCTCGGATTATCACTTCAGGAATTTTTTTCATTCTATTTTCACACCAGTGTTCAGAATGAAGGTAAGTTCAACTTCCAAAGATTCCAACGATTTTAGGTGAAATTTTTTTCTCGCTGAAAATATGTGAAAAAAACTGGAGTTCAAATTTTTTCACGGAAAATCTTAAAAACTTAGTTCATTGAAATGATGCTATCCAATTTGGCAATCGAAGACAAGAAATTCTAATTTTGTAGGTTTTCCACCATTTTGAAATATTTTTTCCAGAATTCTACACCACAATTAAAGAGGCAACCAAAAAATACGAAGATGTGACCAAAAACCGTTATTTCAAAGGTCACGCATAAGTCACCACAGTTATCACAACACAATATTGCTCAAAGTTGACATTAAACACCCTGTATCTCGCTTATGCTTCGTAAACGGGGTATATGTACCAAAGCAAAAATGACTTTCCAAATATCACCCATATGGGTATATATGTTTGACCACTTTAGGATGAAACACCCTATATATAAGGTGTCTCGAAAAAATCACTCACGCGGTGATCGCGTTCGTGTCTCAGAATTTTTTCCGCATAAAAGTGTTCTTTATGAATCTCTTTCAAAGATTTTCTTCACTTCACTATGCGTGCAACTAAAAATTGTGAAATAAAACTTTTTCAGAAAAAAGAAGAAAGGCTTCTTATCAGTGAACTGAAAAGTAACAAATATTCATTTTTCTACGGGAGTTTAATACCTTTTCCTAGCGCCGTCCAATTCGTTCAAGAAATCATTGCTTGTTCTTTAATCGTTATTATTTATTCCATATAAATTTGATTTCAGTGCCAAGGAAACTATAACTATATACGTTGCTACTGGTAGTCCACATTTGAAATCACTGAGGCCGACATTGAAATGATTATTACCAACTTCACTTTGGCACCGACTTCAAATTTATATGGAATAAATAATAAAGATTGAAAAACAAACAATGATTTCGGAGTCCGGTCACGGCAGGTATCGAGTTAAACTGCCTTAACCTCGCTCTGCGAATTTTGGATGATTTTCTGTCAATATTCTACCGCTATTATAACCATTTTCTTGATGATGTGATTCTAAACAAATAGTTAGTGTAGTGCGAAAATTGTGAGTAATTTTACTGTTCTACAAGATTAATTTAATCGTATACAATAACAAAGAACAACATCAAATTATAAGCGTTATCAACATCGTCGGTCTTATCGCGACCGTCCGTTCAGATGAGCAGGGTCGCACGCAGCACCCGATAATTCAGGATAATAAATATTGAAATAATGGATCAATCAACTTCACCTCAGAATACTGCTGAGTACAGCAGTTCTGCATCCCAACCAATACAGAGAACCTACTCTAACATAGTAAAACCAAACTATCCCAGTAAAGAACAGGCCATCATATTTCCTGCACTAGAGAATACGCCAATTCAAGATTACCTCATTCCTCTCGGATCACTGATACAACCCAAAAATATAACACATGCGTCCCGAATGTCGAACAACAGAATATGCATATATCTTTCCACTAAAAATATACTCGATAAATTCATGACTGAGTTTGGAGAAATAAACATCAATGGTGCTACAATAAAGGCCAGAAAACTCGTAACCCCCGCAGAAAGAATTATTCTGTCCAACGTTTGCCCCACAATACCCAATGAAGCGTTACTTTGTGAAATAACAAATTTAGGTCTTCAACCAATATCACCGATGACATCTTTGAGAATTAATGCTCCTTTGCCAGAATTCAGTCACATACTCAGTTTCAGAAGACAAATATTCATCCAACCACACAACCTAAATCTTCCTGACTCGCTCATCATCAATCACGAAAACACCTCATACCGTATTTTCATAGCACAGGATGGATCAACGTGCTTTAAGTGTCACCAAACTGGGCATCGCGCAGCACAATGTCAGACAACAACACGAACAACAAATATCCATACAACAGACACACCATCAACTGAAGAAAATCCTGCTCCAACAAACTCAGAGAACTATGAAGGTATAAACTCTCAAATGGATATCACGCCAATTCTACAAGAGCCAAACGCAAGCACCTCCTTAACTCTCAATAACACAGAAAGCGCCGACATAAGCTCACAACAAAACCGGTCCCAGCCAGCCTACAAACGAACCCTGTCGGAAACAATCAGCCCTCCACCCGAATGTTTACCAACTGACTCCCCTCAATTCGCCATACCTTCAGTACTAAACTCAAACGCTCACAAGAAAAAAAAAAGCGGCTCCTCTCTAACACCTCCACTCAGCAATACATTGTTATTAGAACCTGCAAAATCATACATTGAGGAGAATTCCGGTAAGCTACCTCTCTCTTACGAACAATTATGCGATCTATTTGACAACAGAACCAACTCGAATTAGTAAGAGATTACACAAACAACCTAGGACTACTCGAGGATATGCTGAGGGTAATATACCCCATCTGACTGAAAGAAGTATCAAAGTCAAGATCACTAAATCAATAAAAAAGTTGACGAACCCTGAAGCCATAGGATTACCTGACACAGACAGTGATGCATCAATAGAATCTCTCTCTCAATCCAACTCTTCCAACCCACGTCTATAAGAATATAGACCACATAAAGCCTAGCTTTCAGGTCAATAATTCAATGGAACATAAATGGCTACTACAGCCACCTCGCTATGCTACAAACCATAATGTCTGAACACAATCCTGACATCCTATGCTTACAAGAGACACATTTCAAAAATGATCAGCACCATAATCTGAAAGGTTTCAGAACATTTTTCAAAAACAGAACAAACACGCAGCATGCCAGTGGTAGCGTAGCTGTTTGTGTACACGAGTCACTTGAGTCTGAGTCTCTAGCACTAACCTCTACTTTGGAAGCAGTCGCAGTAAAAATTCAACAGGAAAACCCAATTCATTTATGCAATCTATATCTACGCGATGGCCCCGTGTGCTTTCAAGAACTAAATGACCTAATCAACCAAATCCCTACACCATTAATCATTGTGGGTGATTTCAACGGCCATCACACTATCTGGGGATCTCCTACCATTGACAATAGACGGAAAATCATCTCTGATATGATGAATCACTTCAACTTCTGTCTCCTGAACGATGGAACAGCAACCCGATTTAATTCAGCCACTGGAAACTCGTCTGCAATCTATCTAAACCTCTGTGACCCTAATACCTTTCTTTCGATCTCTTGGGAAGTTTTACCATTTCTATATGGCAGCGATCATCATCCAATAAAAATCGACAACAATAACTGCAGCACACCCAAAGCACAATATCAACCCACCCCAAAATGGAGGTTAAAAAAGGCTGATTGGAGCAAATTTACTGAGACGATAAGTGACAAAATGATCACGTGTACCTTAGCAGATGACATAAACACGGCGGTAGAGAACTTCACACAGGTCATTACCGACACTGCAGAATCTACTCAATAGTAGATAGAAAAGATAGAATAGAATAGTTTTTCCAATGAAAAACCTCTATTATAAACAAACATAATCCAGTGCCGTGGTGGAACACTAAATGTGAAAATGCGATCCGGGAAAGCAAACATGCCTTCAACAGATATAAGAAGCACAAAACTATAGAAAACCTTACCGAATTCAAACGACTAAGAGCAATAACTAGATACACCCTCAAATCCGCTAAGAAAGAATCATGGACAAACTTTGTTTCATCTCTGAACAGTTCTACACCCATCTCCCAAGTCTGAAAGAATATAAAGAAAATATCAGGTAGGACTTCCCACTATTTCGTACCATCACTGGATATAAACGGCGACTTAATCACCGACAATGATATCATCGCAGAAACCTTTGCCGACTCCTATCATGAACATTCCAGCAATGATAACTACAGCGACATGTTCCAAGCCTACAAACTACAGCAAGACAGGGATGAAATCATCGTGAATGACACATGCGACCCTCTTAACGAAGATCTCACACAAACAGAACTAGACGACGCACTCAATAGCCTTAAAGTCTCCTGCGCAGGTCCCGATGACATACCAACACTCTTTCTGATACACCTTCCTAACAACGCAAAGGCACACCTGCTAAAAATTTTCAACAAAATATGGTCAGAACACGTTTTTCCCGATGAATGGCGCAAAGCAATAATCATTCCAATCCTGAAACCCAACAAACCAAAAACTCTAACAGATTCCTATCGACCTATATCCTTAACTTGCAAAATGTGTAAACTACTGGAAAAAATCGTTAATAACAGACTCAAATGGACTCTTGAAAAAAAGCAACTACTGGTACCCGAACAAAGCGGCTTCAGACAGTATAGATCCACAATGGATAATATAATAGAACTCGAAAGTTTCATACACGAGGCGTTCTCTCAGGGGCTTATATGCGTAGCCATCTTCTTCGACATCACAGGAGCCTTTGATAGAGCATGGCGATATCGAATTTTAAAAACACTGAATTCGTGGGATATTCAAGGTAATTGCCTCGCATTTATAAAAAACTTCCTTAACGACAGATCATTTACCGTAAGAGTTAATGGAACGACATCCAGTTGCAAAACCCAAGATAACGGCACTACCCAGGGATCCGTAATGAGCACTACCCTCTTTCTAGCAGCGATCAATGACATTCTGAGGAATCTGAGAAAACCCCTCAATGGTCGTTTATACGTCGATGACCTAGCTGTATACATCAAGGGAAGAAATCGAGATAACATGAAAACTTTCCTGCAAACTCTCCTAAATCAGCTTGAATCTTGGTCCAACGAAACCGGTTTCAGTTTCTCCAGCTCTAAAACTCATTCAATGGTGTTCTCCAAACACGATGAAGAGTTCACACCGGACTTAACTTTACATGGTCACTCATTGCAATGCTTGCCGTCAACAAAATTTCTAGGAATGCATATGGACAGGCAACTGAACTGGAAAAACACATAAGCAAGCTTACTCTCGACTGCCAGAAGAGGCTTAATATTCTGAAAGTAGCATCGAATAAAAACTGGGGTGCGGACGGTCCAACTTCACTGCTTATGTACAAATCCCTAATAAGATCTCGTATCGACTACGGCTCCATCGCATATAACTCCGCGTGTGATTCCACACTGAAACCCCTAGAAACCATTCAAAATTCCGCTTTCCGTATCATCCTTGGAGCTTTCAGAACGACACCTATCAACAGCCTACAATGGGAACTAGGCGAACCTAGTTTAGCCGCTAGAAGAATGTTACTAAGCCTGACCTACTCCACCTCCGTTTCAATAAACTACTTCAACCCAGTACGCCGGTACACTGACAAAAAAAGCCCAGGAGATTTCTTCACCAATAGACCCAGAACAACAAAGCCTCTCTGCGCAAGATTGGAATCGTATCGAAACAACCTAAAGTTAACTTTACCAGATATACCCTCTATCACTTATGACATAGAACCCTGGATAAAACCACCCCTAAAAGCCGGTACAACTCTGACAAGATATATATATATATATATATATATATATATTATCAAAAAAAACCCATTTACCATATAATGGTGTAGGGTAGTCCCCACATTATCAAGGCTAAACTGAATGAATTACTTGAAAACTACCAGGACTGCCATCACATTTACACAGACGCCTCTAAAACATCTACAGGAGTTGGAGCCGCGATGATCACGCCAGACCAGGAGTTCTCATACAGTTTACATGCACAAACCAGCATTTTATCTGCAGAGTTGTACGCGATATATCAGGCCACAAAATACATCAACAGCCTCAACCAAACCGAGAAAAAGTTTGTAATCTTTACCGATTCGCTTGGTTCAATACTCTTACTGAAGCAGTTATATGGCAAGCACCAGACAGCCCAAGGCATCAAGAGTCAACTCTGCATAAGCAACCGAAACGGCAAAGAAGTAGTCTTTTTCTGGCTCCCATCTCATATCGGCATAACTGGTAATGAGAAAGCCGACACCTGCGCGCGCAATGCAACCAACTCAAATTCAAGTTCAAATGTTCTGGTGAGTGCGGATGTAAAGAGCTATATCAATCAAACACTGATAACTTCATGGCAATCCGAATGGTCTCAGTGTGAATCCAAACTTCGCGATATAAAACCAATTTATAAAAAATGCCAATGTTTTCCAGCAAATCGCCAGCACCAAACTAAAGTGACTCGTCTACGCCTTGGTCATACAAACCTCACACATGGTTATCTTCTGAAGCATGAATCACCTCCAAAATGCGAACTATGCCGCACCACAATCACCGTCAAACATGTGTTATCAGAGTGCCCAAAATACACGAACCATAGACCTATATTTTCAAGTGCCTCAATGTCAGATATGTTAAGTGCCCATCAAGCATGCAATATTGTACTATACCTCAAAAACACAAACCTTTATAATTACATATAGTGTATATTACCGGTGTTGCTAATAACCTGTATGGTTGATGCAACATTAATTTTTGTAAATAAAAAAAAAAAAAAAAAAAAAAAAAAAAAACAATGATTTCTTGAATGCACTGGAGAGAGCTACGGAAAGGTGTTAAACTCTTGTAGACAAAAAGTTATTGTTTATTTTTCTATTCAATGATTTGAAGTCGCTCTTGTTCTTTTTGAAAGTATTATAGGGAACTGAGCTGACCCAGATACATTGAATAATTTAAATTTGAATGGAAATTTCTGCAATATCAGTAGTAATCGTCATGATCACTACAAAAAATCACAAAATATATATAAATGTCGTCCCCAGTAGAAAAGGCCGGAATCATTTAACTCCATATTTGACCATTTTTTAATCCTCCCTTATACCGGCAAAATATAGACTTAAGTCTCCCAACGCAAAGTCACACTATTTAGTTTGGAACTACTCCTAACAACAATAGCCAGACTTTTATTGCATGCCAAGATTTCACCGTCAAATTGTCTGTCTTTGTTTAAGGTGAATTCAGACGTTTCAAAAAGAAGCTGGGATAAAAACCTCAAAATGTGGGGGAAGAGAGCATGGTCGAATCTTCACGGTGGTTGGGGTATTAAAAGAAGTATACCAGATGATATTGATCAAGATACTCAGCTTTCGGAAAAAAGATCATGGGAAAATTTGAGGGTAAGTGGTGGACTACTCTGTTACAGATTTTCTGTTATATAATGATAATAATTTATTGAAATACTAACTAGATACTAACAATTCAATATTGTAACCCTCAAATATAACATATTGAGTCACATAATGAGACTTGAATTTATGAATTAAAGATATACAGGGTCTTTCACGAGGAACCTCACCCATATTTATACGGGAAAATACTGAACGTATTTTCATGAAATTCAGCATTTATAAGTATTTCACGATGCTGATGAAATCTAAAATATTTTCAAGGCATGAGCACCTCCGGTTTTTCCGGAAATGACGTCAACTTCCGTTTTTCAAATTAGAACACCATTTTTTTATTGCAGAAATAGATTCCTTAGAAAATTTCAATTTATTTTGATGTAACATTTTTCAGTTTTGGTTGGAAAATTCTCTCTGAGCGGGAAAATTCGAAAAAAAAATCGAAAATAGAGCTCCGCTGAAACAAGAATAACTTCGAGGTTTTTGGATGGAAAATTTTCATTTTTGGGATTTTTCAAGATGTAAGATTGATGTATCCACTTTAAAAATCGAAATTGCGATTCATGATACAGGGGGTGAAAAAATCGCTTTCAAAGTTAGGGATGACAAAATCGTGAAAAATCAATTTTTTCAAATTAGAACCCCATTTTTTTATGGCAGATATTGAATCTACGTTAAAAAATAATGTGAGTGTATGCATCACACCCTTGCCCTAAAGTGGATATTTTCTGAGTTATTCACAAAAAACTGTTTTTCGTCTTGAATTTTCAGCTATTTCTTTTCCCTTCGCGCCAAAAAGATGACATTTTCAGGAACTGTTATTTGAACCATGCTGTAGATTTTTCACCCCTTCTTGAAACCGACTTCAAGTTACTATTAGGAGAACCATGGCAAACTCTCGCAGTTATAACTAGAGAAGATGCTCAAAGTTTTGACCGTTAATTTCTAGACATTTATTTATACGTCTCAGGAATGCTTCGTGCGTTGCTCTTCTTAGTTCATCGGGAGGAAGAGATTTGCAAAAGTGTTTAAAAACCAAATTGAGTTTCAAAACTATGAATCTAAAAATCTAAACAAACCTGAACGCATTTCTGACTCGTTCTATGCAGTCCTCTTTATCAGTCAGGGGAGTTGAGTATCTTCAAATAGCCTGTAGAGGATATTTGACACATTGAGTGAATTGTGTGGAGACGCGATCTTGTTAATACCATAAGTCATTATGGTTCTGTACTAGCGGCTCAATTATTTGAGTCAATATGTCAGAATATCTATCTCCTAAGGGAGAACATTCTTTAAATAATGCAAACATGTGTAGTGTTCTATCTTACCAGTTAAAGTCCCATCATAAAGGTGAACATCGAGAATTGCATTATTTTTGATGGCGCAAAAAACATTGAAACTCCAGGTCTCTTGAAAGTTCCATTGTCTGAAGTGGTGGTTGTTCTCTTCATCCCAATAATGACTGTTATGCCTATTGAAAGAACCATTCTTTGTGAATTTAGATTCATCTGTCCAAATTATACAGTCCAAAAAGTTTTCATTCTCTTGAAATCGAATCATCATAGCTTCGCAAAACTCTGTTCTCCTGACGAAATCAGTTTCCTTCAAATGCTGTACCCTATTGAATTTATATGGGTGCATTTTATGTTTTTTTAATATTCTCCAAACACTCGATTGAGATAATCCCAGATCAATCTCGGCATCTTTGAGAGAATTTTGAGGATTCACACGAAAATATGCAAGAACTGTAATTTCGTTGTTCTCATCTTCTACTACACTTTTTTCTCTGTGTGTAGTTTTCTTAACGAAAGATCCGACATTTCTCAAGTTTGTCATGGTTCTGTTAATGGTATCTCTCGTTGGTCTGGGTCGGTCAGGAAACCTCTCAATGAACAGTCGAATCGTTCTATCTACAACTTTATTACATTCTCCATGAAGTAGAATGAGATTTAAATAATCTTCATTGGTAAAATTAGGCATAGTGATCGATTTTATAACTTAATACGAATTATCACCAAATTAATAGTAAACACAAAATGCTACTGAATAAAGAGGAATTTGGCAGATGTAATTAATGATATCTATCATTAAAAAAAAATAATGTAAAACATGGTAAGTTTTTGCATATGGTTCATAAGGAATTATTTATTTATCACTGGAGAGAAAACCGATGGCCGATTAGTTGAAATAAAGAGGTTTCCGATACAAATTCGAATCCAAATTCGCCATCTATTTAGGAACAACCTGTAACTTTTTTCTCTTGCATATTAGGGTAGTAAAATCTAAAACATGTTTTAAGTAACAGTTCCTGAAAATGTCATCTTTTTGGAGTGAAGGGAAAAGAAATAGCTGAAAATTCAAGACGAAAAACAGTTTTTTGTGAATAACTCAGAAAATATCCACTTTAGGGCAAGGGTGTGATGCATACACTCACATTATTTTTTAACGTAGATTCAATATCTGCCATAAAAAAATGGGGTTCTAATTTGAAAAAATTGATTTTTCACAATTTTGTCATCCCTAACTTTGAAAGCGATTTTTTCACCTCCTGTATCATGAATTGCGATTTCGAATTTTAAAGTGGATACATCAATCTTACATCTTGAAAAATCCCAAAAATGAAAATTTTCCATCCAAAAACCTCGAAGTTATTCTTGTTTCAGCGGAGCTCTATTTTCGATTTTTTTTTTCGAATTTTCCCGCTCAGAGAGAATTTTCCAACCAAAACTGAAAAATGTTACATCAAAATAAATTGAAATTTTCTAAGGAATCTATTTCTGCAATAAAAAAATGGTGTTCTAATTTGAAAAACGGAAGTTGACGTCATTTCCGGAAAAACCGGAGGTGCTCATGCCTTGAAAATATTTTAGATTTCATCAGCATCGTGAAATACTTATAAGTGCTGAATTTCATGAAAATACGTTCAGTAGTTTCCCGTATAAATATGGGTGAGGTTCCTCGTGAAAGACCCTGTATGTACGTACGATAATAATAACTAATAATACAAACAAATATTACAATTGACAAATTTACATTTCAAGGACTCTTTAATATGAGAGAATACTTTTTCGATCAGAAATTTCTTGATATTTTGCTCCATTATTTCGCTGATCATTGTTTCCAGCCGTTCAGCATCCGCTGTATTTTGCTATTCCTTTTTTTTCTTTTGGAAACTGAATTCTACAGTTTTCCGTTCCCTTCAACCCGCGTATGATTCGGAAGGTATTCTGACTCGGCAAGGAGTGATTCTCTTATCTTCATATATCATATTTTTTCGATGGTAAGCTTATTCTGGAGTGAAATAATCTGTAATTTCAAGAAACCAGTAAACGCTCAATGAAATTCTACGTTCAGGTCCTTGAGTTGACATGATGATAAGTCCAAACGTATGGACTATATGACGCGTCGGCTTTGTGCAACTTGGTATTTTCATTTCTACCAGTCCTATCCCGATGACAGCACAATAGCCTAATATTCGACCCAAAATCCAAAACTCATCAATAGTCAGATGGTCGAATATTCTATTCAATTCAGAGGATATAGCTAAGTGCCAATAGTGATATTCTTATTTTTAGACCTTCACTGATTAAAAAAAGTCTGCATCACAAAATAACCATTTTTTTTTGTTGGTTCTCCTTTGGTGATATCTATCATTTGATATTGATTTGATGGAATTCCATGTTTCTCATTGAGGTACGACCCCAAATGACATTATTTATTGACAAAGTCAGCGGTAGGAATGACCTTAAAGTTCAGCCACTAATCACAACTCCAAAGCTTCAGCGGCTGCAATTGGGCCACTAAGGATCTTCGGTGCGTTTTAATATCCACCGAACTACTTAATCGATATCTTCAGTAGATGTTTCTTATTCGCATTCATAACATTCAGGGTCTACTTCACACTCAACAGCACAACTTTCTGGTTCTAAAAAAATTGTAATGCCAAGATTCGCTAACTTCACGCAACCAAAGTTCAGAACAGTGCTCCCCTTCGGAACAAATCGTAAAACTCTTTCCGCTACGTGGCTCATCTACTCACACATACAGAAGTGCCTAGTGCATTAGTGCTTCAAGAATGAATTATTTCGTTTTCAGAATGGTTGGGGAAAGAGGCGAGTTTCAATTGAAGATATTACACCTCAGGAACTGTCCTTATTAGAAAATGAATCGCAATATGCTGATATGGAAAACTTTCCCGATTACAACGATGACGAAAAACGAAGCTGGAATCAATTAAACAATGGATGGGGCAAGAGGAATAAGTGGTCAGAATTCAGAGGTTAGTTCTGAATGTTATGTAGATATCTATTTGCTCATTCACTGATTACTCTGCTACACAATACAAATTAAATAGAAGCACTGACGTGAATATTGACGTAGTCAACGCACTCACTCATTTGGGTGTTGACGTCACCCAACGCAGCTTCAATCACAATGAATGTATTTTGCGACCTCATAGCTTAACTCCTTTCAAAAGTTTTTATGAACCATAAAACAGTAATTTTTTCATCAAATAGGTACTAGATTTTAATTCGATCTAATATGTATTCGAAAAAAATTCGAATGTATAAAACTACGCATCAATTGGGCCGAATCAACTCACTAACGTATTACTTCTTCTTTAGGATGATCCAAACCTATTGTACGAATATCAAGTCTATTTTTTTTTCTTGGTAGAGTAGGTTTGGAGCTGAATCATAAAATTTCAATTCAGGGTTGGTGAAATTCACTCAATGATTATAATAATCTGCTGCGCACGTACGTGAATATAAATCTGATTTTCAGTAGAAAAATAAATTAAATCTGAATACTATACTGCATTGTCCTAAGTTAATAGAATCATCGAAATAATGGTTAACAGTATTCAATGGCAAATTGTGAAAAGAGGAGGGTTCTCAAACCTTCCTCCGGAAATAATTGAAAACCCAGGAATTGAAATCCACAACAGATTTTAATACTGAGGCAATAATCTAAATACTGAATACACTACACAAACAACACCAATTTTAACTGAACCCCCACCCATCTTTAAACAGATGATTGTTTATAATGATACTTATTAATAAAAATATTTTTTTCTGGGTAGTTTCAACGAGAAATATAAACTCTGAGTAACTGTGGAAATATTAATATCAATGAAACTGTGCACAGCTTTTATAAATCACAATTCGTTCCCAGGCGTAAAAAATACTAAACAATTATATTCATTCGAAATTAAGAAGGTGTGAAAAGTTATAAGTTGATTCTTGATTTAAGCACAGTTGCAATGTTCGATCTATTGCCTTCGTCAACAGTATATCTCTTGATTGGATATTTGATTGTTTCAGTCTTTACTTCACGAAAATTCGTCTTGATATTGGTTTTAGTGAAACACTTTACATTCGCTCATATTTATTAACCAACACGTACAGATTGCAGAATACCATCTCTTCAAATCTTCCATTATCCCATAAATTAGCTGCATACAACATTATGTTATGAAGACTAGTTAACATACCTATGATACAGGAAAATTTTGATACAGAATTGAATATTATCGAACAAATTGCCGTTAATGATGAATTCGACCAATCAATTAAAGACCATCTATTCAAAAAAATTAAACAGAAGCGATAAATATATATAATAAGCGGAAATAAAGTGTTTCACTTCAATAAATATCTCTTGATTTGAATTGGAATGTCATCATAGGTGAATTTCATTCATGATTTGTTTCTTAATCGGGTATATAGGTTATGTCCATGGAATATCATCTCGAATAAAGTTAATTTTTCTATAAATCGTGAATCGATCTTCTTTTATGGCCACTATTTATTTTTTTCTTGAACAAATTTTCATTCCTCATTTCTCTTATTTCCTATCTTGATTGTGAATATTGAACGATAAAACGTGTGGGAATGCAAATACTTATCCCAATGGGCTGAAAAAGGAACCTAGGAGAGTCAGGAGATTCCACTGGTCTGGCAGCAGACCCAAAGGAAAGGAAAAAACGAATTTTTTTTTCTGTAAAATTTTCGTGCCTATCTGGTTGATGAAAAAACACTGGGACTACACTCAAAAGTACTCAATATCACTCTGGTTCAATATCACAGTAATACAGATGAAAATGGTGCGAAAATGTGGCGATAAGTCAGAAGATAGCTTTGGTTTATTCAGAACTTTCGCGGAGCATATGATGATGATATTAATGGCGGTTGACAGTCGAAGAGATTCGTGGTCGTTTTTATAATGCGGGACAAATTCTCGAAGTAACACACGAAGTGTTACTCATCACTCGTAGGTCTATTTGCAAGCAAAAGAGAAATATACCATATAAAATTCAAACTCAATCGAAAAAAAACTTGAAAGGCACCGACGTGAAGCCAGCACCTTTTAAGCGCTTGTTCAATTTCACGAAATCGGCTTCCATAATTAATCTCTTTACTCCTGGCCTAACCGGTGATCGTAAACACAATAAGTACCGAGAGAATCTGCTCACAGACTTAATAATTGTAGAGCAGGTTTGGAGTTTGATCACGAACGCCAAATTTTTGAAATCCATTCTGTGATCCCGCAGATAAATATACTCTTTCAATATATGATCAGATATCCAATTTTTCCAATTTTTATATAATTACTGTTGTTAAATAGTGACCTCAAGGTCTGTGCCAAACTTCATGGTAAGATTTGAGTTGTTTTAGAAAAATCAATTTTTCAACAAAAATCTCGAGGTTATGCATTGGCATTACTATTAAAGTGTTCTATGTTGACAACCTCATTTGTTTTCGAGAAATTGAGGAATTCATCTCCAAATTTGAACCAGCCAAGAAACCTGACATATTTTTTTCTATTTTCGCTGCTGATAAATAATTTTCATTGGATTCCGATGAAAGTTTTCCGAAAAAAAATCGATTTGTTCATAGTCGATACCGATCATTTTTTACTCGGAACTTAAAAATCACACACACTGGGCAGAACGACAACGCTTTTGTTCCCTAGAAAGAGCGTAATGAAGAAAAATACATTTTTGCTCAGTATGTTTTATAAAATTAAATAAATATCTGATCTAATTGAAATTTGAAACATTATTGTTGAATATTGACTTCAAAGTATGTGCCGAATGTCATAGGAATCTGATCTGATTGATAGTCTCTCGAAAGAAAATGTTTCCGAAAAATATACGTTTGAAATTTTTTTAACGGTTAGATAATTTCATAATTGTGAACAAGAAAACAAGATGCGTTGTTATTCTTCAGTTTATTACAAAGCTTCAATCTGATCGCATCAATTAATTTTGGTACGAACCTCAAAAATTCACATTGATATAGCTCCGAAACCTTTCTGCTGATTTCACCCATTAAGGAACTCAACCGAGACACTAGGTCTTTTCTGTAGAATGTTAGAGCACACACTGTCGGCCGAACACAATTGAATTTGATCACGGATTCTTCCTCAGGGAGTCCAACCTAATCGTTTAAGACCAATTTCGGCTTAAAAGTTGATAATTACAAACATTGTGATGGAACGATGCCAGGAAAACTGATTGGGATGAAACAAAGTTATTATTATTATTATTAAACTAGGTTACAGAGTTGAGGTATATTTATAACCCATAAATTCTAACTGAAAAATAATTGAAAAAAAAAACTGTAAAAAATAGAAACAAGTGAAATAAGTTAATTAAAATGATAAGCGGAAAGAAAGGGTATTCAGGAATCAAAACACTGGATCACATAATTCACATAACTCTACAAGAACGATGACATTACAACAAGCCAGCTGAACCACTCATGCAGTTCTATTCGATCTCCACATGTCAAGTCTATTCTTGAACGCATTGACCTATCCCTCATCCCCAATCTCGGCAGGAAGGCTGTTCCAATAGTTGAAGACACGGTTGCGTAGAAAGTTTTCTTGGCATCTGGTTCGAAAAACCTATCTATTCAGCTTGTACCGATGTCCACGTAGCTGATTCGCATTCAGCTCATACAGGTGGGACATACCGACGCCGAACCAGCCGTGCAATGCTCAATAAGTAACTATAGGCGGTTTCGCAATCTTGATCGGATTAACACGGGTAACTTATCCGGATCACTCAAATGACAGATGTTGAACGCTCTATCTTTCAATTGCGTGACCCGGGTAAGTTACCCGTGTTGATCCGATCAAGTTTCCGAAACCACCTATTCAGGTCTCCCCTTGAACGACTATCTAGTAGATTCTCTAACAATGTGGCGTCATCCGCCAACCACGGATGCCAAACTGGACCAGCAAATTCGAGTTTTGGTCGAATATACGACATATATATTTGGGAGATTTGCGACACACCACTTCCACGGAAAGAGTTTTGGACGACATGTTTGAAACGTTTGGCCTTATTAGTAATGTGCAATATATGTTCAGTCCACGATAGATCACTAGATATCACTACACCCAGATCCACGTGAGATGAACATCCGAGGTTTTCAACCCCCCAATGAAATACTTCAATTTTGGATTGTTATTACCTAAATGTGGAATTCGACATTTTGAAGGATTCAGTGGAATCAACCGCACCAACAAACTACCTTATCCAAGTCTTCCTGCAAGGTTTCATGGTTGTTAAGAGGACAATTAAAAAACTTGATATCATCTGCAAACAAAGCACTTTCCGACGTGAATTCATCAGCGAAATTGCTCACATACACCAAAAATAGCAAGGGTCCCAAAACTAAGCCTTAAAGAACGTCCCTGAGCACGCATCAAGGTTCTGATCTAGCAGCATCAACCTTGACCACAATTGACCTGTCAGTCAGGAAGTTCTCAATCCATTACAAAAGCAATCCTCGAATTCCAAAGTTGTCCAGCTTGTATGAAACAACAAGCGCGTAATAAACAGCAAACGACCAGAAAGAAAACGTGAAATCATCAATGTACCAGATATCAAGAATGCGGGCATTCGGAAACAGACTGCAACAGACCCTTTTTGTGTGTTGAATTTGGTCAATAGCATGAACTTGCACAAGACCGAAATCAACTCCAGCAAGATGTGCATTATGTGAAGGGAATCACTCATCCTACTCCTAATCTACAAACTTCTGACAAGACAAAGAACCACAAAAAACCTTCAGACAACCTGATTGGTCAAAAAACGATCCAGAAACAAGGTATGGAATGAATCATGCTCTTGCCAAAATAACAAACAAAATGAAAAGAATATCCGATGCCCAAGCACTCCAACGAACTTTGGTACAAGAAGAACATTTTTCTCAGTACCAACAAGCTTCCCCAGGAATCGGTATGATATCTTTTCTGGCAGAACTCGAACTCGATGGTGCAAATGATGAATCGGAACCAGAGTATTCTTAACCCTTTAACAACAATTGTCAATAAATGACGAATGACAGGGCTAATAAGTATTGCGTCATAAAACGTAAGCGGTCTTTTAAACCACAAAATGAAATATCAACTTTCATGAATATTCATGAAGGAGATACAATATTGATATCGGAAACTCATTTCACGAAGAGAACCATTTTCAGTCTTCTTTTGTGAAACACTCATTCTGCTAAACATCCTAATGGCTGCGCATAATGGGGCTCAGCTATTCTTATTTGTAAGAAACCTCGAACTCCATATGTTGCCCAATTTCATTACTGAAGTGAAGCAACGAATATCAGAGTATATACATCCACATGCATAAATCAGCCACCTATTTTCCGCGTCGACATAACATCACACAAAACAAATCTATGGAATTTTGGAGGAGCTATGATAATTAACAATAGGGGGAGAATAATATTGGAATAACAACTAAAAAGTGCAATCTGATGAAGACGATAGTGAACAGAAATCCAGACATAGCTTCTTCGGGGATACCAACTTACTGACCAACTGATCCAAACGAATTCCCAAACCTTCTCAACTTTTTCTTCACAAAAGGTATTGCAAACAGCTAGCTTCAAACGGAATCAACCCCGGGTCTGTCATCAGATCATCAAACTAGTGAAGCTAAGTACAATGGCTGAATTTTGGAAGACTTAACCTAGTCCGACAACACCTGAGACAAACTAAAACTCATTTGAAAATGTTGAATGAAAAAAACTCAAAGATCCTCAAAATTTCGGAACAGCCTCCAAATATGGTAGAAATAATTCAAGAAGCAGTATGCGATAGCACATCTACAGGGTGAGTCTTTGACCTTGCAGAATATTTTAACAGAAGATTCCTGGGGCCAAAAGAAACACTTTTTTGCCTCACCATTTTTCCCGATTCGGCTTGGTTCGTAAGATACAGACTGTTGAAAATCCATGAAAAATTTAATTTTCGATTATATCTCGCGAACGATCTCATCGAATGAGATGATTTTTGGAATATAGTTTTTTATTGATACGATGAATGTTCCTGGATTACAAAATTTCATCCACATCCTCCAGTTTCTTTAATATGACCATAACATTTCATAAAAAATGTCAAAAAGCACTGCCGTGAAGGCAGCAACTTTTGCGCGCATGTTCAATGTAGATGACCGCTTCAGCAACGAATTTGAACGTGCGCGCGTACCAAATTTCAGTTCGATACGATCATAAGTTCTGGAGGTATCGGGAAAAAATATGTCAAATTTCGAGGTTTTCTTCTCGATATCGTTGATTTTTTCGGTATTACTCGAGAAATACTGATTCAGTCCTGATTAAACTTCACAGCTAGTTTTAAGATGCTAAAAGACAACTTTATGCAAAATTTCGTGATAATCGTGTTATTAGAACAATTTGAAAAAAAAAAATTATATGATTTTCTCATCATATCATCCTCATTAAATTCTGTATGAAACTTCGAACTGTTATTTTCGATGAAGTAATGAATTTCAATTCGATCTGATCTGTATTTTTGGAAACATTGGAAAAATAAAATTTTGATTGGGTATATCTACGGAATCATTGGGCGGATTTTACCCATTCACGAATTCGACCTTCGTAATTAAGCCCCAAACCTACTCTACAAATATCGAGTTTCTAAGTCGTTTCTTCCGGAAGTTATTGTGTTTACGGTCAGCCTAACGGCCGACTGCGTAAACACAATAACTTCCGAAAGAAACAACTCAGAAACTCGATATTTGTAGAGAAGGTTTGGACCTCAATTACGAAGGCCGAATTCGTGAATGGGTAAAATCCACCCAATGATTCCGTAGATATACCCAATCAAAATTTTATTTTTCCAATATTTCCAAAAATACAGACCAGATCGAATTGAAATCCAGTACTTCATCGAAAATAACAGTTCGAAGTTTCATACAGAATTTAATGAGGATGATATGATGAAAAAATCATATAAATTTTTTTTTTCAAATTGTTCTAATAACCCGATTATCACGAAATTTTGCACAAAGTTGTCTTTCAGCATCTTAAAACTAGCTGTGAAGTTTAATCAGGACTGAATCAGTATTTCTCGAGTAATACCAAAAAAATCAACGATATCGAGAAGAAAACCTCGAAATTTGACATATTTTTTCCCGATATCTCCAAAACTTATGATCGTATCGAGCTGAAATTTGGTACACTGCTGTGAAATTAGAAGGTCAAAGTGTGAGTATAATTTTTTTTGGATATGATGAATGGTTTCCGAAAAAAAAATTTTTTTGTAAAAAAATTTCGAAAAAAATTTTTTTTTAAATTTATTGACAATATGATCTTGACGAAATTCGGCTCAAAGTTGCGCGTCGTTATACTCCACCAAACTGCCAAGTTTGAATCCAATCGCTCAAGTAGTTTCTGAAATAAAAAATAAATAACTTCAAAACTTCAAATGCCTATAACTCCGAAACTATTCGATCGATTTGGCCCATTAACGAACTTAACCGCGGCATTCCAATGCGCGACCTACCCTGAAAGTTTCAAGTCGCTAGCTCACTTCGTTCGACAGTTATCGTGTCTACGGCCGGCCGGCCGGCTGGCCGGCCGGACAGAATCGATTTTGACACCGGATTCATCATCAGTGAGTCCAACCTAGTCGATTGAGACCATTTTCGGCTCAATCATCCAAAATTACAGACATTTGATCAAAACGATAGCACGCTGTTCCCCTAGAACATGCGCGCAAAAATACCAGAAATTTAAAGAATCCAAGTTTTAAAGATAATTTGAATGCTATTCAACGAATTTTTGACCATTTTGAAAAGTAAAAGTATTCCTTATTTTTTTTCGTATGATGCGCCGTTTTCGAGTAATTTGAAATTCAAAAATGAAAAATATCTGTGAAATTCCGAGAATTGGGTACTTTGGCTGAATGCAACTCTGTTCAAAAAATTTACAGAATTCAATTTTTCCGCGTTGCCACGTCTAAAAGTTGAGAATGGAATCCTAGCATTTTTATTAGGAATGATTTGTAAGCGGAGTAGCCGACTTTGGCAAATTCATAATGGACGTAACCGTAAGAATCCCGCAACTCGAGCGTAAAAATCGAAGAGGAAACTACAAAATTCATAAGTACCAAAATCAAATAGTTGTCAGGATCCAAACGCTCCTCATTGTATACAGAAATCTCTTCAATCTGAATGAACTATCACATCTTGAAGTTATTTGTTTTCTATCCATACAATTCCAGTGATGTATTCATCAGGTTTTCCATACTATGATTATTATCACCAATACGAAATAAAAAGTTTCTCCAAAATAGGCTTCCATCCCAAAACTATATCTGTGTTATACAGGGGTGATTCGATCCTGAATCCATTTATGAGGCTTCCTTTTCAATTTCGAGCTAATTTGTGTAGTATAGTTGATTAACTTCTCACTTTTCCATGATAATGGGGATTCTTACTGGTTTGAATGCAATCTTTCTGCTGACCCAAATTTCTTGAAATTATGTACAGAACTTTGATAGTATCTATTTTAAGGTATTTTTCAAATGCACAATGCGCTTTCATAACATAACAACCCATGGTGGAAGAAAACCACGATGACATAACCTTAAAACCACGGAGCCACAGATTTATATAGTTCAGTCAGAATCATAGACTATACAAGTGTATACATAGAATTCGCATATTGTGTGTTGTTTTATTGCGAAGAGTTCTTTCTTTCTGTTCGTCAATTTGGCAACGTTTGTACGTTCATAGATAAATTAGGTACATCTGTTTTATTTATTTATGAAAATGAAAGTTTGAATGGGTTATGTCTGAATCTGATAATTCTTGGAGAAAATGAAATAAACAAAGAAAATTAATAATTACAAATGGAAGATGAATCTCAAAGCTTATATGAGTGATAGCTGGATGAATTCCCCATTATCGAAAATGAAACCAAGAGAAGAATATTCAACTTTTATCGCCCACGAAATTTGGAATACCTAACTTGTTTATTGTACTATAAATACAACTTTTCTCACCAACTGGAATGTAAAAAGTAAGTTGACGCTTGTTTTCATAACAGAGTTGCTCATTTCGAAGATTTGAATGGTATATCTTAGGCTTGGAAAAACTTCAGTGTTCAGGTTTCCAAGGGCGGCTAGCCTATTATGAAAATTTATAATGCCTATATCATTTTATCTAGGCCGAATCGGAAAAAATGGTAGAGGACAAATGTGTTTCTTTCAGCTTCAAGAATCTTCTGTTAAAATATTCAGCAAGGTCAAAGACTCACCCTTTATACACATACTGTAAGGAAGATGGAAAACTGAAATTACCTCTACACATTCGAGAACTGGTAACCGCTTAACGACAAGCGAGAGGAAGATGGCAGAGATTTCGTAATTCGGCAGATAGAACAGAATACAATTACCTTACCAAAAAAGAGCATAAAGTCTCGAATTCCAATACAATATAGAGAACATGTACAACAACGTTAATCATAACATCTGGTATGCTTAAAAACACTACAAGAGACCTATAAAGCGAAATAAATGGAGATAAATGGCAAATAGGCTAGCTCTAGTGAGGATAAATCAACACTGTTGGCAGCACATTTGTCACAAGTATTTACGCCAGATGATCCCCATTTATGTATTAATGATTGGGTCTTCATAAGATGTTGGCTGTCAAATGTTGCTTCCTGTTAAACCTTTCAAGCCAAAAGGAAGTTTTCAGGAAATGAAAATAATAAATGAGAGAGCATCTCGATTCGACCTTATAACATAGACTTGACGTAGAATTGTATAGACTCCTCACCAATCTTAGGAAAACTATTCGAGAAACTCATATACAAAAGATTTGAGAAAGATATAGAGATGAACAAACTTATACCCCATTATCAACTCGGTTTTAGGGAAACCACTCTGCAATTCATCAAATACATCGTGTAGTGAACACCATTGCACTACTCTATTCCTGGATTCATGTTAAGCGCTCGATAAGGTATGGCACAACGAACTTCTATTCAAATTGAAGGAACTGCTTCCCCATCCGTATTATCTAATCCTGAAATCCTATCTTACAGACCGACTCTTCGCCGTGAAATATGTTGATGCTTTATCAAGCCCAAGTTCAAGTTGAATAAAAACAGGTGTTCAACAATGAAGTATATTAGGACCACTGCTCTACCTACTCTGTGCATCTGACATTCCAGAAAATCCAAATATGTACCCTATAAGCCTCATTTTTGGATGATGCAGCGATTCTTATATCTCACGAAAATTGTGATAAATTACTTTCAAAAACCTCCAGGAACATCTGATTGAGTTGGGACAATTGCATTCAAAATGGTGACCCACTATCAACGAAACTGAGTCAGTACAAGTTACATTCACCAATGAAAGAAATATCTGCCGCCTGTTCGATTTTGCGATATTCAAGAACCAATTAAAACAGAAGCAAAATACCTTGGCTTTAATTTGGACCTACGCCAAATTTGGAAACTACATATGTCAGCCGAAAAAAAACAAAAAATGAAGATCCGACAAACGTATTGGATCATGGAAAGAAAATCCAAATTGTCCCTTCAAAATGAAAACCTCATCTGTAAGGCGATAATTAAACGGATATGGATCGAATTGAAATATATAAAAATACAGGCTCTCCAGTCCAAAATCAAAATACGTACCTACAACTAAATACCAACCTTGAAGGACAAGACAAGAGCCTCATGGATCAACTGTAACAAATTTAGTGAAAGGAGACTACAGAAAACTTCAGCAATTGACTTGAGTTAAAGTATTCTTCGAAGAATCAAAACAGTTTGATGACTTCTTCATGTCAATTAATATATCCACACAATCACTAAATACTTAAGAATAATAAATTGAATATTTCAATAAACGTGAGAAAAAAAAGTATTCTTCATACAGTTCAAATCTTGCAAATAGTGGAGAATAATGACCAGAAACTTTATGAATAATATCTGAGTATTAGATTTCAGATTTTCTATCTTTTTCCCATTTTTTTCTCGATATCTCGGAAAGATTGTACTTACAATGGAATTCAAACTTCAAAGTTAGTTTTTCGACGTGCAAATTCATGTAATATTTCGCGACGATCGAATCGCTAGTGTTTCACTATAAACCGGACCAACATTTATAGACGACTATATGACATTGAAAAATACATTTTTACCTTATGACATACTAGCTGCCCGGCCCGGTTTCACACGGGAGGTGTAACTAAAGAAAAACACTAAGATAAAATATATTATGTAGTAAAAAATACACCCAAATGTCTAAATTATACTTTATTGCAATGCCCTATAATGTACAATATTTTTGGGTTTTCCTTCTTGACAGAAAACAAATAGAGCGATAGATTACCAACTCTCGAGCCGGGATATACAACTGCCCATGCGAAAAAATGGTCAATTCAAGGTTTATTCCACAAACCTGTAAGGATTAACTTTCTGATTTACCTATTTATTGTCATTGCAAATGGAAGTTGCACTAGAAACTGGACACGCTTAAATTCATTAGGAAAATCAGATAGCATTAGTGGAATCCTCGGAATAAGGACATCCTCACCTTTGAACTTTCCTATGATAATAGTACCTTCTATCAAGTTTGTAAAAACTCTTTTAACAGAAAGTCTAGTTCCATTACACAATTTTGGCTGATTAAGGTTGCGTAGCATAATAATTACTGAGCCAACTTTCAGCTGCAAATTATGTACACAATTTTTCTAAAGATATCAATACCTCATTATGTATCTCAGCACTAATTTCTAGTTCTGGAATTGCTGTTGTTGATCGTACTCGATGCAAAATGTCTTCAGTCATATGGTCTGTGTATTTGTCCCACTAATGATGAGGGTTCGATGGATAGCATGTTGAAATTATAATGGCAAAAAGTGACAGTATTTGGTATGAAGTAGAAGAAATAACAGCCTCGGAGCGTGTATGATCATAAAGTATATCATCCTCTAATAAATGTAAACGTTGACAGGATTCTCGATATGTTGCGCATATTTCACCATCGATGGTTCGCAAATATTCGAAGGAAGTTGGTCCACGAACATTCAGCAATGATAAACGCAAGTAAAAACATTCTTCATTGCTCGGGTGAATTGTGTAAATGCGCCCCAATGTTTTTGCAAATGAATCTCTTATGCATGTCTCGAAAAAGCTTGTCAGCGTTGTGGCTGGTGAAATAAACTCGTTGTCTATTCTCTAAATGGGCGGCTAAATGAACTACAGTGGGATAACGTTCATGTATGGCAAATGAAGAAATTCTCCAAATAGATTCATTACTGCTAACATATCTTCCCATCTGATATTGTGACACATCATCGTTACTATTTGGAGCTGTAATACCAAAAACAGCCATGCCTTTCGTGACGTACTTGCCAACATATTTAATAGATTTTACTAAATTAAAGTACTCAACATTGCAATGTGCCTTGAATGTTTTTGATAGCAGCGGCGAATATGGAACAACCCAGGTGTTGTTGACTACAACATCCTTATTCTTAACTTTCAACGCTATTGTTCTACCGCCATCTTCAACAGAGCGACGACGGTACATGGGGTAACCATCATTACCTGTTATTGTCTCTTCAAATAAAGCACGTGGATAACGTTTGGAGCATTTGTTGTCAATCATGCATGGAGATTCACGATTGTGTTCACCACACGGTCCATGTATCATGTTTTTTATCACTATTTCATGCAATTATGGATCTACATCTGGATCAGGAATTTCTGCACTGATGATTGAGTCGATTTCATTGGGTCTGATTTTTTCAGTCATCCACAGGAGAATGTGAGCATGAGGCAACCTGTAACGTATGTCAGAGTGGACACTCTGTATAATTATTAAAAGACGAGCAAGGTCCATAGAACCTCGCATCATCCATAAAACGTGCTCAGATAGATTGCCTACTGATATTGAATTCCCACGTCTGTTATCATAATATGCTTGTAAACAAACTCGTCAAAACATATATAATATTTTGTTATTGTATTATGAAAACAGTGTGAGTGTGAGTAAGAACACGAAGCGGAGAATCCATTGATGGGTCCGCCGTAGTAATGACCCATAGTAATTAAACCCTCTACGAGATCTACGAGTATTATTTCCAAACCCTCTCCTGTACATTCCAACTGGACGAACCAACCCCTTGACAGGGAACACCACATGGCGATCCTGCCAGTTAACTAAAACACCACATGGCGATCCTGCCAGTTGACTGAATGTCAGAAGATTTCCAGAATGCAGTGAGAGGGCGAGATGATTTTTTTTTCGATGGTATGTGATTCCAACATATTTCCATTCTATGGTACCATGGGTTCCAGCGATCCCTAGCCAGAAGATGAAGATGGTTGTCCTGGGAATGATCCTGTTCCTTAATTGGTGTAGAATTGAAATTCCTTAATTGGGGTAAGAAGAACAAGGCGTGAATTGGAATCAGAAGATGCCATGATGACTGGTGGAATATCACATAAATGTTCCTTCAGAGAAGCCGTAGAAGCCATTGAAGTGATTAAGGTGAAAAAAAAACCCAGTAAGACTTTCAATCTTTGGTGATATAACGATAATTTTTTTTGATGAGGGTTCTATTGCTATCATAAGTTTTTTTTTTATCCATTAGTGATTATCCAACGGATTTTAATTCGATGAATTACGTGAATGATAATTAAGTTAGGAATTAGCCGCAACCAAATTTTCTCCAGCAAAAATTACTAATTCAATTTCAACAATTTTTTTTTCTCTCTTGTAACAGAGATATAGTAAGCATGGGTAAGAAATTGTATTTGATTACTACTGCCTCCTTATTGCCAGGTGTAGATAGCAATAAGGAATCGATTAATCAATTTATCGATGCAGTTAGATTGTCCAGTGAAAAATTGCTAATCGGAAAGGAAAATATTTTCGGATCATTTTTTTTCCAAAATTAAATCGAACTAAAATGTGAAATTTCCTTCAAAAAAGAGTAACCAGAGAGAAAGAATTTTTATAGGAAGCAAAATTTCGAATCAGCGAAATTAAATGAAGTGCAAGGTCAACGTCGGTTCATCGCAGTCTTGATGTAAACAATAATAATTCTCACGATGAGCGTAATACGCAGAGAACCCAACAAACTTTTATGCGGTCGAACAATTTTTTTTCATGCCTAATGAGACTTCATTTTTCAATTATTTGAACATTAATGCATTTGAATTATGTAATTATGAAGTAGGGCAGAATTAGGTGAATGTTTCAATAGATAGATATCACTAGTGCATAATTGCAGAATATTGCCGATGGCAAGAGGATTGATCTCCCTGTTGTAGTCGAAGTTTTGAATCATGCAGTAAAAAGTATTGTGTTAGGGTAAATTTCAGAAAAAGTATTTCGTAATTTGAATAATCAACATTCAGTTCAGTACAATGAGAATGTGAATAATGTGAATTCACAAGTTATTTTCATTAACCAGAATATCCGATCAGCGTACGACTTAGGTACATCGTTGAGGAAACTGGAAAAATTATGCGCAGAAAATAACATTTTAGAATAATTGTACTTATTCAAGCTAGCTAGCAATATGAATTTATGAATATGTTGTCAAATTATAAGAACGAAATCTTAGGAAATTCCCTCAAAGACGAACATTGTTAAAGACGCGAAACGAGTGAAAGGTTAAGAATTGAGACGCAGTTTATTTTCTTTCAAAATTAAGTAATGAAATATAGTTTACTGACCAAGGCACAGAATTTTTATCAAAAATTTTTAGTGAATCGTGTAAGTTCAGCTAAAGAAAGTAATATTTGAAGCAATTGGATTCTTTATTAGGGCGTTAGGAATAGCAATACCGTGATATCTTCAACTCTCTATTCCTCTTATGAATTTTTTGGTAAACTAAGTAGAATTATCCGAGTTGATCCAATTTACAATTTCGATATTAGCTACCCTATTGATTTAAAGTTTAGATTACAGAATGCATGGAAGGATGCTAAAGAAAAATTGGTAGAGGCAAAAATATTAAAACCTTCAAAAAACTTATGAATATCAACTATGAAGAAGTTGATTTGAATTGTATAATTTTAGAATTCGGTAAATAGGTGTAAATATAGTATAAGGAATATGTAAATAAAAGATTAGGTGAAAAAGTTACATATCACATAATCAAATTGTAGATTTAAGACCAAATAAGTTATGATATGTATATAAGTTAAATTAGATAAACATTCAATAAATCGTAACTTTAGATGTAAGAGAATTTGAGACTGATGTAAATACGTAATTAGTAAGATTGACATCAATCAATCAATCAATCAATATAAAAATAGTTTATAAGATAGATGTTAATCAAAAATTTTTTTAGCTTACGTAGAAAAATTTTTTTTCTCAAAGAGGGAAGGTGTAACGTATGTCAGAGTGGACACTCTGTATAATTATTAAAAGACGAGCAAGGTCCATAGAACCTCGCATCATCCATAAAACGTGCTCAGATAGATTGCCTACTGATATTGAATTCCCACGTCTGTTATCATAATATGCTTGTAAACAAACTCGTCAAAACATATATAATATTTTGTTATTGTATTATGAAAACAGTGTGAGTGTGAGTAAGAACACGAAGCGGAGAATCCATTGATGGGTCCGCCGTAGTAATGACCCATAGTAATTAAACCCTTTACGAGATCTACGAGTGTTATTTCCAAACCCTCTCCTGTACATTCCAACTGGACGAACCAACCCCTTGACAGGGAACACCACATGGCGATCCTGCCAGTTAACTAAAACACCACATACCCCCTTTTTTGCCACTCTACCGAATACATCCAACATCGTACATCTCCAAAAACATGATATCTTACAATTAAATCCATTAGGGCTTTGAGTTTTTGCTTGAATACTCATGCTGTGATGTCATGACGATGATTGGATGACTGACCAGGCAATAGCAAATCAGGCTTCCCACATATGTTGCTGGTAAAATAGTAAGTCGACCGACATTATTTCCATTTCCATCTGCGTTCATGGCATCGCGCACAAATGAATATAATCTTCTGAACGCAACTTTCTCTGATTCAAACGTATATATGTTAGACGTTCCGTTTCAATTTTGACATACATATCAACAGCGAACTGATGGAACAATCGGCGGCATTTCAAATTATGGTTGTCCTCCTTCTGTCGAATCATGAAACGATATGCATAAAAATTCATCGAGCTGACCTTCTTGTTTGTTTCCTGACCTGTAAGAGAATAATCAACATTAATAAGGAATTGAAACATAGAATTTTTGAAACAACATTACTCTGACGAAATGGTGGTAAGAACTATGAAAATATAGTAGAAAATAATACAGGGTGCACAAATCTTAGGACCTTATTCTCTGAAGATGTCTTATTGAAAAGCATTCTTACTATATTCTTTCATAATATGACTTATCAATACTCACCAGTCGCTGGGTTAATCATCTTGATAAAAATTAGGTTTTCCATCTTCTCCCCGGCAGAATATTAGTGGATATTGTAAAGCATCATACATACGATGTGTTTCACTGATACGTCTGAGGTTGCCACCATCATGTCGTTGAATTACAATGTCGCGAGACTCCATATTTTCTCCAACTACCACAATAGCAACTTCATTTAACGTTGGTGCATTGAAACGTCTCTAATGTTCTCCGGCCGGCCTTTAATCTGCTCTGATTACTAATTTATCTTCGTCAGATCATTTCTTAGGCTGTTTCGAACAATTGTACCAATTGATTATGTTCATGCAAAAGTTGTTGCAATTGCACGATGATTTCTCGTCTAAATTCTCAGAATTTCCAAGGAAATAAATCTGGAGAAATTTGTAATCACCATCAACTGGTGGTAACAATGCTGCTGCACAATGGTGAATTTGTCCTTGAATCTGTTGAAATAAATTAGAAAAGTTTCGTTAATGAGTCTTAACAGAATTTTCATGTTTGCAGGTAATGTTATAATCAATGTGTAATATGTTTGTTTGATATAGAAAATGAAATTGGGTTGAAACCTCGTTCCTCAATTATGGTTGAACCAAAAGATGTCATTTGGAACACACTATTGTAATGCGGAATATTCTGCAGAAAATGTTTTGATAGAGGTTCTTGTCCTGAAAGTAACGAATTCACAGGTTCTGGTGGCGTTGTCAATGGTTCCGAAATGAAACATTATATTGCCAGCATAATCGACTGTGGGTTCATATCTAAATGCCAAACGTTCAAAGTTGATGTTTTCATTTGATACTATATTTTCTTGTACCTCGCCTGAGATCGATAGTATGGATTCATCCGAAGCTGAGACAGATCTTGCTTGAGAGCCTCTCATTCTGTTGTCCAATCGCTGATTTGAAAGTCGTCTTGCGTTACGCGTCCGCCGACCAATATTTGGACGCCTCATTGATGGCATTTTTATAAATGATAATGAGTAACACAAACACACAACACAACGATCAATATCAATCACAATGCTATTAAAAACTTTCAGGAAACACGATTCACTGTAAATAACAATACCACAGGTGGTTTGTTTATGTAAATGCAGTAACCTAACAACCTAAGTGTCGAACGTCAAAGTGTCAAAGTACTCTATGATTGCTCGCTTTGTCGAATACTTTATACTTACGTTTAATAGAGTTCTATGGTTGGAGGAAAAAGGAAGGCTTTGTTCTTTTTTCCGTGCATTTCTTTCGGAATTATTCCGTTATACAAACCTAGACCTGAGAATAAGGAACACAACAAAAAAAAACTATCCAATTTGGTGCAGTCGTTTGAACGTAGTGCTTGTTCAAAATATCGATAGACCATAGATCCTTTTTTATTTATATAGATACCCCATTTACGAAGCTGCTTAATGTCAACTTAGAGCAATATTCTAATAACTGTGATGAGTTATGCGTGACCTTTGAAATAACGGTTTTTGGTCACATCTTCGTATTTTTTGGTGGTCAATTTAATTGTGGTTTAGAATTCTGGAAAAATAAAATTTCAAAATGGCGAAAACCTGCAAAGTAGGAATTTTTGTTTTCCAAAATTCAAACTCAACTTTTTTCAGGTCTACAGTCAGAAAAAAATTCCACCCAAAATTGTTGGAATCTGGGTCGAATTAACCTTTATTCTGAACACTGCTGTGAAAACAGAATGAAAAAATATCTATTTGTTTCCATTTTGTTGCCTTCCGAAGATTCCGCTCCGAGCACTTAAATAATTTTTATTTAAAAGCTGGTGATTTTACGGAGGACAAAATTTTGCCTCCAAAGGACCTAGCTATAAATATACACTAATCAAAAAAAAATTTCCCGAAAAAACTTTGGTGGGAATCGAACTCGCTCCACTTTCGGACAGTAGAGTAACGTTACCTTCTTGTATATAAGGATATGTATGAATTGGATTTATTCTGATCATAATAATATCCGTTACCAAGCAACGGTAATTCATCGAATTTGAGCCTGTGAAAAAAGTAAGATTTTCACCAAACTTCTGTTGAAAATTTTTTTTTGATAAATTCGTATTTCTATCCAGGGCATTCTGGAGGCCCATGAGCACAATTTCGGCATCTGGAAGGTCACCAGTTTTAAAAAGAAATTAAATAGGTACTCCGAGCGAAATCTTTGGTAGCCTAAAAAAAGGAAACCAAATGATATTTTTTTATTCTATTTCACAGCAGTATTCAGATGTAGGTGTACTAACCTTGAGAGATTTCAAAATTCGGTGAATTTTTTTCTTCACTGTAGACATGTAAAAAAAAGTTGAGTTGAAGTCAAGACTGAAATAATTCAATACAAACAGTATTTTGTTGACCATTTTTATCAGATATCCGAACACAGAAATCTGAAGACTCTAACTATAACTAGATGCACTTTCTGTGTAAAGCTCGATTCTTTCGAAGTATACATAAAGTATTAAGTAGTGTATTATAGACAACAAATTTTTTCAAAACAATGCTGATATAAATACAATCTTTTTTCTTTCTATAGGAGCTTGGGGCAAACGTGGGCCTGATCCAGCATGGAATAACCTCAAAGGAATTTGGGGAAAGAGAAATTACAACGACAAAGTCCTTTTCTGAGCAGTTGGGCTTAGGGCAGAGATGAGTTTTTAAGTTCCGAATAATTTTTTCATCACTATAGATTCAATAATTCATGTACCCATCATGAGTCGAAATAAAGTATTATTGTGCTCTTACCAAGCTAGTTTTCTATTTTTGGGAACATTTGTAATCATGGAAATGTAATCATTGAAGTTCAAATTGTACGGATTTATGTGGAGAAACCAAATACATATATTGTAAGCAGTAGACTATTGTTTGATTTAGTGTGGAAAAATTCCTCCAAGGCACTCACCTGAAGGAAGAGCTTTCACGGGCCTTCTTAAGTTCAAATCCATTTTCTTGGGAAATTGTGCATGCGCCTTCTCAAGATCTGGGATGATAGAATTCTGAATGCATGTATCCACGAAATTATAAGACGAAGTTTTTCCCTTCAGGAATTCGACTTCAGCTCTTTGCAGACCGATGGTAAATGAAAAAACCCTCGAAAAACATCTCAAGGGCCACCGGACGTTAATCGAAGATTTGATTTGATGATCGTGAATCGTTAATTCCCGATTGACTTAGATTAATGAGCATAACATTTGGTGTTGAGCAACCGATGAAGCACTTGATTTTCCGATTTACCGTGATCAACGCTTTGTGAAACTGTCCGTAGATATTTGTAGAGAAATATTTCCAAAAACAGAAATTTAGTAGCAATATTTTGTAAAAATCATATTTACAGAACCATCAAGCCAATGTAACATAATTATGAATTCTACAACCTTCGTTATCAAGTCCCACGGTGCCTTCTCTATAAATACAGGGTCTTTCACGAGGAACCTCACCCATATTTATACGGGAAACTACTGAACGTATTTTCATGAAATTCAGCACTTATAAGTATTTCACGATGCTGATGAAATCTAAAATATTTTCAAGGCATGAGCACCTCCGGTTTATCCGGAAATGACATCAACTTCCGTTTTTCAAATTAGAACACCATTTTTTTATTGCAGAAATAGATTCCTTAGAAAATTTCATTTCATTTTGATGTAACATTTTTCAGTTTTGGTTGGAAAATTCTCTCTGAGCGGGAAAATTCGAAAAAAAAATCGAAAATAGAGCTCCGCTGAAACAAGAATAACTTTGAGGTTTTTGGATGGAAAATTTTCATTTTCGGGATTTTTCAAGATGTAAGATTGATGTAAATTCAAGACGAAAAACAGTTTTTTGTGAATAACTCAGAAAATATCCATTTTAGGGCAAGGGTGTGATGCATACACTCACATTATTTTTTAACGTAGATTCAATATCTGCCATAAAAAAATGGAGTTCTAATTTGAAAAAATTGATTTTTCACGATTTTGTCATCCCTAACTTTGAAAGCGATTTTTTCACCCCCTGTATCATGAATCGCGATTTCGATTTTCAAAGTGGATACATCAATCTTACATCTTGAAAAATCCCGAAAATGAAAATTTTCCATCCAAAAACCTCAAAGTTATTCTTGTTTCAGCGGAGCTCTATTTTCGATTTTTTTTTCGAATTTTCCCGCTCAGAGAGAATTTTCCAACCAAAACTGAAAAATGTTACATCAAAATAAATTGAAATTTTCTAAGGAATCTATTTCTGCAATAAAAAAATGATGTTCTAATTTGAAAAACGGAAGTTGATGTCATTTCCGGATAAACCGGAGGTGCTCATGCCTTGAAAATATTTTAGATTTCATCAGCATCGTGAAATACTTATAAGTGCTGAATTTCATGAAAATACGTTCAGTAGTTTCCCGTATAAATATGGGTGAGGTTCCTCGTGAAAGACCCTGTATAGATATTCTATTTAATTCCTTCAGAAATCACTGTATTTACACTGTCTTCGAAATTGTGGACTGAGATCACAATAACTTCCGAAGGCAATAACTAAAAGGCTCACAAATAGAAGGGCAGATTTGAAAATTGAAAATTAGAGAAGCACGGACCTGAGGTCAGGAGCTTTTACGCGCCTATTCAAATTCGTTGCCAAAGCACCTGTCACCTGGTCACCTAGTGACCCCATCAAACGCACATATTCCTGAAAATATTGAAAAAATGAAATTTTGAATGGATTGGTACCTTAATCTAAGGAATCATTTGGCGAATTTTACAATCCACGAATTCGACCATCGTAATTAAACAGAAAACCCACTTTATAAATATCGAGCCGTTTCTTCAGGAAGTTATTGTGATTAGAACCGCCCTTACCGCGGATAGTAAATAACATATCTTTCAGAACAATCTATTTGGGGACTTGATACTTCTAATGTATATTTGCAGTTTAATTACGGCGGCCGCATTTGCGAATTTTTAAGATCTATCTGATGGTTGGGCATTAAAATTTAACTCCAATATTTTCGAAACAATAAATTGTATCGAATCAATATCCAGTTCTCCAATTCAAATGGCAGCTTGAAGATTCATGCAGAATTTCGTGAGGATAATATGATTATTATACCGCCATCCACGAAGTATTCGAAAAAATGTTGAAATGATTTTTTATTGATCTAATTGAAAGATCATCACGAAACTTTGTACAAATTTACTGATCAAACTGATATTTTGAAGACTTTTGCTGAATAGCGGCTAAATTACTCTGAAATCTGATGAAGTTTTCTTGAAAAATTCTCTGCATGTACGACCCTTGGAAAAGGAGTTCAGATTTAATCGCGTTAGTTGTTCTTGAGTTGAGTTCACGAAATTTCTCATAATTCTTCTCCACTATCTCCAAAAATAAACAACTTATCCAACTGAAATTTGTAGCACTCTTGCTGAATAATTACTTGAAAGTCTGTGCCAAATATTATTGCATTCTGATTAATGGTTTCCGAAAACCAATTTTTGTCAACAAAGAGTTTTTCACATTTTTTACCATTATGATCCTCAAGACATTTTCCGTAATGTTGAGGGACAGTTTTTCACCACTAGCTACAAAATTTCAATCTGAACTTCTTGAGATATTGGGGAAGTATATTCAACATTTCGAATAAAAGCAAAATTTAACATACTTTTTTCCATGAATGGATATCGGATAAAATTGAAATTAGAAATATTGTTGGTCAGTATCGACTTCGAGGTCTGTACCAAATTTCAATGAAATATTATCAGTAGTCCCCGAAAAAAAATTTTCAACGTAAACGACGAAAATTTTCGAGTAACAATTTGAAAAAAAATTTCGTACGACTATATCCATACGAAATTTTGTATCATGTAGCATGTATAAATTCACCAACTAACTACAAAGCGTCAATCGGATGGCATCTACATATCTTGCGATATATAACCTCGAAATTTCAATTAATACCGAAATATGATTTTTTTTTCTTCATCTCCGATAATAAATAGCTAATCACATTGAAATTCGAAATTTTGTTGTTCACTATTGACCTCAAAGTATATGCCAAATTTCATAGAAATCTGTTCGATAGTCTCCAGGAAAAAATGTTTCAACAGAATGTGGAAAAAATCAAAGCACTCAGTTGCGCGTTGGTATTTTTCATATGATTACGAAGTTTTAGTTTGTTTGCATCAGTACTTCTTGAGATATTGCGGAAATAACGTTAAAATCACAAAGATCATCGAAATTCGGCATATCTTTTTTATATCACCGAAAGTATATATCGGATCGAATTGAAACCTTGAACATAATTGTTGGATACTTATTCTAAGGTTCGGTTGAACCTGATCAACAGTTTCCGAGAAAAAAAGATTTTTCAACAAAAATTCGGAAAAATTTTCGAAAAAACATTTTTTTGAATTCAGTCAGTACCTAATTCACACGAAACTTCAGTTGCGCGTTGGTATCCTAGAACTATCTGCAAAGTTTCAATCTTATCGAATCAGAACCCCCTAAAACTCCGAAACTATTTTACCGATTTCACCCATTAACGAACCTTACCGATATATTTGGATTTCAAACCTAATCTGTCAATAAGGTTTTCTTCTTCGAGAGTTAGAGCACATACGGATAGACGGACAGAATTGAGTTTGACCACGGATTCTTCTTCAGGAAGTTCAACTCCATCGTTCAAGACCATTTTCGGTCAAAATCCGAAAATAACACACATTGTGACGAAATGATCACGCACTGTTCCCCAGAACAAGCACGTGAAAACGGAGCTATGAGTCATGAATATATGAAACTCTCCTGAAAACTCCTCAATTCCGAATATTATATAATAGTCCCGTCAATTGACACATCCGAGGTTACAAAAATTACCAGGTGCCTTAATTGGTTTGATTGTTCAAAAAACCATTTTAAATGAAATCTGATCCTATCGATCCGACACGGGTAAAAATTTTTACTCGCGGTCAAAGGTCAAAATGGGTCTTACGCGATTTTCAGCAAAGCGGTAAGTTTCATTTTAAAATAAGCTCATATCAAATTGTAGATCAGATAAAATTACCTATCAAAAATACCTCAATATTTCTTTTCCTAAGAGCCATCGTTTTTGAAATACAACGATTCAAAAAGGCGGAATAGTTGTAATCTTCATGATATGCTAGCGTTTCTACGCCACCTTCGAGGTAGTGTAATCAAACACACACACACACACACACATCTGATCAATCTGCAATTTGCTGGACTGTTGCTGAATATTAACTGAATCGTGTGTGCCAAATTCATCGAGATTTGAGTTTCCGAAAAAAAAGTTGAAATCAAAGAGTTGCCCCCCAGAACAAACACATAAATATGATAGGAAAAAATAAAACAACCAGTTCTCATTCAACGAAATACGAGGTAAACAAAGAAGCAAATGAAATGCGACATGTATTATATTTCAGTCCACAATTTTCGTTTCTTCTTCCAGATTCTTCTGCTGTCAATAACTTCGAAAAAAAGGCTTCATCTTCATTATTCATTCGGTCCAGATTCATGATGGAAGGACTGAAACAAAAATATCATTAACATCAACAAATTTGGTTTGTAATGGAATACCTAAGCATCCAGTCATACTATTTCGAATTCTTTGCAATATTTCAATGTTATCATTATGAGTTGCATTTTCGGTATCATGAATAACTGATAATTTTGTTTTATTACATTCCAGTTCAACTCAGGAAAATGTCCCTAAGAAATTGTTGATGTGAAAACCTGATTATTATTGACTTCCAAATGTCCATTTCCAAAAAACTATAAACCCAACCAAACCTAAGCTATTGCACACCATAATGATTTTCTGTGTGGGGTTATTTATAAAACTCCTGCAAACATATGGAGCAAAATGATATATTTCCGCATGGGGTTACATTTTTGCCCAGGAATTCCATTTCAGCATCCGAAAAATATTGATACCATTCAAACTCTATCATAGAAGATAGGAAGATGTTACTGCTAAGAACTTCGAATGAACGTCTTTCATTTAATTAGGTAAGGTAGAGTGATTCAGTAAAAAGCAACAATAAAGTTATACAACAAATGCCATCGGCACGCTGCTCGAGACTCAAGGTTGATACGTTCCGTTACCTTACCGTTTCGTCCTTTTTTGTAAGGGGTAAATAAATTGATGTATATACACTAACCTACCCCTTCCTGTCTCCATGACATTTTTCACAGGAAATTCGACAAGTTGACATGTAATGCTGAGAAATAAACTGGAAAATTCAGGTTATCACTATGATATTACAAATCCTTGACTTTCGACATATGATTCAGAAGTATGCGAATGCACAAGTAACATGAGAATAAACAGCATCATGAAAAGATCTCAATGGATATTTCCCCTTATCTACCCCACTATGCTTTGTACTCGTTCGGAATGAAGTAAAAATAAGGCAAGAACTCTATTCGCTCTCGAGCCGATGTTTCGATTCATACGAAAGCTTCCTTAGGGCTTCGAAGAAGTACAAAAACAAAAGACTATAAGCCACAATTAAACACGAGACAGAAGCTACAACTTAACCTTTAACTGGCAGGGGCCGCCCCAGTTTCTTAGTTTTAATTAATCGGCTAATTGCAGGTTATCCTGCCAATCAAAACTTAGTTCAAGAATGTTGCTGACTGAATTCATCATGAATCCAACACACAAAGACAACACCAACAAAGCAAACGTAAAGACGCAAAAAGACGTTCCTTGACCCAGTGAACAGCAGCTCTAAACACGACCACACCTAAGCTCGGAATGAAGTCGCTAAAATTCCGAGGCCCTGGGCCCTGCTGTAGCTTGGAATTGATAGAGGTCATTCGACAGCATTCGCTGTGGTTGTTTGTTGCTATGAGCGTTGCGGCCAGCCAGGTTGTGAGGCCGCGGAACTCGCGCGCCCGAGATAAATTTTCGATACTCCCGCGGTCAATAACTACGTATCTGTTGGGGGCGGATTGAAAGATCGTTAGAAATAACTGATATTTGTGTTTTTTTTTGGAATATCATCCAATAGTTGCTGTGTCATAATGAAATATTGATTATTTTGAAAAAGATTGATTGTGTCGTACGACAATATAAATTTTGAGGGCCTTATTGAACAACCGCCACTGACATGCAAATACACATATGAATAAAGTAATTATACAATTGAATTCTGGAGGCCAGAGTTCGGTTTTTCCAAAAAAGTTTCTTGGTGCAAATGGTTGAAAAAAAATTGTGAGAATGCGCAATGTTGCCACTTTTCGATATTCAAGAATTTTCGGGAAAATAAAACTTAAATGGAGTGAAAAATGGAAAAATAAGTTACATTGCGCATTTTCACTGAAGAATCAAGTACATCCCAAAAAAAAGTTTCAAAAAATTGAAATCAAATTAACTCCTGAATGTATCCCTAATCGTTAATCTGGTGGTAATGATGCAACCTCTTACTCCCTATCTATTTATTTAAACTTTACAATTAAAATTGCTATTTACAAACACAAATTTAGGTACAGTGAATCTGAGATCCGGGATTCGAAGAAGCACTTATCTTAATAGTAAAGGATCCGACGGTATGATCCTCCAAAATAAAGTTATTATGCAGGTAGTCCAGTTTCAAGAGATTCCATCCAGTGCAGAAGTCCAGAATTAAGATATTTCAGCAATAATTAGCTTCGGCGTAAAGGTATTCCAGCCATGATCAGCTCCAGTACTAAGATAATCCAGTAATAATTGCCTCTAGTACTAAGATGATCCAGTTAAACCTTGGGTCCGGTAGTAGGATATTCAAATGGGCATTAGTCCCAGTAAAAAGATAATCCAGCAGTCGATAGCTCGGAGAAAAGACGGTCCAGTGGGAGACAGCCCCGGTACGAAGATGATTCAGTGGGCGATAGCCCCGGTACAAAGATGTCTCAGTGGGCGATAGCCCCGGTACAAAGATGATTCAGTGGGCGATAGCCCCGGTACAAAGACTGCAAATTTAAAAACTATAAGATAGTGCTTGTAACACGTGATCTCATTCCCAGCGACTCTAGACGTTATTGAAACAATTTACAAGTTAATAAATATGAGATGAAATATCTAGAACTCAGGAATAAGAGCACGTTATTCGATAATAAGAATGAGATAAGAAATCAAATGCACAATATCATACAAAGGAAAATGATAAGCTGTGTAACCCGCATGGAATGAAATAAATCAGAAATCACAATTTGGCATTCACAAAAGCAAAAAATATTTGTCGGGATATACGTAGTACTTACCGCCTTTTGAATAGACGTCTTATAAGAAACAATAAAACTTCAAAATTCCACGATGTTAATGGATTACGAAGTTCGTTAATTCGCTAAACTCTAGCAAGGTGTTGAATCTCCAACTTCTTACGCAGCAAAAGAAAGAACTTTCCATCGGCTAGACCGAATTGGAAGGGTCGCGCATGCGAAACACACACTCAACTGTCAAAGCGATGAGCGTTCTTTAGCGACCGATCATATAATTTCAGTAAGGCGTTTTTGCTTGCGATTGGAATTGAAATTATTAGTATGACGTATTTTCGCGATGGAAACTGAAATCGACAGTGGAGCGTTTTGTAACGTTACAAAATACTCACTGAAGCTTGCAGAACGACACCCTGTTTTCTACTATAAATGTCGACATTTCTGCGAATCTTAATATTTCAGGATGCAACGTTGAAGCAGGTAGACTGCGTTCACCTTGAGATATTAATGAGGTTCGATGGAACTTGAATGTGGCTGTGTTGCCTAGCCGTAATCAAGCATCACGTGTAACGTTACAAAACGCTCCACTGCCGATTTCAGTTTCAATCGCGAAAATACGTCATACTATTAATTTCAATTCCGATCTCAAGCAAAAACGCCTTACTGAGATTATACGATCGGTCGCTAAAAAACGCACTTCGCTTTGACAGTTGAGTGTGTGTTTCGCATGCGTGACCCTAATTCGGTCTAGCCGATGGAAAGTTCTTCCTTTTTCGTGCATAAGAATTTGGAGAGTAAACACCTTGCTAGAGTTTAACGAATAAACGAACTTCGTAATCCATTAACATCGTGGAATTTTGAAGTTTTATTGTTTCTTATAAGACGTCTATTCAAAAGGCGGTAAGTACTACGTATATCCCGACCAATATTTTTGCTTTTGTGAATGCCAAATTGTGATTTCTGATTATTTTCATTCCATGCAGGTTACACCGCTTAACATTTTCCTTTGTATGATATTGTGCATTTGATTTCTTATCTCATTCTTATTATCGAATAACGTGCTCTTATTCCTGAGTTCTAGATATTTCATCTCGTATTTATTAACTTGTAAATTGTTTCAATAACGTCTAGAGTCGTTGGGAATGAGATCACGTGTTACAAGCACTATCTTATAGTTTTTAAATTTGCAGTCTTTGTACCGGGGCTACTGCTCACTACATCATCTTTGTACCGGGGCTGTTGGCCACTGAAACATCTTTGTACCGGGGCTACCGCTCACTAAATCATCTTTATACCGGGGCTGTTGCCCACTGAATTATCTTTTTACTGGGACTAATGCCCATTTGAACATTCTACTACCGGACCCAGAGTCTGACTGGATCATCTTAATACTAGAAGCAATCATTACTGGATTATCTTAATACTGGAGCTGATTATGACTGGAATACCTTTATTCCGAAGCTAATTATTACTGGAACATCTTAATTCTGGACTTTATTCTGGTTGGAATCTCTTGAAACTAGACTACCTGCATAGTACCTGTATTTTGGAGGATCATACCACCGGATCCTTACTTTTAAGATAAGTGCCTCTTCGAATCGCGGATCTCAGATTCATTGTACCTGATTTTGTGTTTGTAAATAGTAATTTTTAATTGTAAAGTTGAAATAAATAGATAGGGAGTAAGAGGTTGCATCATTACCACCAGATTAACGAATGGGGATACATTCAGGAGTTAATTTGATTTCACTGGCGCAGGTAACGTGGGGCCACGAGTAACTTTTTTTTTGAGTAACATTTTTTCCCTGAGTGTGTCTTTTTCGTTTTTCTGGTGGTGAAGATGACTTCGTTGTGAGTCTGAGTTCCGAGGTCGAATGTTTGATATTACTTTTTTTCAACTTTTACCTTATCATTATCTTATATTGGTGTTGTCTGAATAACTGAATCATGAATCCCGATAACTTTAAGTCCCACGAATTGAAATATGTACTTCATTCTCGATACCTTTATTGCTTGAGAGGCCTGGTTGATGGTAGGCTTAGTTTTTGGAACCATCATACGCTTGGGAAGTTGACCATCGACTATCTGATGGGTCAAAGCAATTATTGTCTTCGGTTTATTCGTGAACAATTGTAGTGTGTTCGTGTGATAGTGATTTGTTGTTTGTAGTATGTCTGTCTAGCAAGGTGTATGAAAGTTTCGCATCCACCAAAAATGAATTATTCTATTTCTTATTATGTGTGACAAAAGCAGTGATGATTCAGGATGGAGGTGATGATTTGTCGTTTTTTTATGTCCCTTATACCTTCCCTCCTTTCCTATCGTGATGCAAGTGTCCCCCCTGTTGATACGGATAATATATTTTATCTTATCTTTTATCGTGTCTAATGACAATTTATCTTATGCCGGTTGGCAAATACCGTATCTTTTGTGTCTCGGACACCTATCGTATCTATGCCTGTGGGCAATATCTTTTAATATTTTGAAGTGCAGAGCGGCTATGCAGTGTCTTGATTGAAAATTTAGCGTAGTTAGCGATTTACTTTGAAGCTCTCTTTAATCTGTGAGTCTCACAACGTATCTTAATATTTTGAAGTTAAGAGCGGCTATGCAGTATCTTGATTGAAAATTTAGCGTAGTTAGCGATTTACTTTGAAGTTGTCTTTGATCTGTGAGTCTCATAGAGATTATTTTTCTTGCATTTTTGGATGCAGTTATTGTTTGTACCTGCGGGCGGACACTTCCCTTACCTGTAGTTTGTATCTATCCCTATTACCTATTTCCTATTATCTAATCCCTATTACCTATTATCTATCCCTATTACCTATTTCTATTACCTATTTCCGCTTCCTTATATCGAACCTATTTTGCGATTTGTAATCGCTGGCGCCCAATCTTATCTTTGTTTTCATACGTATTTCCGGGGTTGTTTTTCTAATTTATTCTCTACTTTCAATATTTTCGAATGTTAGGAATCACTTTCTAGGAGAGGCTGGGTTGGGAAGTGATCTCTTGATATTATTAGTTAGATCATCTACACATACACATTCAACATCTTCTGTGTGATAAGTTAGCTTTAAATACCTCTTGATATTATTGGTTACATCATGTTCACATACATCTTTAACATCTTCAGTGAGATTAATTAATTAGCTTCAAATTTCGAGCTTTGAAAACCACCTCGGGATATGTTCAATAGTACCTTGCCTGATAATTTTTTTTTCTTCTCGATTCCTTCCTTCCCTTCCATAATTTCATAACAGTTTTGTTTTTTTTTATCTGCATCGTGCCACTTGTTGGACTTCATTGCTCCGGAGAGAAACATCTTTACCTTGACTACTGCTGACTACCGTTTATAACTTTATCGATTTTGAGTACCTCAGTCTGGATGATTTCGGGATTTGATTCGTGTAGACTACCTTACCTGTCGATAAGTCGATATCTATCTTTTCTTATATCTACACGTTTTCACTCCTGACTTTGTCTACCGACCTCTCTACCTATATAACGATTTTTACCTAACGTTTTTCTCAACTTGGCATCAGCTTGTGTTCGCACAGGGTGTAGCAAGTGTCTCTTATCTTACCTTGCTATCGACTTTGTCGATTATTACCGATTTTGACTTCTTCACTAGGTGATTTCGATGTTTGATTCGTGTGGATATTGTTTACAGTAACCATACGCATCATCCTTCGATTTTCATCTGTGAATTTACCGATTTAGACCGTTTTTCTTTTCTTTTACTTTACCGGATTTGACATCGTCTTGTGCTCGCTGAAACCGACACAGAATGATGGGAGTTTTTTGTGGTTTTGGTCTCTAATCCATAAACCTCCATGCCCTGGCCATTCAGTTTTGTCTCGAACTGAGTGGTTCTTTTTTTATTTGCGAAGGCTATGATGACTACGTTCGGAGCTTCTATGCCGTTTTCTTTTTATTTGAGACTTATATTTTTTCTCAATCCCGATTAGATCGGAATTTTCTTTCGAGAATAAAATTTTTTGAGTCATTGACGTCGGTTGATGTTTGGGCATGTGCGACGTTTAGTCGGTCGACAGCGTGTGCTCCGCAACGCTCTCGACCCTTTTCCATTGGAAATGGCCTTCAGTGTCTAAACGGCGCTTTTAACTTTTTCAATTGTGTCGTTTATCTTTGTTACAGGTAGTTGCGTTCAGGTTTGATTGGATCGTCGAGTATACGAGGATTTTGCTTATCTGGATTGCGCTTAATCGCACTGCTCGGCTTGGGCGACGAACAACTGTCGACCCATTGCTGGTTCTACAAATTTCCAATTTTTTTTTGAGTTTTGATCTCTCTTTGTTTGCCTATGAACTTCATGTAAATTTATGATTCAGTTATGCTGTGTGACCTGCAAGATTAATTTCCCTTTCACCCATTTGACTTAACTTTCAATTTGGCATTTAACGTTAAAGAACTTTATTTTCCTCATAGTAATTATTCTATTTTTCAAAATTAATCGAAACCTATTGGCTTTACATCCTTCTAAAAAAATTTCTTCAAAATTTTTTTTCCTGGTAAGTGGTGTGTGTAACGTTACAAAACGCTCCACTGCCGATTTCAGTTTCAATCGCGAAAATACGTCATACTATTAATTTCAATTCCGATCTCAAGCAAAAACGCCTTACTGAGATTATACGATCGGTCGCTAAAAAACGCACTTCGCTTTGACAGTTGAGTGTGTGTTTCGCATGCGTGACCCTAATTCGGTCTAGCCGATGGAAAGTTCTTCCTTTTTCGTGCATAAGAATTTGGAGAGTAAACACCTTGCTAGAGTTTAACGAATAAACGAACTTCGTAATCCATTAACATCGTGGAATTTTGAAGTTTTATTGTTTCTTATAAGACGTCTATTCAAAAGGCGGTAAGTACTACGTATATCCCGACCAATATTTTTGCTTTTGTGAATGCCAAATTGTGATTTCTGATTATTTTCATTCCATGCAGGTTACACCGCTTAACATTTTCCTTTGTATGATATTGTGCATTTGATTTCTTATCTCATTCTTATTATCGAATAACGTGCTCTTATTCCTGAGTTCTAGATATTTCATCTCGTATTTATTAACTTGTAAATTGTTTCAATAACGTCTAGAGTCGTTGGGAATGAGATCACGTGTTACAAGCACTATCTTATAGTTTTTAAATTTGCAGTCTTTGTACCGGGGCTACTGCTCACTACATCATCTTTGTACCGGGGCTGTTGGCCACTGAAACATCTTTGTACCGGGGCTACCGCTCACTAAATCATCTTTATACCGGGGCTGTTGCCCACTGAATTATCTTTTTACTGGGACTAATGCCCATTTGAACATTCTACTACCGGACCCAGAGTCTGACTGGATCATCTTAATACTAGAAGCAATCATTACTGGATTATCTTAATACTGGAGCTGATTATGACTGGAATACCTTTATTCCGAAGCTAATTATTACTGGAACATCTTAATTCTGGACTTTATTCTGGTTGGAATCTCTTGAAACTAGACTACCTGCATAGTACCTGTATTTTGGAGGATCATACCACCGGATCCTTACTTTTAAGATAAGTGCCTCTTCGAATCGCGGATCTCAGATTCATTGTACCTGATTTTGTGTTTGTAAATAGTAATTTTTAATTGTAAAGTTGAAATAAATAGATAGGGAGTAAGAGGTTGCATCATTACCACCAGATTAACGAATGGGGATACATTCAGGAGTTAATTTGATTTCACACGTAGTATTGTTTGCTCCTAACGAATATGTAAAACCCTGCCCAATGCATGGCTTAACGGTTTCTATAGGGGCTATTGTTTGTTCTTCACATGTAACAGTTGTCAATAAATAGTACATTAGATTGTAGTGGATATCACTCTTACTAGATGAAGAAATTTATTATTATTTATGATTATTGTGAATCTGAAACGGGCAAAAGAAATATACACATCTATATGAATTATAATGAACTGTAAGCTATGCTGTTGACAATTTCTCTTATTCTTTCCATACGGTGCTGTGTGGAGTTTTTTCGGGGGTCTTCCCGTAAGATCTCTTTCATTGCATTAGGTTCTCAATGATAATAATAATGTTTATTTCAAGAGCCAATACTTTACATATCAAAAATTCATTAATTGCATAGAATACACTATATTGAAGAAGAAATCGTGACATCAATGAAACAAACAGATAACAAATATTCTCGAAGGTGAACTACCGCAGAATTTAACCTTGGGAGAAAATTAAAAAAGAGTATTCTCAAGTTCCTAGGGTTTTGGTCTCACTTCCACAAGTTTCAAGCAGACAGCAGATTACGAGCAACACGTAAGAACTGATGATTTTAGGGATACTGACTTGGCAAATTGCAGGTGTTTTTATGTCGATTATACTGACAATGAAATGTCTTGTTTAACTCAGGATCCAACTTTTCATTTTTTTCTTGAAAGCACTCATGATAGCAGGCATTTTCAAAACTTGAGAAATATCTTTTTAAACTCGAGGTGCCAGGAACTGGAGGGATCTCTGTCCATTTGTTCCGCTTATGGGCGGCAATAGAATGAGTTGTCCTCTATTTCCTGTATCACGTCCATGTTCATTAAAACTAGCAGACATGATGTGAAAGTTGGAGAAAATGCGGCATAGTTGCTGAAAGGAACAAAAGCAGTCTTGTCTACATTTAATGTCAAAACTCTGGATCGTAGGTACTCTCAGCAATCATCTTCAATTCTTGGCATGTCTCGGCCCCCAGGAATACTGCAGTATCAGCTGCAAACGAAATTATACTCGATGTCGTCACAAATCCAAATAGGGAATTCGCGTATGATGAAATAGAATTGCACTTGAAATAGTACCTTGGGGAACCCCAGTAGTAACAGCCATGAAAGAGCTCAACGAATCTTCAACTCGAACGCACTAAACGCTTCCGGTCAAGAAGCTCCCAAACCAATTCAGTGTTGACCCGACAAAAGCATAGTCCTCCAGTGTTCTGAGCAACTCCTCATGATCGACCGAATCGCATGCCTTTTTTATATCGAGAAATATGTATAAGCATGGTTGGGACCTGTACAAACAGTCATATATCAGCGATGTTAGGTCTGCTATAGCGTCCTGCGTTGAAATTCCCCTTTGAAATACATACTGCCGATTACTTATGGTTTTTTTTGGGGACAACAAGATTATAAGGTATATAGGACGGTAATTATCCATAAGATGTCTATTTCCAGACTTAAGTAGATTTAGGCACTTCCGGGAATGGTCCATTCTTAAATGAGAGATTTATAATGGCTTCACTATATTCGGGCCAATATGCTTTAAGGTTGTTGAAGGTATTCCATCCAATCCAGGTTCTTCGTGTGTGTGTCGTGTGATTTCAACTGATTTATCATTTCCAAAATCTGTGCCCCATTAGTCAGCTCTAGTATCAGTTTTGAGCCATTCTTTAGGTTGGGTACTTTCTCGGCGTTTGTTGGCCTATTTTTCATTTCATCCATAAGCCTAGGCCCAATAGGTGAAAAATAACTGTTGAAAGCTTCAGCAACTTGCGCCGCCTCAGTTATCTGCACTGAGCTATCTACATTGACAACGATCTTTGGGTTGTCATTCTTTTTATTCGATATCACCTGCCTCAGTTCTCTAGAATCCCCTGAGTTCTTCGATATTTATCTCTTGTAGAAGTCCATCTTCGTTATTCTTATTAGTTTTTCTAATTAGTTTTTGTATTGTTTTCACCTTTCAATCATGTTTGGGTCTGTTTTCTTCTCGATTTATCTCAAAATTCCTGAGGTCATCCAATCTTTTCTCTACTTTATGACCTTGATAGAGAACTTACTTATTTCCATCAGTTGTCTCAGTCTGTTAATGAATACTTTGGTAGCCACATCCGCATCGTCTCCTCCATGAGTCGCTGTCCACGGTTCCCTTTTTAATGCCTCGTTCAATTCTGGGTATTTAATATTTTTTTAGACTCTAGGATTTGTCGCTCGTTCGCAGATTGATTTGGTTAATCAACAACAACAGGTTACTGGTCGGTGATGTCAACCCGTAAAGTCAAAGAAAAAACTTGTTCTCTTTGTATAATAGTTTTAAAAAATATGTGATGAATACAGGTGCCTCTTTGTGATCGGGTCACCGAGTAACCGCCGAAAGAAGTGCCTGCTCACTAAGTATATTCTGATCTTGTCGAATGCTATTCTCATCGGAAAAAATCCATATTGGTATCGCCTACGAACCAACTAACATAACTCGTCATTTTAACATCATTGAACAACTGAGTCAAACTTTCATTGAAAACATCTTTTACAGTTTCCTCCCAGAAATACTCTCAACACTCAGAAAACTGAGTACATTCACAGTATGAACTCTATGATTGCAACCTATCATTCAAAATTCCCGAATTGTTGAAGTGTGTGATAGCATACATTATTAATTTGTATCGAAATAGAATGAGAGAAAGAAAGAAAATATTGTGACAAGTACGTCCCTGTGTGTGCGAGAAAGTTCCCGAGAGCTCCAGACGTCTATGAGTCATTCGCCTGTAACTGGAACACTCTGGTAAATTCTAGCAATCGCTAGAAGTTCCACGATGAATATAAGGCCAGGCGCGGAGCAGCATAGGGACTAATTCAGCAGAGTTATTCGTAGCGGAAAGTGATCAGTGAAAATAAATAGTGTGGAAATAAATTGTGCATAGATTTTGAAAGAATAAGTTGTTTAGTTATAGAACAGTAGTGTGTAAATTAGTGTAAATAAATAGTCTAATTATTCTGAATGTTTTGATAAACTAAGAAAACGTTACATTGGTGTCAGGTGTGGGGTTCTACATCGCTCGGATTGAGTACATAAACTCTATTGATTGAAATTTATGCCAGTGACCACAAGACTTCAGAAAGCAATGGAGACGCAGGCGATAATGAAATTGTTGAGTAAGATGAATGAGAACATGGATGAACTGGAAAATAAGGCAAAAGAAAATTCACAGAAAATGGAAGAAAATTCTCAGAAAATCAATGAGAAAATGGAAGAAAATTATCAGAATAGCAATGAATTCGTGAGTCAATTTGCAAGTTAATTGGATGAGAAAATGGAAATCATGAAAGAAAAATTCGGTAAAGTTGACGAAAAATTTGACGAAGTTTATGTGAAAGTGAATGAGAAATTTTATGAAGTTTATGAAAAAATTGATGGAAAGTTTGATGAAGTTTATGAAAAAGTTGATGGAAAATTTGACGAAGTTGACGAAAAATTTGATGAAGCTAGCGGAAAAATTGAAGAAATAACAGGATTAATTGAACTGCATTCTAAAATAATACAGTCCCTGAAAAGAATGTCAATGGAAAAAGATTATCTGCCTTCATCACCCTAAAGCATAATGAAAACGGAAAATAACAGCGAAAGTGGTAAAATGAAGATCAAGCCTCCAACAGTCGATGGAAAAGTGCCCTGGTCGACATATCAGAAACAGTTTGAAACTGCTGCGCTGGCAAACAGTTGGAGCGATAAATAAAAAGCCACAGCATTAATAATAGCTCTACGAGGAGAGGCACTCAACATTCTGCAAATGATTCCGGAGAGCCCACAAGCCTGTTATGAAGTTCTAACATCGAAACTTCAGATGAGATATGGTGATGCTCATCTACAACAATTTTATCATGCCCAAATAAGGAACCGGGTGCAGAAAACAGGAAAAAATCTCCAGGAGTTCGAAGCCGATGTGGCTAGATTAGTCAGGCTGGCTTACCCAACTGCTCCAAACAGCTTCCTTGAACAGCTGTCAATCCAAACCTTTGTAGATGGAATCGAGGACTGTGAAATACAACAAGCCTGGCACTGCAATGAAAGTGGGCATATCAAGCGAAACTGCCCCAGAATTGAAAAAGAGCAACAGCAGGAAAACTGAAAAGGGTCGGTGATAAGGGGCATAAATCGACCCAAACCAAAAATGCCCCTTAAGTGATAATCCGAGAAATCATGTCCACGGATTCATCAAGCATACTTGTTCCCGGAAAGATAAATGATCGAAATATGAAAATTTTGGTAGACACTGGATGGACCAGAACAATTGTGCGTCTAGAAGTAGCTGAAAATTTTGAGATTCGTCCAGTTAAGATCAGACTTCGAACTGCGTCTGGACAGGACACACCAACTTATGGATCGGTCGTCTCCACTATTGAATTGGGAAGCACAACGGAGAGGCACGAAGTTCTAGTAGCTGAAATCACGAAGGAAGTTATCCTGGGATTGGTCCTCGTTAAGAAACTTGGATGCCAACTGGATATGAAGAGTGATGTTCTTCGACTGGGAAATGAAGAGATCCCATTCAATGATGTGGATGACAAGATATATCGAACTCGATTGACCGAGGACATCACGTTGCCAGGTCGAACTGAAAGCATAGTGATTGGTAGATGTGATGATGTCACTAGAAATGGCTGCGTTGAAGTAATCGAGCCCTTGAGCTACTGACTGTTACTCAGGAAAACACTGGTGAGGTTAAGAGATAGCATTCCCATCCGATTACTGAATATGAATACGTTTCCAGTCACCCTGAAAAAGAACACTTTTATTGGACACGGAGTACCAGTGTACCATATTTCTGATGGGATAGGTACTGCAGGAGTCTCGCAGAGGCAGAAGAATACTGAAGAGCTGATGACCCTCCTCACCTCAAAATGTCAAGATCTTGAACGTTATGAACTAGCTGAAGTGAGAAAACTGATTGAGAAATTCTCCGACGTGTTTGCCAGTGACGAAAGAACAGGGAAGACCGATATACCGATATTGTGCAGCATAAAATCAATACTGGTGATGCACAACCCATACGACAACATCCTAGAAGTCTTCCTCTGGCAAAAAGAGAAGAGGCTGAACGGATTATTGAAGACATGGCGAGAGAAGGTGTCATTGAACCATCCAATAGCCCCTGGACGTCGCCTGTAGTGTTTGTGAAGAAAAAGGATGTGTCCACCAGGTTCTGTGTAGACTATAGGCAGCTCAATCAAGTTGAGAAGAAGGACAGCTATCCCTTACCGAGAATTGATGATACACTGGATACACTCTCGGGATCACGTTGGTTTTCCACCTTGGATTTGAAGAGTGGGTATTGGCAGATTGGCTTAGATCCAAGAGAAAACTGCCTTAAGTTTTGGAACGGGCCTGTGGCAATTTAAAGTGATGCCCTTCGGTTTATGCGAAGCTCCCGCTGCATTTGAGCGTTCAATGGAGACTATATTGAGAGGGCTCTCCTGGAAGACTTGCCTGGTGTACTTAGATGACGTGATAGTAGTGGGAAAATCATTCCAAGATAACCTACACCAACTATCCGAGGTTTTCCAGCGACTTCGTGAAGCTAACCTTAAGTTGATGCAATTTATTTAGAACATAGGTGAAATATTGAGGACACGCAGTTTCTCAAGGGGGCGTGAAAGTTGACCCGGACAAGATCAAAGCAGTACAGGAATGGCCTATACCGAGAGGCAAGGAGTGAATTGCGAAGTTTCTTAGGCTTATGCACCTATCATAGAAGATTCGTATCTGGATTCGCAAACGTTGCCAAACCTCCAATAAAATTAACAGAGGATGGACAGGAGTACATATGGACCTATGATTGCGCTGAAGCTTTCGCACAGCTGAATAAGGCTCTAGTCACAGCTCCAGTTTTAAGCTACGCAAGAGCTGAAGGGAAGTTTGTGCTCGACACGGATGCTAGTAATTCAGCCATCGGGGGTGTTCTATCACAAGTACAGGACGGACAAGAAAGAGTCATAGGGTATTTCAGCAAGGTCTTGTCAAACCCAGAACCGAATTACTGCGTGACCAGAAGAGCAATCAAGTCCGTAGAACACTTCTACAAATATTTGTACGGAAGGAAATTTCTGTTGAGAACGGACCATGCTGCTTTGAAATGGCTCCTGAACTTCAAGAACCCGGAAGGACAAGTGGCCATATGGATCGAAAGACTGCAAGAATATGACTTCGATACCGAACATAGAACGAGAGCAACCCATCGCAATGACGATGCGTTATCAAGAAGACCTTGCCCCGAGAATTGCAGCCATTGCTCACGCGTGAAAGACAAAGCCGATTTGAAACGAACTACAGTAATTAAAGATGATTGGCTACCCCAAGAAATTCAACGAGCACAAGAAGAGGATTCAGACTTGAAAGTGATCCTGAGTTGGAAGAAGAGTGGTAGACGACCTACTTGGGAAGAAATATCCAGTCAAAATGTTAAGTCGTATTGGGCACAACGGGAAACGTTGAAGATCGATAAATGTCTTCTGATCCTTTGTAGGTAGAATGACGATGGATCTGAGCAGAGGTGCCAGTTGATTGTGCCGATGAGTCGAGTGACAGACGTTTTGACCAGATTACATAATGGAACTTCGGGTGAACATTTTGGCATTACTAAGACGCTAGATGAAGTCAGGCAGCGGTTTTATTGGATAAACTGCAAGAAAGATGTTAAAGACTTGTGTAGAACATGTAAAGCTTGTTCTGCTGCTAACGGCCCTTATGGCAAAGGAAAGGCTCCAATAAAGCAATATAACGTCGGATCTCCTATGGAACCAGTAGCTATCGACATCGCGGGCCCCTTTCCCGAAACAGATCACGGGAACAAGTACATTTTGGTAGCGATGGACTATTTTACCAAATGGGTGGAAGCGTACGGTATTCCTAATCAAGAGGCGAGTACGGTTGCTGATAAGTTGTTCAAAGAATTCTTCTGCAGATTTGGAATACCTCTAGACCTGCATTGTGATCAAGGCCGAAATTTCGAGTCGACGTTATTCCAAAAAGTTTGTGGAAAATTTGGGATTAATAAGACAAGAACCCCACCTCTGCATCCCCAATCCGATGGCATGGTCGAACGAATGAATAGCACCGTGGGAAAACATCTAGCCAAAGTGGTCTCCTATCACCAGTGGGACTGGGATGAGTATTTGCATCTATTCACCATGGCATATAGATATTCGGTTCAAGAATCTACCAAGGAAACTCTAGCCAATATAATGTTTGGCCGAGAAATTAGACTACCTTGTGACCTAGAGTTTGGTTGTAAGCCTGGAGAAGATGTAGCCGGAGAGGACTACGTAAGTAAATTGAGGAGTAATCTAGATTGCATTCACTCAAGGTGCGCAATCGAATGCAACAAGCAAGTGATCGGATGAAAATGCGTTATGACATCAAGGCCATTGAAGGAGGGTTCACCGCAGGAGATCTGGTGTGATTGTGTAACCCGCAAAGAAAAAGAGGATTTTCTCCGAAGCTGCAGAGACAGTGGGAGGGACCGTATGAAGTTATGAAAAGGATAAAGGATGTAGTTTACCGGATACGGAAGCTTCCCAGAGGAAAACCGAAGGTCGTCCATTTCGACCGATTGGCTCCGTACGCGTCAACACAGGATGACGAAGAAGAAGTACGTCTCATCGAGGTTCCGGCGAAGGAAAATGACGATTTTCAGGAATTCATGAATAGCTATGGGGAAACACGAGTTGCACCGTGTGGCGTCACATAGGAAGTTCATCAAGACCTGTTTACAGTTCCCGAGGAATACTCCCTTGCTCATTATGTAGCAGCGGATCTAAGGATGAGTAGGGGAATAGCAAGAGTATTGAGAAATAAATTTGGACGTCAAGAGGAACTGATGAGAAAGCGGCCCAGAATAGAAAAATGCCTGAGACTGAAGTCAGAGGGTCGGTTCATTTATTAAGTAGTTACCAAACAGTACTCATATCAGAAGCCCACCTACCAGAATTTATGGACAGCACTGGCTTTAAAGAAGACCTTCAATGCTTTGGGATTGGGAAATAACTGTTCCCAAACTAGGTTGTGGACCGGATCAACTGAATTGGCGGGTTGTGCGAAGTATGCTTGAAGTCATCTTCCGAAGACAGGTATAGGGATTTTGGTATGCAATTTCAACCCAAAGCAAAACGGAAAGCACAGCAAAACCATAGACTGTTACTTCCATCAGAAGGGGTACTATGGAAATGGTGACGATTGCAGATTTCACCACGGTCCTCCGAGGAATTCATGGAATCTGTTCTAGGACAGAACAGGCTTAAGGAGGGGACAGTGTGACGAGTACGGCCCTGTCTGTGCGAGAAATTCCCGAAAGCTCAAGACGTCTATGAATCATTCGCCTGTAACTGGAGCACTCTGGTAAATTCTAGTAATCGCTAGAAGTTGCACGATATATATAAGGCCGAGCGCGGAGCAGCACAGGGACTAATTCAGCAGAGTTATTCGTAGCAGAAAGTGATGATTGAAAATAAATAGTGTGGAAATAAATTGTGCATAGACTTTGATTTAATAAGTTGTTTAGTTATAGAACAGTAGTGTGTAAATAAGTGTAAATAAATAGTCCAATTATTCTGAACGTTTTGATAGACTAAGAAATCGTTACAATATGATAATTCGTTCTATCTATCACACCGAAAACCTACTCTACAAATAACGAGTCGTTTCTTTCGATAAAGTTATTGTGATAACGGTCGGCCTTACTACCAATAGTGAAGAAAATAACTTTCGGAAGAATGTACTTAGAGACTTGATAATGGTAGAGTTGGCTGAATTCATTGAAACTGGCAATATTTATGTTTCTAGTCTATCAGTGAAATATTTGTTTCGAAAAGCACTGCCGTGAAGGCAGCAGCTTTTCCGTGCATGTTCAATGGGGATGACCGCTTCAGCAACGAATTTAAACATGCGCGCAAAAGCTGCTGCCTTCACGGCAGTGCTTTTCGAAACAAATATTTCACTGATAGACTAGAAACATAAATATTGCCAGTTTCAATGAATTCAGCCAACTCTACCATTATCAAGTCTCTAAGTACATTCTTCCGAAAGTTATTTTCTTCACTGTCAATACGATCTAATCTTTTTTTTTTGGAAATATTGGGAAAATAAAATTTTTAATGGTTTTATCTGAGAAATTCATGGGCGGATTCTAACCATTCACCAATTCGACCTTCGTAATTAAGCCCCAAACCTACTCTTCAAATGACAGCCGACCGTGAACACAATAACTTCCGAAAGAAGAAACTTAGAAACTCGATATTCGTAGAGAAGGTCTGGAACTTAATTACGAAGGCCGAATTCTTGAATGAGTAAAATCTACCCAATGACTCCTCAGATATACCCATCCAAAATTTTATTTTCCCAATATTTCCAAAAATACAGATTAGAAGAACTGGAATCCAGTACTTCATAGAAGAATGACAGATTGAAGGTTCATGCAGAATTTAATGAGAATAATATGAGGAGAAGTTCACAGAGTATTGAATATTTGAAAAAAAAATTTTCAATTTTTCTTTCAAATCGAAGTTATCTATCAGCATCTTCAAACTGTAGCTGCGGAAAATTATCCTGATTGAATCAGTATTCCATGAGTTATACGGAAAAAAACAATGATATCGAGAAGAAAACCATGAAATTTTACATATTTTTTTCCCAATATCTCCAAAACTAATAGCTGTATCGAATTGAAATTTGATACACCCCTGTGAAATATGGAGCCCAAAGTTTAACTGAATTTTTCTTCAATTGTGATGAACAGTTCGCGAAACAAATTTTTTTTCTGAAAAAATTTTGAAAAAAATTCGTAATATCTCAACAAAATTTCTCGGAAACTTGCACGTTGCTGGTCTCCAGCTAACTGCCAAGTTTTGATCCAATAGCCCCAGTAGTTCCCGAATGATCGGCAAAATAACGTCAAAACTGTAAAAGGTTCTAACCCCGAAACCTTTTGGCCGATTTCGCCCATTAACAAACTTTACCGTCGCATTTTGAAATGCAATTTTTCCGTACGACCGTAATCATGCCTATGGACGGCCAGCCGGCCGGACAGAATCGTTTTTGACAGAACATGCGCGCAAAAAGTGATGAAAAGCTTAATTCTCAGAATACCTTCCGAAAAATTTTAGTATTATCATTCCCACATGAGCATCCTGTAAGAGGTCTCAAATTTTTTCAACCTACTATCTATCTATCTATCCCAAAGATAGCTTCATGTAAAATTTCAACTTGAATCAAACACTTCATGAAACATGTGTCATGAGCTTTTGGACTTTATAGGAAACGTTTAAGCACAGCCGTCTTTAATGGACAAGCCAGGAAGATGCGAAATGTGGCAACGTCTATGATAGTCCCTAAACGGCCCGAACCCTTTGCATTTCGCTGCTTTTCTAGTAGTTTTTTCAGTAGTAGGTGGTGTATTGTTCGACGCGAATCTCGGTACAACAAGTGTTCGGAACTTCAAAATCAGTGCAATAATCAATAGAAGGTGCTTTTCATATTATCAAGTGTCGTGCTGTGAATAGTGATAGTGAATTTTCCTTTGGATTACTTTTTTTTTCTTGTGAGTATCGATTTGAGACCATATGTAGGCTATGCCGCTCATTCAATTTCGAAGAAACTTTCATGCAACGAGTGCATTTCATTGATAAGAGCAGAAAAGGGGTCGAAAATTAATAATGAATATTTTGACAATTTACAACGAAACGGTTTGTCAATAGCCACAGATTCTGTCAATTTCTTTTTCGTACGTATGTGTGCAATATTAGAATATATTTTAAATGATGAAGTGGTTTCATCGAAATTTTTGCAGAGTCGGGATCGAAAATGTATTTTATGTGAACTTACTGTTCATAGCATTGAATTGGACTTTTATTATTCAGAATTCATAGAAAATTGTAGTTGTGGTTTGAATTCGGAATTTATTCTGAATTCTTTATGTTCAATTTTCGCGAATTTACTCCTGAATAATTACTTCCAAAATAGAAATAATAACGTGATTGCTGAAAAAAATAAAAAGCGGAAAAATCTGGGAGATAGTAAAAATTCGCCACTGATGAAGAACAAAAAGTTAGAAACCATAATTCGATGATAACAACGTTTCATTGGCCCTAATCGAACGAATATCTTTTGTTAAGTTTTAGAATATACTTTAATTTTGAAAATTTCATTTAGGTTTATGTTATTTTGGCAAGAGATGGCCATACACCTTCCCGTGGTTCTTGCTGAACAATAAATTGAATAACAGCTTCAATGCATTACTCGAGTTTCAACGTCATTTCACGATTATGGAGAAGAAGTAAACGCTGCTATTCGATTTCTTGACCAAGTAGGGCATAATACTACTAGTTTTTCAGGTATTTTTCGGAAATGAAGTCATTTAGTTAGTTTGACGGCGTGAAAAGTGGAGCTTTGCATTCATATTCACGTACTACGCGTTCAAGCGGCCGGCCTCTCTGTTTCGTTTTCATGCGGCGTTGTCAAACTGTGTTCCAGGCTATTTCTAGAGACGGCTGTAGTTTAAGCATGTAGACCGGGTCCAGCGGCCTGACTTTGAGATATTAACGAGGTTTGATGACATTTAAATGTGGCTGTGTTACCTAACTGTAATTTACTACCACGTGGTATTGTTTTCCCTTAAGTGCAAATTTCTTGATGTGGAAATGACAATATTCCAGTAAAGGAAAGCATACCGATGTGTAAATGTGAACCGCTGTTTTAGTGTCTATACTGTTTTTGTAGGTTAAAGATCTGAATTGATTGCTCCTGTTGATGTGCTTCTGTTTGCCTTTTGTTGTTGCACTTTCTTGACAACTCATTGTCCAAATCAACATCCAAGTACTTTGCATTCATTCTAGCATGTATACTGGAGTTTGCTAAAAACAAGTTTGGGCGGTTCGGAGAGATCGTGTGATGGAATATCATGAACTGACATATTTCTAGATTTGTTTCAAGACTCAATGCTAGTAGATGCTATTAGTTGTTTATGTATAGTTTCTTTGGCTATTTAGTGATTAGTGATAGTTATTTTGTGACTTATTAGATTCGTGTCGTTAGTGAATTGCAGGGCATAGGTGTTTTTGCCGGAAGTCTCAGAATTATCACTGTAGATGTCATACAAATATACTTTACTGAATAGTGTTGCGAGTACTCAATTATACATTCTGTAGATATATTGTTCCGCAACATTTCAATGTCTTCAAAATTGAAACTGTGACCCAACATGATGCAATGTTCTATATGAGTAAATGGACAAGATTTTATTGGTTGATTTTTTGGTCCTTCTCGTATTCTTTGTCCAGATGAAAATTTCCATTTAACCGATGAAATAAGGAATTTCATAGACAACATAGCTTCGGTGTACAAAAAATAGTTTCGATTTTAGTTAAGTGAACATTTTTTCCAGTATCCTGAGAAAGCTTTTAAATAAAGCGAAGCGTCGGATTGAAAGCGTATCGAGTTCTTTTTTATTGATCATTTATTCCCAGTGAGAATAAAGCATAGTTCACACATTGAAAGGCCGTTAAGTGATTCTTAAAACCACAGTATATTGTCACCTCACACGTATGAAAGATGTGATGAAACAATTTTATGCGCACCACCTCTGCCAATCGCATGTAAATCCTCCCATTCATAGACTTCTAGTACAACGTATTAGATGACTAATACTTGTAACAAACTTTAGAAATTGGTGTGCTCTCGCCCTTGTTTTGGCGCCTCTACATAGTGTAAAAGAATTGATGTACCATATTCAAAGAGGTGATAGTACAGATCATTTTCAACAAAAAATGAGCTCATAACTTTCTACTCAAACCCCCAGATATTAATTCTTTTGTCTTTTTTGGGAAGTTCCCTACCCTGCTCCAAAAATGAGAGTATATCTCCGGAGCGACAAGACTTACGGCAATAAATGTGCCCTTAATCGAAAAAAGAACAAAATGCTACCTTTACCGTTTCCAGTTTCGCTCGATCAAACTCAACATGAACCAAAAGAACACAGTTTTAGTGGGAAATTTATCGCGAAGAAATCAGCATGAAATTTCATCCGCCATTTTCTCAAAACTGAGAAAGAGGTATTGATTTTGTAGTGGTGAAAGCTTTCCCCAAGTTTCGGATTCTCGAATATGTGGCACATTCAGCTAGGAAAAATTGCTAACGTTGGAAAACTGAGATTACCCACTTATGTTCTAATAATTGCATGCAGAGTTTCAAGTAACAATGGATGTTGTAGTAAATTCTTCTTTTTTCCATTTTGAAAGTTCACTTCATTTTTGAATTATTTTTATGCACCAGACAGCCTGAGGAGCATTGGTAACTACGACTGATGCGTGCTGTGTATGCGCGACTTCCAGAAAATGAACAATGTGACAGTTTTTTTTTTTATTATTAATGTCTTGACTTTGTTCTCGAACGCTACCGCTACGTATATAAGTTTCTAAATCGCATTTTCGCTATTAAAAACATTTCTCTTATTTTGAGATCGAACCTAGTGTTCCGCAACTGTGAATTATCCTTTATATTAGGATATTATTTCGCTGAAAAATCAAGAATTGAAAATCACAGACCTACAGCCGAGAGTACTCTCAGGACAAGTGGAGGATTACTTTGTGGTGAGTCTGGTGCATTTTTCTTCTTTTGTTTCTCAATATTTCAAAACCTATGGTTCCTACAGTCCAACCATTCTCTCAATTATAAGAGCTTACCGCAACAATGGAAGCATTTAAAAATTGAAAATAAAGAATGACATAGATAATTCACCAACAATAATTAAATTCCAAGTGTAAGAAAGCATTCGGGTGCAAAAGTCACCAGTTTTGTTTAAATATATTGCTCGATGTGCCCTCCCTAGTGCCTGCGGATTTCTTCGGATTATATCGCAGGCATTGTCAATTTTCACCTTCAATTCTTCTATGGAATCAATTGATAAACCCCAGTCTTCAGCTTGTTCCACCGATAAAAATCCGAAGGGTTTATTTATTCTGTTGCTATGCGTCCATTATGACCAGAAACACCTTCCATTTGATACCACATATGCTAGTGTTTAATGGTAAGTAATTCTTCTAAGGCGTCACTAATATTCTCTAGCGAAGGAATGCTGGTCCAAGCAGATGGGGCCCAAGTTGTCCCATCCACATATAAATTCTAAAGACGTGCTGATAGTGGTTGACCAATATTGTATGTATTCTTAGGGCTTCCTATGTGCAAGTTATGAGGATTGATGATACCACATATAGTCGAAATTGACTCCGTCCATACAATTTTATTCCCAAAAAACTTGCCCTGTCATACTATTGGCAAAATTCGACCCGTCGTTTGTGCCCAGCCTCCAAAAAATGTTGCCCTCTCGTCAAATGGTGTATGATGAATATATTCTCTCCTGTTAATTCGGGCGTTTGAGGAAAAGATTATGAGCTCATTTTTGTTGGTAATGATCTTCACTATCACCTCCTTGAATATTGTACATCAACTCTGTGACACCCTGTTTACCGGGTGATGCATTAAGGGTGGCCACCGGCCGTATCTCGGAAACCGTGTATCCAATAGCTCACAGAATAATTCAAACTTGAAAATATTTTCAATCATTTTTAGGGACCAATTTTACAATACGAATTATTTTCTGGCAGTTATAGGATAAAAGGTTTCCGAGATATGGTCGGTGGACACACTTAATGATTCACACGGTAGAGTAGCTCTCTAGACGATAAGATATTGTCCAGAAGTGTGCAAACTTCTGTTACGACTATGAAGAGAACCCTTATAGGGTACTGCTAATTGCGAATAAATGTACCACGAAAACTCCAAAACCATCAAACATTTACGCAGTTGTTCTAGGAAACAAGAAAGTTGCTTGTTTGCCCGAGAGGCTATAATTATCCCTTATTGAGCCGAAAGTGCTTTTAAATGGTTAGTGGGACAAAAATCCGTGGTCAACATTAATTCTATCCAACCATCTGTATGAGCTCCAAATTTACCACACCTAAAAACTTATTTTTAACATATTTGTATCTTTCAGAAAAGAGTAGGACAGCACAGAACATTTTTCTCAGAAGAAAATTGGTTTCAAATTTTTTCATGCTAAAATATTTTTACGCATTAATAACTACCTAACGACAACAAACAATAATGGAAAAATGTATATCGATACGAGGAAAAAAAATAAAAATGTTGTACTACTAACAGGATTTTGAAAATCGAAGTTCACCTTCCTTAAATATTTTTAATCTTTCCAAAGATGAAGCTGGAAAAACGAGATAGTTTCTATAATTTAAGAAAAATCACTTCACTAAGCGGCTACTTTCCAATGATAAAAAAAAGTATTTACAGACTTGCACAAAGAAGGTAACAAAATGAATGTTACTTTTTAAAGCAGAAAGAAGTCTGCTCTACGATCCTTCACGGGGATGAATTTTTTCGTCACTTCATCATCGAACTTGTTTATTTCGTGTAGTAAATTTCTACCTATGGACATTATAGCCAAAGCATTCAGTCGATCATTAAGTATCGTATTCCTCAAAAATGTTTTTATACGCTTAAGCGTCGAAAGAGTACGTTTCGCTTCTGCCGTTGTCATTGGAGTTGACACAATTATTTTCAGAATTTTCGATGTTTCGATAAAAGTTTTATGTATATTATTTTCGAAAATAAATGAAAGGATGTTCATTGCACCAACAATTCGCTCTAAATCTTCTCTTGAGTAGATTACTTATAATTCAGTTTTCAACCTTAATTTGTTCAACATGGGGTAATGGGAAGCTACATCGTTCAAAACTGTCACAGGAAAATTGTTTGGAAATTCTGGATATTTATCGTTTTTGAAAAGATAAGCTGCTTGCAAATGACCTCGATTAGAGAAGTGGTCCTTCATTTGACTGTTAGGTAATTGTGTCGTGCACTTTTTTGGCGAATACGCATGATCGTCAGTTCTTCTTCGTTTAGCTGATGGAAAGTCTGCCTCGACATTGTTTTGAATAGTTTCATTCCGAATGTTAGCGACACTCAAATATTTTTGCAACTGTACGCTATCTTTCTTTTTTGACTGGAGTTGATTGTATATCAACTTGGGGCAAAATTTGGTTAAAAAATTCAACCAAAATTTAAATTCGGAATCCTTCAGTGCTCTTCTCAGAACGCAAGCTTCATTTGAAGTAACGCCTTTTTCACATCTACTTTCAATTTCTTCAAACACCTCTATAGGTTTGTCGCGATTTTCATAAATGAAATTAACCGTGCGAATATTATGGTTCTATCTAGTTGTTGCCGCTCTTGGTTTCATTTCAAATCTCCTGTGAAACGTCACAAGCGTGAGATGAATTTGAAAATAGACCAGAATTGCTGAGAGATTGTTAAAAAACACGCGTACTTCTGCATTTAGTGATGCCGATTTCTGCATAATCAGAAGAAATTGATGAGCATGACAATGAATGAAATGAGCATTAGGATATTTCAGTTTAATTTGTGCTTGTACGCCTCTGTTTAAACCGCTCATTACATTTGCTTCATCATATATTCGAGCTTTTTGCCGAGTTTTTGAAACAAGAGGGTCAATTACAGTTTCGATACAAGTTTTTAACCATATAGTCTTTTTGTCTCTAACCCTTATAAACCCCTGGAAATTTTTCCGGATGGCACCTTCATAAAAATATCTGAGTATTAACACCATTTGACAATAATTGGATACATCAATGCTTTCATCGCATCGAATCGATAAAAAGTCTGCCTTTTTAACTTGCTCACAAATTTCTTCCCTACACACGTGCAACATACTGTCCAGAATTTCATTTTGGTTTATATTCGAGGTGCCTTTAAAAACGGTTGCCGTACTCTGGTGTTCTTTTTTGAAATGTTGTCAAGCTCTGCAGTAAAATTAATTAACTCTTGAAATATTCCTCGATTTTCAGAGCAGTCTTCTTCATCGTGACCTCTAAGGTCCAAATCAAAAGCGCTGCAACTACGCAACAGATGATTATTTTTAAAATGTGTTTAGTTTTTTCTGCCTTATTGTTATATAAAAATAACGCTTTCTCTATATGCAGAGCTCAACTGAGACATATTATCTACCTTGCCACGTGAGGCAAAGGCTGTGCAAGAATCGATGTGGTCACGAGACGACTCATGTTTCATCATTTTTTCTGGAAGATGGTGTAAACAGAGCCGGCGTTAGGGGTGAGGCAGCGAGACAGTCGTTTCAGGCCTGTTTTCGCCTGGTAACGGCACTCAACTGCGAGCTTTCCAACCCTATCGATGCCCTATGGCCCCTATGATAGTTCCATACAACGGTTCGGTTCGTTCATAATCATAGTGTGTTGTGAGAAGCAAATATAACACCTATCCTACATGCAGTAAACATCGGCGTAGCAGCAACTGGAGAATTACAAAGAGGAAACTTAAGGTAATAAGTTTTTGCGCTCCTATTATATAGGGAATAGCTTGCTATCGTTTTGTCCAAATGTCTTCAATTTTCGAATTTTCAGCCGAAAATGGTCTCAAATGACTAGTTCTAGGTCGGACTCCCTGTCAAGAATCCGTGGTCAAAAGTAATTCTATCCGGCCATCCGTGTACATAATAACTTCGGAACTGATGACGTTAGGGCTTTGAAATTTCTAGGTTGGTCTCCGCATTTCCGGAACCACATATCTGATCAATTCAAAATTAGGTATTTAGAAGAAGAATAATGACGCGCAATCTCGTGAAAATCACGCCTTCAGAAAATTTAAAAAAATATATTTTGTGCGATGATGCGGACCGACAAATTTCTGGTCACTTTAACTCTCGAACGAAACGTTGGTAGGGACTTGAAATTTCCCGAATATATTTGAAATATGTGGTTTGCTTTTGTAGAAGGGCAAAATCGGTAGATCGGTTTCGGAGTTACCCTTACACTTAAACTTCGTCTTATTGTATTTTTAATATTTGCGAAATTACAAATCCGATCTATATCGGAATTTAAAAGGAGAACAATGAAGCGCATATTTTGGCAAAATTTCATAGGATCGCAAGATAAGAAGATTAAAAAAAGTTTTTCACCACTACATATCCAGTACGATTCAGCGACTATAAATAAATCCTCTCCTTTTTCTATGAACCGAAACATTCCCATCAGATTTCTGATTGACATAATCCAACGTCTTTTTGCGCGCATGCTCTGGGGAACAGCGTGCTATCGTTTTGTCCAAATGTCTGTAATTTTCGATGATTGAGCCGAAAATGGTCCAAACGACTAGGTTGGACTCACTGATGACGAATCCGGTGTCAAAATCGATTCTGCCCGGCCGTCCGTATGCACGATTACGGTCGTACGGAGAATCCTATCGACCTTAAACTTAAAGGGTGCATTTCGAAATACAATGGTTAAATTCGTTAATGGGCAAAATCGGCCAAACGGTTTAGTTAGAGCCTTTTGAGTTTTTGACGTTATTTTGGCGATAATTCAAAAACTACTGGAACCATTTGATGAAAACTTGGCAGTTAGTTGGAGTATAGCAACGCGCAACTTTTCGCGAAATTTTGTAGGGGTCATACAATCAATAGATTTAAAAAAATTTTTTTTAGGAAAAACTTTTTTTTTGCGAATTGTTCATCACATTTGAAAAAACAAACGTGCGAACTCTAAGCTCCATATTCCACAGCATAGTACCAACTTTCAATTCGATACGGATATTAGTTTCGGAGATATTGGGAAGAAATATATGAAATCTCGTGGATTTCTTCCCGATATTGTTGTTTTTTTCGGTATAACTCCAGGAATCCTGATTCAATCACGATGAAACTTCGCACCCAGTTTGAAGATGCTGAAACACAACTTTGTACAGAATTTGGTTATGATAGTATCATTACAACAATTTCAAAAAAATTTCAATTTTTTTCTTTCAAATACATATTTAATATTCGGTGATCTTCCTATCATATTATTACTATTTAATTCTGTGTAATGACGAAGACCGGATTCGTGAATGGGTAAAATTCACAAATTCGGTCTTAGTAATTAAGGTCCAAACCGTCTCTACAAATATCGAATTTCTAAGTTGTTTCTTTCTGAAGTTATTGTGTTTACGGTCAGGCCGTAGGGCCGACTCTTATATTATATATACCTATATTATACAGTTTATGAGTTTCAAAGTTTGAAATTAATTCGAATGAAGCTTGGTATAAGTTTTAATTTCAGATTGGCCACTAAGCCGACAGTATATAAGCACAATCGCATTCAGGAAGGCTGACTTGAAGGCTCGATATTTCAAGGGTAGGTTTGTGATTTAATTTATTTGATGGTGTTAGAGTTTTGTACAGCATTCTCATTCGTTTCGATTAAATAGACCAATGTTCGAATTTTCCGTTTGAATTGCAGCATAATTGTATGTCTGGCAACACGGTGCTACTGGTCTGCAAAAACAGCAGATCCGCAGTTGAGGAGGCAGTTCCCTTTGAATATTTTTCGAGTTCGAATTGCTACTACAAAATTTTGTTTCGAATCGTCATATTATTATCTACTCGAGGAGAATTGGGGGGTGAGTCAGTGACTTTTCTGGTGCTACCCTTTTTGTTCTGTTTAATTGTTGATTTGAATTTTTTCCATACGGTCCAAAATTATCGCGTAACAGATGGGTTGGAGGGAAATATCCAATTTCATCGCATCATCCAACTCAAATGAATATATTCCAAAATCATTCCCAGTTTCGGAACTCATTGAAGAATACTTCGATAAATTTTTTTTATAATCCTGAGTTCACTAGATGTATGGAACAAATTTACGAAGGCACTGACGTGAGGTCAGGAGCTTGCATGTGCTTGTTTGAATTCGTTATACCAAAGCGTTCACCTATTCACGTATTTACTTGGCCAAATGCAGCTTTGCTTCCTTCTTTTCACGTGTCCTCACGAAATTCTGCATAAACCTCACGCTATCATTTCTCAACCTAGTATTAGATTTCAATTCGATCCTTTCTGTATTTCAAGAAATATTGGAAAAATAAAAATTCTATCTACGAAATCGTTGGGCGAATTTAACTTATTGACGAATTCGACCTTCTTAATTGCATTGGAAACCTTCTCTACATATATCCCTTAGTAATTTCTTGCTGAAATAGTTGTGTTCATTTCCTGTCTTACCACCGACAGTAAACAATCTCCAGAAAAAAGTACATCGAGAATTAAACAGTGTGTCTCTTATCCACTTACACTTTCTGCGTCTAACGCACGTTTCGGAAACCAAGTTTCCTTTGTCAAAGACATATCGTTACTGATAACTGAGTAACGATATGTCTTTGACAAAGGAAACTTGGTTTCCGAAACGTGCGTTAGACGCAGAAAGTGTAAGTGGATAAGAGAGTAGTTACACACTGTTTTGTTATCAGTATTCTATCCACAGTGAACTCAAATAGTTATTTCAAAGAGAATTCATACTGTTTACTAGTTCTGATCGAATCAGTAATTTTCGAGGTTTTACGGAAGTAATAACGACACCTGGGAGGTAACCATAACATTCGACATATTTCTTCTCCAATATCTTCGAAGACATAAACGAACAAACTTAAATTTCAAACAATATTTCTGAATGGTGACTTGAAGTTATTTTTCAAATTTATTTCAAATGAAAAATAGAAATGAGTTATCTTTATTTACCTCCTCTACGATCCTGTTGAAATTGTGCACAAAGTAGCGCATCGGTATTCTTCCACTTACTACGAACTTTCAATCTGATCTCGTTAGTTCTTCCTGGAATATTTAGGAAAAACCTCAAAATTTCACATAACCAAAAAGTTAACATATTTCTTTTTCGATATCTCCTGTTATGAATATCGAGTTTGTTTCACTCTTTTCACCATTATTTTTCTGGGGACAATTTGGCGGCGGTATTTCATAACTAGTGAAGAAGTTTCAGTCTGATATCCTCTATGCTTCTCGAGGTATTAAGAAGAAGATCCCCAAAATTACAAACAATAACGAAATTTTGCAAACTTTTCTCCAAGAATAAATATCGGATCGAATTGAAATTTGGAACACTTCTGTTGAATGTTAACATCAGACATGTGCCCAACTTCTTTGAATTTTGATAGGTGTCCGAAAAAAATGTTATTCAACAAAAATTGGAATATTTTCGAAAAAAAATTTCCTGAAAATTTACGACTAGATCCACAAAAAAATTCGCTTTACGCCGAGCATTGATATTATTCAACCGATCAAGAAGTTCTGATCGCTTTGGTACTTCTTGAGGGTACCGAGGATCCAACCTTAAAACTTCAGATTTGTAATCATAACTCCGAAACTATTTTGCCAATTTTTACCACCTAACGAACTTAACCGAGATATTCAGGCTTTCCCCCCAAACTTGAAAGTTGAAGTTTCAAGAATCCAGGTTTTTTTCCTTCGAAAGTTAGAGCATCCATAGCCAGACCATCGGACAGAATTCAATAAACACCACGGATTCTGTAGTGAGTCGAACATAGTAATTTAAGACCATTTTCGACTCGAAATCTGAAATTTACGGGTATTTGGAAAAAACGATAACGCACTGTTCCTAGGAAAATTGCGTAAAAAGTATCAACCTTTCGAAAATCGGTCAGATAATTGATAAACTTACGTTAATATATGGTGAAGTATTTTTTCCAGCACATTATCATCTCTCGAAGTATCTAATGGATATTTTGCAATATCACACACCATTCTGGCGACGCATTCTTCACCACTGATATCTAAACTAAAAAAATAATTATTTATCAATGACAGTACTACCAGATAAAAAGGGAATACCTTCTCAAGTATTCGACGATATACTTATAGATTTCAGTTTTTCCTAGATCCTTACTTTCAGTGACATCTCGTTTCGTCAGGTCATGTATTTGAAGATCCGACGATTTTTTTGGAAGGTCGTAGTTACCTTGCAAACAGGCACTGAGTAATATGGTAGTGCCACCCTCAGCACCATCTATTGTTAACGGAACGCTCAAACCGTAGGTGAACTGAAAATATAAAAATATTAGTTGATGAGTTCGAATCAAATGAAAGGCTCAGAATAGACCACTGAATAGCAGCCCACGTCGAACAATTAGATAAGATATACTGATGGAAAATTCTTGATTCAATTTCATAACAACCATGTGAATTTTATATTACAGCTAATAAATCGTTCTGTTACTAGAGTTTAAAAATAACCGAACCGAAGTCATAAGAAAGTATGAACCCAGGTTAAATATAAGAATCTATAACTGCAAGATAAAAAGCTCCGAAAGAAAAGCCACTCGCCCTCTATATTGCTCAAGTAGCTACAGATAATCCACAAAAAACCAAACTGGCCCAATGGTGCTTATAGAACCTAAAAATCCAAAATCAGTCAACAGCTAAATCTATTAAGCTCAGAAAATACCTAATATGATTGGAATATGTAGAAATTTGATATGCTCGTACCTATATTTGTGAAATAATTGGGTTTTATCTCCATTTTGCAAAACAGGATTATATTATTGGGCCTTGGCTCATATTCTATGGACTTCACCTGTCATTTCATCTATCTCATATTACCTCAAGTACAATAAATGATCAAAATTAATGGGCAAATTACCTAACTGATGACAATATCATAAATATCAATCAAATTGCTTCATATTAAAAAAAAATATTTTTCCAATATTTCCGAGAATACAGGTCGTGTCAAATTGAAATTCTGTACTGATTGAAGAAATGACAGAGTGAAGGTTCATGCAAAATTTATTGAGAACCGAATAATCAGTAGAACAATAGATATAGATTATTTGAGGAAAAATCGTAATATTTTTTGGGCGCATGTTCTGGGGAACGCCGTGCTATCATTTTCTTCAATTCTCTGTAATTTTCGATTTTTTTCCGAAAATGTTCTCAAACGACTTTCGAATTTTCTGATGACGAATCCTATAGGGTAGGTCGCGCATCAGAATGCGGCAGTCAGTGTTGCAAGGTCTACCAATTCTCTACCGCTAATTATTATACGATAAAAGTTCCTAAAATCAATGTTGAATGTTGTAGACTAGCGTTGAAAATAACTCTCAATGTAGATACAACTATTTCAAATGATTTCATTATATTTCGAGACTATAAAAAACCAGTAATAATGACGATTATCGGTATTGAGGCAACATAACCACAGAATAGAGACATATTTATACTTCTCTGATACGAGACATTATTCTGACATTGCCGACGACTAGTAACGGGTTATGGCCTGCGGGGTTACGGCCATAGAAGTTCAGTCATAGGTGGGGGAATTTTCAATTTTCAAAAAATCATATTTCGCGAGCGAGGAATTTCCTAAGATTGAGACTAGAGCCAATGAATTCTTCGTGAGGAGCTGCATATTGAGAAAAATCCACGTAAAAATTGGTCACTGGCCACGAGTGAAAGTTTTAATATTGAAAATATACAGGTACTTTGGACATTGTAAAAATACTCAATGCTCTGGCCCAGTATGGAATAAGGCTCTTTAGTGAATTCAACGACTCCGAAAGTCTGTACGATTAGCGTACAACCTTCCGATCTTCCCCATCAACTAATCCCTGTAATTGTCGGCCTGGGCGGGTTACAGGAAGCTACGGCTGTCGGCCTGGTGAATGTTGTAGGTCCTTGTTCTTGGTATGATAGAGTTGGTGTATTCTGATGTGTTCCTTTGACTGCCAGTATGTGAAAGCCCATAATCACTACTCTTTGGGGTATTATGAGACTCTCTCGAGTGTAACTTGAGCAGCCTACTCAACAAAGAATCATTTTCGCTTAACTAGAAGATCACAATATTAAGAGCTATAGGGTAACAGACGTAGTTACGCATTCATGTGAATGTTTATTCAGAAAACTCTATGCGTTTCTTAAACTGCGTACAGACATGCTAGCTGAGCAGCTTCCGAGGCAATTGAACTGCCCCGCGTGTGCGTGCGGTGTTTTGAGCGGCTCGCGAGCCATTTCAACAACGCGAGGCTGCCTCACAAGTGGCTGGCAACTGACTCGAAAGCCGCCCAGCTCTCGTGTCTATACGCGCCTCTACATTTCGCACTTCGGTAAATCCCCTAATTCGAGACTAACGAACGCTCCTCCCATTCTCTGGTGACTTCATGTGCTACGTTCACGAATTTCATCCTCATTAGTATTAAGTTTTGAGGAAATGGGTCAAGTAAATAAGCAATACAGCTAGATGTGAAGCGAGTAGGGAAAATCTGAAAATATACTCGATATAAATGTTGCCTGCGTAATTTTAGATCTGCAGAATCAAAATTATCGTCGGATTCTGCAGGTCTTTCTTCAAGCAAGGGAAAAAAAGAGTGATCAGATATATAAAATTACTGGGAAAGAGAATCTGATTGGCTCGCTGCTGGCAAGTTGAGCACAAAAGTTTTATTGTAATTTCAGTATATTCATATATCCTGTGTGCAGTTGTACTGATAACTGAACATTTTTAGTGTATCTACCGTTTTATTTTCCATTTTCAGCCTGGCAACACTGGCGGCAGTTGAGATCGTTAATCGGTCTAATCGACTAAGGGCTGGTATTATAAAGATTCTCAGAACTTATCTTTGACTTCAACGGACAATTGAACTTTTGCTCAAAAATGTAAGAATTATATAAGTCTCATTTCCATCATAGACTGATTACTGATTTGAGGGAGCGTAGGATCAATGAATTCTTAAATAATGTCTGCAATCGTCGGACACAGGGGAAGGTTTGGGCCTGGATGTTTATGGTAACCCAAGAAAAAAGTACTTCCACTAATGAATTATATTGAAAATAAAAGCATTAATGAAGAAACTCAGACAATAATGAGAAACATATCCAAGTCAGGAATAATTGTACAATTATAATGAAATATGTTCAAATCCAATTCAGTATTGCTAAAGGTAAAAATTTCGGACAATGAATTATAATCCACACAAACAGAATTAATAATAAGATGGTAATCTCAACACTGAATTTGTCATTCAACTGTTTTGTATAGCTTCTAGTCCACCGAGCTCTGATATATCAGTTTGGACATTATAAGAAAAATATGCTGTTAATTTTGATGATTTTCTCCTTCATCATTACTACGCTTGTTCTGGGAAACAGCGCGTTATCGTTTCGTCAAAATATCTGTAATTTTCGGATTTTGAGCCGAAAATGGTCCTTAACGTCAAATTCAATTATGTCCATCCGTTCGTCCGTAGGTGCTCTAACTCTCGAAGAGAAGAACCTGAGGACTTGAAATTCTCAGATAAGGTTTGGAACCCAAATATGTCGGTTGAGTACGTTGATGGGTAAAATCGGTCGAATTGTTTTGGAGTTAGAGCTATTTGAAATTTTGAGATTAGTTCCTCGATATCTCATGAGGTAGGGAACACGGGGTACAATGGAACGCAAATTTGTTTTTTATTTTTCCTGATTTTTCAATGTCGATATATCTGTTCGGAAAGTGTTTTGAAAGAGGCTCCTGGATACTTGCAACAAATTTGCTGTAGCATCCAAAGCCTTCTTATTCACAATGTTATGCAATTATCCATTTAAACTTCCAAAAAAAATTGTTCCATTGTGTCGAACCATTGGGGCACAATGTGACATTTACAGGGGCACAATGAAACATGTCTGGAATCAAATAAAATACGAAGAGGTTGATTCGGAAGTGTGGTCAATTCTGAAGTTTTATTTCAATTAAAACAGAATATAAAGAAAGAGGAAAACAATTATTAAACAATTCAATGAGGAAGTTAACCAATATTCATATTGGTGAAATTGATTCCGAAAGAAATGAATTCTTTTTGGCGTTGGGTTGATCCCGCAAGAACTGGATTCTACAGAATCATCCTAATTCTAATTTCAGCGACTACTGATACATCTGCAACTGGTGGCTCTGCGAATGTATTATGACCTTTTTTTCTGAAAAACTTCACTTCAAAATCTCCATTCAGATCCTTTTGTTTAGTTATAAGACCAACGTAGAACTTACATATGGGGCATTTTAATTCATATTCAACCAGTACATAATCATTTTTCATTGGTGGCCTATCCAGATCTAGAATTTGTCTTCATTTAGAATGAGTATTTCTTCATCGGCGTCTAAATCGACATCAGCCTCAATATAGTTCTTAAAATTTTTCAGTCTTCTTTTTTCTTGTGGTAAAATGTTTTTTTTTTTTCACCGCTTCTGTTTTTACAGTTGATACTTCATTTTTATTGGCAATTGCAGTCATTTCTGGAGTGCTGGTCGCTATCATACTTCTTCCTTTCGCTCTACCTCTTATGTTGTTTTTCCTACTCCCTGCCTTGAGAAATCCCCTAAAATCTTCTGGTCCACATAAGGATGTTTTTGCAGAAGTACTGGTTCTAGAAGTACTTGGTTCTTGAGGGTTGTCATTAAAACTTGGGAGGTTGACATCTGATGCAATTTTCATTCGCGAGCTATTGTTGGTATCAGCAGGAACATAACCTGACCGTGAATGCTCTTCTACCTGACTACAATCAGCTGGAGAGTTCATCATTGATCGATCGGTAACGTAATAACATAAATAATCGGCATCGGTAAAAACATGTCGATCGTATGGGTAAATCCCTGTTTTCTCAAAAGCAGTAGGGATGTTCGATGGAGTCATTCCTCTTTCGTGGGCAATCTTCACAAAGCCAGCAACATTGTTAATAGTTGCTGTTTGTCCAGGATGCTGCATCATCCAAGTATCTATCGCAACATTGTAATAAGTTTTCAATGACTCGAACACTCCCACATCTAAGGGCTGTAATTTATTGGTGGGGTGTGGTGAAAAAGTCAACATGGTCACTCCATTTTCTTCGCATAAATCAAGTGTCTCTAACGACAAGTGGCTTTCGTGATTATCGCATAATAGTAGAGTGGGCGATTCCATGCTGCTTTTTGTATGATGTATAAAATGTTTGACAACTTCAACAAATAAAACTGAAGTCATCCAGCCTGACGGATTTGCTAAACCAAGGGTACCAGTAGGAGCTTCCTACACCATGTGAGGTTTGAAGTAAATTCGGGGAAATATCATAACTAGAGGGAGAAAGTCGCCGCTCGCCGAGATAAAACAAAAGGTTGTCACTTTAGTGCCCTTCTCAGCACTTGTACATTTGCTAACTTGTTTGGCTCCTTTTTCAGCAATTATTTTCTGAGGCTTCTCAACTGTGGATGTACCTGTTTCGTCTAGATTAAATACTCGTGTTCCGTCTGCGAAGTGAGGACGGTTCGTGAACTTTAATGGGACACCTTGAAACGTTTCAAAGTGCCCCGCTGAGTCATGTTTCATTGTTCCCCAAAGTATTTTTCAAACAATACCAAATTTATATGACAAAAAAACAAATAGAGTAGATAGAGAAAATACATGGAAACAAGTCACTGATATATACTTCTAGAATTATGATACTCAACCACATATTAAAAATATTGCATTTGCTCACCTTAAAATCGCACGACGTCCGCACGTAATAATTTAGTTTTGTCACTGAGAAACACACTTCTTCCTACAGAGTCCAAACTGTAAGTGCGATTCGAATCAAAAAGGTATGGCTAGTTATGGCGTCGATTGAATCACCAATGAAAGTGAAAGATTTGCCTCCCCGAGCTTCAAATAAGAACCATTTTCCAAGGTCTCCCAGGTTTCAACGTGAACCGTGTTCCCCTACTGATTCGATCAGATGAAAACTTTGCAAATAGTTCGAGAATACCAACGCGAAACCAAGAGTAAGGTTTTGTGTGAATTCGGTACGCAGTTAATTAAAAAAAAAATGTTTTTTCAAAAATTTTTCCAAATTTTTGTTGAAACAACTTTCTTTCTGGGAAACTATCGATCAGATATGAAAGAAATATGGCAGATATTTTAGAGTCATTATTCAACAACTATGTTCAAGATTTTAATATGATCCGATATTTTCTTTCGGAGATATAAGGAAAAAAATATGCCTTATTTCGATTCACGCTATTTCCGCGATATTTCAAGAACTAATGATGCAAATAGATTGAAACTTCGTTATCATTTGAAGAATACCAACGCGCAACTGACTGCTTTGAGTCAGTAGCCACAAAATGAAATAAAAATTCTAAAATTTTCCACATTCTGTGATTACATTGTTTTCTCGGAGACTAAAAACTTCCTATGAAATTTGGCATATGCTTTGAGGTACAAAAATATTTCAAATTTCAATGTGATCAGATTGAAACTTTGTAATTAGTTGAAGAATTTCTACATGCCACATGATACAAAATTTCGTATGGATATAGTCGTATTTTTTTTTAATTATTATTCGAAAATTTTCGTCATTTTTGTTGAATTTTTTTTCGGGGACTATTGATAGTGTTCCAATGAAAATTGGTACAGACCTCGAAGTCCATATTGGCGAACACTATTTCTAATTTCAATTCTGTCCGATATCCATTCACGAAGAAAAGTATATTGAATTTTGTTTTTATTCGAAATGTTGAGGTTATTTCCTCAATATCTCAAGAAGTACTGACGCAATCAGATGGTTATTCCGTTGCTAGTCGTAAAAAACTGACGCTCAACATTACGAAAAATGTCTTGTGGGTCATAATGGTGAGAAATGTGAAAAAGTTTTGTTGACAAAAATCAGATTTGGGAAACCATTATTTAGACTGCAATAAAATTTGGCACAAACATTTATTATTCAGCAATTGCGCTTCAAATCTCAGTTGAATAAGATATTTGTTCTGGGGGATATTGGAGAAGAAATATCTAAAATTTCGTGAACTCAACTTAAGAACAACTGACGCGATTAGATACAAACTCCATAGATAGTTGTAGAATACCAATGCGCAATTTTTAGCGAAATTTTCCAAGGATCGTAGAGGCAGAATATTTTGCACGACCTATTCGTCAGATTTCAGAGTAATTTAGCGCAGACCTAGAAGTCACTATTCAGCCACAGTCTTCAAAATGCTTGATCGTTACTAATCTTCGGTAAGAATTCGAAAAATATTATTATATTTCTTGGCTAAATATCGTTGTTATTTCCGAAATACCTCAATAAATTCTGGTCTGATGATAATGAAACTTGATAATAACTAGCTCTCAATTGCTGATCAGTAAATTCGAAATTTCATTTTTTTCAATACTACGTGCGTTTGGCGGGATTAATACATGTACAGGTGACAGGTGATTTGGAAACGAATTCAAACAAGCGCGTAAGAGCTCCTGACCTCACGTCTGGGCTTTCCTAATTGTTCATATTGGAAACCGAATAGAATAAATGTCACTGAGTTTTTTTTCCTCTACATCTTTATTGTAGAACAGAAAGTGCAGCTGATATTTTTATTACAATTTCAAGCCATAATGAACTAACGAGGAGATTGTGATATTTTCTGGGTACAGCCTATAGCTCCTGATACATTAGTGAATATTGCAATTTAATGAAAGTCTCTTTTGGTTTGCCTTCAGACTCCGGCAGTCTAATGAAAATAGATAATAAGTAGGTATGCAATTTCCCATAGGACATCACTGATAATACTGCCAATAGTTCATTCTGATGTATACCCCCAAGATCTCTAGCAACTATCAAGAAAAACTAACATGCATAAAATCTGAGAATAATCAAACCATTTGCATCACTGGCGACAAAGCATGATATTCAAAAATAATTATACTATGATTCATATGGCCGATTTATAAATATCCTTTACCAACGAGGACTTTCAATAATATTCATGGCATCTTCCTCATCTTCACTCGAAAGTTTTTCAAAAATGTAGTATATATCTCTAACTAGAGAGCGATAGGACTGGAAATTGGCAGTTAGTTGAAGGTTGCCGACGAGCAACTGATAAGGTTTTTGGTAGGGATCGTATGGTTGGTCAACTCAAAAAAATTTTTGAATTTTATCGAATTATTTTTTCCAGAAATTTTCATTTGAGCACTATATTTCAATGCATGTACCAAATTTCAGTTCGATCTGGTTTCAGCCATCGGAGATATAAGAAAAATTATAAATTTTGTGTAGTCTTCTCGGCATCGCCGTTATTTCCAGAAAACTAGGAAAATACGTGATATTCTCCTGACAACCGCATCTTTTTGCGCGCATGTTTTACTACCAGCGAATTAATATTAAAATTCCAAGCGAATAGCCATATGCTGAAAAAACTTTTTCATATATGCTTCTCAGTGGTTCTGAGGTTCGCAAATCAAAAACGATTGTTTTCAGGTGAAATATCCACACTGCCGAGTTTCTGAACGATACTTTTCATCTGTACCTCGTGTGAATTTACGAAGTTTCAGCAAAATCTGGCTGATATAACTTGAAATACGTTACGTCCTCAAAAATGTTGAATAGGTTCCGATTGGATGGGATAAGTACCTTTCTATTGATTGAGATCTAAATTGAGATGTCTTCATCTTCGAATCTGCAGATTTTGCCTGAATTCACGAAAATGAAAGCTATTGATGATTTCGAGATCTTTGCTCACCTATTTAGGAAACGATTGTGTCAGTGAAAAACCGATAGATAGTGAGGCCAACGTAATTAGAATTTTAGCCATTTACGAATTCTACCTTCGTTATTGAACCCCGAACCTACCCTACAAACATCGATTTTTCGAGTCATATTTTTTGCAATCAATTTATTTTGAGATTGTTTTAATGATTGCATCAGTATTACCTGGGTCATTCTGGAAATAATAACAAAACCGAGAAAAAACCGAAATTCGAGATATTTTGACCCGATATCTCCTAAAGTTCAATCCGAATCGAACTGAAATGTGGTACACTATTGTGAAATATAAAATTTGAGGTATGAGCAGAATGTCGTCGGATTTTTCCGAATTATTTGAAAAAAAATATATTTTTTTCAAAATAAAATTCCAACATTTCTACGCGCTCGTTCAGGGGAACAACGCGTTGTCGTTTCGACACAATGTCTGTAATTCAAGAATTTTTCTACCGAAAATGGTCTTAAAGTCTTAAACTATTAGGTTGGACTCACTGAAGAAGAATCCGTGGTCAAAATCAATTCTGTCCATCCGTCCGTATGTGCTTTAACTTTCGAAGGAAATAACCTAGCAACTTGAAATTGCCAGACTAGGTTTGTAGTGTGAATGTCAGGTTGAGTTTGTTAATGGATGAAATCGGTCGAATAATTTCTGTGGTAGTTTTTTTTTTAATTTGAGGATAATTCCTCGATATCTCATGAATTACTGATTGAATTCATTAGGTGGAAATATTGAAAAAGAAATCTTATTCGAATATGTTTCGAATTTTTGTTCAAAAATTCTTCTTCTCGGAAAATATTGGTCAAATTTCAACGAAATCTGTCACAAACCTTTTAGTTAGTATTTTACAATAATATTCCAAATTTCAATTCGATCCGATATTTAACTTCGGAGATATAAGAAAAAAATATGTCAAATTTTGTTGTTATTTGAAATTTTAACCATATTTCCTTAATATCTCAAGAAAAACAGATTCAATCACATCGGGAATTAGTTACCAGTTGAAAACTACCAACGCTCAGCTAGGTGCAAAATTTCGTGTCGATCTAATATTTGAAACATCTAAAAGGAAACATTATTCGAAAATTTTCGATATTTTTGTTGAAAAATTTTTTTCTCGGAAAGTGTCGACCAGATTTCGGAGGAATTTGGCTAAGACTTTGAAATCAGTAGTATTCAACAATGTTTGACATTTCAATTCGTAACGATATTTAATTTCGAAGATATATATGGAAAAAATTATGCCAAATTTCGTTGTTGTTTGATATTTTGACCTTATTCCCTCAATATCTCAAGCACTAAAAGAAACTTCCTAATTATATGGAAAATACCAACGAGAAACTTATTGCAAAGATTCGTATGGATCCAGATTTTAAAAAAGGTTTGTTCGGAAATGTTTTGTTGAAAAATTCTTTTTTCTCGAAAAATATTGATCACATTCTAACGAAATAAGGCACAAACCTCACACTTAGTATTCAACAACAAAGTTTCAAATTTCAATTCGGTGGGATATTCAGGTACTTTCGGAGATATATGAAAAAATTTCATTGTTTGAAATTTTGAGGTTATTTCCTCAATATCACAAGAAGTACAGAATCGATCACATCGAAACTTCGTAATTATTCGAAGAATATCAACGCCCAACGTACCCCGAAGCTTTGTGCGTCTTCAATTGTTAAAAATTTCGAACAAAGCAATTATCTACATATTTACTAAAAAAAAAATTTTTTCCTGATTATATTGACCAGATTTCGATGAAACTCGGCAGTTTTTCAAACTTCAATTCGATCTGATATTCATTTCCGGAGATATCAGGAAAAATTATGTCAAAGTTCGTTATTATTTAAAAATTTGAGAATATTTCCTCAATTTCACGATAACCATTGGCGCGATCAGATTGAAACTCGGAATGAATCTTGAAGTCAATATTCAACAACAGTTCTACTAAGTTCAGTTCGATCTGATATTCACTTTCGGAGATATTGAAAGAAGAAGGTTATTTCCTTAATATATCTCAAGAAGGACAGACGCGATCAGATTAAAACTATGTAGTAAGTTGAAAAATACGACTCAACGCAAAATTTCGTGACTATCGTATATAACAGAGGTAGAGAATTGTTGAAAATTATTCGAAAATTTTGGAAATTTTTTTTGGAGATTGGAGATTAATTGAGAAGGTCGAATTCGGGAAAACTTATAATCCCCCCAATGATTCCGAAGAGATATCAATTCGAAACTTCATTTTCTCAGTATTACAAATAACGCAAATGATTTCCAATCGAAATTCTGCACTTAGTTCAAAAATGACGGCGTGATGGTTCATGCAAAATGTCTCGAGGAAATGGCTTCGAATGTGAACAAGCGCGTAAAAGTTCGTGACCTCACGTCAGTGCTTTTCTAGTTTTTTTCATTCACTAATTCTGCTATTAGTTGCGGATGAATACGCTCCTACTTACTGCCAGGTATCAATACGACAACTCCAGGTGTCATCAGATATAAATAAATAATTTCAAAAATTCAAATGACCATACCCCAGAATCATTTAGCCTATAATAGAACTTAACCTACGCATTCCGATGAGCGACTAGACCTTAATGTTCCGCAAACTCGTTTCTTTCGAAAGTAATCGTATCCTTGAGCGGCCGGTCGACCGGACTGATGTAATTGATTTTGACATCGGATTTGTCAGCAGTGAGTCTAAACTAATTGGTTGAGACCATTTTCGGGAAAAAATCAGAGATAACATCAATTCGGACACGACGGTAAAACACAGTTTCCCAGATCATGCGCGCAAAAGTGTGCAAATAAATATGTTTCCCATTTGAACACTGAGTGATATGATATGGACGAGTGCGTACCTTAGTGACTACTAAATTGGAATAAATCGATTCGGTATTTCCAGAAATATTCCAAAGGAATTTGAAATCCATCTGTGAATTCAAAGTCCATCAATTATTATTTTGTGAATCATCAAGTAGAGATCGGTCTGTTGAATTTCAATGTATAATTTTTGTGATTAATATTCAATGAAATCGAATGGACCTTCAACAAGCGCGTAATGAAAAATTCCGATTCAATATGAGATTTTGCACACGAAGATGAAATATTTTAGGTACCTAATCAAATCTGACGAAAAAGTTATTATTACATCACTCGTGTTTCTCAATTATCTAGATCTTCAATAACCAGTAGATATGCATCAGTTCGTTATACTCACTTGTAAAACTGTTGATGTGGGAAACAACAAAGATCTTTTGGAAACACCTCTGCATTGAATTTCCAGAACGCAAACTATCCACATGAAACATGACGATAACTTGAAATTCATCATTGTCACTATTTTTCATTTGGGAGTTCAAAGACAAAGCTTGTGTGCGTATGTAATATTGACAGAAAATATTAGCACATCAAATAACTGTGAGACGCGTGACCAGGTCATCGATTTCTTATGCCTTGTATCTTGAGACTAGATGGTTCCTCAAATCGTAATGCTCGATTTGCATTTCATAAAGTTCTTGCATACAGGGCGTACCGGAAAGTATTTTTCCCAGCGCCGTCCGTGATATCCGTTCGGGCCACACATGTGCAAAGTATTCACTGCTGCTTAACAGCAGACGTTAGAGTTGGGAAGCCCAAGAGGGAAATTTCGGAATTTACTCGAACGCGTCAGTTTAAGATAAGGTGAGTAAATTAGATGCTGAAAAGTGTACATTCCAATAATCTGACAATTTCAGTGTGTTGAAAATACGTTGGTGTATTACAGAGTTGGGCATAAAATTTTCTTGATGTGTCCTATTAAGGTAGAATGAGTTAATCAGATGCTGACAGGGGTACATTCCAATAATCTGACAACTCAATAATCGACGTGATCTTGCTTGACGTCTGAATCGTGATAATATTAAAATGTAATTATTTTTGAGTTCACTCGAAGTCCCCTTAAAATTATTTTTTTTGACTTTAAACCTTTATGTACCAGGTGATTCACGAAGGGTGGCGACCGGCCGTATATCGGAAACCTTTTATGTAAAGGTGAAGTTACATACCAGACCAGTTGAAGCATACAGAAGTGAGAGTGTTTTTTTGTCAAAAAAAAGTTCCATTCGACCACTAAATAATAGAGAAATCACTGAAATGAAAGGGGTGAAATAGAAAAAATAGTTTCTTATTTTATTATTCTTTACTATTGTAAGTTGGAAAATATTTCCTAAAAAATGCAATAACATTTCACAGGTGATAGATTGCTCCAGTAGGTCTCCAATACGCTTGAGTGAATTCCCGTTTAGGATCATGAGCTCCCCTACTATTATCACATGACTGCAGCGAATGTTTTCACCTAGTGATGCCCACGAGACCAACGAGACGAGACTCTCCTAAAGTCTCATCTCGTCTCGTTTTTAGAAGTGTAGTCTCGTCTCGAGTCTCGTAGACCCCTCAGTCTCGTGTCGTATCGAGTCTCGTCCCGAGTCTCGTACGAGAGTCTCGAAAAAATCTCGCAGTCTCGTGCCGCTGTATCTTATTTCTGTTTGAGGTACTTCCCTGCTTAGTTTAATAATAGTTATGCGATAATACACTCTTAAGGGCAGTTTCGCAAAAATGTTTGGTTTATGGTTGGGGGCCTCTATTGAGACTATACTGGATGATTTGTCCTATTTGACCGATTTCACTCGCAGTAATAACTTTGGTATGACTTATACGATTTGGATAAAATTTTCAGTGCTGGAAAAAAACATGAATTTAAGCTCATTTTGGAAAGATTTTGCATAATTTTATATGTGATTTCTGGATTTTTCTCAGACTTTTGTCAAATTCAATTTGGCGAAAGTCTCACAAAACGAAAAACAGAAAGAAAAATGTTATGCCAATTTTCTTGTTTGTCGGATGAAAGTGTCAGATTTTTACTCACAGTTCGCTTTGTTTATCGTTCGTATTGTTCCAATATTCTTCATTAGGCAACCGGTCATTTTCAAGAGACTGCCATTGACAAAAAGTTCAATCCTGTAATCTCAAAGGGCGTTTTTCCATAAAAAACAATTTTATTCAATTTTCAAAAGTTCTGTTTCCAATATTGGGATTGAAAACCCAGGAAAAACCTAAAAAATTATGAATGAGCACATTCAAGAATTGAGATTTTTTTCCAAATAAGCGGTTGTTATTGTGAAAATTTCTGATTGATCGTGCATGTTGAAAAACACCCTGTACATTGCGTTTCCGAAATTACGCTATCCGTTACAGATTCTATCATTATAAGTCATTATTAGAGTGTATATCTAGTTTTTTTGGCTCACCTCCAGTTTTCCGAAAAAAATTCTTCAAAGAAAAACAATTTCGAAATTCAACTCCAATTGATTCTAGTTTTATTGATAACTTTGGTATGGCTATGCAATTTTGATTTGATAGTATAATATATGAATGAGTTCATTCAGTTATTTCAACATTATTTCCATATAGCGATGGTATTGTGATTATTTCAGATTAGTTGTGTAGGGAAAAAAACACCCCGTACATTGCGTTTCCAGAACTTCTCTATCCATTTCAGATTCTACCATAATTTGTCAGTATTCAGGCGTTTTTAGTTTTTTTGTATACTTATACTATTACAGTCTTTTCGAATTCGAAATTCATATACAATTACTTAGATTCTGTGTAGAATCTTTCAAGTCAGAAAATTACTGAATTTAATTTTTTTGCACATTTCCGCTTTTCTATAAAAGGATTTTTTTACGAAACAGCTCACGTTGAGTGATTTAGTTCGATAATTTACTCATTTACGCATATGAAGTGTTTTTCAAATCGAATAATTTCATTCCAAATAAGACCTTTGAATTCGGAAAAACGATTTCAGAACCGTTTTGCATTCTTGGAATATGCAGCTCTACCACCAAGCACAGCCGGATCTAGGATTTCAGCGCCCGTGGCAAGTTATCGAAATGAGCCCTTTTCAAATTTTTTTTTCAGTGACTACATACTTTTCATGAATGATAGTATTTATTCTATTCTTAAGACATTTTACTATTATATTATTATATTCTTTTGAGAACGAGCATTAGATTCGTAGGTGTATCAAACAATATGCGTGTAGAAATTACTATAATCTCCCATGTATCTTTTAAGGTAGTGAAGAGAACTCATAGGAGTATTAATATACGATAATGAGGGTATGAAGAAAACAAAAGGGAAGCGAATAGAATAATTTATTCTCAAAATAATATAGAAGCATTCAGAGCTTCAAAAAAATAAATGAAAGTGTAAATGAAAAATTGAAATACATTAGAGAACACAACAAAGGTCATAACGAACATTTTAATATTACTTTTTGTAATTCACCATGATGTTGGGTCATTAAAATCAACTGGTTCAGGTTTAACCTCAGTAAGTCCTGATTCCTCGTCAAAAGAATTTTCCTTGTCCGAATCATCCGAAATAGAATACTTTCTCACGATAGGCTCGGTACTTGAAGAAGTAGAAGGAAATTCCACTACATGATGGGCTTCGCTATTGGAACCACTTTTTGTCGACACAATACCCGCATCGTTCTCAAAGTAACTTGAGATATTACTAGTATTCTTTTTAGGTCTAATAATTTTTTATCCCTGATCTTCCGAGATTGCGATCCTGATAGTTTCTTGGGCGGCATTTCAGTTGGTTATATCAACCTCAAATTATATAAGATTCTGAAAATGCATGCACGTCGAATCGGAATGTTTTGCGCTCATATCTGAATTGTCTCAATGCTCTACAAATGTCAGGAGGACAAAAAAAGGTTTCATGTTTCAGTGAAACTCAAGAATCATACTATTCATTTGATCGACATTTGATCCTCTTTTTGTAGTACCCAGGGGTAAGAAGCTGATTAATGAAATTCTAGAGATACGATAAATTTATCGTATTCTTTTCAAAATTTTAATTTTTTTTCTAACTTCTTCTTATACATATGAAAACTCGTGTAATTATGGTACAACGCAATTTTAATTGAATCGATATAATTTGGGATCTCGCAACTAAAATTCGGACGATAATATCGCCGACATATTCCCAACCCAAACATAACGTTATGAATTTTGCAGTCTCTAAGTTATATCTTTCGAAAATGATTGACTCTCGTGTGCACGGACAGAATATAATTTGACCAAGCGCGTAAAAATCCTAAACTCAAAATTGAATTATTCAAACATACCTGATTGAAATTTTTAAACTTTTTCCAGCAGGAATAATTTCCCGGCCCGCTTGCACGATCACGTTATTTACGGTATTGCACATAATATAAAATATAATGATAAGTTCCTGGTTCCTATTTGTCTTATTGATTCCATCAACTGCGCCGCTGCATGAAAGTACCCCACATGCGAGAAAAAAGGTAGTATTAATAAGACTGGGGTGATTTTATCAAGCCTATCGGTCGTAAACGTCTTTCAAATACATTACCCTTATCAAAGCCGGTGTGATGAACGATTCGGCGAATAATGTGGACGTTCTGAATCTCTTTATCATGCCGTCAAGAAACCGATCCTAGACGGAGCGCTAGCTCAAACCATTAAACTCCCTCTGAACTTGCCGCTAATTGAGGTCTTCAGTGTTCGAATAACAAACATCTGGACGCGATCGGGAATCGTAGGGCGACCGACAAGTGAACATTTATCATCTATTTATTTATTGGTAACTACTTGTCGCTGCATATTGTACAACAGGTGCATGCACTATAGCACCGCTCTAAAATATGAATGGACTTTGAAGTGAAAAAACAACATTTCAAGAAAAAAAAATCATAATTTTGCGCCCCTAGTTGGTTGGCGCCCGTGGCAAATGCCTCCCTCGCCACGCCCTAGATCCGGCTCTGCCACCAAGTGCGGAATATTCTCACTGCTTTGAAGCTTTGAAATTTTTTTCTCGGAAAACCGAAGGTATGCCAAAAATAAAACGCTTGAATAATGACTTATTATTGTAGAATCAGAAACAAGTAACGAAAAAATGAAAATTTCATCAAAATTGTGGGAGCCATAGCAAAGTTATTAATAATAGTAAAATCGATTGGAGCAAAATTCCGATATTGTCCTTGTTTGAAAAAATGTTCTCAAAAAAAAACTGAAAGGGAGTATGAAGAATAAAAGTGACAGTAAAGATATCTCAACAAGCGTTTGAAAGGACATTCAGCTAATTATTTACAAATGGAAATAAAACCGTCTCAGTATGTATTCGAAAGTACACTCAACTAATTATTGACAAATTTAAGATGACAAAAGAGTTGATGAATCTACTCATATAGTCAGAAGGCCAAAATCCTTATCGATCCGAAGTAAAAATAAATGAAGAAATTGGACAATTTTTTTCCTTAGGATAATTTTCTTTCGACGACATTCTATTTAAAATTCAACGTATATGCGAATATGCAAAAATAAGTATCAGTTAATATGATAAAATCGAAAGTTACGTCCAATTAGGGTTAGACTGGAAGTCATAGACACACCTTGTTTATCTCAGTCGATGAGGTATCCAAAATTTCAATCCGATGTCCTGAAAAATGCAGATTTCCGTGTTTTCACCCCTAAGATTCTGATAATTGCCACAAATGGTAGGGTGCGACATTTGAAGATCACACTCACGCCTATAGGGTAAAGAGTACCTGCTATTAGAAGTCCCAGAACTTTTATTCCCAAGAATTTTGGGAAGCTTGAAATGAACACGTGCTTGTTCTAGAAAGTGAGTTCTGCTTCGCTACAAAAAAAGAACGCAAGTATTGAAACGTATGTTTTAACCATCGATCCACCGATTTTTTTGTATAGATTTGCGTAGAATAATAAGACCATTTTGAATCCATATGACCGGTTTTCGCTGCCTCTATAGAAAAACTTTCGAAATACTCTCGAGAGGATATGATCGGTTGAAAACGTGATTATTCCAACTGTTAGTAAAGTATAAATAAACATGAACAGATGAAGGAATACGTTTTATTTTGAGTCGGGTCCTTTGATTTCAGGGATCCACCCGCACTTATGGCTTTCGTTGGCGAACTCAGAAGGAACGAAGGAAGCATAATCAGGATTATTAATTATGTTCTATTAGATTTTTTTGAATGGGAAAAATATAGGGGTTGTCCCGAAATTTTGGGATAGAATTTCAATGGGACGTTCCACAATATTGCAAGTTTTATTAACATAGGTCCAAAAATGGGGTAGGGATGAACCGCCCTTCAAAGGGGGCGATTTGACAATAATTTTTCACCTATAGTTCCGAAAAAAGTTCACGTCAGCGCTTTTCTAGGTTTTTCTATTTATTGCTTTCGTTGTGCTGATATCAATTATTTATGCAATATTGAAATTTTTGAGAATTTAGATGAATTATGTTATCATGAAAATGAAAAATATCAATCTGATAATTATATCGAAATGTTAATGATCCTATTTCAAGGATAGATGAACATAATTGAATTTGAACACCTCTTTTTCATGTCCTTTTCGAACTGAGAATATATAGAATACAGAAAATTACACGAAATGGGATACAGTCCTGATAATAGTAGAAATATTTTATAATTGTTGTATTCGTGTCCTTGAATCAATGCAAAATGATAGGTTTGTGGCTAGAGGACTGGGCAAATCAAACGAATCCTATATGAATCGTCGACGTTTCGATCCGACATCCTGACATGAACATTGTGAACAATAAAATGGTGTATGAAAATATCTTCAGTAATAAAAACACACAGTAAACATTCAATTGGCACTAACAAAATATTAAAATATCAAATTCTATGTCACTAATGCTACACCAGCATTTATGGCACACTTCAAAAATACATTGCTCAGAATTTTGTACACATTTAGTACAAATTTGCCTCCCAGAGCAAAAATTTATTACAGCTCCCGTTTTCCAGAAAAATGGCGTGGGCCAGCTTTAGATTAAAGCTGCACCACGCAGTCTGTATTTTCCAAAAAATGCAATATTTAGTCATCGAATTGGCACCAGAATTTCTTACACAATTATTTTAGATGAATGACAAGCAAAAAATTCAAAATTATCAATCCCAAGGGGATAGACACCCCTAAATATTGAATATTCAAGTTGAATATGCATCCAAAAGGTGGACGGTATGAAATTATTCATCATTCTTTCTTAAACAAACTTTAAACGACATAATAGGCGCTTTCTATTTGCCGCTGTATCACTTCCAAACTGATGCAAAATCAGTTGATCTGCGTTCTATTGGACAATGTTGTGATTTTGAACTGACGCGCATCACTTCCAACCTTAGACAAAGTCCTTTGTCTAAGCTTCCAACTGATGTTGCTCTCTGGTAGAATCACTTGATTTCCGTAATCACATCAGTTCAACATAACCTTGCTTTCCGGTAAATAAACAATTTGTTTGTCGACGATTGAGATGAACTTTCTGCTAAATTATAATTCAAGAAGCCATCAATTGAAGATTCTTAATGGATTATACAAACGGAACCTGAAAATTTTGCTAGCACCCGCTAATTTTGAACATCACACCAAGTGAATTATTTTCCACTGGTTGCATTGCTATAAATGAAACTAATTAATTTATAATATTTAATATGCAGTTTGTTTCGATGTTATGGTTGGTTAATTTGGTGCATTTTATATGAAATTAATCATTAATTTGGGAAACAGGTTGGATATTGAAAATAAAACCTCCTGGAAGTTCAGTTTGCCTTCTTTCTGTGTTGTGGTTTATTATAGAAGTACCTTATTACTTTTATATAAAGGTAAAATATTGGGTGAATTTTATGCTATTTTATCGTGTTACTAACTATTACGTTTCTGGACACGGCTAGATATTCCTGGCTGTAGAAGATAGGAATGGTGTGTTGAAAGAGTGAATGGTTTGGGTTCAGTCGTTCAGTGTAAGATACGACTACTAAAATGTCGATCAGTGATGGCTTAGACCTTTTTCTTCATAAAAGAAAACTGGAATGCTTGCTTGCATTCAATCAGTATGGAATACCAAAACATTGTAGATGATAGTATGCGATTGATAATGAAAATCAGCTCCAAATTCAATTTCATTGCATAACTGTATGTCAATATAATGAATCAGTCCTATCTTATTCAAGTCTCATTGATTGTGGAGTCTAATCTCCACTTAACCGATGCAACAGACGTCTTGGAAAATAACATTTATTTTGTTGATTTTCCAATTTTTAAACGCAATTACTAGATTGAATGAATTCAGAAAATATGATTTTCCCTTTCAGAGGCAATAAAATTTTCTTATTTCTCTCTTCTCAAACAGAATAGAATAGAAATTTATTCAATTTCTACAATTATTGTAATACAATAATGAGAAACAAGTCAAATTTTAAATTTTTACTTGGAATTATCTTTGCATCCTTGGTAGAATTCCTGCAGACTGGAGTTCCTGTCGACATAGGTACGGATAGTTTCAAATGAAAATACTTCAACAACTCATTGCTAGTATACATCAATTTGATGATGATTATTTGAGCTTGACTATCGTAATTTGTTCCAAAAAACTTAGATTTTAAATTGTATTTCCTGCCTTAACCCAGCAACATGCAAAGGCGGAATCAACTGGCAAGAATTATATTTATAGATATTAAATAGTTTCTAGATAGTGCAGTAGTAAATAGTTCAGTCTAAAATATCCAAATTAACATAATCATAATCACATAATCACAAGCCAAATTGCATTTTCCCATAGTAAACAAAGCATATTTCCAGTTGTTGGTTCTCCAGTCTCTCTCAACTGTCAAAACAGTACGTCAGCTGTTATCAAGTCGTGTTCTATTTGTCAAATTCACTTCAGTTCGAAGTGAAGAAATTCGGAAATTAATCAGTCAAATAGAAAGCTATGCATATTGTCCAATGATGGGGATGAAGCATCCCCAAACAAATCGAAATTCCTATTACGTAATTATAGGAGCAACGACATAAACTGCCTAACACAATTTCCCGCGGGCGGTACATATAATCGTATCTGTCGGGATATTTCAACTCTCGAGGATATCACCGATTTTTCTTCGCTTCAAAAATTTATTACAGTAGCCCACACTTCTTAAACATATGCTTTGGGGTTCAAACGGACTATTTCAATCAGAAAAATATGGAACTAGTAACAAGGTATGTGAAAAAAAAATTCGAAATATTATGATGGAAAATTGCGGTATCACCGATTTTTCTCCTTTTCAAGAATTTATTACAGTAGCCCAAACTTCTTTACCACATGCTTAAGTATTTGAATGAACTATTTTGATCAGGAAAAGTAAGGAACAAGTATCGTAGTATGTAAAAAAAATTCGAAATTTCGACATTCATCAATTTTTCTCGTTGTCACAAATTTATAACAGTAGCCCACCCTTTTTCAACACATGCTTAAGGATTCAAGTGACCTATTTAATCTAGAAAAATAAGGAATTAGTATCGTGGTATGTGAAAAAAAAATTCGAAATATAATGATTGAGAATTTCGATATTCATCAATTTTTGTCGTTGCCAAAAATTTATTACAGTAGCCCACACCTCTCTAACACATGCTTGAGGATGCTACTGAACTATTCAATCAAGAAAAATATGGTATTAGTATAGTGGTATGAGCAAAAAAAAATCGAAATATAATGATGGAGAATTTCGATATTCATCAATTTTTCTCGTTGTCAAAAATTTATTACAGTAGCCCACACCTCTTCAACACATGCTTAACGATTCTAGTGAACTATTTCATCAAGAAAAATATGGGATCAGTATCGTGGTATTTGCAAAAAAAAATTCGAAATATAATGATGGAGAATTTCGATATTCATGAGTTTTTCTCGTTGTCAAAAATTTATTACAGTAGCCCACACATCTCTAACACATTCTTGAGGATCCTAGTGAACTATTCAATCGAGAAAAATATGGAATTAGTATCGTGGTATGTGAAAAAAAATTCGAAATATAATGATGGAGAATTTCGATATTCATCAAATTTTCTCGTTGTCAAAAATTTATAACGGTAGCCCACATTCTCTTTACATGCTTAAGGATTCTAGTGAATAATGATGGAGAATTTCGATATTCATGAGTTTTTCTCGTTGTCAAAAATTTATTACATAGCCCACACATCTCTAACACATTCTTGAGGATCCTAGTGAACTATTCAATCAAGAAAAATATGGAATTAGTATCGTGGTATGTGCAAAAAAAATTCGAAATATAATGATTGAGAATTTCGCCATTCATCGATTTTTCTCTTTGTCAAAAATTTATTACAGTAGCCCACACTTTTTCAACACATACTTCAGGATCCAAGCGAACTTTTCAATGAAGAAAAATAAGGAATTAGTATCGTGGTATGTGAAAAAAAAATTCGAAATATAATGATGAAGAATTTCGGTATTCATCGATATTTCTCTTTGTCAAAAATTTATAACAGTAGCCCACACTTCTCTAACACATGCTCAAGGATCCTAGTGAACTATTCAATCAAGAAAAATATGGAATTACCATCGTGGTATGTGAAAAAAAAAATTCGAAATATAATGATGGAGGATTTAGATATTCATCAATTTTTCTCGTTGTCAAAAATTTATTACAGTAGCCCACACTTCTCTAACACATGCTTGAGGATTCTAGTGAACTATTCAATCAAGAGAAATCTGGAATTGGTATCGTGGTAAGTGCAAAAGAAAATTCGAAATATAATGATGGAGAATTTCGATATTCATCAGTTTTTCTCGTTGTCAAAAATTTATTACAGTAGCCTACACTTCTTTAACACATGCTTAAGGATTCTAGTGAACTATTCAATCAAGAAAAATATGGAATTAATATCGTGGTATGTGAAAAAAAATTCGAAATATAATGATGGAGAATTTCGATATATATCAATTTTTCTCTTTGTCAAAAATTTATTACAGTAGCCCACACTCCTCTAAAACATGCCTAAGGATTAAAGTGAACTATTTAATCAAGAAAAATGAGCAATGAGTATCGTGCTTTGTGAAAAAATAATTCGGAATATAATGATTGAGAATTTCGAAATTCATCAATTTTTCTCGTCGTCAAAAATTTATTACAGTAGCCCACACGATACTTATTCCATATTTTTCTTGATGGAATAGTTCACTAGAATCCTTAAGCATATGTTTAAGAGGTGTGGGCTTACTGTAATAAATTTTTGACAACGAGAAAAATCGATGAATTTCTCCATCATGATATTTCGAATTTTTTTTTTCATACCACGATACTAATTCCATATTTTTCTTGATTGAAAAGTTCACTAGGACCCTCAAGCATGTGTAAGAGATGTGTGGGCTACTGTAATAAATTTTTGACAACGATAAAAACTGATGAATATCGAAATCCTCCATCATTATATTTCGAATTTTTTTTTGCAAATACCAAGATACTAATTCCATATTTTTCTTGATGGAATAGATCACTAGAATCCTTAAGCATGTGTTAAAGAGGTGTGGGCTACTGTAATAAATTTTTGACATTGAGAAAAATTGATGAATACCGAAATTCTCCATCATTATATTTCGAATTTTTTTTGCTCATACCACTATACTAATACCATATTTTTCTTGGTTGAATAGTTCAGTAGCATCCTTAAGCATGTGTTGGAGAAGTGTGGGCTACTGTTATAAATTTTTGACAACGAGAAAACTTGATGAATTTCGAAATTCTCTATCATTATATTTCGAATTTTTTTTTCACATACTACGATACTAATTCCATATTTTTCTGATTGAAATAGTCGCTTTGAACCCCAAAGCATATGTTAAAGAAGTGAGGGCTACTGTAATAAATTTTTGAAGCGAAGAAAAATCGGTGATATCCTCGAGAGTTGAAATAGATAGATAGATAGATAAACGTCTTTATTTCAAATTATATTCCCACACAGGAAACCACAAAATGAAACAGTGTCATACATTATTATAAGAGAAAAAAAAACAATCAGTTTGCACCTAAATAGTCTTCCAAACAATATGGCTCTAGCTCTACTAAGAATTTCTTGGTTCTAACTTTGAACTGTTTGAGATTATTGATAATTTTTAGATTATAAGGTAATTTATTGAAGATCCTAATACACATATAGGATGGATTTTTTTCAGAAAGAGACAAACGATGATATGGAAAGTTAATATTTGCTGTTCTTGTATTATAGGTCGTATTTGTGTTATTTTTTAAAAACTCAGTTTTATGTTTATACAAATACATTAGACATTCATGAAAATAGAGTCCATAAATCGTTAGGAAACCCTGCTGATTGAACTTTCCTCTGCATGAATCTCTGAAATTCATACCCAGCAACGATCTCAGGATTCTCTTCTGATTGATAAAAATTGACTTTACTGCTGAGCTCACTCCTCAGAAAATTATTCCATATCTGATCAAAGATTCATAGTTTGCGTAGTATATAGTCTTCTTCGTATCCATGTCCATGTATTTATTGATTACTCTCATAGCATAGCATACTTTGTTCAACTTATTCAGTAGTTCTTCTATATGTTTGTCCATTGTAGGAACTCATCTATGAAAACCCCCAGAAATCTGGTGAAAGTTGATGTTTCCACTTTATCCTCATCCAAGTCTATCATAAGCTTGTCCTCTTTCAATCTGTTGGCACGAAAAACCATAATGTCCGTCTTCTTTCTATTCAAAATGAATTTGTTCCGTGCTAGCCATTCTTGAATTTTTTGGTATACAACTCCGCATTTCTGCTGCAACTCACTTATACTACGTTCTGCTATTAAATAATTAGAATCATCCACAAAATTTGTCGACTCTGTATCTTCGATCGAATCTGCTACTTCACACATATCATTTATCATTACTAGAAACAACAGCACACCTAAGATGCTGCCCTGTGGTACTCCAAATTCGTTCATGAGCCAAGTTGATAGATATGTTAGGCCATCTACGGTTATTCTCACACATTGCAAGCGATCATACAAATAAGACACAAGCCAATTCAACGCGTTTCCCACAATTCCATATTTTCTGAGCTTTTCAATAAGATAATCTTTATTTAGGCAATCAAATGCCTTAGAAAGATCGATGAATAGTCCTGAGACCAGCATTCCCTCTTCTAAGAACCGCAAAATATTACCGGTGAATTGAAATATAGCAGTTTGGGTGGACCGATTTTTCAAAAATCCATGTTGAGAGGGATGGAATAGATCATGGCTATTGAAATATGTCAGAAGTCTAGTCACCATTGCTAGCTCAAATACTTTCGAAAAACTATTCAACAGGCTTATAGGCTTATATTTTGTCCAGTCCTCAGGATCCCCAGACTTGAATATCGGAACCACCACCGATAGCTTAAGCTGCTCAGGAAACACCCCAAACCTCAGGGAGTTATTCACAATATGACAAAATACTGAAGAGATAGCATCGACACTCAGTTTAACAATTTTAACTGGAATTTCGTCAATTCCGGAACTTGATTTGTTTTTCATTTTCCTAAATATCTCAACAATCTCCTCTCTGGTAAAGGGCTTCAAGTAAAAAGATGTATTGGTTACAACATTGCAAGCAAATTTTGAATTATTGAGATTTTTCATCATGTTCGGGATCAATTGGACCAAAAAATTATTGCAATCATCCGCTGTTTCCTGAGGTGATTTAGAAATTGGATATGTCACACCTGTAAAACTGCTTTTATTCCGAATTTCATTGCAAATTTTCCACATGGCTTTAGTCTTATTATCCGAGGTTTTAATTTCGTTTTTGTAGTATTCTTTTCTAGCATCAATGAGTATCCGGTCATATTTTTTCTTTTCAACTTTATAGGCAGATTTCATTGGCTCATGATATTTACTGAGCGTGAATAATAAATCCAGATTATGTTTCATCTGAATGATCTCAGGATTTTTGTAATAAATTTCTTTATTCTTTCGGTTTTTCATTGTAATATATTTCAAGGGAAAATGTTTATTGAAAATATTCATGAAGTCATTCGAGAAGCTTTGCCATTGCTTGTTGACATCTTTCGTTTCTATGGCATATACATTTGTCCAGTCTTGATCTTTCAACTCGTGTAGAAACTCCCTACAAGCGTTTTCAGGAAATATATAATACGTATTCGCCTGACCGAATTTGAGCATTCGATATCAAGTTCGAATGAAATTTTTTGGGCACTATGATCAGAGATATGATTAAACATAACGTGGCTCCTTACTGAGCAACTTAGGTTCGTAAAAAAATTGTCAATACAGCTTTTTGATTGTCCCACAATTCTTGTGTATTCTGAAATGTGCCTGTTTAAAGAAAACGAGTTGAGAAGTGAGAAGTATCCCGACAGATACGAGTATATGAACCGCCCGCGGGAAATTGCGTTACGCAGTTTATGTCGTTGCTCCTATAATTACGTAATAGGAATTTTGATATGTTTGGGGATGCTTGATCCCCATAATCGGATAATATGATGTCGTTTAAAGTTTGTTCAAGAAAGTATGATGAATATTACATACTGTCCACCTTTTGGATGCATATTCAACTTGAATATTCAATATTTAGGGGTGTCTATCCCCTTGGGGTTAATAATTTTGAATTTTTTGCTTGTCATTTATCTTTAATAAATGTGTAATTCTGGTTCCAATTCGATGACTAAATATTGCATTTTTTGGAAAATACAGTCTGCTTGGTGCAGCTTTTATTTAAAGCTGGCCCACGCCATATTTCTGGAAAACGGGAGCTGTGATAAATTTTTGCTTTGGGACGCAAATTTGTAATAAATGTGTACAAAATTCTGAGCAATGTATTTTTGAAGTGTGCCATCAATGCTGGTGTAGCTTTAGTGACATTCAAATTCTCATCGTAGAAGCAGCCAGATCATTCATTCTTCATTCAACAATCAAAGTTAACTTTACCTTTTCATATGGATATCTGAGGCAGTACACTATGGATATGAAATCAATAGGTCATTTTATATAAAAAACATATAAACTCAAAAACTAATCATTCCTCTCGGAAACCAAAATTAAAACAGGAGATCTAACGGATGGAACATAATGTGAGCTCTATATTGTTGTGATGTCAACTTTTTATCTACGTCGACAAATGCGGAACTACGGGTGAAATGCACAATTCGGACAGATTATTTATTTCGAATTTTCGTCAATATATTGCTGTAAAAAACGCTGAGGGATTCTACATCAGTTCTCAAATTTATTGTGTCATTTATGGATATCTGAATCATTTTACTTATAGACCGTTTAAAATAATTGTTTTCTCTGTCCAAAATTCTCGCATTTCCAAAATCAAAATCGTGACCATTCTCGAAGTGGTGGGTGGCTAGCGCTGTTTTCTCATTTTCATCTTTATTAGTTTCTTGACAATCATAGGAGTGTTGATATATTCTCTTTTTCAAATAAATACCACTACAATCTTTACATTTTATTGATTAAACCAAGTTTGATCTCAATGAAAGAGGTGTTGGATCTTTGAGTTTACTGAAAATGCTCCACACTGTTTTGAGTGGATAGAAGGCGAGTTGACAGTTAGGTACCGAATTTTGTATCAGTTTATTCAATTTAATAGATAATATATATATATATATATATATATATATATATATATATATATATATATATATTATATAATATAATTTGTCACTTTTTACTTTCTTAATTTCAGATGAATTAATTTTACGTTTATAAATCTTTATTACTCTATTGATTAGTCTAGTGGGATAGTTGTTGTTCCTTAATAAATGTCTAATTTTATTTTCATTTTCCGCGTGGTACACCGGATCACTCAATTTGTAATTCCTGAACAAAAGATTTTCTATAATAGCCATTTTTTGAGATGTCGGGTGGTTAGAATAATAGTTCAACAATCTACCAGATGATGTATCTTTCATATGCCAATTCGTTAAGATGGTGCCATTCTTTCCTAATGAGAGCAACGTCTAAAAAAGAGATTTCACAGTCGGTTTCATGTTCTACAGTGAACTGGATACTTTCATGAACACTATTGAATGCTTTTACCACCTCATCTGTTTTTCCCTTTGGTATCCCCGAAATGGTGTCATCGACATATAATTTGAGGAATGGGATGATGAAAGTTAACTTTTTTATGTGTGATCACATGATTCATAACGATTTTGGCAAGAGTTGGGCTGGCTGGATTGCCCATAGCTGTTCCTTCAATCTGTTCATATATTACTCCATCAAAAGTGAAGTAACTTGACTCGAAAATGAACTCGATTATACGTCGAAATAGACTTCTTCCGATATCAGTGTAGGCCGAGATATAGCTCCAATTGGATCTTATCAAGTCCAGTACAAGTTTTTTAGGTATATTAGTGAATAAGGAAGTCACATCTAATGATATGAGCTCATAATCACATGGCAACTGAACCGTTCGAATAAACTCAACAAACCTTATCGAATTATCCAAATTAAAATCAAATGTGGTCGTCCATGGTGCTAAAATCTCATGGATCAACACCGATAAGTTGTAAACTGGTGAGTCTATACAACTGACTATCGGTCTTAAACTTATGGTTTGCGTCTTGTGGGTTTTCTGAGACCGTACATTTTTGGAGATATTGCATTGTGTGTTTTTAATTTATTTGCTCTGAAGGAATTCACTATAATATGTTTAGAAAGCTCACCGACAAGCTCATTAATCTTGAGTTCCGAGCTCAGAACCAAACATTCTGGATGTTCTCTCAAAAACTTTTTTGTTTTTTCAAATTTCCGTTCTACAACATTGACTTTGGTCGACCCACTGACTGTATGAAAATAATTAGTTGTAATATTAGTAAAAGCAGCTCTCATTATGTTTTTCTCCTTCGAGGATAAATACGTTTGATCATTAACGAAATATTCAAAATCTTTAATAATGACTGGGTCTAGTTTTTTATTATGGTTTGTAGGAACGCTAAACTTAGGACCCGCACAGAGAATTCCACGTGCTTAATCAGGTAATATTATATATGTATAGTTAAACATGAATTTTTCGTGAGTATAAAGCTTGAAACTGGCTACTTCCTTACATAGATCGTTGAGTTTGATCAAATTCCTTATTTTCATCTGCAAGAACAACTTATTCGAAGAAAAACTGACGAACAAGGAATTAGGTATTGAGTTCTTCATCTGTTGTTCAACTGTTTTCTGTTGACTTTTGAATTTATTCAATTTCCAAATTGTGACTTATATTTCCAAATTCAAAACTGACAATGTGAATCTTTTCCTCAATTTATCGATTTCTACATGATATGGATGTTCATCTGCGTCAAGAAAATTCAAACACTTTATGTTACGAGAAATGTGATTAGGAATAACACATCTAGTTCGACACTGAAGCAAAAATATTCTCGTTCTTAATGGATACAAGTTTCCTATCAAAGTTCATCCAAGATTTCAACAAACACAATGTATGCGGCCCGAATTCAGATCTTACAAAATTAAAGAAGCCATTATCTTCTGATGCCATAATTGTCGTATTCGTGTCCTTGAATCAATCCAAAATGATAGGTTTGTGGCTAGAGGACTGGGCAAATCAAACGAATCCTTTATGATTGTCGAGAAACTAATAGAGATAAAAATGAGAAAACAGCGCTAGCCACCCACCACTTCGAGAATGGTCACGTTTTTGCGCGCATGTTCTATAGGCGAACAGCTAGCGTGCTATCGTTTTGTCCAAATGTCTGTAATTTTGGATGATTGAGCCGAAAATGGTCTCAATCGACTAGGTTGGACTCACTGATGACGAATCCGGTGTCAAAATCGATTCTGTCCGGCCGGCCGTAGACACGATAACTGTCGACAAAAGCAAGCTAGCAACTTGAAACTTTCAGGATAAGTTGCGCATCAAAATGCCGCGGTTAAGTTCGTTAATGGGCAAAATCGGTCGAATAGTTTCGGAGTTATAGGCACTTGAAGTTTTGAAGTTATTTATTTTTTATTTCGGAAAATACCTCAGCGATTCGATTCAACCTTGGCAGTTAGGTGAAGTACAACGGCGCGCAACTCTGAGCCAAATTTCGTCAGGATCATATTGTCAGCAATTTAAAAAAAAAATTTTTTCGAAATTTTTTTCCAAAAAAATGTTTTTTTCGAAAACCATTCATCATATCCAAAAAAAATCCACCCACACTTTGAGCTTCATATTTCACAGCAGTGTTTCAAATTTCAGTTCGATACGATCATAAGTTTTGGAGATATCGGGAAAAAATATGTCAAATTTCGAGGTTTTCTTCTCGATATCGTTGATTTTTTCGGTATAACTCAGAAAATACTGATTCAGTCCTGATTAAACTTCACAGCTAGTTTTAAGATGCTGAAAGACAACTTTATGCAAAATAAGGTGTTATTAGAACAATTTGAAAAAAAAATTTCTATGATTTTCTCATCATATCATCCTCATTAAATTCTGTATGAAACTTCGAACTGTTATTTTTCGATGAAGTACTGAATTTAAATTCGATCTGATCTTCATTTTTGGAAATATTGGAAAAATAAAATTTTGATTGGGTATATCTACGGAATCATTGGGTGGATTTTACCCATTCACGAATTCGGCCTTCGTGATTAAGGTCCAAACCTTCTCTACAAATATCGAGTTTCTAAGTTGCTTTTTTCGGAAGTTATTGTGTTTACGCAGTCGACCGTTAGGCCGTCCGTAAACACAATAACTTCCGGAGGAAACGACTTAGAAACTCGATATATATATAGAGCAGGTTTGGGGCTTAATTACGAAGGTCGATTTCGTGAATGGGTAAAATCCGCCCAATGATTCCATAGATATACCCATTCAAAATTTTATTTTTCTAATATGTCCAAAAAAAAAGATATGATCGAATTGAAATCCGGTAAATTATCAGAAAAAAATTTCAAAAAGCACTGCCGTGAAGACAGCAGCTTTTGCGCGCACGTTCAAATTCGTTGCTGAAGCGGTCATCTACATTGAACATGCGCGCAAAAGTTGCTGCCTTCGCGGCAGTGCTTTTTGAAATTTTTTGATTTTGGAAATGCGAGAATTTTGGACAGAGAAAAGAATTATTTTAAACGGTCTATAAGTGAAATGATTCAGATATCCATAAATGACACAATAAATTTGAGAAATGATGTAGAATCCCTCAGCGTTGTTCACAGCAATATATTGACGAAAATTCGAAATAAATAATCTGTCCGAATTGTGCATTTCACCCGTAGTTCCGCATTTGTCGACGTAGATAAAAAGTTGACATCACAACAATATAGAGCTCACATTATGTTCCATCCGTTAGATCTCCTGTTTTAATTTTGGTTTCCGAGAGGAATGATTAGTTTTTGAGTTTATGTGTTTTTTATATAAAACGACCTATAGATTTCATATCCATAGGGTACTGCCTCAGATATCCATATGAAAAGGTAAAGTTAACTTTGATTGTTGAATGAAGAATGAATGATCCGGCTGCTTCTACGATGAGAATTTGATATTTCAATATTTTGTTGGTGCCAATTGAATGTTTACTGTGTGTTTTTATTACTGAATATAAATTCATACACCATTTTATTGTTCACAATGTTCATATCAGGGTCGATATTTATTCACAAATAAATGTTTTAGTCTTGAAAAAGATCCCAAGTCGGATCGAAACGTCGACGATTCATAAAGGATTCATTTGATTTGCCTAGTCCTCTATCCACAAACCTATCATTTTAGAAATATTTTATCTTATCGGTACTATCGACCTTAAAGTACATTTAATTCAATTAATATTTGGAATTTCATCGATACAACGTTATTGAAAATGAAAATCAATTCATCATCATTTAGCTGATTGAGATGAAATAGATGAAAATATTTACGATCCATTAAAAAGATGACACCCTACGAGACCTTCAAGACTCAGACGAGACTTACAATAGTCTCGTCTCGTATGAATAATTCGCGATCTCGTCTCGAAAACGAGACGAGGCGAGACGAAACGAGAGTCTCGAAAACGAGACTCTCGTGGGCATCACTATATATAACATAACATCCGCCCAATAATTATAATAATAATAATTATAAAAATTATGTTTATTCTTATCAATATGTACATTTACAGCAGCAACATCACAATGAAATAACAAACAGTAAAGACTCCATAAGTGTAGATACATTTGTTTCGAGATAATCAAAGAAATATAAAAGAGACATGGACATAAAATACAAGAACAAGCAAATAGTCCAAAATCATGATGACAATCTAGAACAATAAGCAGCACACAGCCATCGACAATGTATAGCCTGTGCATATCATGTCCACAAATATAGTAGCGGATGTATAGTAGCATTGGTAGCATCACCGAAAACAACCGAATGACCAGGTGTGGATAATTTGCTGATAAAATAAAGTAGAATCCTGTGAATCACGACCTTAAAGAATATTGTGACGTTTTCTTGATTTGTTCAAACGTTCAGAATAATTAAACTATTTATTTACACTGATAACGAATAACTTAACAACTGATTTTTTCAAAGTCTATGCACAATTTATTTCCTCACTATTTATTTTCACTGATCACTTTCCGCCTCGAATAACTCCGTTGAATGAATTTCCTGTGTTGTTTCCAGTCACCAAGCGGATGACGCATAGACATCCGGAGTTTTCTAGCAGACTCTCTCACAGACAGGGTGTACTCGTCACACTGTCCCCTCCTTACGCCTGTTTCATCCCAGAACAAATGCCATGAATTCCTCGAAGTACCGTGGCGAAGTCTGCAATCGTCACCATTTCTACAGTAGCCCTTCTGATGGAAATAACAGTCTACGGTTTTCCTAGGCTTTTCGATTTGCTTTGAGTTGAAATTGCATACCAAGATCTGTATACTTGACTTCTGAAAGAATACTTCAAGCATGCTTCGCACAACCTGCCAATTCAGTTGATCCAGCCCACAACCTAGCTTGGGAACCGCTAATTTCCTAATTACAAAGCATTGAAGGTCGTTTTTCAAGCTATGCAGCGTTGTCCATGAATTCTGGTAGGTGAGCTTCTGATAGGAGTACTGCTTGGTGACTACGTAATAAATGAACCGACCCTCTGACTCCAACCTCAGGCATTTTTCATTTCTGGGCTGCTGTCTCATCAGCTCCTCATGAGGTCCAAATTCATTTCTGAATACTCGTGCTATGCCCCTACTCATTCTAAGATCGGCTGCTACACAATGGGAAAGAGAGTATTCCCTGGTAACTGTAAAGAGGTCTTGATGAACTTCCTGTGTGACCACAAACCGTGCAACGCATGTTCCCCCATAGATTTTCATGAATTTCTGGAAATCGTCGTTTTTCTTCGCCGGAATCTGGATGAGACTTACTTTTTCTTCGTCACTTTGTGTTGACGCGTACGGGGCCAATCGGTTGAAATGAACGACCCTCTGAGGAGCTTCCGTATCCGGTAAACTACATCATTTATCTTTTTCATAACTTCATACGGTCCTTCCCACTGTCTCTGCAGCTTCGATGAAAATCCTCTTTTTCTTTGCGGGTTATACACACCAGATCTCCTGCGGTGAACTCCCCTTCAATGGATTGCTTGCTGCATTTGATTGCGCACCTTATCATGAATGTAATATAGCTTGCTTCTCAATTTGCTGACGTAGTCCTTCCCGGCTGGATCTTCTCCAGGCTTACAACCAAAGTCAAGATCACAAGGTAGTCTAATTTCTCGGCTGAAAATTATATTGGCTGGAGTTTCCTTTGTAGATTCTTGAACCGAAGATCTTTGTGCCATTATGAATAGATGCAAATATTCATCCCAGTCCCGCTGGTGATCGGAGACGTGAAATTCCGTGCTTACTCTCTGGGCACATCTTAAGGATGTTAGGTACTCTGGACCTTGCTCGCCTCACGTAGTGATTATACAGACTGTTTGTTCTGATACACGTTACAATACACAGCGGTAGTACGCCCCACTGTCATCACTGCATTCTCAACATGGTGTACAAAAACTGACGAGGCTAAAAACGCATTCAGTTGCATAGATTGCGATGGCTTCCCTGTTCTGGTGACACAGCAGGTCATACCTAATATGTATATCTTACTCACATGTAAGGGAATGTGGCCCGCTAGATGCAAAAAAATTATCTCAATGGGAAACTCGTACCTGGAAACTGCATAGGAAATACGAGAATACCTAACCAACTGGACTCAAACAGCTTGGCAAAGTCCTCAGATAAAAGTCCAACCCCATTTTATTTCTACCCTTTGTTACGTTTATGAATAACCGTCTGAGTTCGGTTGACTCCAGAGCTGTCTAATGGTCTGGGCAGTGCAGAATCGAAGTAAATGAGAAGGCAGATAAACTGTCAAAACCACAACCGGACAGCGGTTCAACAATGGGAGCTAAAAGACTGAATAGCCCTCGGTAGAAATACTTCAGAACCATCCTATACCAGGAACTTCCTGCAGCTACCACTGCTGACAGAGCACTGTTGATACCATCACTACTTGTACCGCATTAGCAAGTCAGCAGATGACATATGCATGCCCTGAGGATCGGAAATGAAAACAGCCGAACATGTAATAAGCAAATGTCCAGAGCTGGTTAGTCCAAGAACTTTACCCACGGGCGAGCCGTTTATGAATCCTCATGACGGGCCAGCCAAGGCCTCTGAGGACTTTATCATATTTTTAGAAATTAATTGGTAGGATAAAAAAACAAAATTTCGTATTGGTCGCAGTTCTGAAAGGTTGAACCAAGCCACATGATGCTGTTCAGATTATAATGATGATAATAGACCCTCTCTCAGCAACAAAGATCTGATGGGGATTACTATATAATTCATTTTCACTCGTTGGAACTATATGGACTGAAAAAATAAAAATTCTCTGGAGGGGACCACGGTAAATCTTCGAGGAAGGCACCGGAAGAGAACCTTTCAGTCAAAGGAGGTTCTTCCATAAATAACTGAACCGCTCTTCTACAGACAAGTGGTTCAAAAAAAACTCCTCCGAATCGAGCATTCCACCCTCAAATATCTATGAAGAAGGCTAATAACCTTCCGGATAAGCCCTGATACAATAAAGCATCGAGATTGCCTGTGGAAGGACGTTTTCGAGGACTTTATCACTGTGTCCGTCCTTACCCGTCACTTCAGATTGTAAAATCAACCACCAGGTGGTAGTAATCTTCTATTTGGGAAGCCTCAGCAGAGATTGCCTACTAGGTAGCTTGTTGGGGACTATCTTCCAAGACGATTGAGATGAAGGACCTGGTTAGGATGATGAAAGTAAGTCTGTTACTCAGAGGTGCTCAAAGCTAAGTGCTGAAAGGTCTAATTTTTAGATCTAGGAGCCAGAGAGTCTATAACCGGGATTACAGTCCTCACATTGCGCAAGAATGCGGATGGTCACGTTCAAGCTCATCCACGGCCAAGGTCGGAATACGGACGGCAGCTCCAGTAACGGAGACCAATGAAACTCTGTATTCCGACTGAAAAGTAGCAGTGTCAACTGAGAGTAGAGTCTACGAGGTCTACCGTCGGGCCTGCGCCACTGCTGCTCTGCCGTGAACCAGACAGACCAGTGGGCACGGGTGCAGCAGAGCAGGTGCGGTACCAAGGCACAGCTTTCCACCAAATGGCACACTACGACGTGTCAGTCGTGAGGACAATAATGAACGATCTTGTACCATTGCATAGCGGCAACAACTTCTCGCTGGTTCTCGTTGTGCAGACTCTTCAACTCTGATCCAGGAGCCCTGGGTTAGGGAAGGCGAGGTGAGAGGTCCTTCCTCCAAACGTAGTAGGCCCTTCTTCTCGCCCAAGGACAAAATTTCTAGGGCGTGTAAGCTTGCTTTCAATAATTTTGGGAGTCCGTTACTAACTTATTTTTCTCTTTCGAAGATCTAGTTGCGGCCCAGGTTCAGGACTGTATAGTACCACTGAAGAACTTATTGGCATGACTGCCCTACAACTCCGCGGGCCCACGATAATCAAGGTTGTATTCTGTGAGCGGTAGTGCTCATGTGATGTGGTGCTAATTATCTCCACATTCTGTGAGGAAGCACTGAAATCAATTCTAAGGGCGAGACGCTAGCTGTCTGCTACAGACAATCTGCAGAGGTCCATAATCTCAACCCAAGATGCATAGAATATTTCAGGTGTCGACACTTTCCTACTATTACCCACTTAAATTTTGGGTCCAAAACGAGGCCCTAGAATTGTCAGATATTATTCTATTTCTCTCTGTAATTGATGTTGGCGCTGAGGTCACCTCGTAAAGCTATATGCTATTCCGCTGAATTAACTGAATTGAGTTATCATCTGATTGAACTATCTCCGAAAAAATCGATTAGATATTTGAAATTATGGATCTGTCTAGTTGCTCCGATCAGCTCCTATGTTGGATACTCACAAATATGTAAGATGAGTAGAACAAATGCGGAATGATCTGTCATAAAGGTGTGGTTCATAAATTTTGTCTGTACCTTTTCATAAATATTGAATTCAAAACTTGTTGAAGAGATTAGTGTCATGGGCGTAAAATATGCGATCCTTGGGGTACCCCGCTCAGCACTGGTTTCTCAGAAGAATATAAGTTTCCGACCCGCACACGAGAGTTCTCTCAGATAAGAAGGACTCAATTCAGTCGAGAAGTTCACCGCGGCGATAATTGATTCCATTATTAATAACAATCGGGGTTAAACTAATAGGGCGGTTATTCTTGGGATCAAGTTTGTCGCCTTTTTTATTAATTGGCGTTATGCTAGCTTTCTTTCACGATATAGGTAAACTTGACGTATTGATCGATAGTGACATGATTTTGGCGAATGGAGAAGGCAGCCACTCGGAACACTCTATCAGAAGCAGGCGACAAATACAGTTCATACCCGGAGATGAGTCACTCTTCAAACTATAAAGGTGGCGTTTGACGCTCTCAGAGGTGAAAATAATCCTTTCCAAAGATGGAGTAATCCGTGAGCATGCAATCTCAGGGAAAGCAGGAAGCGAATCGTCTCCAGTGAAGATCTCAGAAAAGTGTCTGCAAGTAGTTCTGCAGTTTCCAAACTATCACGACAAAACCGACCACCTTTTCTCAGCATTGGCACTGCAACTTTTGAGGTCATATTACGAATAACGAACGTATTTGAACAGTTTTTTGGGACACTTAGAAGTAGCTATAGATTCCTTATATTCCTCACGGACAGCGCTTATGTACTTTTTCAAAATCTTTGAGTACCTAATCCTTGTGCCTCTCCTAATCAGCAACGTCGGTATTTACGCCAAAAATTTTTCTTATGTTTCAACATTGAAAAAAGTCCACTATTAATCCAAGGCTTAATCCTATTTATCCAAGATTTAACCGTATTTGAATGGATTATCTTCTTTCTTGTATCCTGCATCTCGAAGTAGTCAACAATATCAAAAAAATTCGACCAGACCTCAGATTGGTAGTTTGATGCACCCATAGTAAATCGCACTAATTCAGATCAATCAATTGTTAATGCTGTTCCAAATTGAACGTTTTGTATGTACCTCCAAATCTACGCTCTCAACATTTTCGCAACTCGGTCGTTCTGATTGGACCCACTACAGCTGGCGTTCTTCCACCAACCTGAGACTCGAGAAACCCGATGCGCAGCTACAATCAGCTGTTAGGAAACATGCTTCCGCTAACTGCCTCTTCGAGTAATTAGCAGAGACAAGAGAATAAAGAGACAGCCAGATCGGTAGGCAAAACGCGAGACACGAATTAAGGAATCCAGCCCAAATTGTCGCTTCGAAATGGTGGCGATTTTTGAAACTAAATTCTTTACGTCTGATCAGCTGATTCCAGTTTGCAAGCATTGGATATCGTGCCGGTAAGTTTGTTAAAGTTATGTCTATTTATATATATTAATATTATATTATTAAATATAATGTTGTTGGTTTGAAAATGTTAAAATGTATGCCGTTGATATTCAGTCTGCTTTTATATATCGATTCTGATATTTTTGGTTATACTCAATTAACTACTCATCTCATTGACTATAATTTCGATTTTTCTGTATCCTTAAAGACTTCTCCATTTAATTTTTGGGAATGTTTTGAACTGTAAATGTGTATCCTTTTTTTCCTACTTGGATTCAAGGAAAAATTCGACATATCATTTCACCAAGTTTCATAACCAATCACAAGAAATAATGCCCTTTCATTTCTCTCACATGAGAATCAAATTCGAATAATTTGATTATATTTTCAGAATACAATATATTTTGATTCTTTTTAGTTATAAGGTATATTATTGTTATTATACTAGTTGAATTGTTATCACTGAAATAGACACTACACTGTAATTCAAATCGTTCTGGAAATTGATCTTTTAATGGTATTTTATTTGCAGTTCAGACGTACTATTTCAAAACATCCAAATTCCAGAATGTCTTCTTTACCAGGAGTTTTAAAGTACGCATGTTGCGCAAATGGATGTGGAAACATCTATTACAATCCACTGTTCAATGAAAATTATGTGAATAAAAAATTCTTCAAATTTCCTGATAAACATCCTCAGAGGAGACGTCAGTGGTTCGAAATTATGAAATTGGTTGAGACTGATAAGCGACGACACTTATGTGAAGACCACTTTGAAGACTCGGCCTTTACTGAGTGAAAAACCAAACTTAAAAAATTTGCTATCCCCAGCAATAAATCTACTGCAGGTAACAATTATAATAATAATATACTTAATATTTGAGAGGCCCTAATACACTTGGACGAATTTCAATTTCATTGTACTGTACAATAACTATTGAATTGAATAAATAACTAAATATCTATCTATCATGAACATGAAAAAGTTTGATTCTGCTTAATCTATGCTATATAGAATATTTTAGTTCATATTTGAATATTTCCTGGGAATATTGCACGCATCAATCAAGCTGATATTATATATTATTACAGGTGCTGAAACTCTAGGAATCGCAGAAGTTATGGATAGAGTGGAACATTCCACGATTGGTTTAACTACCATTGTTGATTCGGAAGATGCAGGTAACAATAATTACAATAACATAATTTGAATTTGACCTCTAAGCAGTTCAATGAATACTTATTGAAAGGCCTTAATACACTTAAACATGAACACCAGCAAAGTTATATTCTGCTCAATCTATGGTATGGATCTTACAGTCCATATTTAAATATTTCTTGAGACTATTACACTCTGTGAATAAAGCTAATTATCATCTATTACAGGTATTGAAACTCCTAAAACTGCAGAAGACATGGAGATTATTTCAACCTCAATTTTGTCTACAGAAGAATGTGTTACTCCAAGGAGAAAAAGTGGTATTCTCGCACAAATAGGTGAGAGCACAGTGAAAAATTTATCTCCGATAAAAAAGAAAATGTATTTCATCAACAGAAATCAACAAAAAACCATAAGTAGACTTCGAAAAGCTTTATCAAGGTCAAAATATGCGGTAAAAGATGTCTATGAGAATGTGCAATCCGGAGTCTTTGATGGTCTAGAAGGGAAACTAGATCCAGTTGGTGTGCGACTGAAAAGTATAATCAGAAATGCACCACTCAAAAGGCCCTTCTGCACCACCCAAGATAAAATATTTGCAATGACTCTCATCAAAAAAGGCCCAAAGGCTTATAATTTTTTGAAAAAAATTCTTCCCACTTCCGTCCAGAAGCACTATTCAAAAAGTTTTACAGAGTATTCTCATTGATGTGGGTTTGAATGAGGAGCTTCTGAATTTGCATGTTAATTCAAACACAGAATTTATAACTCTTTGTATTTTCTGCTAGCTGACATCACTCATTTTTCAGATGAGCACACCATGTTTTTTACATCATGGTTTCATGGTATCAAAAGTGTTTTTCAAACTTTTCATGTTTCTGGTTGATACATTTTCTTATTTTTCATTTATTTTGTGCTTCTCCGTCCTGTGATATGAGTATTTATTATATTCTGTTATAATCATTGACACATTTCTATTCACATGTATATTGTTCTGTGATATCGAGTACAACTATTTTACTATTTTCTGTTATAATTATTGATAGATTTCCATTTACATATATATTGTTCTGTGATATTGAGTACAAATATTTTACTATATTCTGTTATTATTATTGACAGATTTCTATTTACACATATATTGTTCTTCTCCGTGTGGTGCCTCCTCCGGCCTGAACTGAGGCCTTCTGGTCCATTGTTCATCCACATGCAGTTGTAGATACTCACACCCTAAGACACACTGACACAAATACCACGAGTCCACAGAGACGAGTCCCTCTCACCATAGGAAGAGTGGGTGTTGGGTTTCCTAGGTGTGTTCTAGTATAGTTATTGACAAATTTTAATTACAGTTTTTATACAAATATTATGTATTTATTTTATATACATGTCACAAATATTGTCTATTTTTCTATGAGTATTACGTATTTATAGTTGAGTTCCGATATTCCTGGCCAGTACTGGCCAGTATCAGTAATTTCGAATCGCTTCGTACTGATACGAACAGTTACCAGTGCCAGTAAAATCAACTGTCAAAATTTACTGGCCAGTACTGGCCAGGAATATCGGAACTCAACTTATGTATATTCAGAATTTATTTCAACTCATATCTGTACAAAGATTCTCAATGAAAATGTCCTGCTTATTATCTGAAATTACATATATATTTCATTCTGTAATATTACATATACACTGACCAAAAATTCTCTACTTATTTAAACTGCCTGAAAAAATTAAAAATTTCTTTTTTATATGGCTGTATGAAAATTCTTTTGTTTGAATAAATATTTTTCAATAAGATAATCATGTAATTCATCTTTTCTGGTCCTTTCCACCTTTTCTTTAAGAAACCACACTCCAGAAGAATCAGAAACTCATTTTTGGGTGATCTTTTTAGTCTACTAAACAGGCTAACTAAGGATCGCCCAAAAATAAGATTCTGATTCTGCAACTCGCTCAATTCAACGTAAACAATATATTCAAACAGCGCGCCAAATCTTGCCAGCTTTAGTTCCCGATTTCACCGCTTCGCTAGTGGCGACATTCTGGGCTGGATTCCTCAAATATTTGTCTCGTCGAATTAGTGAGGGATTGACTACTCTCTTCCCTCTCTTTCTCTATGGTAATTAGTTCGCAAGAATTCATGATTTCCGATTAGCTCTTGTTCTATACCATTGTATAAAGTCTTTATACAATGTCTATACTATACTAATTTAGACTAACATCGTTTCGCTTTGCTTTGTTCTCCAAAAATCTAATCGTTCTACTCACTTTAAATTATACAGTATCATTGATTAACTCCTGTAAAGTTGGTGCAATTAGTGTGATAACCTCATATTGTTTATTTCTGCTGAACCTACTCGTTTAAATCGCTTATTCATGTTCACATGAATATGGTGCACGTATTTGAAATGGAACCGGTCGTTAGTAGGATCGATTAGATATCGATCCTGAAATAATGTATAAAAATAATGTTGAGCATTATTCGATTCTTGATAGCACTAGTAGAATTAATGTAATAATTTTACTATCATCGAACAATGATTAATATGGCTACTCACATATGTTCATCTCCATTATACATTTGAATAAGTTTAATTCAAATTAGAAGCAATGCATATTTCTATTAATCGGAATCATTTTAAGTTTGCCCTGATCTCATTGAATTTTGCTATTCTCTTATCCAATAAATACCTGAATTATTAAACACTGATTGCACTGACGTTTGTACACTCAACACAGGGTCTTTCACGAGGAACCTCACCCATATTTATACGGGAAACTACTGAACGTATTTTCATGAAATTCAGCACTTATAAGTATTTCACGATGCTGATGAAATCTAAAATATTTTCAAGGCATGAGCACCTCCGGTTTTTCCGGAAATGACGTCAACTTCCATTTTTCAAATTAGAACACCATTTTTTTATTGCAGAAATAGATTCCTTAGAAAATTTCAATTTATTTTGATGTAACATTTTTCAGTTTTGGTTGGAAAATTCTCTCTGAGCGGGAAAATTCGAAAAAAAAATTGAATATAGAGCTCCGCTGAAACAAGAATAACTTCGAGGTTTTTGGATGGAAAATTTTCATTTTTGGGATTTTTCAAGATGTAAGATTGATGTATCCACTTTAAAAATCGAAATCGCGATTCATGATACAGGGGGTGAAAAAATCGCTTTCAAAGTTGGGGATGACAAAATCGTGAAAAATCAATTTTTTCAAATTAGAACCCCATTTTTTTATGGCAGATATTGAATCTACTTAAAAAAATAATGTGAGTGTATGCATCACACCCTTGCCCTAAAATGGATATTTTCTGAGTTATTCACAAAAAACTGTTTTTCGTCTTGAATTTTCAGCTATTTCTTTTCCCTTCACGCCAAAAAGATTAAATTTTCAGGAACTGTTATTTGAACCATGCTGTAGATTTTTCACCCCTTCTTGAAACCGACTTCAAGTTACTATTAGGAGAACCATGGCAAACTCTCGCAGTTATAACTAGAGAAGATGCTCAAAGTTTTGACCGTTAATTTCTAGACATTTATTTATACGTCTCAGGAATGCTTCGTGCGTTGCTCTTCTTATTTCATCGGGAGGAAGAGATCTACAAAAGTGTTTAAAAACCAAATTGAGTTTCAAAACTATGAATCTAAAAATCTAAACAAACCTGAACGCATTTCTGACTCGTTCTATGCAGTCCTCTTTATCAGTCAGGGGAGTTGAGTAGACAATATTTTTTATCCTACCCCAAACATAATAGTCTAAAGGAGTTAAATCGGGAGAACGTGGTGGCCAAAGATGTGGACCATTGTTCGCCAACCATCGATCTTCAAATAGCCTGTAGAGGATATTTGACACATTGAGTGAATTGTGTGGAGGCGCGCCATCTTGTTGATACCATAAGTCATTATGGTTCTGTACTAGCGGCTCAATTATTTGAGTCAATATGTCAGAATATCTATCTCCTAAGGGAGAACATTCTTTAAATAATGCAAACATGTGTAGTGTTCTATCTTACCAGTTAAGGTCTCTTGAAAGTTCCATTGTCTGAAGTGGTGGTTGTTCTCTTCATCCCAATAATGACTGTTATGCCTATTGAAAGAACCATTCTTTGTGAATTTAGATTCATCTGTCCAAATTATACAGTCCAAAAAGTTTTCATTCTCTTGAAATCGAATCATCATAGCTTCGCAAAACTCTGTTCTCCTGACGAAATCAGTTTCCTTCAAATGCTGTACCCTATTGAATTTATATGGGTGCATTTTATGTTTTTTTAATATTCTCCAAACACTCGATTGAGATAATCCCAGATCAATCTCGGCATCTTTGAGAGAATTATGAGGATTCACACGAAAATATGCAAGAACTGTAATTTCGTTGTTTTCATCTTCTACTACACTTTTTTCTCTGTGTGTAGTTTTCTTAACGAAAGATCCGACATTTCTCAAGTTTGTCATGGTTCTGTTAATGGTATCTCTCGTTGGTCTGGGTCGGTCAGGAAACCTCTCAATGAACAGTCGAATCGTTCTATCTACAACTTTATTACATTCTCCATAAAGTAGAATGAGATTTAAATAATCTTCATTGGTAAAATTGGGCATATTGATCGATTTTATAACTTAATACGAATTATCACCAAATTAATAGTAAACACAAAATTCTACTGAATAAAGACGAATTTGGCAGATGTAATTAATGATATCTATCATTAAAAAAAATAATGTAAAACATGGTAAGTTTTTGCATATGGTTCATAAGGAATTATTTATTTATCACTGGAGAGAAAACTGATGGCCGATTAGTTGAAATAAAGAGGTTTCCGATACAAATTCGAATCCAAATTCGCCATCTATTTAGGAACAACTTGTAACTTTTTTCTCTTGCATATTAGGGTAGTAAAATCTAAAACATGGTTTAAGTAACAGTTCCTGAAAATGTCATCTTTTTGGCGTGAAGGGAAAAGAAATAGCTGAAAATTCAAGACGAAAAACAGTTTTTTGTGAATAACTCAGAAAATATCCACTTTAGGGCAAGGGTGTGATGCATACACTCACATTATTTTTTAAAGTAGATTCAATATCTGCCATAAAAAAATGGGGTTCTAATTGGAAAAAATTGATTTTTCACGATTTTGTCATCCCTAACTTTGAAAGCGATTTTTTCACCCCCTGTATCATGAATCGCGATTTCGATTTTTAAAGTGGATACATCAATCTTACATCTTGAAAAATCCCAAAAATGAAAATTTTCCATCCAAAAACCTCGAAGTTATTCTTGTTTCAGCGGAGCTCTATTTTCATTTTTTTTTTAGAATTTTCCCGCTCAGAGAGAATTTTCCAACCAAAACTGAAAAATGTTACATCAAAATAAATTGAAATTTTCTAAGGAATCTATTTCTGCAATAAAAATGTGGTGTTCTAATTTGAAAAACGGAAGTTGACGTCATTTCCGGAAAAACCGGAGGTGCTCATGCCTTGAAAATATTTTAGATTTCATCAGCATCGTGAAATACTTATAAGTGCTGAATTTCATGAAAATACGCTCAGTAGTTTCCCGTATAAATATGGGTGAGGTTCCTCGTGAAAGACCCTGTATATTGACCTCTCTAAAATAATTCATTCAGTTTTCGTAAATTTCTACTCAATTAGTTTTCACATTTAATATATGTTGACTGTAATTTCAGTTTTGTACCATTCCCAACTTATTCAGAACGTCTCACTTTTGATGGTGATAGTTGAATTAATTATTGCTTTAATTGTTAATCATCATTATTCATTTTTCCTGTTCCAATTATGTTCTGGAAATTGGTATTTGAAAATTCATTATCAGTAACTCATATCTCAAAATGGCCATATGTCAAAATGGCGGAATGCAGTAACTTCTTTCAGTTTATGAATATGTAGTTTCATAATAATTTTGTATAGTTTATCTCCAGTTATTTTTGAAATGTATTTTATGGCTACTCTTTTCTACTGCATTCTTACTGACTACTCACATAAGCATATATATATACATACTTATTTTTAAGCAATACTCTCACAGTCTTAGCATTTTCTTTAGAGGTCATCACTGAAACCTTCTATTTTTCTGGTGGAATTTGCCCCACTCAATGATTTATTTGCACTTATAATTCATCACTGTAAATGTTGTTTGATGACTATTTTGACTCCAATTTTTATTTTATGAATGATTACGCCTCTCAATTGTTTTATACAATGTATATATGTAAATAAATCGTTTTCAAATAATTTTATTAAACTCGATCATCTGTCACAGCCCACTGCTAATTAATTTGACAAAATCTGACCACCCGATTTTGAACAGATGCATCATTTCAAAGTTTATTATGTCAAAAGTTCCATATTGTGCTAAAGTAGATACCTGTTCTAAGTTGAATTGAACTCGAGTTGTGACGACAGTGTGATCAGAGATATCTATCCGAGAATGGATCTCAAGATTAGTCAACAAGGGGGTTTCATTTGTAAACACAAAGTCAAGTGTACAAGGAGAATTGTTCAGTCTGAAACGCGTGGGCTATTCAACCAATTGATGCAGGTTCGAGTCAACAACAAAATTGGTAATGAGGTCAAGAAATGTCTGGGAAATTGAAGTCACCCATGACGACCAGATTATCCAGAGAAGAGAATTGTTGCAACCTTTCAATGAAGATCATATCATCATGCAAGTTCATGTCGCCAGGTCTATACAAACATACTAGGTGAAGAAGTTTGGAAGAATGTTGTATTGTCAATCCAAGAATCTCGACATTCGGAACAGAAATATTGGTCATACTGGTAACACAGAAATTAGTAGTTACATCAGACATACGACTAGAGACAGGGACATGCAGGTTGGAATCGGCGAACCAGAGAGAACGCGGTATGGCGGTAATTTTGAACTTTGCAACTTGAATGATGACTATTCTATATGGTGTGTCTTTGGATCCATACAGTTTATTTCTCTATTTTAGATGAAAAACTGGATATTTATGTAATAGTAGGTATATTGGAAAATCAGTAACATGCGCTTGTTCTAAGGAAAGGTTCATTTGTCAGGCCGTAAACACTCTGCAACTTATTTCGAAAGAGAAGTCTAGACTAAAGTATTTACTGAATATCCCGGTTGAGCAAACTCAATATAGAGCTAAATCCACCAAACAGTTTCGTGGATTTACAAATCTGAAATTATGGTGCTTCCCTAAATAATTAACCCAAAAAAATCTACTGCGTACACGAAATTGAAACCTGGTAATTATATAGTCGTGAATTTCATCAAGAAGCTCAGGGATTCGATATTTGTTGAGCAAGTTTAGGGCCTAATATAGGTCACGAGCAGTTTTTACAGTTGGGAGAGACTGGAGGACCAACAATAACCTAATATGCATTGTTTACTATGGAAAAGAGCTATTTCTCTCGTGATTTCGTATTCATTTGGAAATTTTGGATTGATATATTCACTTTTTTTTGAAAAGGATAGTATAAATTTGTTGTACTTAATATGAAATTAGTCCCTAATTTCATAAACTGACCTTTGGTTAGTTCAGTCAACAGTCTTTTTGTGTGTTGTAGTAAATTATATAGGCACCTTGTTACTTTCATATGGAGGTAAAATCTTGCGAAAATATTTTGTGATATCACAGTGCTAATAAATTTTTCATTCCTGGACACTGCCAGTTATTCCTGGGTGTAGTAGATAGGAACAGTGTATTGACACAGTGGATGGTTTTTGTTTCGAAAATACGACTCAAGGGTGATCAAATTAGGCTAAAATGCCGATCAGTGATGATTCAGATCTTTTCTTTGTGAAAACAATCAGGAATGTTTATCAAAAACTGACGATTTTACGAAAATTTCCTACCTGGTATCAACCGGCATACCCAAACAAAACATTGTCAGTAGTAATACTGCACCTTAAGTCAGAATCAGCTAAAAATTTTACTGCATTGAATATCTGAATGGAAATATCTTTTATAAATTCTGTTGTGTTCAAGTAATAAAGAAATGCCTGTTAAGAACTTATGATTTTCAAATATTCCATACCCCGAATCGTTCGGTATGCCCTACCAAAATAAAGTACATGATATTACTCGACTTAACATGAAAATCAGCTCAAAATTCGATATCATTGCATACCTGAACGTCAATGGTATGAATCAATCCTATCTAATTCAAGTTTTATTGATTGCGGAGACTGATATACAACCTATGTTCTTTGCCGAGGTAACTGACAAGTTGCAAAGTGCATTTATTATTAAAATAAAAGAAGGTTTTGATTTTTGCATAGCGCAGACAAGTTCATCATATTTTGAATGTGAGGGAGTAGCCTGGTTCGTTTACATAATTAACCAATCCATGAAATTTCCGTCCACTAACAAGAATTCACTATTTTTGGAATTCCCTGTATATATTTGATTGTTAAGTTTGATTCGCCATTCTTTTTTCTCTTATCGAGCTCGGATCTCAAAATCTTCAGACACTCATGCTGGCTGGTGTTTTTATTAATTACTGTGAGCTTCCTTGTATTCAATTCTCAAGAAGTTTGCCCTTATAAAGTAAGATATGCCTTGCATCATGATCATTTGGCATAAGTAATTTAATCATTCTTGTAAATTTTTGACCTAGCTTTCCGACTCTTGTCAGATTCCTTCATAGTTTGCACATCTCCAGCTGCTATCAGTGGTTGCTAAGATGTTAGAAAGACTAATCGCAAAAAATGGATGTCCTTTCTTATAGATAACAAGATCGTTCCTGATGAGCAACATGGTTTTGTACCGGGTAGATCCTATTTTTGATTTATGTTGCAGATCTGTGTGCCATATTATGTTTTGATTCGTCTTCATTTGCTGATGATATTAAGTTGTTTGCTTATTCTGCAATCAGTGTTGGACTGGTCGTATGATTGCCTCATCTTACTGAATACTTCCAAGTGTACAGTTCTCCACCTTGACAGAAATAACCCTCGCCATGTGTACTTTCTCGATGGGTATACAATCGACTCTATTTCCGAACATAATGATCTTGAAATAATCGTCTCCGAAGATCTATCCTGGTCTAAACATATTTATCACTATTAAAAATTAAATAAAAATTGTTTTTTTCATGAGAAACGCCCTTGCGAATTGCAGTATCAACTATTTGTGAAGGGCAGTTTCTTGCAGAAAAGATTGCCTAATGAACAACACAGGAACAATACAAACGATAAAGAAAACGAAGTGTGTCGTTTCAGAGTACAAATCTGACTCTTTCATCAGACAAAATGGAAAATTTAAAGAATTATTTTCTTTCGATTTGAGACTTTTGTCACAAGAAGATATTATATCTTATAGAGAGGTCATTGGTATTCGATAATCGCGCTGCGATAGCATGCGTTCTCGAAGCTCCCATTAAATTTCAAGAGAGAGTGTATTTTCGAGAATGAAAATCTGTTTTATTGATATACCAGTTACGTGTTAATGAATTGTATGTAGTATTGGTACCTTCATCCCGTTGTTTCTTTGATTGACGTGGAAATTCAAAAAAAGGAAAAGAGTGGCCAAGCAGGAAGGTGAAAGCAAATATTTCATCAGGGCCAATTGTCTGCATATAAATAACGTCCTGTATCATGTGAAGGATTTGATTAAATTGGACAATAAGTCGATTTGTGACTAGATTAGTGCACCGGCCACACCTACCCAAATACGAGTACCAGAGAGGATTGTTGATGAAAACGGACTGCTCGATAAAATTGACGCAGGAGCGCGGAATGGATTGGAAGCGTATTCGGATGCCACTCAGATAGGAGGAAAGGCTAGTACCAGACTGCAAGGAACACAGAGAGTTAAGACTGTTAAGTAAATCTTTTATTGATTGTGATTTTGTTTGTTTATTCATTTTTTTAATTTCCTTCATCAATTTTGAGTGCTTTGAGTTAACTTTATTGCGGCGCAATCTTATTTTTAATAATCAGTTTAATACAATATTCATTCATTCTTGACTATTTTGATTGTTTTATATTGAATGAACTATATTGCTGTGCTCAATCTCAATTTAAATAATCAGTTTAATTCAAGATTCTTTAATTCTACCATTTTTTTTGTTTGTTTATGTCTGGATCTATTTGCTTATTTTTGGTGGAAGAGTAGAGCAGAAATTCATGCGTTCACTGTTCAATTTTGAATTATGTTGAAGTTACCTTACATGAACATAAGATCAGTCACAACGGGTTTCAATAATCTTAAGAGCTATATTGTTGGTGAGCGGGTTGATTTGTTCGGCTTGTGTGATACCTGGCTTTCTCCTGACAATGATTTGAGTGGATATCACATAGAGGGTTATAATTTTGTCAAGCTGATAGGGCGGGGCGGAGGGTAAGCCTGGGTATTCATATACATGCCTCTATGGGGCAAAAGTACTGCATCAACAGATATCTCCGGTTCTTGAACAGCTTTGGATAACATTTCAGCGGGAGCGTAGGTGCTATGTTGTGGGTGTACTGTATCGACCTCCTAAAGCAAGTATAGTTGAGTGTATGAGTGAGTTGGAAGATGTGATTGGTGACTAACTACCATCTTATGATTCTTTCCTGATGTTCGGTGATCTCAACATTGACTTGCTCGTTTCTGATAGACTTTCTGAAATTCTCATGAACTTGTTCAACTCCTTCGAGCTGCATCAGATAGTCAAAGATCCAACTCGAGTGACTTCAACTAGTAAAACACTGATTGATATACTGGCGTGTTCGGATCCTGATGATGTCCAATTTTTGGAGTTACTGATTTGAATGGTATTTGGGATCATTTGATAATAAGGTGTTCGCTCAGGTCGATTCGGTCCCCACCCCGCGTTAGATACTTACCGTGATTTCAGTGTTTTTGACTTGGCCAGCTTTCGGTCCGACCTTGAGGCTGCCGACTGGAATTATATTTATTCTCTGGAGGATGTGAATGATATGGTGAATTTTTTCAACATCAACTTGCTTGATCTCTTTGATAGACATACTCCTCTACGTAGGATCAGAACGAGTAGGGCTCCCACCCCTTGGATTACACCTACTATCAGGGAAATGATTAAACTTAGGAACAAGGTCTTACAGAGGCATAAAAGAGATCAAACATTGGGTAAGTGGGCTTATTATTAGAGTATCCGGAATTTTACTACAGCTGCTATACATCGTGAGAAGAAGACATATTTGGAATTTATCATGCATAATAGAAGTGCCAAATCTAGATGGAATGCACTTAGATCCCTGGAGATTCTTAGAGGTGGTGGTGGTGCAGAGCTTTCTGGTGACTTCAGTGATGCTTCTGGGATGAATGCTCACTTTCTTGAGGTTGGTTGTGTTGACAGGTCTTTAAACAGCTGGCTATTCTTGATAGGTATTCATCTACAAGATATGAATAACTGTTTGATTTTGAAAGTGTAAGCAGGGAGACCGTAAGACGTCATCTAAATAGTATTAAAAGTAACGCTATTGGCTCGGACCGTCTTTCTTTGTGAATGATTGGATTTGTTGATGATTTTCTCCTGGATCAACTTTGTTCTGGATAGGGCGATTGCGACCAACACCTTTCCAGTAGCATGAAAAATTGCTAAGGTAATATCCGTACCTAAATGTAAAGTACCAAAAGATTTTAATCAACTCAGGCCAATTAGTATCTTGCCTGTCCTGTCCAAGGTCCTTGAGCGTATTCTTAGAGATCCGATGAGTGCTTACGTTTCAGAGCATAACATCATATCATCTGTTCAGTCTGGATTCCGAACAACACATAGTACAACCACGGCACTTTTGAATCTGAGTGATGACCTGATCCGCGCAACCGATGAGGGTCAGATGACCTGCCTTGTGCTCCTCGACTATAGCAGGGCTTTCGATACCATTGACCCTCACCTACTCCATAAAAAATTATTGTATTATGGATTTTCAGAGTGTGCAGCTTCCTTCGTCCTAGATTATTTGACGGGTCGGAGCCAATTTGTTGATGTGAACTCTACTAGATCTGAGTCTATGTCGGTGAAATCTGGTGTTCCACAGGGCTCAGTGCTGAGACTATTTTTATTTTCTATATATATTTCGGATTTCCACCTCTATGTAAAATGTTGTATTATTCATCATTTTGCTGACGATACCCAAATTTATATTTCGTTCTTGCTAGAGCAATTACCAATGGCTGTTGCCAAGCTTGAGAAAGATCTGTTGGCATTATTTGATGTCTCTTCTGCGCATAGCCTGATTATGAATCCGGCGAAGTCTGTGGTTATGTTGTTCGGTCCCAGAGGTAAGCTTGGTCTGATCGCTGAGAGTTTCAATATCAATTTGACAGGTAGCAACCTCCAGATTGTTCACGAGGCCAGAATCCTTGGTTTGAGGTTTGACGCGGAGTTGCGCTTCTCTGGACATGTCTCACATCTTTGCCAGTCATCCTACTGCATTTTGAGGCAGCTCTATCCCAGTCGTGATGTACTGCCGACTATACTTAAGTTGGAATTGTGCCGGGCGCTTGTTATGTCTAGGTTGGCATATTGCGATTGTGTTTATGGACCGGCCACCTGCGAGCTGATGCGCTCCGCTTGCAGAAAATCCAGAATTCCTGTATAAGATTCTCTCATGGTATATGCAGGTACGATCATATTAGTGCGAAATATTTTGAGTCTGGTTGACTCAGACTGGATAGTTTGCGAAGGCTCCACCTACTTGCATTGACCCATAAAATTCTGAAGACCAATGTTCCATCTTACTTGCGGAATCGATTGACCCTATATCATTCCTTCAACCGGGTTAATACACGGAAAAAGATCTTGTTAGTGACTCCTTGGCACTGCACGGCACTGTTTCAGCGCAGTTTTTCCTTCTGTGCTGCTAAACATTGCAACTCGCTCCCAGCTCAGTTTTGGGACTATTCATTGCTTAATTTTAAGAAAAGATTGAAGGATATGCTCCGCTCTCTCTACTTCGATGCTTTTACACCCGACTAGTTTCGTTCTTGGATTTTTCTCTACATGTTTCAGTGCGATGATTGTATTTGATTTTATATAAGTGTTTTTATTTAGGTTAATTTTAAAATCGGCTCAGCTGTTACTTCGCCTTTTCGTCATACTTTTTTTTTCTCTGTTATGAAAGTATTGCTTCAAGTGACGAATAAAGACCATTATATTTATTATTATTTCCAACTCGCTCCCTTAAAACATGTAAGCTCCTCCTCTATACATCGTAGGTTCGCCCTATTCTGGAGTATGGTGGTCCTGAGGAGAGATGAGCTGCTAATGGAAAGAGTTCAACGAAGTGCTACGAGAGTTCCGTATTGAGTTTATTCGGTCTTACCGCGTTTGGTGAGCGGAGGGTGCGCGGTGACCTTATCATTGCATTTCGTGCGTTGCATGGTCTCTTCGGCAGTGACTTGAGTGGACTTTTTGCCCTGAACTCCAACAACTTGCGGGGTCATGCATTCAAGCTCCGTCGAGAACGCTTTAGAACGTCGCAAAGGGAAAGTTTCATCAGCAATCGCGTGTTCTCAAGATGGAACTCTCTAACTGCTCAGGTGGTGTCCGCTACGAGTGTAAATCGCTTTAAGCCCACTCGATAGGACTCAGAATTGTTTTTTTATTTCTGTTATATTCATGGAATTTTTGTTAATTTCTTACTGGTTTCATATTATCTATTTTGTTTATTGAGAATATGATAGGCTTTGTCTCTTGTCTTATACTGTTGTAATAATAATAATAATTAGTTCGATCTATTCTCGCATCCTTATGAGCCTCAAGAAGAGCCTTGAGAGAACATTTTAATCAAGAATATTTATTATTATGGAGTTAGGAATTAGGTACCTATCAATTCTGCTGTTCGTGTTATAACACATATTTGTCAGCAGAGTATTGTTATTAATTTATTAATTAGTCGTAATGAACGTTCCGAATGTTTCCTATAAGTGTTTTCGGATACGCAACTATGAAGGACTATTCGGATAACCTTGTCCTGCTGATTATAGTAAATTAATCAGTGTCATTGTGGATCTGATGCAGAAAGCGATTGAGCGATGGTGCTCACAACCGTCTAAGGTGCATAGAACAATATGGTGCTTTCATTTTCATTTATTGAAGCATAATATTTTTACTATTGAATGTGTTGTATTTTTCTTGGTTCTTTATTGAATACATGAATTGTTTAACAAGTTTCATTTACTTGAAATTTACTGATTCATGCTACTATCGGGTGCTACTAGAAAACCTCAGTTTTCAAATCCGATGAAATAAAATTAACCATTGAAAAAACACCTGATTTCTAATTGGAAATCTAACGAATTTAAATGGAAAAGAACTCAAATTGAACTGGTTCAATAATATGGCCTATTAAATGAGTTTTTATTCTCTGTGAAACTCCAACTCCAACTCAGTCTAACTTAGAGCATCGAGTATCAAACGTGTTTAATAATCAATGCTCAAAGTAAGGATGATTCCTGTTCTATATCAACTTCCATAAACTTCCCGCCGCTTTACCATATTCCTTTGTATATGTGCACAATCTGGAAAAATGAATATACTCTTATTTGAACAAGCTATAAACTGATGTCGATGTATCAGTAGATTCTGTAAAATAAATTTCATATTGCTTGCCTAAAAATTTCACTCCTCGCTTACTCTAATATAAGAAAAACATCGAATGATAGTGTATAAACAAAAAATTACAATGTCTATTGAAATCTTAGAATATATTACACTGAAAGTTATACAAAACATAATATGGTAGAAACTCATTTATCTACATATTTTTTACGTGCTTTAATTTCAAACATTTTTGATTTAATCGTGTCGGTCGCATGAACTCCACGTTTTGTGTGTATTAACATAGATGGACAGCTCGATAAATGAAGTACAGGAAAAACCCATTTTATAATATATTTATAGCTAGAACTGTAAGATGGCATTTTGGCGGACAAGGAGTGAACAGATATAGTGGAAATTTTGAAAAATTCAGTTGGCATAGCGTTACGCTATGCCATAATTGCTGGCGTTGTCGTCAGTTTCAAGAAGGCATCGAATACTATTTTGAATTCAACTGATGCTTTGTATCCAATATATTCCCAAATTAATATTGAAATATACAATCTCAGTATTCGTACTCGAAAATTCTTTTTGGTGCAAATGGTTGAAAAAAATTGTAAGGATGCGCATTGTTGCCACTTTTTTATATTCAAGAATTTTCGAGAAAATAAAACTGAAATGGAGTGGAAAATGGAGAAATATCTTACATTGTGCATTCTCACAAAAGAATTAAGTACATCCCAAAAAAAATTCAAAAAATACTCACTGAGAGCCTGCAGAACGACATCCCGTTTTCTCCTGTGAAAGTCGAAATTCCTCTGAATTCCAAGATTTAACGTGGCTATTGGCAACGTTTAAACATGTACACCGCGATTCAGCTGCTTGACCTTGATATATTCACGAGGTTTAATGAAACTACTTGAATGTGGCTGTGTTGCTTAGTCGTAATTTAGCACCACGTGGTATTGGTTGCTCTTAAAAATGGTGAAAATTGAGGAAATAAAATAAATACCGCATTTTTCAAAATTTCCGCTACATCAGTTTACTTATTGTCCACCGAAATGCGATCTTATATTTCTCATCTTATTTAAACCATGAAATGGTCCATCCCTGAACTGACAATAAACGAAACAAATCGTGAAGTTGGTGGGACCGAGACGACAAAATCAAATTTATTTGAAATTAAAGCACTACGACCGACACCTGCGATGTGGCAAGGTCGGGTGTGTTGCCAATTAGGAAATGTTCATTCGGTGGACTGTTTTTAATTTTGTTTAATTTGTCGGTAGGTCGGACAATAAATGTCGTGTCTTACTGCGATAGGTAATTAGGACACAGCATTTGTCGCGATATTTCGTTACTTGATACAGATTCTTCCATACAAGATTTAATTCTAATCATCCATATCGTCCAACGTTCAAATAATAAAACAAATATCAGGAATCGGACTTTTATTTGCTCTTTACTAATCTCTTCAGCCAACGTTTCGGTAACGAGATTGGCCCATTCTCGAGGTTAGGAACAGTTGAGATTTACAGAGAGAAAACTTCAGCGAGATCTTAAAAACCTTCAAAATTCATGTAATACGAAATTCGTGCACAAACAAATTGAAGTCATGGGGATTCTATTCAGCAAGTCATTTTCTATTGACAATTAAAACTTGATGAGAGCAATCTGCAAACTTACCTGGCATACCACAGGTAGTCAAACTTCGAACGTCAGCAATACCAACTGCAGCAAGTTGCACAGGAAGCCGACAGTTCCATCTTCTACTTTCTTCAGTTCTTTTGAAGTAATGAATAAGAATCCATGCGATTGGTTATGGAATATGAAATAATTCGAGATGATAGGTATAAGTTTCTTTACTTTTCTCAGAAAAATAATCATCTTATTTAACCAATTGATCAAAATTGGTAACTTTTATAAAATTCACCTAAGTACACAGCAGATTACAGTAATATAATTTCAATATTCAATAAACTTGAAGAACTTCTGTATTCTTAATGGCACTCACGCATTCTAAAATCACATTTAGTTTATATTTCACACAAAACTGCTAACAAGCATATAACTAGTATTTTTCTGTAGAATCAAAACGGCGTAAATCATGAAATTAAAAAAAAAATTAATATGAATACGATTTTGTACTTAGATCGAGAAAGCCTAAAAAAATTGTCATATAAATCAGGATAACATATCATAAATAATTCTGTAATGCTCATTCCTTCATATAATATAGTTTAAAATAATCCTCATCTGTTTCATAAATAGAAGTTAGCATCAACGGAAAATAATGATAATTTGACATTTACTGACTTTTTCTTACATTGGATCGAATTGAATTTATAAAAGGCTGATTCAATTCCCAACAAATCCGTACTATAAAATGAGTTTGTTTTCCATTTTCAAAAATGATGAGATGATCGGTGCATAAAATCTCAAAATATCAGAAGATCATTTATGTTTTTTAAAAGAATGAATTACCTAAATGAAAGTTAACTCAGCACAATCAAAATAATATTTGAATCATAAATATTTCATTGCAATATTTACTATATAATTTTCTTCTAAAAAGTTTTTTGTGCAGGCACGGGACCTATAGAGAACATTGTACCATACTATGGAAAATGGCGGAAGAACTCAAATTAATTCATGTAAAGGGCAATAACTTAATTATTTTGGTCCCATACGATTAGATCACAGCCTTCAAAATGCAATAATTGTAGCGCACGTTCAACTACTTGGCGCTAAGGTCACTTGTGAGTAACTTCAACCAACTGCTGTCAAAGTTTGATTCGTATGCCTGTAATCTGTGGTTCTGAAATAAAAAACTCAAATCAGTAACATGATATATACAAGCTTCATAGCAGATAAGTACAAGAAGAATATGGGCTTACAATGGAAAAAGAAAAAAATCTAGAAATGCACTGACGTGAGGTCAGGAGGTTTTTCGCGCTCATTCCGATTCGCCAAATCAGCTTCAATCCCTGAACAAAATATTCGGCGATTTTTCATAAGGTCCTTACGACATTTTACATAAACCTCAAGCTATAATTTTTTGATCTAGTACTAGATTTCAATTCGATACGATATGTATTTTGGTAAATATTGGAAAAAACATTTTGAACGGGAACTTTTATCAACGAACCATTTGGCAAATTTTAAGCATTCTCGAATTCGACCTCCGAGATTCAATCTCGAAAAAACCTACTCTCAATCTTGAGAGTAGTGTTAGTAGTTTATTTCCGTAGTTATTGGTGTTCACAGCCGGTCTAACTGCTGATAGTTGAAAAATATCTTCCAGAAGACTATTTGAATAGGTAGTTGAAAATTATAAAGGTATGGAGATTAATTACGAAGGCTGTATCCGCGAATGGATAAAATCCACCCAATGATTCCGCAGATATTAGGCCGCAATGATGGGACAATATATACATCAAGATGTGTTTATCTCAGCCAACATCCGTGGTAAATTTCCATTTACGGACTCCACAACATGAAGCAGCCACTATGGCGTTCGGGCAGAGGCAGCGATCGCGATCAAAACAGACACATGAGTAAGCATGGGGGGCTTGTGCAGCGTTCAGTTCGGAATCAATGCGCGGTAGTCGTAGAATTCTACATGCTGCATCTGACCGCGACATTCTCAACAATCAATTTCAAATGATGGACCAAACTGATTTTGGATATTTCTAGTTTACCGTTTTTCTTATGGTTCAAAGGATAACCTGACGTAACAACAAATAACCACATCCTTTGTCGTTTGAATGCAATGGTTTTCACCACCAAATACAAATCGATGTGAAAACTTACCTATATATTATGTCCAAAGTGACGCATAGTTTTTGAAATAATTCTTTATATTTTTCTGATGATCCTCCCGAAATTTCGTAAAAACATCAGCATTCGATTAGATCATTAGTTTTTGCGGTGAGGAAGAAACAACAAAACTCTGACTCCCTTGGCGGATAATGTCACACCTACCAAAACACTTAGATTAGATATCTTCTCTTTCGGAAATTATAGTAATTATGGCCAGACGGACTGAATTGAACTCGACCAAGGATTCTTAATCATTGAGCCAAACCATTTTCTACTGAAAATTCGAAAATATCAGTTTTTTGGACAAAGTACGGCTCATGTACCCTAGAATTAACGGTTAAAAATAATGTTCATAAATTGGCAGTTCCGCTGTCCTTCCCTCAAATATTACGTTTTCAACCATCTCAACTAATTAATATTAGCTCCAGAACGCAAAATGTTGGTTACAGTTGTGGTCTTTCACAACTGATTCATGATGTCATAGAATCTAACCGATAGAGTTACCGATTTCGCTTGAATGAAATAGTTTGTTTCAAGTTTAAACCAGTTTTTGCGGTGTCGGTGCGAATAGTTCATACGATTGGTACGAAATGATGGTTAAAGAGATGTAAAATTTATCTGAAAAATTAATTGAATTTTATCCGCAAATGCATCGTTTTTGAGATACGATGTGTTTAAGTTTTCTTTAAGAACTGACTATTCATTTATTGCTCTGGAACCGGTCAAGATATGCAGATGAAATTTGGTGGATTTTAAGAGGTGGAAATTGTACATTTTTGCATGCGCCTTCTGGAAAACAGCGTGCTATCGTTTCGTCCAAATGTCTGTTATTCTCGAATTTTCTCCCGAAAATGGTCTCGAACGCCTAGGTTCAACTCACTGATGACTAATCCGGTGTCGAAATTGATTCTGTCCGGCTGTCCGGCCAGCAGACGACTCGATAACTGTCGAACGGAGCGAGCTACCGACTTGAAACTTCAAGATTAGGTCCCGCATTGGAATACGGCGGTTAAGTTCGTTACTGGGACATATCGGTCAAATGGTTTCGGAATTATGGTAATTTGAATTTTTGAGATTAATTTCCTGATATTTCAAGAACTACTTGAGCGATTGAATTGAAACTTGGCAGTTGTTTGGAGCATAGCAACCCGCAACTTTTCACAAAATTTTGTTGGAATCAAACTGCAACACTTTTACAAAAGTGTACCGAATTTCAGTTTGATACGATCATAATTTCTGGAGATATTGGAAAAAAATATGTAGAATTTTTTTCTCGATATCGTTTTTTTCCGGAATAACTCAAAAAATACTAATTCAATCAGGATGCAACTTTGCAGCTAGTTTGAAAATGCTGATGGACTGCTTTGTGCGGAATTTCGTGATTTCGTGTCAATGAGAACAATTCGAAATGAACATTGAATTTTTTTTTTCAAATACTCAATATTCTGATATCATCTTCATGAATTTCTGTATAAACCTTGGAGCTGTCGTTTTGCGATGAATCATGCGGAATCATTGGGTGATTGAGGTCCAAACCTATCTACAAATATCGTGTTCCTAAGCTATTTCTTTCGGAAGTTATTGTGTTTACGATCGGCCCAACGACTTAGAAAGTCGATATTTGTTGAGTAGGTTTCGGGCTCAATTACGAAGGTCGAATTCGTAAATGGGTAAAATCCGCCCAATGATTCCTTAGATATACCCATTCAAAATTTCATTTTCCCAATATTTCTAAAATACCATAACAGATCGAATTGAAATCCAGTACTTCATCGAAAAGAAGCTAGAAAAGCACCGACGAGAAGTCAACAGCTCTTGCGCGCATGTTCAATGTCGTTGCCAAAGCGGTCATCTCCTTTGAACATGTGGCAAAGCCTCAGTTTATAGGATATTAATTGTTGAAGATCACATTTTTGCGCGCATGTTCTAGGGGAACAGCGTGCTACTATTTTGTCCAAATGTCTGTAATTTTCGATGATTGAGCCGAAAATGGTCTCAAACGACTAGGTTATCCAAAGTAATATCCAAAGATCTCAACTGATTCATAACGATGTCCGTAGTGATATCCACCTGGGGCAACAGTATCATCAGAAGCATTCGCCATTGAAGGTAAGGAGGTTTTTCCATTCAAACAGCTTTTGGTGAACTTGAAGAAAGCTCTTTTGTTTTTGTTTGATGCCAAAGCCTTGATAAATTTACTCTGGGCTTCTGCAATAGATTATGGAATAAAATTCATAATTAATAGTATACTGCAGTATTCCATCTGACAGGTGATAAGTATCTAGATTCCTATTCTGCGGTTCATCCAAGCTCAGTTGGTCTGACGATCAGTTAAAACTTTGAAACAGCTCTAACCATTCTCCTTCGACGACGCTCCTTCGGTGTAGATATTTTGGTTGATTGGATGATTAGCTTTGATCAAGGTGGAATTGATAGATGTTGGTCCTTGTGGTTATGTTAGATTATTATTATTATTTTCTTCTTTTCCTCATAGTTTCCAATGGTCTTGCTTTCTGGGAAGTACCGGGTGTACATCATGAACCCGAACTATTCCCTTCATGGAAGTCACTCATGGTTTATATAATACTTTTCACACTATATAAAACAACGGCTTTTTGGAGGTTCAACAGGTTATATTTTCCAGAAAGTTATTTTATTGCTTCTTGGTATTTCTGAAGTTTTTCTGCCGCTTTTTGTCTGATGTTAAAGTCAGAAGGGACAGCCACGTCTATGATGATGCATGTCTTCAGTTTCTTGTTCTTGCGTGGGATGTCTGGTTTATTTGCTAGTATGGTGCAGTCGGTTTACACCTGCAGGTCCCGTATTAACGTGATGTCATGTGTGTCGATTACTAGTTTTGGACTATGCTCGCACTAATTCGCATGAACTTATATGCCAAATTGCTTGCAGATGTTCCAGTGTAGGTGTGCTGCGACTGTGTTATGGCAAGGTATGGAAAGGTATGCTTTTTTGGCTAAGATAGGGCATCCTTGTACTATTTGATGGATCGTCTGGGGATACGCTCGGCAAAGTCTAGATTTGGGGTCGCTGTCAGCTTTCATAATCCTTGCCTTCATATAGTTTGTTGCTATTGCCTGCTCTTAACATGCAGTAATTAACGCTTCCATCTCTGCTTTCAAGTTTCCATGGGTTAGCCACTTCCATGTTTCTGTTTCTTTCTCTTTCAGGATCTGAATTGCTGATCTGATTTTGGTTTATTATTTGATGAAATCAAATAATGAACCTTAGTGATCGACCAAAAAAAAATTCTCCTCAATTAGTATATTCCAATTTCCGGATATTGTTGTACAAAATTTCAGAGCAGAATTGCTGAAATGACCAAACTGTGTTGTACACGAAACTTGAAGTGTCGCATTATTTACGATATTTACAGTTTACATTCCTAACGATGACGCCACCTGAATCTTAATTCAGCTACGCCCCTGAGTATCATCGAACATTCGGGAAGCGGTTTCTTCATAGTTGAAGTTTTGAAGATCGGCGGAAAATGAAAGATTAACGAAGATATCACCAATAAATGATAGGATGGAAGTCAAGCATTCTCGATAATATTCACATGGAATTATTTCAAAGAACCAATAACAAATTCTCTGAATGAATGGGATTTGATAACCACTTTTATGCTTAAGACCAAAATCACGCATATTTCAAGAAATAGGTATGTGTAGGTACTTTGTTAGATTCTATGAAATTTAAAATCTTTCTAATTCATAAGTCTTTTGCAGGCGGCTAATCAGTGAGTAGGATTGGAAATTAACTCAAATTCATAAGGTTATCCAGAATAAGATTAATGTAAATAGATTCGTATAAACTCACGGGTACACAAATTTTCAAACGAGTCAGGTGAATATTTCTCGATTTATTCAAAAATTTGTTATTCAAGCTTTTCGTCTACTTTAAGATATATATATATATATATAGAGAGAGAGAGAGAGAGAGAGAGAGAGATCTTTATTCGATCTTATGACCAGTACAGGTGTTGATCTTGTCAAAATACAATTAAAAATTTAACACAAAAAAGAAACGTGATCAAATACAAAAAAGAAAAGTAATCAATTACAAAAAAGAAGCATTACAGTCGCTCAAAATGCCTCTCTTTTAGGAATTCACTTAGACTATAAAAGCACTTTTCCACGAGAAATCTTTTAAGGCTCCTCCTTTGTACTCCAAAAGATCTATTTTTAAAATTTTCTGGTAATTTATTCCAGATTGATAACAGACTATATGTTACATTTTTCTGCTAGTATGAAAAATTCGACTTATCCTCAATTAGGTAGTTTTTCCCTCTGGTGTTATATGGATGTTGCAGATTTTTGAACTCAGAAAGATTATTAATGACAAATATTACAGACTCATATATATACAAACTGTACATAGTTAGTATGCTGAGGTTTTTAAATACAGTTTTACAGGTTTCATTTTGTTTCATTCCAAAAATTATCCTCAAACATCTTTTTTGTAAGAGGAAGATTCTTTCAACTTCTGGAGATCTTGCCCAGAAAATAATCCCATATCTTATCCTAGAGTGCACATAAGCATGGTAGGAAGACAATGCAGCATCCACTCCACTGTGTCTCGGATGATCCTCAATGCGAAACAGTATCGTGCTATATTTGGTGCTAGCTTTTCAATTTGACTCCTCCAGTTGAGTTTTTGATCGATATTTATTCCTAAGAATGATACACCTGAGACTGTTTCGATGTTAATGTCCTGGTATTTTAGATCAAGCTGTGCTGTTCCCTCACCTCCGAACAATAGGAGTTTAGTTTTGTTTATATTGAGCATTAATTTGTTTTCGTTGAACCATTTGTTCATTTTCTTCATATCATTCTCAAGACTAATTCTGCACTCATCTACATTCTCAGCTTTAGTTATGATAGTTGTATCATCAGCAAACATAACAGCACTATTGCCAATGAACTGAACTAGGTCATTTGTATAAATTATATACAGCAAAGGACCCAGGATAGATCCCTGTGGAACCCCTCTCTTTACTTGCTTCAGTTCAGATGTTTTGATGTTACCATCATTCCCCTTGCTGACTGTCCTCTGCATTCTGTTTGTTAGATATGACCTTATCAGAGACAGCGCTACACCTCTTATCCCATACCTTTCCATTTTGGCTAATAGCTTCTCATGATCAACCCTATCAAAAGCCTTTGACAGGTCCAAGCATAGAGCCGCTGTAGTGTGTTTCTGATTCAGCGCTTTTATGGTGGTTTGTAGTGCTTGGTAAATTGCATTTAGAGTTGACTTACCCCGTCTGAAACCGCATTGTTGTTTGACGAAGATGTTATTTTCTTCAAAGAACTTATTGAGCTTATCAAAGATGATCTTTTCTACGATTTTGTTCACATTAGATAGTAGTGATATAGGTCTATAGTTTTCAAAACCTTCTCTTGTACCTTTTTTGAATATTGGCATAACAATTGCTTCTTTTAGCCTCTGTGGATACTTTCCTGTTTGTAAAATCTGATTTATTATATGTGTCAAAGGTGTTGTTATAATCGATGCACATTCTTTAATAAGTTCTACAGGTAATTCATCATGACCAACAGATTTTTTATTTTTCAGTTTTGATATATGTTGATACACTTCCTGCTCCACAACCGGACTCAGAAATATACTCTTACTACAAGATTTTATGTTATCAACATTAGAATTAGCCTCGCTGTTCTGTTTGATTGAGTCAATGAAATATGAGTTTATCTTGTTAAGTACATGTACTTCGTTTTCTTGCGGAAATGCATTCAAAATTGAATCGGCTCCACCATGTTTACTGTCCATAATACTGTTTACCAGATTCCAAGTAGCTTTGCTTTTGTTTTCAGCTTCCATTATATACTTTCTGTTACTCATCCATTTGGCCTGTCTAATAATTTGCTGGAGTATTCGACAATATTTTCTATAATAATCATGTGTTGTTTTCCCCTCTTGTACATCTTTCCAAAGTGTTCTTTTACGTTTACTTGATGTTCTTATGCCTACAGTAATCCATGCTTGTGTGTTATTTCTGATTGTACATTTTTTCTGTGGAAATATAAGGTTTAAATAATTTTTCATTATCTCTGAAAAGCCGTTATATGCTCTTTCAGGATCCATTTCTTCAATCACATCCTGCCATGATACTTCCTGCAAGCTGTTTACAAACTGTTGAATTTTTGTCTTAGTGTACAGTCTTTTCTTCACAGTTGTTTTTTTATGATTAACTTTATTAGTTTCTATCGTTATGAACTGAGCCTTGTGGTCAGCCAGGAGAGAATCAATATTAATGTTATCCCTGTAATCATGAGTGTTCACAAAGATATTATCCAACAAAGTTCTTGATGATTTTGTTATTCTTGTTGGTTTACTGATTGTTGGCTGTAAACCATAACTAGTAAGCATATCCATGAAATTACGTTTTGCTCCACTATCAGTATCCTCCATTAAATTGATGTTAAAATCTCCACATAGTACAATTTTGTGTTTAGCAAATTTTTTATTTATTATATTAAGTAATTCCTCCATTTTGGTCATAAATACCTGTATACTCCCTAGACCAGTCCTATATACTGACAAGACAATTAGAGTTCTACATTTGCTGTGCACACAAGACACCTCAATTTCCTTTTCCACACTTATGTTAGTGATGTCAGGAACATCCTCAAAATCACAGATATCATCTCTGATTAAGATGCATGTTCCCCCATGCACATACTGTTCCCTCGAGAAATTAGATGCAACGTTATAATTCGACATTTTCAAAAATTCAATTTCTTGTCCAGCCAACCAGTGTTCGGTGATACACAACAAATCAGGAGGCTTTTTGAGTTCTTCAACAAAGAGTTCGACTTCAGGCAGCTTGTTTCTGAGGCATTGAATATTTTGATGCAGGATATTTAAGCAATCATTCGATTCTCTCCTCTGTTGAGACTTCTTCTGAGGTTCAAAAAATGGTTGACTATAATTCCTTTTCCCCACATACTTCCATCCATAACTTTATCCTTAGTATACACTGGGACATATATCTTGAAAGAGCTCTTGAATTTATCTTTTTTAGTTTTCATTTTTTCACATTCACACTTTATGTTGAATGTCACATCTATATAATCTTTCACATCCTGGGCAACTACATCTGGATTCAGACCTGACAAAAATAAACAACATTGGTTGATAGCTATTGTTAACTTGAACTTTTCTAATTCTCCTTGAATTGGAGCTGGTCTTGTCTGTCTTGGAGTTTTCCTCTTATGTTCAACCAGTTTCCATTTTCCATTTCCATTTACTTGGTGACCGTCTTCCTCCTCTGAATTCTGCCCTTTATTTTTATTTCCTCCAGTCCCACTCATAATGCTATACTCAAGTGGGTTTATATTTTTTTCTTGCCCTCTTTCAATATTAGGTGTTCGTTGTTGTTTACCTTCCATATCAAGATCTATTACTGTAGAGATTGGTGTTTGTATCTGACTTTTACTAATTTCTTTCTCATCATAGACATGTCTATGTTTTTCGTGAATTTTTAGGTTTTGTTTATTGTTTGCTGTCAGTGTTTTCGCGTATGTCATCGATGATCTGTCGCCACTCTGTGGTCTCGAGTTCGAGGTTATCGGTATTAACGGTATTTTCGGTGTTAAATTGTCTTTGCTCTCATTGTTTATGTTTTGACTATTTTTTTCTCGTTCTGACTCCAGTTTTTTTTTATCATCTTTTTGTAGCCTTTCAATCTTTTCAATTAAAAGTTGATTACTTTGCTTAAGAATCAAATTTTTATCACTTATTTCACTAATGAGACGTTCTCTACTCTCTTTGTATTCTTCTAGCATACATTTCAGGTGCTGTATTTCCACTTGTAACATTTGATTTTCATGCTTCATTTTAGTATTTTCCTGATTTAGTTGTCCGATTACACTCTCACTTGACCTGTTTTTCTCCTCTCCTCCCGGAGAATTTTTTTTTTCTTGGTCGATCACTAAGGTTTATTATTTGATTTTATCAAATAATAAACCAAAATCCGTCCGTCCGCCATCCGAAATCCATGAAACTTGGTAGAAAAATCGTGTGTCGCTCGGCATTGATCCTCCAAGCTTTTCAGCAGGATCAGTGTACCCTAAAGGCTCGAAATTGGGGGTGGAGGTAAAAAAAATTATTTTTCGAAAACTTACTACCGAATTTTCCTGAAACTTTCAGTAATTATTACTGTTGCATACCTCAACCTAAAAAATTTTACCCGGATGATTTCCGACCAGTGGTTCCTGAGATATGAAGAAAAACGCTGCAAATTTTGGACTGAAAAACCAATGAGCTATGAATAGTATACAGCGTGCCAAAAAAGTAACGTAACTCGTCAATCATTTTTGAACGAAGAATTATTAAGGAAAATCCTCACACCCGTCAATTTTTTATTTCGAAAGCGCCCAACAAGGCGGGGCGGGGCGCACCCCACTACTATATTTTTTCAAATTGGAATATATGGGTTGTGATACATCAAATGGAAGGTAATTTGATTACCTACTCAGCGATCTGACTGAAAATAGAATTTGTGAGCCGTTCTTCAATTAAAAATTAGGAATTAATTTACAATTTGTGATTGGAGAGTAGTGCAATCAGACCATTATTCTTTTAATATTTATAATTAAGGGAAATCCACGAATCCATGGATTTGTAATTCAGAAAGCAGGTCTCCCTATGCTTTATTGATTTCGAAATCTCCCACCCTTTACGCTCCACACCCCATACCGTTTTTTTCAAATAGTAATATATGGATTGTGAAATATCAAAAGAAAAAAAAAGAATTCGTTGAGCAATTTTTTACCAGAAAATTGACAATTTGTGATTGGTGTCAGGATCTTAACCTTGAAACAATAAATATTGAAAAATATCCTCCTTCCCGCCGATTTCTATTTTCGAAGTTCGAGAAATGCATGAAGTTTTAATGTTGGGAGTCTATACCCTTAAACCTCAACAGTTTTTTTATGGAAAATCAACAATTTAAATTACAAATCCATGGGTTCGTGGATTTCCCTTAGTAATAATTGTAATAAGGTAAGTGTTTCTGAGGAAAAAATTCATGTTGAGAATTATAGTGAAGTTAGGTTTTAGAGAATCTCGTAGAGGGCATTTTAAAGAGGACAAATTTTTAACATTATATGGTCTATACATTTATAGGGTACTCGTTTTCATGAAGGTTCATCCAGAATCCTTCCAACAATATTTAAACTGTAACAACACTAGGCGCACAGATAAATACTTGTACCCACGTCACTCTTTAACCTTAACAGAAAAGTCACCCTTATACATGGGCCTAAGGCTATTTAATGCTCTACGCTAAGGGTTGAGGAGGCATCTATTTCGAAAGTTTTCAAAATTACTCTGTATAATGCAATTGTTGACTTTGAACCATATTCTTCGAGTGAATTTTTTAATTTTTGTAAAAGTGAATTGTTTTGGTTTATGTATTCTGTTTTGACGAAAGCAACCTCATTGTATTTCAATAAGCTTTTGATTGAATAAATATATTATAATTATTATTATTATTAATTGATAAAAGAATAATGGTCTGATTACACTACCCTCCTAACTACAAATTCTAAATTATTTCTTAATTTTTCAATGAAAAACGACACAAGCAATTCTACTTTAAGTCACATCGCTGAAGAGGTAATCAAATTACCTCAATATATCAATGGTATTGGGATATTTAACTGAGAAAATAATAAACCCTTTCATAACATTTCGTACCTAGTCGGCGCCTACCTTTTTATTTGTTATTTTTCATTCGATACTGTCTCAAGGGGTACTTGAATCTCAATCCATGGTACATTTGCTCTATAATGTATCTTAGCCAAACCGTAGTCCTGGATAAAAAATTTAAAATGGACAACGTATAGCCTAATAATTTTGACATTTCAACCTGATTTAGTTCTAGTTGCAAAAATGAATAAAACTATTACCAGGCCTTACCAACTTACTTCATGAAGGAAATGAAGTTTATGTTCTGCTGTTGTACGTTTTATTTGGAAGAGGATTCAACATAAATATACGAACGTATGGTGAATGCGAATTTTGGGTATAGGAACTAATAAGTTTTCGTTTCGGCAAACGTTAACACATACATATAAGAAAGTTTATTGGTCCTTCCCACGTGAGTTCACATAAACCACTTATAACATATTGAAACGAAAATTTAAGTATTAACACGAAGGAATATTCGTGAGTAAATCAACAAAAAATTCGGCCTAATCATCAACCTAAAATATTTGAAAAAAAAAAGGATCGTCCAAGAAACCCCTGTACTATTCTCATGGATTTACTGATCATCAACACGACTCGCAATGTCAGATGCAGAAATCGCTGTAGATACTTAAACCCTGTTCAATGGTGGCATTACAAACAAGATTTCACAAGCGTAATCTTATGAGCATGAATGCGCATTGAACTGTTAATATACAGGCTGTAATAGGCTTGTATATAATATTAAGGATACGCTAGTATACTCCATTCAAGTTTTTATTTCTTATAATACATAATTTTTGGCAATTACACTATGGTTTGGTTAAGTTAAGTAAGTGCTTACCACGACTTTGGTGTAAATTGGACAACGCCGCGTAGTTATCTGACCAGAAAATTACTTCAACCTTATATTTTTTAAATATACAGAAAGGAATATGTTCGGATTGGTAACGATTTTAGAACTTACATAAACTGGTTGGAGTATTTTTTGGAAACTTCAATATTTGGAATAGTAATCAACAGAATAACCAGTCTAGACAAATTTTCCATTTATCAGCGTAATATCGCAATATTTCCTCTAGGAGATGGTAAATGATCAATGTACAAGTCATCAAACACTTGGAATAACACTCATGTATGAAAGCGTGCAGCCAAAGCAAGTGACGAAAGAAGTTTGGAGTAGTTCTCACTTTAGAAATTATATCTATTGATATGAACATTTCCGGTAGGTTAGCACAGGTGGTACAATCATACATATGAATTTACAGTGAATTCACGAGGTGCTTTGCAAGAAGTGAATCAACGTTTTAACAAATGTACAAAAAAAGGTAGCTCGTGAATATGTTTTGTAGTTGATTTTTTTGGATTCTCTGATATGAAGCATTGGAAGAATTGAAAAATAAAACAAAAAAATGTATTCAAGTGCATGGAAATAAATGTTTCAATTACCATTTGATCTTTTCATTATGATTTTATAATAGACCTGTGAGAAGCAGAAATTGAAGAGTAAAACGGACAAAGCCTTAGATGCAAAGCTCGAAGAACTACTCAAAACATCTTTCAACAGCTACCTGTAAATTGAGGAGGCAGACGTCGACCTTGACCAAGAAACAAGAAATCCCTCACCTCTACCTCGCCGTTTCATTGAGATCAGGGCTCTAGTGACTTCATTCGGAGCCATCATAGTCTGAATAATACGGATTGTGAATCTGAGGAAGAATTTTAAGATATTACTATATAATAAATACACATGAAATAAGTTAATGAGAGCGCCTCTTAACAGGTCCTATACCGCACAAGATCTTCAGATGAATATTGAGTTTGCTATATCTCAAAAGAATAATTTTGATGTTGACATATGATCAAGAGGGCAAAATATCACAAAAGTATCAGAGCAACTATTTGAATGAATAGCACTTGGATAAGGATGGAAATTTAATTTTTTACTGTATTCCTTCAGTTACTTCAAAATGAAACAAAAAGTAGATTCCTAACGTCAATGTTTTTCCACTGTTATATACCTAGTCTTTGACTTCATCTACAAAAAAAGTTATTGAATTGGAAGACTTCTTCGTTGATTAACTCAAACACTAGGTAAAACAATGAAAAATTACTTTTCTTAGGGATTAGATTATTGTGTAATTTTGAAAAAAATTAAAGATTATATTGTGAAAATGTAATTCTTGTAAATGTATTTCCCATTTAAAGAAACTCGATGTTTAGGTAACTTGGAGGTGTTTTTTTGTGTATGAATTCGAACACAGGAACCATCCCACAAGTCTTGTTATAACTCAGCCGGACACCCTTCATACACATTTTACTCTAATCGGGTTTATCAATTGAATTACATGTATGTGCTAGGTTAACAATTGCTCTGAAAATCTTTGATTTACAGTCAACGACCTCCAGATATCTGAATGTGAAACTTGAATTCTTGTCCTTTATACTGCCGCCTGGTACACATTACCACTGCAAATTACAGGTGTCGCCAACAATTCTCTATTTAATTTTCTCTTCAACGGTGCAGTTAATCTGATTGAACTGCAGCGTGAGATGGAAACAATGACAGTCTTGGTCAGGATTACACTTAAATATTCTTCAAGACACAGACATCTGCAAGTGCCAGTAATTATTTCAGCTACAGCATATTTTTAAATTGATGCGTTGTATCTAATATCTTTCCTATTATTAACCAGCATGGTTCTTGAAATTCAAATTTGGTACATTCTCTTTCAAATTTGATAAATTTAAAATTCCTATATTGTATTAAGGAGTTTGTACATTTTCATAACTATTTTTAAAACGTTTTTTCAACCATTTTTTTTTTATCTTTTTCCGAGACAGTGCAATGACAAAAGGTATCTAGGTAGATTTAATCTTGCATTCCCGTACAGACTTTCAATCTTGCATTCCCCTACAGATGGGGTGGAATGCTCAAATAATCCATTATAACACTTAAAAATTCATTCAAGGAAAAAATATATTTTGATAATGAGCTGTTCAGCAATAAAATATTATAAACCTGCTATTTCAATCTCTAAATTCGCATTGATATATTCAATATTATTTACCTTGGAAGAACACACGCAACACAAGATAGTAGAGTGACCAACCAGTATGTTGGCCTCATCATGGCTCTCTGGATAATCCAATATGTACTAGGCAGACCAAAACAGTTAACACACAGGGAATTGTAAAGGATAGAGTAGAAGTAAAATGCACCTATCGATAATATCACAGAAGCTGCATGCAATATAGTCTAAAAAATAAGAACTTTATTATGGCGAATATTCGAATTTAAATGCTTTCTTACCCATGATCTGGTTTCAATGGACGCATGAAGTAACATTACAAACATACAACAAGTAGTTACTGTAGTACCAAACTCAAACATATCTATATCAGAATCAGCGTATGCTCCCTGGCAAATGAAGAAAATACATATACTCTGATAGATGGCATCTAGAGTGGTGATCCAAAAAGAATACGATCTGTAAACTTTACCCAATCGTCCTTGTCTATATAAATAAGGCCTTTCTCTCAATAATTCTTCAGAAGCGTCTTGATCATATACCCCTAAAATACAACAGAAGGGTGATTCCCCGCAATTCACACACGCATTGAATTCAGTCTCACCTATAGCCAAAGGTGGCAGTGACGTAAAGAGTAGGTTGTAAAGCATGAGGTACATCTGGTCAATCATAACTGAACCCGAGAAACCACAATAAAGTTGATACCACAGTATCAGGAATACAAATGCCTGAAATAAAAAAAAATATTATAGAATCACACATAGTTCAGAGCGATACGATTAAAATACTTTTTGAAGCTGCTTGAGGGCGCATTTATTCATTTTCAAATCAATAGAATCGACTTATGGAAAATTATTGCGCTCATCTCATTCAACTTCTCACTCCTATGATTGGCAATTGATTGAAAGGATTCATCTTAATTACAAAATATTCGATAGGCCCACATGTGAAATGCCTTGCTGCTTTGTTATTGCACACTAGTATTGGGGTTGGATATTATAAACAGAGCCGGATCTAGGGCGTGGCGAGAGAGGCATTTCCCACGGGCGCCAACCCACTAGGGGCGCAAAATTATGATTTTTTTTCTTGAAATTATATTTTTTCACTTCAAAGTCCATTCATATTTTAGAGCGGTGCTATAGTGCATGCACCTGTTGTACAATATGCGGCGACAAGTAGTTACCAATAAATTAACAGATGATAAATTTACGCTTGTCGGTCGCCCTACAATTCCCGATCGCGTCCAGATGTTTGTTATTCGAACACTGAAGACCTCAATTAGCGGCAAGTTCAGAGGGAGTTTAATGGTTCGAGCTAGCGGCGGTAGCGCTCGGTCTAGGGTCGGTGTCTTGACGGCATGACAAAGAGATTCAGACCGTCCACATAATTCGCCGAATCGTTCATCACAGCGGCTTTGATAAGGGTAATGTATTTCGAAGGCGTTTACGACCGATAGGCTTGATGAAATCACCCCAGTCTTATTAATACTACTTTTTTTCTCGCATGTGGGGTACATCCATGCAGCGGCGCAGTTGATGGCATCAATAAGAAAAATAGGAATCAGGAACTTATCATTATATTTTATATTATGTGCAATACCGCAAATAACATGATCGTGCAAGCGGACCGGAAAATTATTCGAGACGGAAAAAGTTTAAAAATTTCAATCAGGTATGTTTGAATAATTCAATTTTGAGTTGAGGATTTTTGCGCGCTCAGTCAAATTATATTCTGTCCGTGCACACGAGAGTCAATCATTTTCGAAAGATATAACTTAGAGACTGCAAAATTTATAAGGTTATGTGTGGGTTGGGAATATGTCGGCTATATTATCGTTCGAATTTTATTTGCGAGATCCCCAATTATACCGATTCAATTAAAATTTCGTTGTACCATAATTACATGAGTTTTCATATGTATAAGTTATAAAAAAAAATCAAAATGTTGAGAAGAATACGATAAATTTATCGCATCTCTAGTATTTTATTAATCAGCTTCTTAGCTATGGGTACTACAGAAAGAGGATCAAACGTCGATCAAATGAATAGTATGATTCTTTAGTTTCACTGAAGCATGAAACCTTTTTCTGGTCTCCTGAGATTTGTCGAGCATTGAGACAATTCAGATGTGAATATAAACAAGCGCGCGAAACATTCCGATTCGACGTCCATGCATTTTCAGAATCTTATATAATTTGAGGTTGATATAACCAACTGAAATCCGCCCAAGAAACTATCAGGATCGCAATCTCGGAAGAGCAGGGATAAAAAATTATTAGACCTAAAAAAATACTAGTAATTAATATCTCAAGTTACTTTAAGAACGATGCGGGTATTGTGTCGACAAAAAGTGGTTCCACTAGCGAAGCCCATCATGTAGCGAAATTTCCTTCTACTTATTCAAGTACCGAGCCTATCGTAAGACAGTATTCCATTTCGGATAATTCGGACAAGGGAAATTATTTTGACGAGGAATCAGGACTTACTGAGTGTAACCTGAACCAGTTGATTTTAATGACCCTACATCATGGCGAATTACAAAAAGTAATATAAAAATGTTCGTTATGACCTTTGTTGGCATGTGTGTTCTTTCATGTATTTCAGTTTTTCATTCACACTTCAGGGTTGCCAGCACTTCAGCGGGTCAAAAATAGTTGAAAAGTGACGTATCGTTCTGAAAAAAAGTGACATAATAGTGACTTTTTTGCCTCGACACATTTTTTCGACCAATTGAGGAGTTTTCAATTATTTATACCATTTCAGAGCTCATTTGTAGTATTTTCACGAGGGATTTAGTTGTCTTTCAGTATCTCCAAACTAGCTGTGAAGTTTCATCATGATTCAATCAGTATTTCTTGAGTTTCTCCGAAAAAAACAACGATATCGAGAAGAAAACCATGAAACTTTACATGTATTTTTCCCAAAATGTACCTCCAAAACTGTCAGCCGTATCGAATTGAAATTCGGTACACTGCTGTTAAATATTGAGCTCAATGTGAGCCCTGAATTTTGTTTTCGAATGTGATGAATAGTTCGAGAAAAAAAAATTAGAAAAATTTGCTGATTGTATGATCTCAACTGAATTGCGCGTTGCTGTACGCCAACTGACTGCCAAGTTTCGATCAAATAGTTCCAGTAGTTCCCGAATTATTGCTCAGATAACGCCAAAACTTCAAAAACCACTAACTTCGAAACCGTTTGGCCGATTTTACCCATTAACGAACTTATCCGTCGCATTTTGAAAAACAACCTACCCTGAAAGTTTCAGGTCGATAAGATTGTCCGTGCGACCGTAGTCGTGCCTACGGACGGCCGGCCGGAAAGAATCGTTTTTGACACCGGGTTCGTCATCAGTGAATCCAACCTAGTCGTTTGAGACCACTTTCGGCCCAAAATTCGAAAAGTACAGACATTTAGACAGAACGATAGCACGCTCTGTTCCCCAGAACATGCGCGCAAATATAAGAGCAAGTTTGGTGCTCAATCCTATCCAGCTGAAATTCTTAGGTACGATGTTGTTGAATATCGAAATGAAGCCATGAAGATTATATTAAATTTTTTCTCCGAAAACTCCATCAAATTTTGCACGTACCTTAAACTCTATATTTCCGGACAATGCACCAAATTTCAACGGGAAAAAATAATTTTGAGGTTTTTTGCTCGGTATCTTTGTTATTTCCAGAATAAATCGAAGAATACGAATCCAAAAGCCTGGCAGCTAGTTTCAAAATACTAATGCAAAACTTTGCAACAATCGTATCATTAGAACAATTGAAAAAATTTCATTTCGAAAACTTTTCATCAGATTTCGGAAAAAAATTGTCACTAGCCTTGAACTCCATATAAATCAACATAATACGAAATTTCAGTTAGTTTCGATATCAATTTTCAGGGATATTGGTGAAAATATGGCAAATATCATAATATATTTCTTCTCGGTATCGTTTTGTACTTCCGAAATAATCAAAAAAAATTATCGATCAAATCATAATGAAACTTGGTCACTAATTGAAAAATGCTGATACACAAGTCGGTGCGAAGTTTTGTGATGATTGAGTTATCAAATCAATCAAAAAAAATTCCGAAACTATTATTGGGAAATTTTTATTGGAACATTTGTTTAGATTTTGAATGAATTTTGCATAGAGCTTGACATCAATATTTCTAAACAGTGCGCAAAATTTAACTTTGATTGGATTGAAATTTCTGGAGATATCAGGAAAAAATTATGTCATATTTCGTGTTTTTTTTACTTGGTTGTTTCTCAATTTTGGAAAAATCAAAAAAATACTTATTTGATTATGACGAAACTTGATAACCAGTTGAAGAATGCTGATCTGCCGATGCAGTCGTTTTTCCAAGTTTTGACCCCCGCTGAACGCACCTTTACTTCCTGATGGAAATTCTGAACGAACTTTGAAGCGATCATTCGTCAATCGGGTACTAGACTTCAATCTGTATTTTCGGACATATTGGAAAATAAAACTTTGAATCGGCCCGTCGTGAACATAATGAGTTCTGGAAGAAACGGCTGAGAAACACGATAGAGAAAGTTTGGACATCAATTAGGAAGACCAGATTCGTGAATAGGTTGAATACACCCAATGATGCCTCAGAAATACCAACTCACAATTTTATTTTTCCAATATTTCCAAAAAAACACATTAGATTAAATCGATATCCAGTACTTGATTGAAAAATAGTAGCTAGAAGTAGCTACGGTGAACCCTAAACACAATAACTTCCGGAAAAAACTACTTAGAAACTCGATATTTGTAGAGTAGGCTTGGACCTTAATTGCGAAGGCCGCAGATATACCCATTCAAAAGTTTATGTTCCCAGAATATTCCCAAAAATACAGATTGGATCGAATTAAAATCTAGTACTTGATTGTAAAATAGTAGCTAGAAGATCCGTTCAGAATTTAATTCGAACCATATGAAATGAAGATCGCCAACTCTTTCTATCAAGAAGTGAAGGTGTGTTTGGCGGGGTCAATACAAGAAAAAATAACCGCTTTGGGCGCCTTGGCAATGAATTTGACTAAAGATTATTTTAATATTAAAGAATATACATTCAACTACTGATTCTCAGTTTATTTCACAAACGTTTGCATGGAAAATTCCAAATAGTTCAGTCAGTAATCGAGTCAGGGTGGAAATCTGGCCCCTATTAAAACCGGACACCCAAATTGACCAGTTCTGAGCTCTGAAATAGTGACATATAGTGACCAAATTTCGTGAATAGTGAAAAAAGTGAGACGATTTCAAAATAGTGAAAAAAGTGACAATAGTGACTCGCTGGCAAGCCTGTCACACTTTCATTTATTGTTTTTTCGAAGCTTTGAATACTTATATATTATTTTGAGAATAAATTATTCTATTCGCTTCCTTTTTGTTTTCTTCATACGCTCATTATCGTATATTAATACGTTTGTGAGTCATCTTCACTACCTTATAAGATATCTACAAGGGAGATTATAGTAATTTCTTTACACTTATTGTTTGATAAACCTGAGAATCTAATGCTCGATCTCAAAAGAATATAATAATAGTAAAATATCTTAGGAATAGAATAAATACCATCATTCATGAAAAGTATGTAGTCATTGAAAAAAAATTTGAAAAGGGCGCATTTCGATAACTTCCCACAGGCGCTGAAATCCTAGATCCGGCTCTGATTATAAACATACTTAGAAGTTGACTTTCAGAGGAAAATTTTTTATTCATTTATTTATTCAAACGGTACATACCATTTAACCATGAAATAAGTAATAATATATATGTGAATACGAAACGCAAATAGAAAAACTAGTTGGACTGTGAGGAATGTTGCTTCCCTCAAAGCTACATTTATGGGGTTGTGGAAACTATAATAAGTTGGACAAAACTTAATGAAGAATGGTTCCTTTTTCCTGAGGGATACTGTACTGGCATTGAGGCCTGTTTATTTTGTGAAATCGTTCAAGATTTTATGAAAAATATCAAATCAAAATGATTTCTCCTTTCAACAAGTGCTTGTAGTCCTAACATATCATAAAGATCTATGTAAAATTTAACTAAGCTCGAAATTTTCAGCTTGAAAGCAATCCACTTCAAAAATATTTTTTGAACTCTCTGTAAGTTGTTCATATGGGTATAGTACATTGGTGACCAAACTACACTAGGATATTCTGATATAGATCTAACATGCGTTGTACGTATATACTAATTTGATCCACTTTCCAAAACTACCACATTCATATGATATGTGAACGGTTCACGGTCCACGAATCCTAAATTTCTTCAATTTCTCTAAAAGTAGCCAATGGGCTACCGTATCGTACCGTATAACGAAATCGGTATATATTGAATGCACTTGGGCTCTGTCCTTCATAGCACCTATAATATTGTCTGCGTGAAGTAACCAAATTTGTTGGTTGTCACCGACCTTTTGGCAAAAAAGCCATGTTGTTCCTCTATGCATATATGTTTGAAAATAGGTGTTATTTCTTAGTGATAGGAGTATTTAACTCTCTAGGTATATAGGAGTATTTACAAATTGGTCTATGATTGCTGAAGTCAACCCTATTCCCGCTCTTCAATTAGGGATTACATAACCTAATTTCCAGGGTTCTGTGTTGGTTCCGATTTTCATCGATATAATGAATAGACACATCTTCTCAGAAACATCGATGAAATCTCATCTGGTCCAGAGTCGTCTTTTTCAGACAGAGTGTTCGGTTCAACTTCTTCATATAAGAATTCAAATGAGGATAAACTATCGAAATCCAAATCATTGCTTCCAAATTTGGATGTTTGTTTGGATGTTTAGACTTCAGGTCGAAACAAAGCAAGTCTTTTTCGGACCATCTTTCTTTAGCATACACGATGATATTTTCAGGTGTTGGTATATACGCTCATTCCACAAGTTAACTTCTAATCATAGTTATATAATGTTACAGTATAAAGATAGCTTTGCTCAATGAAAATACCACTGACCAACTAGATAAACTACCATGACCTTGAATCGAGCAAAGCCATATGCTGCCAGCATCTTGGGGTGCCCAAATACTATGCAGCTGGTAATAAGCGATTGAAGGTCGGCAGGTAGTAAAGCCCCGCAATCGGTGGACTAATATTTCTTGTTGATCTATGATAACACCTACCGATAACAACACGGCATTAAAATATTGTGGTAAAATTGAATTATTTTCGTATGTCCTACTGTAGGTGGGATATCACGCCAAAGGTCAGATTTGATATTGGCATGTAGATTTCGGAATATCAAATTCATGAGATATAAAGAGGTTTGGAGCGAGTGAAGGTGGAATAAGAAATATCACGAGAATAAAGTAAAAACTGAAATAAATATTTGAAATCTCGGGAGCAATTGATATTGTCGGCTTAAACTATGTATGAACAAAATGGTCGAGATTCGATGTCCCTGAACTACATATCCAAAACCACTTCCGTGACTGGGCACATAACCACAGGTTGAACCCAATAAGAGTGAGTGAATGAATCCAAAACCCCAGAAGCTAGGAAAAAATGAATGTTTCTGAGTTTTACTTTCCTAGTGAACGAATTGGTGAAACCAAAAAGTTTCTGATCGCATGTGAATAATTCAGGAATCAAATGTTATGTGTCATAGGCACATAGTAATAGTAACATCAATTGGCATAGTCAGAAATGTTCCAAACTCATTCAGTAGAGAGGTATGTCCTGACCTGCTAGGCTTTGCATTAAAAAAAATCAACTTCATTGCGTGTCTCTCAAATGAATGACTTCTGAAAATTTCTGACTACCACAATGTATTGCAGATAAAATGTGTCTGTAGAACGAAACACTTGTTTTATGAAATCGAATGGTTCAAATCGCCAAAATTTTTATTTTCATGAATCACTCGAGAACAAAAAACGACCGACAATTTCTGTTTTCATCACTGAGTTCTGTTTTTTTGCCGGGGATGTAGTTAAGGGACATCGAATACGGCCCTATACCCCTGTACAGGGTAATTAAACGTGGATTACCTACCCTTCATCATCGTTATTATTGCCTATAAAGTTTCACGCCAAAGTTATTTGGTTGTGACTGTATTTCGATAAAGAAGATATTCAAAATACAGTGGCGTGCAGATTTCACGAGATAAAATCACAATTATTTTTCTTCTGTGTATTATCGAATGTTTGAAATGCATTTTGTTCCTTATTTCAATAATATGACAAAAGAACATATAAAACAATGGATGACATAATAAAATTATAATGTTAATGTACAGTGAATTTAAAAATATCAACTTTTGAAGGATTTCCAGGAATATCTTTTGTAGCTAAATTCAGTTATTCGATACTTAATTATGAAAAAAAATCGTTGGGATGGTGTTGATATATGTTATATTCTCGAAAGTAGGAAAAAACTAAGTAATATTCAGGGTATTCCATAGAAGAAAAATAGGTTTTACTTTGATAGCATCTTATCCATATTTAGTTATAACTGAAAAACAACTAGAACTTTTTTCTGTAGGAAATAATACCGATGATACGGGTTGAGACATAATTATATTCCACCACGAATACCTCATTTATATGAGTCAAAAATCTTGGAGACTATTTCTGGCTTGAATTCATTATGATGGCGTCCTGTACCTGACAAAACACTTCGTGTCACACATTATAGCGATTAGATCTTCGATAGAAAAAAAAACCATACAGATAGTTGTAACAAATTCCACAAACTTTAGTATAATATAATAACAAGAGATAATTTTGACTTTATGCTGGTCGATCAATAACGTCATCCATTACACGTATCTTTTAAACAAAATAAGCCTTAACTGTAGCCCTGTTGTGGTATAAAAAAAACTAATTATTGTTTGAACAGTCCGTTAGTCAGGTCACAATGATTAGCGAATCATTGCCAAGTTGACATTTTCTCAGCTTCGATATTTGAATTGAAGAACCCCTTTGAGTCTCAAGGCCTTAGTAAGTAGGAACGAGCTCTTTGCAAGTTATGTCTTATATCTTAGTAAGGAATATGATTCATGTGATTGTTGGAAAGATTTATATTTTGTTATGTTTGTTTTTCTGTTTTTGATGTAAAATGGCTATGCCGTATAACTGAATGAATAAATAAATATATGCAGAAATTATACTCACAGCATTTTTATAGAAAAAATATAATACCATCCTAGACAGTCTATCATAACTCCAGTGACCATGGACCAATAGGAACTTCTCCAAATATTTGAACCTAGATAGTGAGAAATCTGCAGCCATAACTGCCTGCATACCCTCTTGACCAGATATGCCTATACCAACATCTGCAGTCTGTATCATAGACACATCATTCGCACCATCACCAATAGCCAAAGTCCTCATTTTTAATTCTTCTTTGACTACCTTCACTATATAAGCTTTCTGTAGGGGAGTAGCTCGACAGCAGAGCACAGAATTGCATAATGTAGTCAAACGAAGAAACGGTTTTGTCAAATTAGACCTACGGTCTAAAATGAAAGTTAAAGTCTTCCCATCTACTATTAAAGCACGACCCGAATCTTTATGAATAGTTCTAGAACTCGAAGTCGAAGCACTTGCTCTCATGTAAAGCATTTCTTTCAGTGATTCAGCTCTGTTCCTTTGCTTCTCAATTTCACCCAAGTAGTACAATATCTTTTCTTCCGCTGCTTCCTTGGTCCTCGTCATAAGATTCAGAAGCTCCATCTGAGGGGAGAATAGTTTCGCCGAGTATGCTATATTGACGGCAGTTTCTGGTTTATCACCTGTTAGTACCCAAACGACTATTCCAGCCGATATAAGAGCCTGTAGCGTTTCTGGAACACCCTCTTGGAGTCTATCTTCAATTCCTGTTGCGCCTAATAGCACTAAATTTGTTTCTATTGCGGAAAAACTATCCCGAAGTTTTTTTTCCCTTTTTTCGAAAGAATTCAGAGCTTTTTCTGTTTCCAAGTGTTTCTGATACCATTCATTATACTCCCTTTGACTCAACACTCTCTTAGCCATCACTAACACCCTCAAACCCTCTCTAGCATAAGCGTTGAGGTGCTGTTGAGTTTTATCTATGATGATTTTCTGTTCAGAATCATCTTCAACTGGCGCTATACAAGGCAGTATTGTACTATCAGCTCCTTTACAGTATAAAATTATCTCTTTAGTTACTGGATGTTTCACAATAATTGACATACGCTTCCTACTGGAATCAAATGGCAATATATTCAAAATTTCAAAGTTCAGTCTCTCTTCTTCTGGTAGATCCACAGTAACACTTGTTGGCGTACGGTTCACCAGTCTGCAATTATAATTATAAGCAGCATCTACTAAAGCTAATTCGTCTGGACTTTCAGCTTCGAAAATAGGTTTGAATTCGTACGGCGATGGGGTAGCAGTCTTATTCAGTTTTACCTTCTGTTCATCAGTCAAATTATTACCGCTTACGTTTTTCCTTGATAAAAAGTTGATTGTTGGTAAGTTGAGAAGTTTAGGTCTTGTTGTTTTTACTTGAACCTGGTATGTATCAGATGAAGGTGAACTATCTACCGAATCTATAGGCGTGAGGCTTGAGACATGTGCGGTGTACTGATGGGATTGCAACGGGGGGGAAGGTGTTACTGATCTTGACTCTTCTAACCTCAAGTATTTGTCTCGGTGTGAAGCCATTGTGATATGTTCGCTACCTAGGACGTCTGGCTTTGAAATTTCTTCATTTTCCTTCTGAGATGAAGTGTACACGCCAGACATAGGCTCTATAATTCCACTGGCGTTCATGAGATCATGGTGTGGATGTTGAGAACATACCACAGTGTTACATATTGCCAAAAGCAACAAGAATTCTTGCACTCTATGAGCGTGTGGTTGCCTAGTGGAATACATATATTCAGTCAGTTTATCTTGATGCAGATCGCTCAAAAGCTGCGGATTAATAACTACGCTGAGAGAATTTGAGGTATTTCCCATTTTCGTACATTGCAACTCTGGATGGTTGTAGTCTACTCCAGCTATTGCACATCTACGGAATATCATCTTATTTTCAGTCAATGTACCAGTTTTATCTGAAAAAATGTATTGAATCTGACCCAATTCTTCTGTTATATTCAATGCACGGCATTCAGCTCTTTTACTGACAATTGGATCATACATGTCAACATCACGGTGTATATGATATATCTGCATCATTTTGCACAACTCCAAAGTGACATAAAGTGATAAAGGTATCATTATCTGAAAGAAAAATATTGATAACTTCAGCAATTGTAATCTCATCGAGCAACAAAAAATTTTAACAGTAAGACTGAAATGGTGTATTTTGGTCAACTCAATAGGTTGTAGAATGGCACTTCTTTTTCTAAATTGAAGAAGTTAGATATTTCGAAACATTTGATGTCTATTTGCACTAAACCAATAAATCAATAAGAATGAAAATAGAACAATTAGTGAAACTCAACTAGAGTTGTCAAATATTCCACTTGAGTTTTTCATTCCAACTCTTTTTGAAAAATCTAAAAAAAAACCACTGACGTGAAATTAGCAGGTAGATTAGTAGATATCCTTTGAACATGCGAGCAAAAGCTGCTGACTTCACGTCAGTGCTATTCTAGGTTTTTTTCGATAAAGTACTGGATTTCAATTCGATCTAATCTGTACTTCTGAAAATATAATTTTGAATAGGTAAATCTACGGAATCATTGGGCGGATTTTACCCATTCACGAATTCGACCTTCGTAATTAAGTCCCAAACCTACTCTACCAATATCTAGTTTCTAAGGCGTTTCTTCCGGAAGATATTTTGTTTATGGTCGGCCTGACGGCTGATCACAGGATATTGTATATTTGAAAAAAACTGTTCCAATGACACGATCATCACGAAATTCTGCACAAAGTTGTCCTTCAGCATTTTCGAACTAGCTGCCAAGTTTCATCATAATTTTATCACTATTTCCTGAGTTATACCGAATACGATACCGAGAAGAAAAGCACTGAATTTTACATATTCTTTACCAATATCTCCGAAAATATTATTCTAATCAGGTTGAAATTTAGAACACTGCTGTAAAATATGGATCTCAAGGTATGAGCAGAATTGTTTTTGAATATGATTGATAATTTCTGAAAAAAATATTTTGTTCCAAAAAAAATTTGGAAAAATTTTTTTTTTACTGACAGTATGATTTCAAAAGAATTCCGCAGAAATAGGCGAGCCATTATTCTCCAACTAACTGCCAAGCTTCGTTTCAATCGTTCTAGCAGTCCCCGAATTATGACGGGAATAACCTCAAAACCGAACTCCCAAACCGTAAGGCCGATTTTGCCCATTGAAGAACTCAACTGTCGCATCTACCCTGAAAGTTTCAGGTCGATAGGATTTTTCGTACGACAGTAATCGTTAATACTGACTGTCGACATTTGGACAAAATGATAGCACGCAAATATATGTAATATAATAAAAATTAAAAATAAACCAACGGAATGGTATGAACACCTAAGATGGTTTGTAAGAAGATACTGTCAATCACATTTCTGATGATAATAAACATTTCATATAGAATTGAAATCCAGTACTTTATCGGAAAATATCAGTTCGAAGGTTCATACTGAATTTAATGAGGATAGTATGATTAGAAGATCACAGAATACTGGATATGTGAGAAAAAAAATTGAAATCCTCTTTCATTTTTTTGACACGATCATTACAAATATTTGCAAGAAGTTTTCCATCAGCACTTTCAAATTAGCTGCCAAGTTTATTCGTGATTGAATCAGTATATTTTGAGATATTCCTGAAAAAACAACGATATCAAGAAAAAAAAAATTCGAAATATTTTTTCAAAATATTTTCAGAAATTATGACCGAATCGAACTGAAATTCGTTACACTGCTGCGAAATATCAAGGTTAAAATATGCCTATTCGTTTGGGACCACTTTCTTCTTGAAATTCGAAAATTACAGACATTTGTACAAAACGATAACAAGCTGTTCCCCTAGAACATGCAAAAACAACTACATACATGGTGGTAATTCCACAAACCTGTAATATTATAACAAATGTAAAAAACGCCAGAAAAGCTTCTGTTGTATCACTGTAATCAGACTTAAAAGGCTCTGTAATGTTTGGATAAGTGTTCAACCATAGTTTACATCCAATCGCACCAATAAGACACAAGAATATTAGGATGAAGACACACCAAATCACATCTTGATTCATTTGCCGCTCTAATGAAGATCTCTTATATCTTGGACCTCCATTGTTCAGCATTGCTTTGGTTTCATGTCCTGAAAAAAAGTTCACTATGAATGTTTTGAAATTAAACGAAGAGTGTATACAGAATTATCATCTAATTGATATTCCACTTGACTTTTCTTAAACCGATGAAATCTTCACTCGAAACGTTTACGATTCTACAGAGAAATCACAGAACATTTAATTACACAGAAGTGTAAATAAAAGGCGGTACTTTTATTTACAAGTGGACCGAGTGACGTATTTTCATGACCTCAAACACGGTCAGTTGGTGCGGTCCCGATCAGGATTTTGGTGTTTGTTTCAAGACGAAATGCTCTCCAGACGAAATGCTAATGGCCCGAGCGTACCAGATCCGGGACGGAGCCCGTAGGTCTATTATGATGTCCTTAAAGCTACACCAGCATTTATAAAATATATTGCTCAGAATTTTGTACACATTTATTACAAATTTGCGTCCCAAAGCAAAAATTTATTACATCTCCCGTTTTCCAGAAAAATGGCGTGGGTCAGCTTTAGATTAAAGCTGCACCACGCAGTCTGTATTTTCCAAAAAATGCAATATTTAGTAATCGAATTTGCACTAGAATTTCTCACACATTTATTACAGATAAATGACAAGCAAAAAATTCAAAATTATTATCCCCAAGGGGATAGACACCCCTAAATATTGAATATTCAAGTTGAATATACATCCAAAAGGTGGACGGTATGAAATATTCATCATACTTTCTTAAACAAACATTAAACGACATCGTATTGTCCGATGATGGGGATGAAGCATCCCCAAACATCTCGAAATTCCTATTACGTAATTATATGAGCAACGACATAAACTGTGTAACGCAATTTCCCGCGGACGGTACATATACTCGTATCTGTCGGGATATTTCAACTCTCGAGGATATCACCGATTTTTCTTCGCTTCAAGATTTTATAACAGTAGCCCACACTTCTTTAACATATGCTTTGGGGTTGAAACGGTTATTTCAATCAGAAAAATATGGAATTAGTAACGTGGTATGTGAAAAAAAAATCGAAAATTATGATAGAAAATTGCGATATCATCGATTTTTCTCCGTTTCAAAAATTTATTACAGTAGCCCAAACTTCTTTACCACAAGCTTAAGGATTCGAATGAACTATTTTAATCAGGAAAAGTAAGGAACTAGTATCGTAGTATGTAATAAAATTCGAAATATTATGATAGAAAATTGCGATATCACCGATTTTTCTCCGTATCAAAAATTTATTACAGTAGCCCAGACTTCTTTAACACATGCTTAAGGATTCCAGTGAACTATTCAATCAAGAAAAATATGGAATTAGTATCGTGGTATGTAAAAAAAAACTCGAAATATAATGATGCAGAATTTCGATATTCTTCAATTTTTCTCGTTGTCAAAAATTTATTACAGTAGCCCACAGTTCTTTAACACGAGCTTAAGGATTCTAGTGAATTATTCAATGAAGAAAAATATGGAATTAGTATCGTGGTATGTGAAAAAAAAAATTCGAAATATAATGATGGAGAATTTGGATATTCATCAATTTTTCTCGTCATCAGAAATTTATTACAGTAGCCCACACTTCTCTAACACATGCTTAAGGATTCTAGTGAACTATTCAATCAAGAAAAATATGGAGTAAGTATCGTGGTATGTGAAAAAAAAAATCGAAATATAATGATGGAGAATTTCGATATTCATCAATTTTTCTCGTTGTCAAAAATTTACTACACTAGCCCACACTTATCTAACACATTCTTAAGGATTCTAGTGAACTATTCAATCAAGAAAAATATGGAATTAGTATCGTGGTATGTAAAAAAAAAATCGAAATATAATGATTGAGATTTTCGATATTCATCAATTTTTCTCGTTGTCAAAAATTTATTACAGTAGCCCACACTTCTCTAACACATGCTTAAGGATTCTAGTGAACTATTCAATCAAGAAAAATATGGAATTAGTATCGTGGTATGTGAAAAAAAATTCGAAATATAATGATTGAGAATTTCGATATGCATCAATTTTTCTCGTTGTCAAAAATTTACTACACTAGCCCACACTTATCTAACACATTCTTTAGGATTCTAGTGAACTATTCAATCAAGAAAAATATGGAATTAGCATCGTGGTATGTGAAAAAAAAAATTCGAAATATAATGATGGAGAATATCGATATTCATCAATTTTTCCCGTTGTCAAAAATTAATTACAGTAGCCCACACTTCTCTAACACATGCTTAAGGAATCTAGTGAACTATTCAATCTAGGAAAATATGGAATTAGTATCGTGGTATGTGGAAAAAAAATTCGAAATATAATGATGGAGAATTTCGATATTTATGGATTTTTCTCTTCGTCAAAAATTTATTACAGTAGCCCACACTTCTTTACCACATGCTCAAGGATTCTATTGAACTATTCAATCAAGAAAAATATGGAATTTGTATCGTGGTATGTGACAAAAAAATTCGAAATATAATGATGGAGAATTTCGAATTTTTTCTTTCACATACTACGATACTAATTCCATATTTTTCTTGATTGAGTAGTTAACTAGAATCCTTAAGCATGTGTTAGAGAAGTGTGGGCTACTGTAATAAATTTTTGACAACGAGAAAAATTGATGAATATCGAAATTCTCCATCGTTATATTTCAAATTTTTTTTCACATACCAGTATACTAATTCCATATTTTTCTTGATTGAATAGTTGACTAGAATTCTCAAGCATGTGTTAAAGAAGTGTGGGCTACTGAAATAAATTTTTGATAACTAGAAAAATCGATGAATATCGAAATTCTCCATCATTATATTTCGAATTTTTTTTTCACCTACCACGATAGTAATGCCATATTTTTCTTGATTGAATAGTTCACTAGAATCCCTGAGCATGTGTTAAAGAACTGTGGGCTTCTGTAATAAATTTTTGACAACGAGAAAAATTGATGAATATCGAAATTCTCCATCATTATATTTCTATTTTTTTTTTTCACATACCACGATACTAATTCCAGATTTTTCTCGATTGAATAGTTCACTAGAATCCTTTTGAGCATGTGTAAAAGAAGTGTGGGCTACTGTAATAAATATTTGAAACTGAGAAAAATCGGTGATATCGCAATTTTCTATCATAATATTTCGAATTTTTTCACATACTACGATTCTAGTTGCTTACTTTTCCTGATTAAAATAGTTCATTCGAATCCTTGAGCATGTGGTAAAGAAGTTTGGGCTACTGTAATGAATTTTTGAAACGGAGAAAAATCGGTGATATCGCAATTTTCTATCATAATATTTCAAAGTTTTTTTTCTTATACCACGTTACTAATTCCATATTTTTCTGACTGAAATATCCGTTTGAACCCCAAAGCATATGTTAAAGAAGTGTGGGCTACTGTAATAAATTTTTGAAGCGAAGAAAAATCGGTGATATCCTCGAGAGTTGAAATATACCGACAGATACGAGTATATGAACCGTCCGCGGGAAATTGCGTTACGTTTTATGTCGTTGCTCATTTAATTACGTAATGGGAATTTCGATATGTTTGGGGATGCTTCATTCCCATCATCGGACAATATGATGTCGTTTAAAGTTTGTTTAAGAAAGAATGATGAATATTTCATACCGTCCACCTTTTGGATGCATATTCAACTTGAATATACAATATTTAGGGGATGTCTATCCCCTTGGGGTTAATAATTTTGAATTTTTTGCTTGTCATTTATCTGTAATAAATGTGTAAGAAATTCTGGTGCAAATTCGATGACTAAATATTGCATTTTTTGGAAAATACAGACTGCGTGGTGCAGCTTTAATCTAAAGCTGGTCCACGTCATTTTTCTGGAAAACGGGAGCTGTAATAAATTTTTGCTTTGGAACGCAAATTTGTAATAAATGTGTACAAAATTCTGAGCAATGTATTTTTGAAGTGTGCCATAAATGCTGGTGTAGCATTAAGGACATTCTATTATGGCTAGAAGTATTACATCTACCAATACTTTTAAGTGGAAGAAGAGAATTGAATTGAAGTAATGTATCAAAATGGAAAACGAGCTTCGAAAATTGATCAAATGCTCGCAAAAGTGTATTGAAATTAATGAAAAATGTTATGAGAAACAATAAAACTCATCACAAGATGACTGTACAATTCACACTTCAGTGAGTGTACAACAAGAGATATAATTACGCTTACTTTTATGGTGTTTCGAGTACAAGGATATTCTGTTCAAATAAAGTATAATTACCTGCATATACAACAATACCCTCAACGTAGTCGGTATTTTTCAGAAGGCACTCTCGTAATATAAGATTCTCTGTTCCCACAGGCACCGTTTCTCCAGAAGGATGCATGATGGTACCTTGGAACCTGTATATTTTTGTTGTTGGAGCATCAACTTCAATCGTACTTTTGAACTTGCAGGGAGAAAAATCCTGCAACAGAACGGAATATTTACAAATATTTAAAAATATTTGAGAAAAAACCTGAAGGTAAGTCAGGATTCAGTTCATATTCCTATGAATTTTTTTGATGGATATTTGTTAGTAAATGAGCAAAATATTAATCGTTTATGCAATAGTTGTGAAATCTTCATTCAGGTCAATTCATAATATAGGTATGATTAATACCAAAATAATTTTTATCAGTAATATTTTTGGTAAATTTTAGAAAAATGTTTATTCGAAAAATTTTCCCAATTTTCGTTGAAAAATCTTTTTTTCTCGGAAACTGTTGATAAGATTTAAACGAAATATGGCAGAGACCTTAGAGTCAGTATCCAACAACTATGTTCAAGATTTCAATTTGATCCGATATTTACTTTCGCAGATAAAAGGAAAAAATATTTCAAATTTCGAAGATCTTAGTAATTTTAACATTATTTCCGCAATTTCTCAAGAAGTACTGATACAAACAGATTGACATTTCGTAGTTATTTGAAGAATACCAACGCGCATTAATCGGAAATTCTCGTCATTTTTGTTGAAAAAATTTTTTTTCGGGGACTATTGATAATATTTCAATGAAATTTGGTACGGTCCTTGAAGTCGATATTGACCAACAAGATTTCTCATTTAAATTTTTTCCGATATCTGTTAAAAAGAAAGAATGTTGCATTTTGTTTTTATTCGAAACGTTTACGTTATTTCCTTAATATCTCAAAAAGTACTGACGCGATCAGATTCAGATATTTCGTAGCTAGTTGTTAAAAATTGCCGCTCAACATGACAGAAAATGTCTTGAGGATCAATGGTGAAAAATGTGAGAAAGTTTTTGTTGGCAAAAATTGGTTTTCGGAAATCATAAATCAGACAGCAATAAAATTTGGCACAAACTCTCAAGTCATTATTCAGCAAGAGTGCTTCAAATTTCAGTTGGAAAAGATATTTATTTTTGGAGATATTAGAGAAGAAATATGTAACCTCTCGTGAAATCAACTCAAAAACAACTACGCGATTAGAAGTCCGTAGATAGTTGTAGAACACCAATGCACAATTTTGAGCGAAATTCCTCAAGGATAATACAAGCAGAAAATTTTTCACGAACTATTCATCAGATTTCTGAGTAAAACATTTCAACATTTTTTTTCTCAAATATTTCGTAGATGGCGGTCTCTTGATCATACGATCCTCGCGAAATTCCGCATGAATCTTTAAGCTGCCATTCTCCAATTGAAGTACTGGATATTCATTCGATACGACTTGTAGTTTTGGAAATATTGGAATAATTAAATTTCAATGCGCAACCATCAAGTGGATTTTACTAATTCGCAAATTCGGCCTCCGTGGTTGAACTCCAAACCTACAATGCAAGTATCAAGTCCCCAAGTAGATTCTTCCGGAAGATATTTTATTGAACCTACTATATATTTGAAGAGTAGGTTTTCTGTTTAATCACGAAGGTCGACTTACTCGAATTCGTGGATTGCAAAATTCGCCTAATTATTCCGTAAATTAGGGTAGCTACCCATTCTTAATTAAGTTTTTTCAATATTTTCAATAATTCGTGTGTTTGGCGGGGTCAATACGAGAACAGGTTACAGGTGCTTTGGCAACGAATTTGAACAAGCGCGTAAAAGCTACTGACCCCACGTCAGTGCTTTTCTAATTTTTCGACATGCAATTAAGAATTTTATGTTCATTATTGGCTCGCATACGGCTAATGATCTCAATTTTTTGAGAAAAAATGATATATTCATTTTTGAGTTCCTCGCTCAATTTGTTTCAAAAAACCGTTCTTGTCTTTTTCGTTTGGGGCATCGTTTTTGTGCAAAAAAATAAAATATCTTAAATCATATTCTTCATTTCTTCGATAAAGAATCAAGAACTATCTAACACAATAAGTAGCGTCGCTACTAGAAAATGTATCAAAGAAATGAAGAGTTCGCTTTAAGATGATTTTCTTTGCATGAAAGCGAAGCCCCATACTAAACGAAAGCAGAAAAGGTTTTTGCCACACATCGGACGAGGAACTCGAAAATGATCCTCAAAATGAAATATCTCAGTGGCGTAACATTTCATTAGTTGTGCAATTAAAGGTTGAAAGTCCTGCCAATTGAAAAATGATTTCACTTAAATGGAGCTGAACTCCGCCTGCATGGTCCTTGGGTAGATTGAGTAGCTCAGTGGCCATGTAGCCGGTCCCAAGCCCAGATAAAGGAGGAGGGTTTGCAAGCTAGGTCAGCAACCTGCTTGCAATAAAAACCCAATTATGCTCATAGAACCGGGATAAATGCCTCGGATGCCGGACGGACAATAACGATGACGACTATGGCAAGAAAAAGGAAAACGAGAGTGGAAAAAGCAACAACTGAGAATAGCATGTTGGAACGTCAAATCATTCAAAAAAAAGGACCAAGAGATCATCACAGAATTAAATGAACACAAAATCGATCTTTGCGCAATCTCCGAAACTAGGAAAAGGGGGAAAGGCACATCAAGGTATCAGAACTACATTCTTGTTTACAGTCGAAGAGCCAAAACGGAAGGTGCTAGTTGAAGACAACATTGAGAGCATAGATTACATCAACGACCGCATATTAAACGCGAAGATCACTGTAGGTAATAAGCCACTACATATAATATCAGTGTATGCACCGGACGCCAGCAAGCCAGACCAATCCGCGAACAAACACTGATCACATTCGAGCAAGTGAGTGTTGCAGTAAACAAAACTAAAAAATAGAAAAATCCTAAGTGAGGATCAGATAGGCAATGAATTAATATAATATGGGGGTAAAGCGCTACTCCCAGAAATAACTACACTGTATGGGAAGATATTAAAGGCGGGTAAAGTACCGAGAGAACGGGAGCAAAGCATAACGATTCCACTTTTCAAAAAAGGAGACAGAAAAGAACCATCCAACTATAGAGGAATAACCTTGTTAAGCTGTGTATTGAAGTACCTCACTAATATCTTAGGAACAGCTATGTCACACACTATTCCACTGAGCGAAGAACAGCAAGGCTTTTGGAAGAACAGATCCACAGTAGATGCCATATTTATTTTAAGACAGATTGCAGAAAAAGCCATAGAGTACGACAAACCTGCATTTGTTTGTTTCGTTGACCTAGCAAAGGCGTTCGACCGCATTCGGCTTGCGGATGTCTTGAGTATTCTCAAAGAAAAAAAGGTACCCAGAGAATACATTCAATTGATTGAAGAGCTCAACACTGACAACACCACTAAATTAAGGGTCAACAAGAATCTAACAACATCAATAAGGACGAGCACGGGAATCCGCCAGGGAGACAGCCTGAGTCCATTGCTGTGCAATATCATCATGGAGAAGATCATAGAAGCAGTTAGGGAGCGCGGCCCTGGATACAGACGGGGACAATACCGAATACACACCCTGTACTACGCAGATGACGCCCTCTTAATCGCAGAATCTGAGGACGATCTACAACGCCTACTATGCACATTTAAAAGCATCGCAGAGAAATATAACATGAAAATCTCTATCGCGAAAACGAAGTCAATGACAATATCAAGGGAGCCCTTAAGGAGTAAGCTGGCAAAAGACGACATTACCATCATTGACCAAGTAATGTGCTTCGACTACCTCGGAGTCAGAATTCATAGCGACGGTAATCTCAAAGAAGAAGTGAGACAACAAGTCAACAAGGTCGCCACCATATCAGGACACCTCAAACACGTAATTTGGAAGAACTAATATCTAAGCATAGAATGTAAAACTAGAATAAATATAAGACGTGTGTAAGACCCGTGATGACATACGCAGCGGAGACGAGACCCGGCAGTGCCGTAACCAAAAGACAGATGAGAACAAATGAAATGAAAACCCGTGTCATATCCGGTTACACATTATGGGACAGACAGACAAATACCCATGTAAGAGAAAAATGCGGGGTCGGTGATGTGGTGAAGTGGGTGAGAGGAAAAAGGAGAGCATGGAATGAACATATCAGTAGAATGATGGATACAAGACTCGCCAAAAAAGCGCGAGATGAAACTCCTGTAGGAAGACCGCCAAAAAGGTGGGTAGACAGTTGGCAGTCAACATCAGGAGATCAAGGGATCTAATAACCCAGACAAAACAGGCAAAATGCCTTACTAAAGAAGAAGGAGCTGAACCGTTGAGACTTAAAACATCAAACTGGAAGGAATAGCCTGTTGGTATACTTTCTCAAGGAAATCTCGCAAAAAGTTGCGCGACCTTATACTTCAAACTAACTGCGAAGTTTCAATACTATCGCTGAAATAGTAACTGAAATAACAAGGAAGTAAGCTTAAACCATTTGATCGATTTGTCACATTGCAAAATGCAACCCATCCCGAAAGTTAGAAGTCGAAAGAGTTGCCCGTTGTCACGTAATCGTGCCAACGGCCGGTCAAAATCGATCTTGATTTCGAATCGTCATCAGTGAGTCCAACCTTTTCGTTGAGGGCACTTCCAGATCAAAATTGGAAAACTACCGTAATTTGGACAAAACGATAGTTCGCCGTTTCCCAGAACATGCGCACAACAGAAGCACTGGCGCCCACCTGCCCTCAGAACAATATACACTCAAGCTTGTTAGAAAAAAAACTAGAAAAGCACTGACGTCAGCAGCTTTTAAGAGCTCGTTGAATTTCACGAATTCGGCTGCCATAATTGATCTCTTTACGTCTGGCCTAACAAGATCATAAATGCAATAAGTACCGAGAGAATCAGCTTAGAGACTGAATAATTGTAGAGCAGGTTTGGAGTTTAATTACTTACGCCAAATTTTTGGAATCCATCTTGTGATCTCGCAGATATACAAACCCGTGCAATAGATGATCGAATATATAGGTATTTTTTGATTTATTTCGGAAATAATTGACAATGACATCGATGGAATCAGCACGAAGTTGAACATATTTTTCCCCAATATCTCCCAAGATCCGATCCAATTCCGAACTTTGATAAAAAATACTGTTGTTACATAGTGATCTCAAGGTCTGTACCAAACTCCATGGTAAGGTTATGAATAGTTTTCGGAAAAACGAGTTTTTCAGCAGAAATTTCGAAAGCTATGCGTTGGCATTACGATTAAAGAAGTTTAATTTTGACAACCTCACTTATTTTCGATAAATTGAAAAAAACATCTCAAAATTTGAAATAGCCATATGGCAAATTTCTTTGATATGTTTTTTTTCCAATTTCTTTGCAGATAAATGTTCGATAAAACTGAAATTTGGAGCACTGTTATATTCAGACTTCAAGGTCTATGCCAATTTTCATTGAATTCTGATGAATATTTTCCGGAAAAAGGATAGAAATCTTTTTTATTCGATAAAGAGCATTTTTCGCTCAAAACTTGAAAATCACAGAGCGAACAGATAACCGTTTTGTTCCCCAGAACAAGCGCGTAACGAAAGACATAACTTTTTGTTCAATCTGTTTAATGAAATGAAATAAAAATAAAAGAAAATAAATGATGTGGAACATTGTTGTTAAATATTGACTTCAAGGTATGTACCAAATTACACCCGGATCTGATTAGTAGTCTCTCGAAAAAAAAAGTTTTCGAAAAACATTTGTTTGAAATTTTTTAATGGTTATAGATCCTCTCAAAATTGTGAGCAAGGTTGCGTGTTGGTATTCTTCAACTGATTGCGAAGCTCCAATCTGATCGCATCAATTAATTTGGCAACCAACCTCAAAATTTCAAATTGTTATAACTCCGAAACCTTTCGGCCAATTTCCCCCATTAACTACCTCAACCGAGATTTTCAGGCTCCGAACATGAACTGCAAATTTCAAGACTCTGGGTTTTTTTCTTAGAAAGTCCAACCTAATCGTTTAAGACCAATTTTTGTTTGAAATTCGAAAATTACAGACATTTGTATGGAACTATATCACGCTGTTGTCCAGAACCATATGATAAGAAGATATAAGGTATTATATTATATTTATAAACTATATCTTTAAATTTTGAATTGTTCCAATGAAATTTTGCACGTATTTGCGCATCAAGTTTGAAGTTTCGTCATGATCGAATCATAATTTTTTGAGTTATTTCGGAAATATCAATGATTCTCAGGAAATCAGCACGATATCAAACATATTCTTTTCCAATATCTCCCAAGACGAATATCCGATCGAGCTGAATTTAGAAACACTACTGTTAATTAGTGACCTCAAGGTCTGCGCAAGTCTGTAGTATCATTGTTCAAGGAAGGAAGGTAGTAGTATCGACCGTAGGTAGAGGAAAGAGAAGATGAAATAAACAACACAGAAAAGCGTGGCAAACATCTCAGTGTTTATATTTACATTTCTCCAAATCGTGCTACCTCGGTAGCCTAGAGGGTGGAGACATGTTCTAGGATGCTGAAGGTACCGGGTTCGAATCCCGGCGAGGTCATGGATGTTGTGTACGTTGAGGGTGAAGGTGTATGTTCGTTTGTCTTAAAAATGAAAATTGTCCCTAGTATTTATGAATCTGATTGAATGTTATTGTAAAAAAATACAGGGTGATTCCGGAGGAGACCGTCAGATTTTGGGATAAGTTTACACTAGTCAAGATAGTCTCGAAACAATGTTTGGTTTATGGTTTGGAGTCTCTTTTGAGAATATACAGGGTGATTTGTCCGATTCGACCTATTTTACTTTTATTGATAACTTTTGTATGGCTTATTCGATTTTACTGAAATTTTCAGCGTAGTGCAATATTTTTTGAAAATAAGTGGTTTTTATTGTGATAATTCCAGATTGATTCTGCAGGTTGAAAGAAACACCCTGTACATCGCGTTTCCTAAACTCCGATATCTGTTTACGATTCAACTATAGGGTCTTTCAATAGGGACGGGTCGATGTTGGCAGCCTGTGGCGGCCATGTTGTTTTAACGTCGTCTTTCTAACCTATATTTTTTTATTCAGTTAGTAATGCCAAATCACCATGGCAATCACCTAACCGCCAAGTTTGAATCCAATCGCTCAGGTAGTTTCTGAAATAAAAAATAAATAACTTCAAAACTTCAAATGCCTATAACTCCGAAACTATTTGATCGATTTGGCCCATTAACGAACTTAACCGCGGCATTCCAATGCGCGACCTACCCTGAAAGTTTCAAGTTGCTAGCTCACTTCGTTCGACAGTTATCGTGTCTACGGCCGGCCAACCGGCCGGCCGGCCGGGCGGACAGAATCGATTTTGACTCCGGATTCGTCATCAGTGAGTCCAACCTAGTCGATTGAGACCATTTTCGGCTCAATCATCCAAAATTACAGACATTTGATTTATTTCATGTCAAAATCTACCCGTCCTTATTGAAAGACCCTTTATATTAAAACATTATTTGAGAGTTTCTAATTTTTTTGGCACACTTCTAGTTTTCCGAGAAATTTTTATCAAAAAAGACACTGTCAAAATTTCGCTCCGATCGATTCTACTATTAATATTAACTTTAGTATGAAATTTGCAGTATAGTACAATCTGAATGAGTACATTCGATAATTGCAACAATCTCTCAAAATACAGGGTTGCAATTGTGATAATTTCAGAATTTCAGATTAATTGTGCTGTGGAAAAAAACACCATGTACATTGGTTTTCCAAAATTTTTTCATTCGTTTCAGATTCTAACGTAATATGTCATTACGTCTATTGAGAATGGGTATTCTGCACTAGGCAGGAAAGCTGTATTGTCCCAGGATGCAAAGTTATTTGTCACTTCTAAAATATTCTTTTCAAATTCGAAATTTATTTTCAATTGCTCATTTTCTGTATAAAATCATTCCATTCAGAAAATTACTTAATTTAATTTTTGCAAACCTCTGCTTTTCAATAAAAGGATTATTTCTATGAAGCATTGACGTTATGTGATTTCGTTCAATAATGTCGATTGGAAATTGAAAAAAAGGCTCAAATATGTATTCGAAAAAGTGGAAACCATTTCGAAAATTCAATGTGAATTTTCTGTTGATCCTTAAGTCCACTTGTCATTTGTCTCGTATGTTTGTTCAATATTTGTTTTCATGTTATTAGATTTGTTTGATTTATGTGCATATAAAGTAATGTTCTGAATTGAATGATTTCATACAGAATAGGAGCAATCAAATATTAATTTGGAATTAGAAAAGAATATTTCATAACTTAAAAACTGATTTGCATTCCTGGAATATGCAGCTTTACTACCTAGCGCACTATTTTTGCGCAAATTTCGATTATGCTCTTCTTCAAACATTTTTTTCTCGGAAAACCGGAAGTGTGCCAAAGAAATTAAAAACCTCTGAATAATGACATATTATTGTAGAATCTGAAACGAATAAGAAAGTTTTGGAAAAGAAATGTACATGGTGTTTTTTTTCAACTGCACAATTAATCTGAAATTATCACGTTTGCAACCCTGTATTTTGAGAGATTGTTGCGATTATTGAATGTACTCATTCAGATTGTTCTATACTGCAAATTTCGTAAAAATTGGACGAGCCATACCAAAGTTATTAATAAAAGTAGAATCGATTGAAGCGAAATTTTGACATTGTCTTTTTTTGATGAAATTTCTCGGAAAACTAGAAGTGTGCCAAAAAAATTAGAAAATGCCAAATAATGACTTATCATAGTAGAATAGTAAACAGATAGCGTAGTTTTGGAAACGCGATGTACATGGTGTTTTTTCAACCAACACAATTATTCTGGAATTATCAAAATAACAACAGCTTATTTTGAAGAAAAATTGGAATTAATGAATATGCTCATCAATTTTGTACTTCGCTGAAAATTTCATTGAAATCGAATGAGCCATACCAAAGTTATCAATAAAAGTAAAATCGGTCGAATCGGACAAATCACCCTGTATATTCTCAATAGAGACCCCCAACCAAAAACCAAACATTATTTCGAGACTGTCTTGACTAGTGTAAACTTATCCTAAAATCTGACGGTCTTCTCCGGAATCACCCTGTATATATAAAGATTTCGTGACTGGACACAAAACCACAGGTTGAACCCAATAAGAGTGAGTGAATGAATGAATGAAATCTCCAAAACGTCAAAATTGTTTATTCAGTTATTTTTATATTCCGATGGAAGTAGTTGAATATTTTCAAGTGTAATACAATTATATCGTATTAAGTATGCCAATAAAGTGTATAGTGTGTGGTAAATATGCTGAAAAGGAAAATAATCGTTCTAAGTCGTTTCTTCCGGAAGTTATTGTGTTTACGGTCAGCCTAACGGCCGACTGCGTAAACACAATAACTTCCGAAAGAAACAACTTAAAAACTCGATATTTGTAGAGAAGGTTTGGACTTTAATTACGAAGGCCGAATTCGTGAATGAGTAAAATCCACCCAATGATTCCGTAGATCTACCCAATCAAAATTTCATTTTTCCAATATTTCCAAAAATACAGATCAGATCGAATTGAAATCCAGTACTCCATCGAAAAATAACAGTTCGAAGTTTCATACAGAATTTAATGAGGATGATATGATAAGAAAATCATAGAAATTTTTTTTTTCAAATTGTTCTAATGACACGATTATCACGAAATTTCGCATAAAGTTGTCTTTCAGCATCTCAAAACTAGCTGTGAAGTTTTATCAGGACTGAATCAGTATTCCTCGAGTTATACCGAAAAAATCAACGAAATCGAGAAAAAAACCTCGAAATTTGACATATTTTTTCCAGATATCTCCAAAACTTCCGAAAGAAACAACTTAGAAACTCGATATATGTAGAGAAAGTTTGGACCTTAATTACGAAGGCCGAATTCGCGAATGGGTAAAATCCACCCAATAATTCCGCAGATATACCCATTCAAAATTTTATTTTTCCAATATTTCCAAAAATACAGATCAGATCGAATTGAAATCCAGTACTTCATCGAAAAATTACAGTTCGAAGGTTCATACAGAATTTAATGATGATGATATGATAAGAAAATCACAGAATTTTTTTTTTCAAATTGTTCTAATGACACGATCATCACGAAATTTTGCATAAAGTTGTCTTTTAGCATCTTCCAACTAGCTGCGAAGTTTTTTCAGGATTGAATCAGTATTTCTCGAGTTATACCGAAAAAAACAACGATATCGCGAAGAAAACCTCGAAATTTTCCATATTTTTGATATCTCCAAAACTTTTGATCGTATCGAACTGAAATTTGGTACACTACTGTTAAATATGAAGCTCAAAGTGTGAGTGGAATTTTTTTTAGGATATGATAAATGGTTTCCGAAAAAAAAAATTTTTTGGAAATAAATTTCGAAAAAGTTTTTTCGAAATTTACTGACAATATGATCCTGACGAAATTCGGCTCAAAGTTGCGCGTCGTTATACTCCACCTAATTGCCAAGTTTGAATCCAATCGCTCAAGTAGTTTCTGAAATAAAAATAAATAAGTTCAAAATTTCAAGTGGCTATAACTCGGAAACTATTCGACCGATTTGACCAATTAACGAACTTAACCGCGGCATTGCAATGCGCGACCTACCCTAAAAGTTTCAAGTTGCTAGCTTACTCTGTTCGACAGTAATCGTGTCCACGGCCGGCCGGACGGCCGAACAGAATCGATTTTGACACCGGATTCGTCATCAGTGAGTCCAATCTAGGCGTTTGAGACCATTTTCGGCTCAATCATCGAAAATTACAGACATTTGGACAAAACGATAGCACACTGTTCCCCTAGAACAACGCGCATAAAGTTATCAATTCGATCGGACCTGTGATTTTGGGGATATTGGGAAAATAGAATTACGAAAGGATACACTGAATCAATTGCGCATTGTGAAATGGTGAACAGTCATTGACATCTGCTGAATATGTAGGTTCTGGGAAAGTGATTCATAAACTTTTCTTTTTTTTTTCTATGGAACATTACTGACGACATTTTGTGCACGTCTTCGATATTCTTAATGTAATAAAGAAAACAAAATTGCAGGTGGTTCCAAATACATTGGGCAGATTCCGCACATTATCTAACTCACCCTGGAAATAAAAAGTACCCTAATACTTTCTTTAGGAATGTCTGTTGTTAACAGCTTGGTAAAGAGTCACAAAATACCCAGAATAACATGAGGTTTCATCTCTAAAAAAAGATTTTTTTCTCGAAGATTTTTTATAGAATGATTCGCATGTGAAAGTAATTATGTTGGATGTTGACCACGTTTATTCGGTGATTTTCAGGAAAAGAAATTCTATCAAGTCAAAAATAAACAAACCAAATATCTCGATCAATGCTGGTTATCTAGTTCAAAAAATTGCACTCATATGTAATGAAGCATATCTGGGAGAGTCAACGCACAAAGACAGCTCGGAAGATACCCATAAAATAGAACTGAGTTTTCCGTAGAAAGCCCAATCTGTTTTGTTTTACCGAAATTATGCATAATAATACGATGAAGTTGAGATATGGTACAATATTACATGAGTGTCAGATCGTAAAATCATTTCTTTGTGAAAGGAAGCAGTACATTGGTCGGGGTTGGTACCTTGATGGGTGAATACTCTGCCGTTGGTTCTGATCAGGCGCACAAGTCATTCCCAGTTCACATGAGTGCTTTTCAGGTTTTTAGTATATTTTTCTACAGAAACGTAACTCGTGGACTTACAGTAATGAAATTATAATCAAGAAATAAAATATTAATAAAAGCATATTCCAAAGTTCATGTTAAAAATTTTTCTCTTCACCCTGTAGGCTTCAAAATTATTTTTTCATACCCAGAGCATTGAAAGTCACCGAAGGTGGGTGTATAGGTTTGGTAGAAATATTTCGTAGAATGATTCCAAGGATTTATAACTGGAGAAATTATGAACCACATCATATTCGGTGAAGAATATTATGAATGGATATTCCGAATGCAATTCCATGAACAGATAACAGTTGAGAATATTTTCTTCGAGTTGTATTTTGCGATGTGTAAACTGATAGCAGTATTTGCCGACTGGAGTTCAATGGTCTTCCTAAAATCGATAACTGCATCCCTCATGAAACCTAGACTGAATATTTTTGTCTGACTTTTGGAGATTTCTGTATGAACAAGAGGTGGTAGACGAGATTTGTTCAGAATTGGGCATAACATTGTATTGTATGTATAAACAATCAAAGATTTTATGATCATTTGAGAATTCCCGAAAAATAATGTTATTTGAAAATATCAACCTCAAATAACCTTGAAAAATTCTTCCGAAACAACCTATCCTACACGAAGATATGAAACTTCCGGATATTATTTTTGCTGATTTTGTTAAACGATATTTTCTACTAGGATCTATCGATGAAGTATAATATTCTCTAACAGTGAGCAGGGATATTCAGTGTAAGGTACCCACTCCTTATTGAATAGATATAATTTATTTCGTTCACAAAAATGTTTATGTGAAATCTGTTTCAATAGGAATTTCTATGAAATTGTTTTCTTTCTGCTTTCAAAACTATAGAATATATATTACCCCCGTCTAACAAATTTTTCGAGTTATTAAACTCCATTTACTATAGAGAACCATTTCAACAGCCTAACTGAAAAATGTTTGAAGTCATGGTTGGGTATTGTCTGGAAAAACTAGTGTAACTGAGATATTCGACGTTGGAAATTCAAAAAAAGGTAAGAGAGTGTGCTGAAATTTCGATCGTACGCAGAATACGCAAGACTCAACTAGAATAAGCGAATGGGCCCAATGTTTTCGTAGATAAATTCAATCGAAATATTATTTTCCCAATATTTTCAAAAAAACAGATTACATCGGATTGAGATCCAGTACTTGACTAAAAAGTATTATCATGATTCAATCAGTATTTTTAGAGTTATTCCGGATAAAACAAGAAATTTGACATATCGTACCGCACTGAAATTTTGTACATTTATGTGAAATATATAGTTCGAGATCGAAGCAAACGAAAAACAGTTTCTTCTTCATCAACTGGCAGCAAGATCTCAACAAAATGTTGCAAAAAGCTCATTGTTATGCTTCACCTAACCGCCAAGTTACAATCCAATCGCTCAGGTACTCCAGAAAAATCAGGGAAATAACCGCAAAATTTCATATGACTATAACGATTTCACCCATTGCCGTCGCATTTTGTAATGCAACCTACCCTGAAAGTTCCCTTTTCACCCTGTGAATGAAAGAGATCGGATAGACTCTCTGTTTTGACATTTGAATTGTTGGGTTTGTCGACAGCTCGATGGTTATAATTACAAAACACTTCAGAAACTTCTATGAATATCTATCATATTTCCATAAAATTTAAAAAAATAATTTTTGAAAAACGAAGAGCTATATCCTCATGGCAACGAACACATACACTAGATAGCAGAGCAAGTTACAATAGAATCAGGCACATACTCAAAATCAAGTTCAAGAAAAAAGCGAACGGGTCGTTCGGTAATTACATAAAAGTTTGAAAAAGCAACACAAAACTACCTGGAAACCAATCAAGAACAAAAGGAAGCCTATTACAACATCACCACCTTTATGAACGTTTCCTTCCCCTACAGACTTTTGGGCAAAAAGCGACAAAGAAAAAGTTGACCTTTTCGCTGATCACCTCTCAGAAGTTGAAAACTTTTGAACCACAAAATAATGATAGAGTACAAGAAGAAGATGATGCCCTATGAAATTTGGCACACGTTTTCACTGCATCAAAATTCATTTTTTGATGTACAAACAATTCAATTATTTTCACCAAAGGCGTCTGTAGGTTTCGCATTGATTATTTTCGGAAAAAAATGGGCGGCACTGCATTTTTCGAATTAAAAAGTGTATTTGAAATTCTCATTTATTTCTGAACTAATTTGATCTCTTGATTTCATTTTGTACGGCGCATAGTTTGCGCTAAAAAAAAATAAAGATTGTTTCACTTCAGCAAACTGCACCACATTTCAATCAATACGCATTTTTTTTAAACCATGCGCCGGACAAAGTCAAATCAGAGTAAAATAATGAATTACGAAAATATTTATAATTTAGCAAGTAATAAAGTAAAGAAATTTCCCTGGTCAACGGAATAACCCAGCTATGGAAAAGCGTATTCTGGTTGCCATTAAAGATCAAGAAGAAACCTTAAAGTTGAAATTACCTCTTCATTACGATTATCCCACAACTATAACCGCATTTTTATAGCGGTACTCAGCTACTGTACTTGGTTAGAGCGTCTAGAGCGACACTAGGGTTTGAAGTATCGAACCTATGCGACTATCGCATTCAAATTATCGATGCTTGTATCGAATCAAAAGTTACGATACTCACTGAGTATCGATGCCGAAAGTACTTGATATCGAAACAAAAGTATGGATGCTCTCCAAGTATCGATACTTTGCTTGCATTTCCACATAAAATTACAAGATTCAAACCACCGATAAACCACGAGAAACAAAATCAAGTTCACCATTTGTTCCATCAACAAAATCGTGGGGAGTTAATGCACAGCCGTGCACGCACCCCTGCCTTCACCATGAAGCGGTCGAACGGGGCCGAAATTCCCATATCGGAATTCTTGATCCAATTGATTCTTCAGGAAGTGATTGAGTTCACAATCGATTCGATTATACGGAATAAAGAAGGATTTTGCTCATTTGTCAAATTGATAGCAAAAATAGCTCTCCTTGAGAATCCCTTTATGATTTTGAGTAGAAAAGTTTAAATCTACTCGGGTTTCGAGTTGAGGGTACTGAAGTTTTGTGGAGAAAAATCGTTGTATCATAAATTCAATGTCTTACCAGATATTCTTATGGGATTTTGCACCAGCCCTCTGAGCATTGAAAGCCGCTATATTTTGGTGTAGAAGATGTTTTATTTTAAACAATGACATATCTGAACTACCATGTTCAGAGTTGCGAACATTCGATGTTCCTCACCTACGGCTCCGCAACCATAGGAACAAGAGAAAAAATGAATGGCATGTTTCCGGGTCCTTCTGTTCTTGAAAACGTATTGTGCAAATATGAATTTCCGGCCTTTTTTTGTTTCCATGTTATTGGGGAGAACTCAAATATTGGCGATTTCAGGAATCGTCTCTAATTCGGTTGTTTGCGAACAATTTGAGTGTGAGGTTCTACGGGCACTTTCTAAACTGAAATTTATTGGCTCAGTATGAAAGTTCCTTAACATACTCATCTGAGAGAAATAAAATGTCCTGGCCTGTTATCGTTTACATTTAACTAAATACCTATTCTCCAATTGAATACATATTTTTCGAACTCATATCGATATTCTCGGATTGAACGTGTTCAAAAAATGTCTGACAACAACAATGAATTTCAAACAAAATTTAAACACTTTGTTTCAAGGCTTTTGTTTGAATCGCCAAAATTCGAGATTTCCCCAATAATACGAAAACAGAAACGATTGGCAATTTCTGTTTGCTCGGAAACCCCCATGCATGTTTCTCTAGCTTCTGTGGATACAGAGATGTAGTTAGGAGACATCGAATTCTACCATCCTGTACGTCTCTGCTTTTTCAAATCGGTAATTATTTCAAGATGATTTTTTATTCTTGATAATTTCCGTCGGACTCGTGAACGGAACACATGATTGGCTATTCTATCAGTGAATGCAACAACCAATAATTAGGTATTTTACCTAATTCTCTTCAAAATTGCTCTACTTATTCTGTTGAAATTTGAATGTTATTCAGCATGTTCAAAATTTTTCATGGGTATATGTAATTTAGTTCTTCTCTCGCCATTTCCGTCCCTGTCCGCAAATCAAAATTCTAATCGATAAAATGGAACGAGTCATTTGGGAACGATTCAAGAACTTGTTCGATAGAACACAGAGTCTGGGTTTCATTTCGTCTGAAAGTCTGTGGTTTTCGAGTTTTGAGCTGAAAAATCACCCAAAACCTCTACGCTGAAAAAGCATTGTCCCAGAAATTCGTATACTGCAGTTTCACGCTTAATTCGTATCATCAGTACGAATCACTATTTCAAAAACTTAAAGGGTTCTAGATACTAAAAACTGATTTTAAGTATATAGAAAACTTTTGAAATTTGGAAAGTTTAGTGGACTGATGACCGGCAATAACCGTGAAACTACAGTATAAAATTCCATGAATAATCCTCTTTCAGTGTAGAGGCTGTGGGCGATAATAACAACCCTTTTCGCCACCCCCACAAATCCGCCCTTGGGCACAGTTTATGATGTTATACTTGAAAGCTTCAATGCTGAAAGCCACTTCAAATGTGGAAAAGACTGAATAAGTTAGTTATATTCAGTATGAATAATTCCATTATGAATGGTATAATTATGGATATTCGATTTATTATCATTAGACATTACTGTAAATAAAAATCCCAAATATAAGTTTTGGATAATTTCATTTGAATATGACAGATGCGAGTATCTCAGTTCGAAAAATTCATGTTTACATCGAGTGAGCCATATAATGAGCTCAGGATCCATTGAGATACAAATAATTTTATTTTTAAATATTTCTTTGCGCTCGGAAAATTGTTATCACAATGATGTGACACATGGTGTGTTCCATTTGAAAGAACTTTTTCTATGAATAAACATTGAAATGTAAAGTTATGGGATTATCTGCTGTAAATTTTATGAAGTCAGTCGGTGGCCTTGGAATAGGTCTATCAAGTTTTTGTAAATGGAACTTAGCCAGGTTGGTACTCATAATATGTCGTCGAGATCAAAATAATTCGGCGGGACGTTATCACTTCCTACATACAGGGTCTTTCACGAGGAACCTCACCCATATTTATACGGGAAACTACTGAACGTATTTTCATGAAATTCAGCACTTATAAGTATTTCACGATGCTGATGAAATCTAAAATATTTTCAAGGCATGAGCACCTCCGGTTTTTCCGGAAATGACGTCAACTTCCGTTTTTCAAATTAGAACACCATTTTTTTATTGCAGAAATAGATTCCTTAGAAAATTTCATTTCATTTTGATGTAACATTTTTCAGTTTTGGTTGGAAAATTCTCTCTGAGCGGGAAAATTCGAAAAAGAAATCGAAAATAGAGCTCCGCTGAAACAAGAATAACTTCGAGGTTTTTGAATGGAAAATTTTCATTTTTGGGATTTTTCAAGATGTAAGATTGATGTATCCACTTTAAAAATCGAAATTGCGATTCATGATACAGGGGGTGAGAAAATCGCTTTCAAAGTTAGGGATGACAAAATCGTGAAAAATCAATTTTTTCAAATTAGAACCCCATTTTTTTATGGCAGATATTGAATCTACGTTAAAAAATAATGTGAGTGTATGCATCACACCCTTGCCCTAAAGTGGATATTTTCTGAGTTATTCACAAAAAACTGTTTTTCGTCTTGAATTTTCAGCTATTTCTTTTCCCTTCACGCCAAAAAGATGACATTTTCAGGAACTGTTACTTAAACCATGTTTTAGATTTTACTACCCTAATATGCAAGAGAAAAAAGTTACAGGTTGTTCCTAAATAGATGGCGAATTTGGATTCGAATTTGTATCGGAAACCTCTTTATTTCAACTAATCGGCCATCGGTTTTCTCTCCAGTGATAAATAAATAATTCCTTATGAACCATATGCAAAAACTTACCATGTTTTACATTATTTTTTTTTAATGATAGATATCATTAATTACATCTGCCAAATTCCTCTTTATTCAGTAGCATTTTGTGTTTACTATTAATTTGGTGATAATTCGTATCAAGTTATAAAATCGATCACTATGCCTAATTTTACCAATGAAGATTATTTAAATCTCATTCTACTTCATGGAGAATGTAATAAAGTTGTAGATAGAACGATTCGACTGTTCATTGAGAGGTTTCCTGACCGACCCAGACCAACGAGAGATAACATTAACAGAACCATGACAAACTTGAGAAATGTCGGATCTTTCGTTAAGAAAACTACACACAGAGAAAAAAGTGTAGTAGAAGATGAGAACAACGAAATTACAGTTCTTGCATATTTTCGTGCGAATCCTCAAAATTCTCTCAAAGATGCCGACATTGATCTGGGATTATCTCAATCGAGTGTTTGGAGAATACTAAAAAAACATAAAATGCACCCATATAAACTCAATAGGGTACAGCATTTGAAGGAAACTGATTTCGTCAGGAGAACAGAGTTTTGCGAAGCTATGATGATTCGATTTCAAGAGAATGAAAACTTTTTGGACTGTATAATTTGGACAGATGAATCTAAATTCACAAAGAATGGTTCATTCAATAGGCATAACAGTCATTATTGGGATGAAGAGAACAACCACCACTTCAAACAATGAAACTTTCAAGAGACCTGGAGTTTCAATGTTTTTTGCGCCATCAAAAATAATGCAATTCTCGATGTTCACATTTATGATGGGACTTTAACTGGTAAGATAGAACACTACACATGTTTGCATTATTTAAAGAATGTTCTCCCTTAGGAGATAGATATTCTGACATATTGACTCAAATAATTGAGCCGCTAGTACAGAACCATAATGACTTATGGTATCAACAAGATGTCGCGCCTCCACACAATTCACTCAATGTGTCAAATATCCTCTACAGGCTATTTGAAGATCGATGGTTGGTGAAAAATGGTCCACATCTTTGGCCACCACGTTCTCCCGATTTAACTCCTTTAGACTATTATGTTTGGGGTAGGATAAAAAATATTGTCTACTCAACTCCCCTGACTGATAAAGAGGACTGCATAGAACGAGTCAGAAATGCGTTCAGGTTTGTTTAGATTTTTAGATTCATAGTTTTGAAACTCAATTTGGTTTTTAAACACTTTTGCAGATCTCTTCCTCCCGATGAAATAAGAAGAGCAACGCACGAAGCATTCCTGAGACGTATAAATAAATGTCTAGAAATTAACGGTCAAAACTTTGAGCATCTTCTCTAGTTATAACTGCGAGAGTTTGCCATGGTTCTCCTAATAGTAACTTGAAGTCGGTTTCAAGAAGGGGTGAAAAATCTACAGCATGGTTCAAATAACAGTTCCTGAAAATTTCATCTTTTTGGCGTGAAGGGAAAAGAAATAGCTGAAAATTCAAGACGAAAAACAGTTTTTTGTGAATAACTCAGAAAATATCCACTTTAGGGCAAGGGTGTGATGCATACACTCACATTATTTTTTAACGTAGATTCAATATCTACCATAAAAAATGGGGTTCTAATTTGAAAAAATTGATTTTTCACGATTTTGACATCCCTAACTTTGAAAGCGATTTTTTCACCCCCTGTATCATGAATCGCGATTTCGATCTTTGAAGTGGATACATCAATCTTACATCTTGAAAAATCTCAAAAATGAAAATTTTCCATCCAAAAACCTCGAAGTTATTCTTGTTTCAGCGGAGCTCTATTTTCGATTTTTTTTTCGAATTTTCCCGCTAAGAGAGAATTTTCCAACCAAAACTGAAAAATGTTACATCAAAATAAATTGAAATTTTCTAAGGAATCTATTTCTGCAATAAAAAAAATGGTGTTCTAATTTGAAAAACGGAAGTTGGCGTCATTTCCGGAAAAACCGGAGGTGCTCATGCCTTGAAAATATTTTAGATTTCATCAGCATCGTGAAATACTTATAAGTGCTGAATTTCATGAAAATACGTTCAGTAGTTTCCCGTATAAATATGGGTGAGGTTCCTCGTGAAAGACCCTGTATTTCAATCAAGGATTCTCCGTGTGGAACTATTGAATTATGCAAGTAATTCTCACTGCAACAAAAATTAAACTAGTGGATCTCACTGTGATTCATCACGCTAGTCCGCATGTGGCTGTCAAGATGTTCCTCATTCCAGTTAGTTTTATTCTCATGCTGTATTTGAACACTGTGCTGCGTACATATAAACTTCTGAAACCTTAAACCGTTGTAGTTACTATCTTCCTAAGGGCATCCCCAATCCAACAGGTTATGGGCCCAGTTTACCTTCGAATACTCTGACGATTTACAGTGATATAAAAAGTGATAAGTTCCGAGTTCTAACAAAGTTAAAAAAAAAAAAAATTGATAAAGAATCAGTGATAATTTCACGATACAAATATTGATAATGGATCTGAATGTTAAAAACAAAAGAAACATTTAACAATTCAATGGTGAGAGATACAGTATTTGGAAATTTCGAATAAAATCTTTATTGGCGGAATTACAAGTATTAGACGTAATAGAAAACGAAGTGCCAAACAATCCTGATGAAAATTGGACAAAAGGAAATTTTACAGCAAAAAGTACCATTGTTGAATATTTAAGTGACTCCTTTTTGAACTATGCAAGAGATAACAGTATAGCAAAAACAATCATTAAGAACTTAGATGAAATCTATGAAAGGAGAAGTCTGGCATCTCAACTTGCCCTGCGAAAACAACTTTTAGAATTGAAATTGAAATCCGGCAACACCTTACTACAGCACTTTGCATGTTTCGATGGAATTATGACCGAATTGATTTCTGCGGGAGCGAACGTTGATGAAATGGACAAGGTATCACATTTATTATTGACATTGCCTGCATCTTATGATGGAGTGATCACGGCCTTGGAGACCCTTGGTGAAGATAACCTCAATCTTGCTTTTGTCAAAACAAGATTATTAGATCAAGAAATAAAACTAAAAACAGAAACATCTATAGACATAAAAGTTTTGAATTTTGAAAATAGAAATGCGGCAGGGACATCTGGGATAACTAAGAAAAAATGGAAAAGTTCGAAACATTCAAAAGGGAAATTTTTACGCCATACGACGAGCCAATCCCGCTATAAACTTTCAAACTTGATGTGTGACCATTGTGGACGACGGAACCATATACGAAGAGATTGTTATTATCACAAACAAATGATGAGCAAGCAACGGGAACGTCCAACGACCATTCAGAACATTCAGACCACCAATGATGAACAGGGAAGTTTTGCTTTTATGTTGTCAACCTTCAAAGCATATAAAAATCCCAAAGTTTCAGATTCCTGCGAAGTTAATTTTCTCTTAGATTCTGGAGCAACAGACCACATAGTAAACAGTAATGATGTATTCAGTACTTATTCCGAATTATCCGTGCCCTTGAAGATCAGTGTAGCAAAAAATGGTACGTCAGTGTTTGCTATTGGAAAGGGCAGCATAAAAGTTACAACTAACATGGGCGTTATGGGTACATTGGATGACGTCCTTTATTCACCAGAGGTACCTCACAACCTTCTGTCAGTTCATCGCATTCAGAAAGCTGGAATGACAGTGATTTTCGACAAAGATGGAGTAAGAGTTATGAAAGACGAAGAAATTTTATTAACAGGTAAAAATTCAAATAATCTGTTTGAAGTTGTTTTTGGTTGTTTGAATGAGAATCGAAGTAGCATCAATAATGTTAGTAATATTTCAAACTATAAACTTTGGCATGCACGTCTGGGTCATATTAATAAATTCAAATTTGAAAACTTGAAGGAATTAGTTCATGATTATTCATTAATCAAAAATGTGATTCCTGATAATGGAATCTGCGAAGGATGCATATTTGGTAAACAGTCCAGACTTCCATTCGCCAAAGTTAAACCAAAACAGCCAAACAGTAGGCCATTGTTTATCATTCATACAGATGTCTGTGGCCCAATAACACCTTCAACAATTGACGAAAAAAATTATTTCGTTACTTTCATTGATAACCACACACATTATACAGTAACTTACCTGATGAATTCTAAGTCAGAAGTTTTCTAAATGTTTCATGATTATGTTTCAAAAGCAGAGACATTTCACAATTTGAAAGTTGTCAATTTATACTGTGATAATGGCAGCGAATACCTTTCGACAGAATTCAAAGAATTTTGCTCTAAAAAGGGAATAATGTATCATCTGACGGTTCCATATACACCGCAGCAAAATGGTGTATCAGAACGAATGAATCGCACGTTGACTGAAATGGCACGTACCATGGTCACAAGTGCGAGTTTAGAAAAATACTTTTGGGGTGAAGCTATTTAAACATCCACATATTTAGTGAATATTTCACCTACAAAAGCCGTTCTGATGAATAAAACACCATATGAACTGTGGCACAATAAAAGACCTAAAATACACCATTTAAGGGTATTTGGTTCCACAGTCTTTGTCCATAACAAGACCAGAAAAAGCAAATTTGATGAAAAATCATTTAAAGCGATACTGGTCGGATATGAACCAAATGGTTACAAATTATGGAATATTGAAACTGGAAAATTCTTTATCGCGAGAGACGTTATTGTAGATGAATTTAATTTCAAACATTCCAGACCATCAGGTGATACAACTAATGAAATTCCCAACAAAATTAATAAACACAACAATGATGTTGGTACAGAGCAAAACAAATTTAAAAAGGTAACAATAGAACCGGAAAATATTAGACGAAGTGAAAGAATTAAAAGTATCCCAGTAAAGTCATATTCAGAGGATCATGATGATTTTAATTATTACCTGTCAATTGCTAGTACGCACTCTGATGTACCAAAGTCATATTTGGAAATATCTGAAAGAAATGATAGACAAAAATGGGAAAAAGCTATAAAAGATGAAATTCTTTCACTTCAAACTAATAAAACATGGTCATTTGTTGACAAACCCAAAAATAAAAATAGTATATCTTGCAAATGGGTATTCACGGTTAAATATAATGAAAAGGGTGAACCAGCTAGATATAAAGCAAGGTTAGTGGCCAGGGAATTCAGTCAACAATATCCAAATGATTATGACGAAACTTTCGCCCCAGTGGCCAGAGTTACAACACTCAGATTCATTTTGGCGTTTGCTAACCAATTCGATTTGAGTATTCACCATATGGACGTTAAAACAGCTTTCCTTAACGGTGTTCTCAAGGAACAAACTTTCATGGAAGTTCCTGATGGTGTTAAATCAAAAATTGGTCAAGTTTGCAAATTAAATAAAGCTCTATATGGCCTGAAACAGTCATCTAGATGCTGGTTTGAACGTTTTGATCTTGTTCTCAAGCAGATGCAGTTCATAAATTCGAAAGTAGATCCGTGCCTATATGTTCTAGATAATAAAAGTATAAACAAAAATATTTATGTCATATTATATGTTGATGATCTTGTCATAGCATCGAAAGATGAATTAGTTCTATCAAACTTCAAAACTTGTTTGATGGAACAATTCAAGATGACAGATTTGAAAGAAATAAAATTATTTTTGGGAATACGTATCATAAAAACCGAAGGAAGAATATCGCTGGATCAATCAGTTTATCTTCAACATATTATCAATAAATTTGGTATGACTGATTGCAATCCTATTAAATCACCTCTTCCTGCAAAATTGAATTATATCGCTCTGAATTCTAATGAATATTATGAAGCACCATGTAGAAATGTAATCGGTAATCTTATGTATGCAATGTTGTGCACTAGACCTGATATTTGTGCTGCAATAAATATCTTGAGTCGATATCAGAGTAAAAATAACAAAGAACTATGGATTTGCTTAAAGCACTTACTTAAATATATTAAAGGAACAGTTGATCTGAAATTAACGTACAAAAAGTGTGACTATCAAAATATACTGGTTGGCTATGCGGATGGGGAAGTGATGAAATAGACAGGAAAAGTACAACAGGTTACTTATTCAAACTTTATGAAAATTGTACTATTTCATGGAACACAAGAAAGCAAAACACTGTGGCTGCTTCCTCAACAGAAGCCGAGTATATGGCACTTTTTGAAGCAGTAAGAGAAGCTGTTTGGCTAAAGGGCTTATCATGCAGCATCAACCAAAAATTATTGGAGCCTATAATTATATTCGATGATAATAATAGCTGTATAAGCATAGCCAACAATCCTACTAATCATAAGAAGTCAAAACATATTGACATCAAATATCATTTCTCAAGAGAGCAAATTGAAAACAAAGTAATAACTTTGAAATATATCCCTACAGGGGAGCAGCTGGCCGATGCTTTCACAAAGGTTCTGCCATCTACCAAATTCGCACATTTAAGATTTAAATTGAATTTGGAATGAAGAAAGATATACATAATTATATGATTGTATGAATATAATTTTTGTTGTTAAAAAAATTATTAAAAATTAAAAAATATGGAAATAATGAAAGTTTACCTACATTGTTGTTTGTATGAATAGTTAACTATAAAAATAAGGTTTCATGAGGCATAATGTTATTTATGGTTCAATTTTTCGAGAGGGGCTATTGAATTATGCAAGTAATTCTCACTGCAACAAAAAATTAAACTAGTGAATCTCTCTGTGATTCATCACGCTAGTCCGCACGTGGCTGTCAAGATGTTCCTCATTCCAGTTAGTTTTATTCTCATGCTGTATTTGAACACTGTGCTGCGTACATATAAACTTCTGAAACCTTAAACCGTTGTAGTTATTATCTTCCTAAGGGCATCCCCAATCCAACAGGAACGGACAACGCTGCGTAGTTATATGACACCCTAACATTTTTTCATTATACAGAGTGGAATGTGTCAAAATTACAAGGCCTTTTGGCTGACTTGTGAAATTGAATGCAGCATATGTATTTTTGATGAGAAATATTTCCATGACAACAAAAAAATGTCGACAAAAGCAGTTTTTCCGCAAGTGCCCTATAACTCTGAAATGGTGAAATATCGATTCACGCTTCTCACCACTGAGTGTTCCATGTAAATAGAGCCTCAAGCAATGACACGCGTTTTTTCCTTTCTAGATCACGAATATTATTTCCATTGGTAACATATCCAACTTGGCTCACCTGTACATCCTTCCATGATAGTACATGTGTCCGTGAATAAATCCGGACGATTGATCAAGGACACGCAGATAACACGGATTCTTGGAATTCTGCACGAAAGAATCAAGGTTTAACGATATGTTGTTTTCAAATTTCATTGCTTTTAACAATTACTTTTATGGGTGGTTCTCATAGCTCTATTAATGTCGTAAAATAAAATTATGTTTGAATATACTCCTTTTCTCGAACTTCCTAACCATAAAATCATACATGCAGCGGCAAAGGAAAATTTCAATAATGTAAACATGTAACATGATAAATAAAATTTCGTAACGATGTTTGTTCACACCGTTAAAGGATGATTCAATTCAAAAACAAAATACTAGCACTATTAAGCAAAACTGTAGTATATTTTTCACCTTTTCCACGAATCCTCTGGCTACTTGACGCTGCTTGAGATTGGTTTCACCGTCTAAATGTCCTGTATCGATGTAGCAACAGCCACCTGCATCACTGGATTTCAAGAGTAGAATATCAGCCGGAACCACCTCGTTGTTCGAGAGATGAATGAGATCGCCAACCCGCACGTCCTTCCACAGCACTTTCCTGTATCTCATGTCCTCACTGAAAAAAGAATCATTAAAATTTCGCATATTTTTGGTTTTCGCATGAATTTCCTATTACATTTGCAAAAGGAGGAGATATAAATTTCATAAAACACGATAAGCGCTTTTTGCGTCTTTCGAGTTCGAAAACTACTACATGTCTACCTAGCTATGATCCAAACCTTCCCTACAAAAACCGAGTTTTTAAGTTGTATCTTTCAGAAGTTATTGTGTGTACGGTCGGCCGTTAGGTAGGTTTGGGGCTTAATTACCAAGGTCGAATTCGTGAATGGGTAAGATCCGCTCAATGATTCCGTAGATGTACCCATTCAAAACTTCATTTTCTCAATATTTCCAAAAATACAGATAAGATCGAATTGAAATCCACTAGGTACTTTATCGAAAAAACCTAGAAAAGCACTGCCGTGCAGGCAGCAGCTTTTGCGCGCATGTTCAAATTCGTTGCTAAAGCGGTCATCCAAATTGAACTTGCGTGGCAGTGCTTTTCTAGTTTTTGCGCGGATGTTTCAGGGAACATTGTCCAAATGTGTTCAAATGTCTGTAATTTTCGATGATTGAGCCGAAAATGGTCTAAAACGACTAGGTTGGACTCACTCATGACGAATCCGGTGTCAAAATCGATTCTGTCCGACCGGCCGTCCGTAGACCAATTACGGTCGTACCGAATCCTATCGACCTGAAACATTCAGCGATGGTTGCATTTCAAAATGCGACGGTTAAGTTCGTTAATGGGCAAAAACGGCCATAGGGTTTCGGAGTTAGAGCTTTTTGAAGTTTTGACGTTATTTTGGCGATAATTTGAAAACTACTGGTACGGTTGGATCGAAACTTGGCAGTTAGTTGGAGTACAGCAACGCGCAACTTCTCGCGAAATTTTATTGGGATCATACTATCAGTAAATTTCGAAAAAATGTTTTTCGAAAAAAATTTTTTTCGCGAACGGTTCATCGCATTTGAAAAAAATCAGCGCGTAAGCTCCATATTCCACAGCAGTATACCAAATTTCATTTGGATACGGTTATTAGTTTTGGAGATATTGGGAGAAAATATATGAAATTTCGTGGTTTTCTCCCCGATATCGTTGTTTTTTTGGGTATAACTCAAGAAATACTGAATCAATCATGATAAAACTTTCCACCTAGTTTGAAGATGCTGAAACACAACTTTGTACAGAATTTCGTGATGATCGTGTGATTAAAACAATTCGAAAAAAAATTTCAAATTTTTCTTTCGAATACATATTTAATATTCTGTGATCTTCCTATCATATTTTCCTCATTAAATTCAGTATGAACCTTCAAACTGATATTTTCCGATAAAGTACTGGATTTCAATTCTATATAATCTGTAATTTTGGAAAATAAAATTTTGAATGGGTACATCTGTAGAATCATTGGGTGGATTTTACCCATTCACGAATTCGGCCTTCGTAATCAAGGAAGTTATTGTGTTTACGGTCGGCCGTTAGGTAGGTTTGGGGAGTAATTACGAAGGTCGAATTCGTGAATGGGTAAAATCCACCCAATGATTCCGCAGATATACCCATTCTAAATTTTATTTTCCCAATATTTCCAAAAATACAGATTAGATCGAATTGAAATCCAGTAATTTATCGAAAAAAAATCTAGAAAAGCACTGTGGTGAAGGCAGCAGCTTTTGCGCGCATGTTCAAATTCGTTGCCGAAGCGGTCATCGACATTGAACATGCGCGCAAAAGCTGCTGCCTTTGCGGCAGTGCTTTTCTAGATTTTTTTAATTGTTCTGTTTCAGATATTGAGAGTGAAAACCCAGAAAAAACCCACAAAATGTCTGTTTTTTCTTTCGAAATTTGTGTCATCGTCGGTCCCGTAAATGCAACATCATTTTAGGAAAATTAATAATAACATAGCACATTTTATCGCATCTTCAACGTTCTCTGAGGTTGCATTTTAATGTAACATTAAGATTAAGGACGGTCTAATCAGAAGAATATTCAATTCGCTTTTATTTGATTTCAACCCTGGATAACGATCGAAGTAATACCGTTCTACTCAGATGGGTTCAGAGGAAGGACAGTCTAGAGAAGTTTTTACACTTTGATCTTGACTACAATGCGTATAAATTCTTCATTTCCTCTGATAATACTAATTTTACACTCGAAAGCATGTGTATAAAATACATGATTGAATGGTATCAATAATACAGTAGGCAACCTTCACTGTTATCGTTCGTTCTTCACCAGAGAATAGAACACTGTTTTTGACGTCAGCTATCTGTGGTTAAGCAGCTGATAGTGGGAAAACTTCTACACTTGTAATATAATTGTTGCGTTCCGATATTCCCAATCAGTACTGGCCAGTGTCAGTAATTTCGAAATGCTTCGTACTGATACGAACAATTACAAAAGCAGTGCCAGTAAAATCGACTGTCAGAATTTACTGACAAGTACTGGCCAGGAATATCGGAACTCAACTAATATGCCGATTGAAAATGACATCTGGACATACTTTTCGCGATCTGATGTAATTGTTAAGTAAGATGGGCATTTCTACTACAGACTCTTTGAATTTTTGCGTGGAAAATTTCAAAAAGCTTGGATTGTCCAAATATTCGAAAGAGATCAGAATTCGTGGGAAATTCAGTATCCTGTGAGCCACTGATAACACCGGATTTTGCCGCGGAAGATTACTTTATGATGGATGAAATAATAATTTATTCTCGAAAGCATGTACTTCATTTTGAAAAGAAGACAGCGTCTCTTCACATCTAAAATCTTTCAAGCTGTATGGCTCTATGTTAATCAATAGGTTTCTAACCTCCTATTTGAATCCACATAAAAGGTGATTCACGGAGATCGTTTGTTAGAATATTTCAAAGAAAGACTCGAGATGAACCCTTTAATTTTTTATAGTTATGCTTTGTTGGGAGATATGAATTCTTGGAAAGACTTTCAGATTCCTTCGACTTCCGGTTTCACCGGAAATGATAAGAACCTTCTTCTGTCAAATGTCAATTCATTATAATCAGATTACACATTGAATTCTGAATAGTTTAAATTTATCATTTTCCATATAATCTTCATAAAATTGGTGTGAAATCTGAAAAAAACCATAAAATTTCATCAAATGCGGCTTCATTCCAATGGTAATAACTTTTAGATTTCTGCATGAATGTTTCTAATTTTCTAGTTTCTATCAGAATATATGCCAATGCTTATCCTCTGTTGTTTAGAAACTCATTTGAACATATAGGGTGTTTCAATTTCAATGTCGAAGACATCCATGACAAGAACCTCACATCTCTTTTTTTCAAATAAGAAACTCATATTTTTATTGGTCAGTTGGAAACTACGTCAAAAAATAGTATGGAAGTGTTATGCATACTTCTGATGGTCTGATTCTGATTCGCTTTTTGAAGTTTCATCCATATTTCATAGTGAATTAAATCAAGAATCCAATAATTAGCAAACGAAGAAAGCTCCAATTAATATGATGGAGGTTCCTATGGCCACCTTTTTATCGGGTTACGAATTTCAGCAGAAATAATATGTCAAAACATGGAGATTATTTCTCGGTTTTTTCTAGGTTTTCCATCCCCTTATCTCAAAGAAACTATTGATTCAAAATGAAAATTATTATTTTCAGAAAACGTCTTTGGGCTTTACAGGATTCAAACCATTTGTCGAGGGACTTTTCTATGAGTAATAATTTTTATTTGATCTTCAATAGTTCTTTTGCAGACTTTGACTTTGAAATCATGGAAAAAAATTTCTGAAAGACAATCGAGAATCCTTCTTCTGTCGATGTTGTTCTTCGGTCACAAACACTTCCAACATATTGGTTATCAACTTTATCCTTTTAGCGTATATCTACCCACCATTTTTGACCAGTGTTATCGTTGAGAAGCTAAGAATTTTTTTTTCATGGAACGAAATTCGAACTTTTTTTTATTTTGACCTCTGAAAAATGGATAGAACTTCAATAATGTAAACCAATATGAGACTGTTTTTTGACGTAGATTCCACCTGACGATGGAAAAAAATTATATTGAGGTTTTTGTCATGGCGGACTTTGACATTGAAATCGAAACACCCTGTATGTCCACATGAAATGCCGATTAACGGAGGAGAAACATTTGTATCTCTTCTGATAAAACTAGAAAATTTAAATTTTCAAGTACAAATCTTAAAGTTGTCAACATTGGAATGAAGCCATATTTCAGAGAATTTTGAGGTTCTTTTCAGATTTCAGACCAACTTTCTGAGAATAATTTGCAAATGACATTGAAACAATGTATAATTCTATGGGTAATCTGATGAACAATAAAAAAAACTGGTTATTACATTTTAAAACGTTGGTATCATTTTTCGGTAATACGTGAAGTCGGACAAATCGAAAATTTTTCCAAGAATTAATCTCTCCCAACGAAGCTCAACCATGAAATTCCAAGTGTTCATCTCGAGTCTTACTTTAGAATATTCTAACCAACGATAAATTGAAATGAATGGCAATATCCGACCAATGATTTCGGTATTTCAGCCATGTTCAATCGTTCATTACCATTCATCAAAATACAAAAAATAGTTTCCTCATTCGGATATCAGACATCTGAGTAGATTGATGAAGCTGTTTCTAGAACGAGCGTATGTTCATGAGAAAAGAATCTAAGGGCTTTCTCGTTTTGAACTCATTTTTGCGCGCGTGTTCTAGGGGAACAGCGTGCTATCGTTTTGATCAAATGTCTGTAATTTTGGATGATTGAGCCGAAAATGGTCTCAATCGACTAGGTTGGACTCACTGATGACGAATCCGGTGTCAAAATCGATTCTGTCCGGCCGGCCGGCCGGCCGTAGACACGATAACTGTCGAACGAAGTGAGCTAGCAACTTGAAACTTTCAGGGTAGGTCGCGCATTGGAATGCCGCGGTTAAGTTCGTTAATGGGCCAAATCGATCGTATAGTTTCGGAGTTATAGGCATTTGAAGTTTTGAAGTTATTTATTTTTTATTTCAGAAACTACCTGAGCGATTGGATTCAAACTTGGCGGTTAGGTGAAGTACAACGACGCGCAACTTTGAGGCAAATTTCGTCAGGATTATATTGTTGGTTATTTTTAAAAAAAAAATTTTTCGAAATTTTTTTCCAAAAAAATTTTTTTTTCGGAAACCATTTATCATATCCAAGAAAAATTATACTCACGCTTTGACCTTCTAATTTCACAGCAATGCACCAAATTTCAGTTCGATACGATCATAAGTTTTGGAGATATCGGGAAAAAAATATGTCAAATTTCGAGGTTTTCTTCTCGATATCGTTGATTTTTTCGGTATAACTCGAGAAATACTGATTCAAGCCTGATTAAACTTCACAGCTAGTTTTAAGACGCTGAAAGACAACTTTATGCAAAATTTCGTAATAATCGGGTAATTAGAACAATTTGAAAAAAAAATTTATATGATTTTCTCATCATATCATCCTCATTAAATTCTGTATGAAACTTCGAACTGTTATTTTCGATGAAGTACTGGATTTCAATTCGATCTGATCTGTATTTTTGGAAATATTGGAAAAATAAAATTTTGATTGGGTATATCTACGGAATCATTGGGTGGATTTTACCCATTCACGAATTCGGCCTTCGTAATTAAGGTCCAAACCTTCTCTACAAATATCGAGTTTCTAAGTTGTTTCTTTCGGAAGTTATTGTGTTTACGCAGTCGGCCGTTAGGCTGACCGTAAACACAATAACTTCCGGAAGAAACGACTTAGAAACTCGATATTTGTAGAGTAGGTTTGGGGCTTAATTACGAAGGTCGAATTCGTGAATGGGTAAAATCCGCCCAATGATTCCGTAGATATACCCATTCAAAATTTTATTTTTACAATATTTCCAAAAATAGAGATCAGATCGAATTGAAATCCAGTACTTCATCGAAAATAACAGTTCGAAGTTTCATACAGAATTTAATGAGGATGATATGATGAGAAAATCATATAAATTTTTTTTTTCAAATTGTTCTAATAACACGATTATCACGAAATTTTGCATAAAGTTGTCTTTTAGCATCTTAAAACTAGCTGTGAAGTTTAATCAGGACTGAATCAGTATTTCTCGAGTAATACCGAAAAAATCAACGATATCGAGAAGAAAACATCGAAATTTGACATATTTTTTCCCGATATCTCCAGAACTTATGATCGTATCGAACTGAAATTTGATACGCGCGCACGTTCAAATTCGTTGCTGAAGCGGTCATCTACATTGAACATGCGCGCAAAAGTTGCTGCCTTCACGGCAGTGCTTTTTGAAATTTTTTAAGATTCATTCAATTCAAATCCTTCACAATTTTGAAATGACATTAATTATTTCAGTTCACTTGAGAGAAATTTCTCATCATATCGATGACCGAATATTTCCGTAGGAATGACTAACTTAATGGGATAATTCGGTGAGATATTTCATGGATCATTTATTCCAGAAGTAAACAAATACTTAAATTTAAAATCTTCATTTCTCTCTCCTCAATCAATCAAGAATGTATATAACTTAAACTCGTAACTGTGTAATTCGTAATTGAATATGTCGAATATAATGAAGAAAAACATAGAATTTTTGGTCATGTCGAGACCATTATGTTATCTTATTGACATTCAAGTTGATTTGACAATTATTCCTCATCCTAATCATTTGAGATCAGTTTTGGCTCAAAATTCACTTCAATAAAGTTGGCAGATGCACCCAGGTAACTTGAATGATTTTTTTTCGATAAAAAATGATCTGGACAACTGTCGACCGACCACTGTTCATACCCTCGCAAATTTTTCTACGAGGTGGCTCACTTGACTCAATATTAATGTAGCACGGGCCACACATCTAATGTAGTTGCAATGATTATAAACATTTGACAACTTGAAGCTCATTTGACTTAAAATTAACTAAAATTTACAGACATTCAGGCAAAACAATGATGATATTCCCTTGCACATGCGCGCAAAATACTTTCCTGAGAGATCATTTTCACTTTTGCGCGCAAATTCTAGTAACCTACGTGCGCAATGGTATTGCCAGAATGTATGTAATTTTCAATTTTTTTCCTGAAAATAGTCTAGGTAAGGCTCACGGACAACGAATGCTATGTCAAAATCGAATCTATTCGGCTGAAGTACGGTAAACCCTATTGACTTGGAAGTTTCAGGATGGTTTTCGTATCAAAATGTCAATAGGACGATTCGATTTCAGACTTTGGTCATTTGAATTTGTTTATTTCCTATATATCACAGGCTAGTGAATTTCAAAAAAATGACGAAAATTTTCCCTTAGAGGGAATTTTGTTTTTGAACTGTTCATCAATGAATTTTGGCATATACTTTGAAGTCAATGCGAAACAAGCGCCGCGTAAAAACAGTCGTGAACGAAATTTCAGTTCAAATCGATTCTAATTTTCAAACATATTGGGAAAAGAGTATGTTCAACTTGTTTTTTTAGGTATCGTATTTCCAGAATATCTCAAAAAATACTGATCCAAAAATTACTAGTTAGCACATTTTGTGATGATCGTATCATCAGAAACAGAAATTTGTTCAGAAAAGCACTGACGCAAAGTCAGGTGCTTCAACTCGCTTGTTCAAATTCATGTCCATGCGATCACCCATTTACGTAATGACCCCACCAGACACTGCTTTACTCCCTGACGGTCTTCTTTTCATGGGTTCCTCGAGCAGTTGTATGCACAGAATGAACCTCCAGATATCATTTTTCTATCAAGTACTACGGAATAATAAGGCAAATTCAACCCTTTCACGAATTCGATCTTCGAAACTAAATTGAAAACCCACTCTATGGCCGGTCTAGCCGCTGATAGAGAACGAAATAACTTTCAGAGTAATCTACTTCGAGACTTGATACTTGTACAGTAAGCTTGTTTAATTACGAATGTAGAATTCGCAGATGGCCGAAATCCACCCAATGATTCCACAGATATTCTCTTTCAAAATTTTATTTTTCCATTATTCGAACCTTACAATAGCATAGAAATTGAATCCAGTACTTCGATGAAAAATGACAACTTGAAGGTTCATGGGAAATTTCGTGAGGACCATATGATTAGTGAATCGTGAAATGTAAAATATGACACAACAATTTTGAAATTTTTTTATTGATGTAATTAAACGATGACGAAATTTTGCAGAAATTTGCACACCAACATTTGCCAACTAGTTATCAAGTTTGATTATGATCGGATCATAGTATTTTCTAAGGTATTCAGGAAATATCAACGATACCTAGGAAACAACCAAGAAATTTGACTGAAGTGAGACCTATCTCCGAAGGTTAATATACTATCAAACTGAATTCGAAATTAATCGCTGAATATGCCAACTTTCATTGAGATCTAATGCATAATTCGTGAAAAAAAAATTAGAATAAAATGACCAAACTTTTGTTCAATTTGCTTCATGTAATATGCGCAATAAATTTTGCAAAAAGTTGCGAATCGGTATTCTACAACTTACCACGAAGGATTGATCTGATCGCGTTAGTTCTTGAGATAGTGAGGTAATAACCTCATAATTTCGAATAGCCACGAAGTTTCTTACATATTTCTATTCCAATATCTTCCAAAAGAAATATAGGATTGAAGTGACATTTGAAGTATTATTGTTTAATATTGTGTAGAATTTCATAAAAATCCCATTGATGCTCACCGGGAAAAAATTATCCAATAATTCTTTTTATTTTCTAACGACTAAATATACGCCCTGAGTCGCGTGTAGGCAATCTAAATATCTAATTATAAGAAGCTTCAATCCGTTCGCATTCGTACATCTCGGGATATAAAATTGAGGAAAGAGGAGAATAGAAAATAACCAAAAAATGTCGAATAACAGAATTTGATCGACCTCAAGGTCTGATCTTCGAAAAAAAAATTTTCAACAAAATTTGTAATAATTTCGAATTTTCTAAATAACTCAATTTTCTGAAACGATTGGATCTCCAAATGAAATTTTGGTTTAAGTTGCGCATTTCCCAACGAAACTTCAATAAACAACGAAATTTAACATATATTTTTCTCGGAGAATAACAGATCAAATGGAAATGTGAAACACTGTAGTGAAATATTCGAGGTCTGTGTCGAATTTCATTACTATGTGATTAATAGTCGACTGAAAAAAAAATTAACAAAAATTTGGAATGTGTTCCAGTGAACGTTTTTTCAACATTTTGTAACGACTAGATTCACACGAAGTATTGGAAAAAAATGTGCGTTGGTATTCTCCAGCTAACTACAACGTTTCAATCTGGTCGCATCAGTACTTCATAAGCCATCGAGGAACTAACCTCGAAATTTCAAATTGTTATCATCCTGAAAGCGCTCGATGGATTTCACCCAATAACTAACTCAACCGAGTCAGCCAGGCATTGCTACAGTTTTTTTTAACCATTTGCACAAAAAAAAATTCTGAAAAAAGGAATTCTGGCCTCCAAAAGTCACCAAGTTATATTCGAGGTATTGTATGCTCTTAGGAGCATACAGTACCTCGCATTTAAAACGGTTTGATTCATTCAAAAAATTTTAAATAGGGCGAAAAATGGAGGAATTAATCACATTGTTCATTTTCACGAAAGAATTAAGTATATCTGAAAAAAAATTTGAAAGAAAATCCACCGAAGCCTGCAGGACGACACCTCGTTTTCTCCTATTGACATCGAGATTTCACGTAAAGGCCACGGGCAGTTTTGACAGTTGAGATAGACTGGAGGACGAACAATAACCTAAAATGCATTGTTTACTTACGAAAAAAGAGATTTAGCTTGTGATTTTATATTAATTGGAACATTTTGGAGTGAAATATTTACTACTGCATTATCTAGGAACTATATCCAAAGTATTCAATATCTTGTAACAGTAACAGCATTACTAAACGTATGGAATTTTTCGAATGAATACAATTCTCGCTGGAAAACTGGAAAATTAACAGAATAAATGGTACTTCCCAACTTGTCAGTTACCTTGGTAAATAACATAGAATGGAGATCAGACTCCACAATCAATTAAACTTAGACTAGATAGAATTGATTCATAACATTGACATTCAGTTATGCAATGAAATTCAATTTTGTGCTGATTTTCATGTTTAGTCGAGTAATATCATGTACAATTGTTTTTCTGGGCAAGCCGAACGATTCCGGGTATGAAATCTTTGAAAATCACAAGTTCTTAATTAGCATTTCTTCATTACTTGAACAAGGCAGGATTTATCTAAAATATTTCCATTCAATATTTAATTATAGTTAAATTTTGAGCTGATTCTCCCTTTAGGTGCAGGATTACAACCGACAATGTTTTGTTAGGGTATGACGATTATTTCCAAGTAAGGTATTTTCGTGAAATCGCCAGTTTTTCATAAACATTCCTTTTTTTTCACAAAATAAGGGTCGTCACTGATCGGCATCTGAGCCAAATCACCCGCCTAGAATCATATTTTAGAAACAAAAACCATTCGCTGTGTCAATACACAATTCCTATCTACTATACAGCCAGGAATACCTGGCTGTGTCTGGATTACACAGAAATAATGAAGAGTGTCTTTCTATACGTGACGAATACAATTATGAGTTTTGGTTAAAAAAATATCAGGGCCTTTTTGAGATAGTTGCGAACATTATTTATGCGCATAATTGAAATTGAATTAGGTGCACTCTAGATTTCGTTACCCGAGCTATTATGTTTACCGACGCAAGACGTACAGATATCAGAACTGAACGTGACCTTGAATTAATTCTTCAGTGATTCAAATGTATGTTTCTTCAACACCAATTTTGCCTATAAATTTTTGAACTGTCAACATAATTGGAAAAACAATAGTGCATTATTAAAATAAACATTTAGTAAGAGTTTAAAATTAGGTAACGCGTTAAATGGTTCATAGACAAAAAAGTATCGTTCGCCAGTTCCCAGATAAAAGTGTTTTATATTCAAAATTGTAAATTAAATTCCTTCAGCTCATTCAACATTCACAGAAGCCGCAATAGTTTACATAACGCAATGAATAACAACGCATTGCAATAGATTTTTGTGCAACTTTCCAAGCGTTTTCTCCGAATCCATTCAGAAGTTCTTCGTTAGGAACTGACTGATGATATAATGATTGTTGACCTAGAACGCTCCGGCGATTCGATATGCACTTGACAGTCTGTTACCCAATTTCTGGGATGAATTCTAAAGACAATAGTATTCCAACTAACGGGAACCACATTTATTTCGAATAACAGATGGTGAATGGTACATTAAGATTGGGATCAGAGAACAGAAAAACGTTGTATGGAGCAATTTTTTTTTTCGAATAACCAGCGGTATGGAAATGACTTTTTGATACCATTCCAGAAATCCTGCAGATTTTACATCCAACTTAAACTCCTTTTCCCTATCGGATTCATCATGATATAAATAATGGTTATAATAACAGTGCAATAACTCTTCAAAAAAAAAATGTACAACTCTACTGAATAACAGAACCACTTGATTGAACAGCAAGAACTAATTGCTCTCACGTGTATTTGACGTTGATTGAGATTTATTTATAGTAGGTGCTTAATTTCGATTCTTTCATATAAATTTGAAGGCACTACAAAGTAGGATGTGCGGTTTCAGTAGCAATATAGGTGAATAAATTGGTTGGCATCAATTTGAAAACTATATCAAACAGTAATTACATTCTATAAAAGTATTTCTCAATACTGGTAGAAAACCTATTTTTCCCGATTAGAGATTTCTAGTTTTTTCTATTTCATTATAATACGTGAATTAAGCTGATGAATTTTTGAGATGCACTAAATATTCGAAATTCTGCAACTCTTCTCTAGAACCGAATGGGTTCGTCTCATTGCAGCGGACAATTAACCAACGTTTATTTCCGCATTTATTGGAATTCATTAAAACCGTCGGCACACACGGACGGTCGGACGGACAGATTCAAATTTGACCACAGATTCTTCATCAGTGAGTCCAACCTAGTCGTTCGAGACCAATTTCAGCTCGAAATTCGAAAATTACAGACATTGTGACGAAACGATAACGCGATATTCCCCAGAACAAGCGCGTAGAAAACCAACAATTCTCGTTCTGCATTTCGGAAGGATTCAATTCAGTTTTCGGCTCCAGGAAGAAGATAGAGCAACGGCTAGGTATGACGAACTTTCAACGGATAAGAATTTTTCATTTTTCTTGGACGTTTTTTGAGTTTTCTCTGTCAATATCTGAAAGTATCAGAACTATTAAAAACTCTTGAACTATTGAATTTGTCCATGTGAATTACGGGATTCAAACTATTTGTCATGAGCAACTTCTTGAAAAAAATGTTATGTAGTTCCTACAACATCAGGACGTCAGATAGATAGATCGGCGCATACACAGCCAGGGAGACGCCTGTCGTAGAAGTCACGAACGCGGTGATTATCGCTCGTAAAGTGGCCTTGTGTGCGATAGATGCCATAGATCGGCGCACCCGCACACTAGGCTTTTTGTGTGGATGCGTTCGGGCCGAACACTGGGCGCACGCAAATGAAGCGGCCGCATACATGGCAGCGGCTTCAAGGTAGGTATTAATTTGAGCAAATGTACGTGTACGCATATATGTGCAGCGAACATTTGGTCATTTGTCACGGACGCTGGGTGTTCGCTAACGCTATCTATGCGTGGACGAACATCGTGAGCGCAGATTTGATCGAATGAATACTCGGCTTTAGAAGCCGCGTGGGTGCCACAAATTGTGATCACTCTTTTCGAGACCACAAATTGTGGTCCGGACGCTGAAATCGCCGTGTGTACCGTCGATCGTTTTGGGCGCCCGCACAGACGACCGTTTTGGAGCGAAAGTCGCCGCGTTTGTAATCGCTTAGACATCGCTGTGTTTGCTGGTGCTCTTTAAAGCGCGTTCTGCATGTACAGCATAATTTCTTACAACGCGCGTACCTAAAGCCCACTATTAAAAAGGCCTAACATATAACATACCTTAGGTGATGTGATTTGAGAGGAATTAAATCCCTACTTTGACTCTGTTCATGAGTTTTCGAAATCGCGTTCCAATCTTCGTATTTAATTTTTTGTTCGAGTTGAACACAACAATTCTGCTACCGCAAATTCATTGCAGAGCTGTCACCAATCCAGCTAACTGACCTTTCCTTATATGTGGCATCCGAATAAGAATGTAATTTTAAGATTATTATCATACGATTCTTAAAACATTTCACACGAAAGATGGACGAAATACTTAATCTAGGAAAAAGGCAAGAAGATGAGATAATAGTGATATTGTTTTCAGCTTCAATTTATTAAGATTTACTGAGATTCTCAGCGAAACTCAACAGCTCAGTTGTAAAACTCCTCGACACAACTGAGGCTGGTATTCATATAATTACGTGAGCGAGATGTTAAGTTCTTCACTTATTCTCTGAACATTCTGATGTTTAAGTTTGGATTTGAGTTTGGATGTTAATTTGAAGGTTTTGAGATTATTCATATGAAGTAAGGACGTAGGTTAGTTTCGTTTTTTTGTCAACTAAAAACTCAATTTTTCTAACCTTTTGCTCAACTCAGTGTTGAGAATTCAACAAGACGAGAAGAATATTAGTATTGTATATATTATCACCTGCCAATTCCTGGTTTTTCTGGGAGTTGTACGACTGGATGGGTTCCAGGGAATACTCAATGAAATAATGGATTTGATACAGAATCAATTAAGAACTCTCAAGAAAACCATGAATATGTTGCTGCAGTAACGTAGCTTCGGTAAAATTCTACAGGTTCTGAACTTAGATGATGACGTTTTCTTGATTGCTTCTTCATTAATATTAGCGGATTCAGTGAAGTAAAGAATTTCTTGAAAATTCACCCGAACTCTTGATCCATTAAACATGAATATGTGGTAAACGAATCAGTGCAGTATATACATTCAATCTATGATCTCAATAAACCTCCACACGACATTTTTCTAAATTATCACCCAGCTTAATCGTTATTGCCTTTCTCGGAACGGTATATAAAAACTCTGATGTACATCTTTAGGGTTAAATGTTCGGCTTCATGACTGAAAAAGAAATGAAATTCTGTTAATCGTCGTAGTAGACTGCGTAAAAACAAAATCGATTCGCCAGTCTGGGTAGCCTTATGAAACAAATCCGTCAATGCAGAACAATGGCGCTCAAAGTAAAGAAGAGTACACAAGATCCGATTTGTACTTCTAGCAGACCAATTCTTTAACTTCGAGCTTTGAAACAGAAATGGTCTTGAACGGATTGATTTCACATTCGTCGGGCCTTACTGCTTTCACCTTCTGGGGGGGGAAGGTGGTTGGATTATGTTCAGAGCCTAAATATACTAGTTCGTTAAAGGGCAAATTTCGCCAACGGTTTCATTAAATACATTTGAACGCGAAGACTTATGCAGAATTCCATGAGGATTATATTACAATAAAATTTGAGTTATGTCTCATACACTGTATTTGATTTGTATCACTGGAGCTATTGAGAAAATAGAAAATGTATCTGCTGAATCATCATTGGATGGATTCCACCCATTCATGAGTTCAACCCTCGTGATTAACCTTCAAGCCTGATTTATGGATAGAGTTCTCAAGTTGTTTATTTCGAAAGATATTTTGTTCACAAACAGCCGCTCATCAACACAACAACCATTGAAAAAAGCATCAATAGCCGTTTTGTTGCTGTGTCGTATATTTTTATGTTTCAACCAGTGACATCTGTAAGCGATGTGGGCAAGCTGTTCATGAAAAATTTAATAAACGCCTCTAGGTTTTATTGAGAATTGATATTTTTCGAAACATTTTTCTTTCGAGAACAAATTTGGTAGCTTGATTTTTTCTGTCCTATGGACGATTATGGGAAACAAAATGAAAGAAATTACTCCGTGACCAAATTATTACCAAATAACCTTTATTTTTCTCCATGTTCTCATTGACACTGCTTCACTTTGATTGTAACGCAATATGCGTAGACATATTTCTTCCTCCATATGAAAATTCATTATTCACTTTCACCAGTGCCGTCAGAAATGATATGAAATTTTTTCTCAAATAAATAAGGATCTGAAGAATTATTTCTATTTCAGAATACCGCATGGGCGTACATAATAATATGCTTTCAAAAATATCTAGTCCACAACCCTCACAGATACCATTGGATGGAATAATAAAACATTTTCTTCATAAAAGAATGTCTTTTTATGATCAGAGGGCTTGTGGCAACATTCAGAAAAATATTTGGGAAGATACTAAAGTTATGATCACTCAACCAATTTTTTCTCTCAGAGCTTTATCAAACTGCAGCTCAAAAGTTACGAAGTAAAGTAAATTGGTTCATTTGAAGTTTAACTATTCAGACCACCTAGCGATTCACAGCTCTGAGAATTAGTTATTTTGAAGCACCCTGTATATTACCGATATTTCCCTGACCTTCTGGCGGAATCTGCATGCGGATGTTCCGCCTTAGCCAAACGCAAAGAAACTAGGGCACCTGCTTACCCACTGCTTTTATGAGGAACCGATTTCGTTGGAACGTGATTAACTCTATTCAAACGGTGGGCGTAAATTCGCTCATTTTTTTCGTGGTATGACGTGTACGAGACATCGATTGGATCATGAAAGTGAGTACTTTGTTCGCCTACATCGATGTCATTCTAGCTCCGAAGTGGGTATCAGCGGATTCAATATATTTAGAAGATATGATGAAGGAATTCGAGAGGAACGAAAAGAATGAGGATTTGATACCGAGCAATGTCCCTCGGAATGAGTGCACATTTTCCAAACCATCTTGGGAAGACAATTCGAGTTGAAAATATACTCTGAACTTCAGTATATTCAGCTTACACATCTAAGTTCATGGAATTATATAGATTTAAATGACTTTTTTGAAAAAAATCAAGAACAGCAATGACGTGAACTCAGCTTCCGACATAACCAGAAGTGCTACTCCACTCTCAATATCTAAAATGAATGTAATTTTTTGACAGTTATGCATGCATTTTGTTGATCTCCTAATCATATTATCCTAAGGTATGAACCTTCAAGCTGTCAATTTCCAATGAAGTACTGGATTCCATTTCCATCTGATCCGTATTCTTGGAAATATTGGGAGAATCTACGGAATCGTTGGACGGATTTAACCCATTCGTGAACTCGACCTTCGTAATTGAGGTCCAAACATATTCTATATATTATCAAGTTTCTATAAGTTGTTTCTTTCGGAAGTAAATGTGTTTACGATCAACCGATCAGAATGGATTTTAACACTGGATTCGTTATCAGTAAGCCCAATCTAGTCGTTTGAAACCATTGTCGGGAAAAAATTCGAAAATTACAGATGAAAAAAGAGAACTTCAAGAAGTTCAAACAACATACAAAAATTATATGTTCTGTGAATTTTCAATACTTTTCGCTTGTACCGTCCATGTATTCATGAAGTTATTTTTTATGTCATTATTTGCTTTTTGAATATGGAATACCGCGGCACCGTTGCAGGAACCTGTATAGCTCAGTTCGAGGGATTAATTCGTTACGATGCCATTTTCATAGAAGCCTTAGATAACGCGTGCAGTGGCGAACCGAATGTATCAGCTCATTACGGTTCGTTATCTTATCATGCGGTATTGGTGGTGAATACACTCGATACACGGTTACTCGTTCTAGTTCTGAACAAAATTGATCCTGTTACTATTTATTTTGAAGGGGATATTTTTCGAGGGGGGTACCAAATCCAACCAAGCTTTCATTGAATTTTCTCATTGTTGGTATAGCTACAACCCAAACAGGTGTTATAGATTGGGGAAAAACAGCATATTTTAAATATGCATAAAAAATATGCATAATCTTCATAGGACATTTCAAATGTAAACACCCTAGATTTTCTAAATGACATTTGTTATATTCCTTTGACAATTTTCATTTCTACGTGACCATGTATTGTTTGTTTTTGGAAATTAATGAATACCGTTGAAGAATACATCGAATAGTCCTCAGAAAATCAATCAATGGGAATCATGGAATTTCATTATGCAAAAGAAACAGAAGACCTAGCTAGTTCACTATGAATTATGGAAGTTGGTATTCCCCAAAGATAAAAGTTGTATGTAGAAGTTGTTTAGTTACGACACACTTCTGATAAATTGTTATCAAAACTGAATTTCAATAATATTTTATTCAAAACTAGTGGCGGGCAGATTCCATAGAATAATATCTAATTTTTTCCTGATTTAAAAAATATATTATGCTACCGCTATCTGTTACCATTTCTATTAACTGAACTTGGTTTACATTTCCTGGGAATACCTAACAATAAGCGTAAACATTTTCCAAATAGGAATAAGATATGCGACAATTGCTTTCACATCTCAGATACACTCCAAAAGTGAATAACGACATTCAGATACAAAAGTTAAAAACAACAACGATGAAACAATTAAAAATAAGACAGCAAAAAAGAGTCGGAACCACAAAGCAGAAAACCCGTGAGAATTAAAACTCTGTTAAGGTCTGATCAAAACGAATATATATTGTGTTATTCAAAGTTTGATAGTTCAGAATGGGTATGAGGTGGGAATAACATATGTTATATTTTTGAATCGGGAAAAAATCTCACCAAAATTTATTTATAAGTATACCACCAAACAAATCGCCAGGGGGCTTTTGGTAGACTTTTATCGAAATTCCGTTCAAACCAAAACACTTTCATATGATACGAAACCGACGATTCCGATCATTCAGTTGTTCATTAAAAATGCACTACTTTTTTTGAGATATCACTAGTGGTATACGACATAACAAACGCGTTTCATTATGCAGTTCGAAAAAGAATAATTACAACCATGAGCTTTCTATACCCTCCGTCATTATAATCTTCACCTTGACCCTCAAGCAATCATTATTAATCAATGCGGTATCACCTAAAATCAACGAAAAAAATTTCATTAGTATTCGATAAAAGGGAATTATTCAACTAATTCATCAAACGACTCGACTTCCTAATTCTAGCCTGCTCTAATGCGTCCAATACTGAAAATCGAACAATAGAACCTCATACGCCCTAGATTCGTATTTTGGACCTGCCGATTATGGATAGTGAAAGTTCAATTCCATACGACAGGAGCTTTCAATGATTGTAATATTCAACATACCTATTTGTGATACTTGTTTATTTTATCACTCAGATCAGTCGTAATGGAAGTGATAAGAAAATTATTTAGAAGAGAATCTAACAGGAATTGATAATCAATATATGATTCAATCCAACATTTTGATTATTTTAGCACTAGCATTACGATATCTAAGGGTTCCATGTTATTTGATAGATACAGTAAAGGAACATGGAGAAAAATGATTAACTCCTCGCTTAAAGTACCTAAATCAATTATTTCCAGCGAGAGGTAGTAGGTCAGACAACGATGTCCCTCAGACAATGTTTATTTTCTCTCAGGTATTGAAGAAAGTTCCAAGTTGAAGTTACAATTTTTTATGGAGTATAGTGTGTGCCCCCAAAAAATTCAGGATATTTTTTTATGGATCATGTCCTAACTAACAAGCTTTCAAATAAAGCTCGGTAACGCTCGGATATAATAATTAACCTATTTTTACTGTATCTGTGAAGAAGGTCACGCAGACATAATCTTTACATTGAATGATAGTTAGGAAACTGATAATCACGCAAAAATCTCAAAATTAAAAAAAATATATCAAGCCAACAAACACAAAAAACTACAATTTTTTCAATCAACAATAAAAAGGGTGTTCAGTTCATTTAAGAAATATAACTGAAATCTGCCACTCATTTCTGCAATAAATTGAGACAGTAGACTATCTCAAAAACTATGTCCTTCGGGCAAAAACAATTTTTCGAATGAAAATTGTCACGCATCAAGTTGGAGAGAAAATAAACATATTTTTTCACCTCAACTTTGACTTCAAGGTCAATTGAAACTTTTTAAATGGAAAGGTATATTTTTCAGTTCAGATTCTTACTCTTCATGAAAAAGTAGTAACTTCTGCTTCAAACTTTTTTTAATGGATATTGAGATAAGTTTATTCAAACGGTGGGGAAAAAATAAAAATTATTTCGATAATGCTCACGTTCAGAATGACGACCTTGGATTTCGATATATTCATCAATTCATTCAATGAATGAATTACATTGCATGAAAGTTCCTGCATCGACATACTGCATGCATATATTTTGAATTTGCAATCCGATGAAACAACGTTTCAAAGGAAAGTTACTACTTTTTATGAGAAATAAGAATCTGCACTAAAAAATATATCTTTCCATTTGGAAAAATCAAGTTGCCTTAAAAATAAAATATATTCATTTTATTTCCCCCTCGACACCTAACAATTTTTATTTTAAATTTTTTTTCTGAATACATAGTTTCTAGGATAATTAACCGTCTCGAGTTGAATGCCGCACTCTGTATATTAGGTGTGCTGAAAAGTTCGCGTGCTGGCACATAGATGGAGCTGCTAGTATTAAATCCCTTTTACGATTTTCATTCAGCCCTAACTAGACTTAGTATGTGATTTATAGCATGTTAGGTGAAGAAACTTTTGTTAAAAAAAATGGATGGAAAGGAACTTCGTAGGTTAATGAAGCATTGCTTTCTAGCGAAAAAAAAAATACTATTGAAGCGAAAGCTTGGCTTGATGAACAATATTCGAGCTTCGCACCAGGTAAATCACCCGTGCAGAAGTGGTTTGCTATAAATATAAACGGGGCGAAATGATCACAGAGGACGATGCACGCAGTGGACGCCCCAGAAAGGCTGTTACCAACGAAAACATCAAAAAAGTCCTAGAAATAATTTCTGGTAATCGTGAAGTGAATTTTACATATCGAGATTGATGAATATTTGGACATGAGAAAGCTCTGTTCAAAGTGGGAACCGCGCAAGCTCACAATCGACCAAACACAACAACGAATTGATGATTCTCAGCTGTCTACGGAAAGGTTATTGCATCAATATTTTGGGATCCACATGGTAGAATACTCATTAACTATCTTGAAAACCCATAAACAGTAACTTTTACGTAGCGTTATACGAGCGTTCGAAAGAAGAAAACGCTGAAAAAAGTCCTTATTTAAAGAAAAGAGTGTTATTTCTTCCAGATAATGCACCCTGTCAAAAATAAATGAAATCGATGGGATGATTATATGAATTGGGCTTGAACGGCTTCCGCATCCTCCGCATTCTCCAGGTCTGGCCACCAGCTACTCATTCTTGTTCTCGCAGAACTCAAAAGGATGCCCGTTGGACAGAAATATCGCGCCGACGAAGAGGTAATTGCCGAAACTGAAGCCTACTTCGAGGCTAAAGAAACACGGAGAAAAATCATTCTATTATGACGTATAGTAAAACATACAGAGTGTAACAGCCAAATGGAATAAATTCGATAACGAATAAATGAGGGCGTGTTGGGAAAAACGCTCGGACACGTCGATTTGTAATTTTAAATGCGCATAGTTTCCAAGAAAATAAAATTATATAGGGTGTTCCATGCGACCGTGGCCAATACCAACTCTTATTTCAAATGTAACCCCCTGTATATTATTTATTTTTTAGATTCTTCAGAAAATTCTAGACATAATTCATGTACAATGTCCTATACCTATCTTCAACTTTTTCGGAAATATTAAGTGTTTTCAGATTTTTTAAAAAATTAACATTTTAAATGAAAATTATTTTATTTCACAAATTCGATACATTACACTCAATACTTATTTCCCATTTATCTCTTGATATGAAGAAATTAAGCAAAAACCATTGCTGAGAAGAAATAAAAAAAAAAAAACCCTTAAACTTAGATGACCTAAAAAACCGAATCACACTTGCGATTAGATCAGTCACGCCTGAAATGTTGAGTAACGTTAGAAGACAATTCTACACCAGATTAGCATGTTGCCAAGACTTTCGCGCCGAGCATTTTGAACATTTCCTACATTGACATTGATGTTTTTTTTTTTTGTTTTTTTTAATTATTAAGAAATAATCAGTAGTACTTATTAGGTTTTAAGTGTATTGTACCGAATTTGTGAAATTAAATAATATTTATTTAAAACGTTGATTTTTGCACTAAATCTGAAAACACTTAATATTTCCGAAATAGTTAAAGATAGGTATAGGACATTGTGCATGAATTGTGTATAGAATTCTCTGAAGAATCCGAAAAATAAGTAATATACAGGGGGTTGCATTTGAAATAAGAAAGTTGGTATTGGCCACGGTCACATGGAACACCCTATATAATATTATTTTCTTGAAAAATATGCGCATTTAAAATTACAAATCGACGTGTCCGAGCGTTTTTCCCAACACGCCCTCATTTATTCGTTATCGAATTTATTCCATTTGGCTGTTACACTCTGTATATAATACCCTGTACTAAAATTTTTATCACACATATTATCTGCATATAGTATTTGTATTTTTGTATTTTTGTATTTTTTTCCGAATATCCTAGGCTTCAACGAAACCCCTCAGAAGCTTAAAGCTTGTGCGAGTTAGGATACCGGGTGTGTTCTGTGTAGGCTTTGTTACTAATTCCTTGCGCCACGTTAGGAACAGCACTGTTAATTGTTTACCCAACAGCGAATGGTTGGACGGTCCCCTAAAAACCGGAAAAGTTATTTCCCGGCCAAGGGCTTGAACCCCAGACCTTACGATCATGGGGCTTGCGCTCTAACCACTGAGCTACCGCCGCTAATTTATAGTATAGATAGTATAGATAGTATAGATAGTATAGATAACTATATTTTTATTGTAAATAAATAATAAATTACCGCAAATTAGGCATTCCATACTTTATTTTTTCCGTGAATTCTTTCAATTTATTCATTTACGGACTATAAAAATTTCTACAATCCAGCACAGAGGTATTTTCGATATTACTGAGTAGAAATGAAGTTTCGGATTCAATTAAAAGGAAAAAATTGACAAGATCATTATCGATCCTGTTGTAAGTTTCGAATAATTTTTCTACATACTACAAATCTTTTTTTTATATTTATTCTAGAATTTCTCAAGCCGTTTTCAGTCAAGTAGCCCATGATGAAGGCGAAACATTCAAAATGGAAACCAAAGATATTTATTTTTGGTCCTGTCAGAGGGAAAAAAGAATATATAGTGAAACAGTATGGTCTAGAGAAATATATACAGAAAATTACTTGAAAATCTTGAGAAGAAGTACGAGCCAAGGGGCAAAAGGTTGGTTTATCTACTCAATTGAAAATCGTCTCAATTTTTCCATAATTCTTTCCAAAGACTTAGCTTCCATAGTTTCGACCATAGTAAATTTGTGAACAAAAATAGTTATGTAATTTGCCCTTATGAAATAACTATTTTTTTTCTTTCAGATTCAGAAAAACGATCGGAAAAGTTTAAAAACAAAAAAGTAAGGGTACCGACTAGGTTTCCGTGGAGGTTCTGAAGGAGACAATAGAAATAAATCATTTCACCGTATTTGGCTCATTTGATGAAAATTTTTGTCAGTAATTTCCGTCAGCTTTGAAGATAGCAACGGTGATTCCGGTATATAAAAAGACGATCCAGAAGATTTTGCTAATTACCATGTGTACTTAGTGTGTTCATGAAACTTTTTGAGAAAAGTATTTATAATAGAATGATGAAGTTTTAAGATCGCTATAGTGTACTTTCGGGCAATCAGCACGGTTTAAGGAAAAATAAATCGACCCAATCAGCTGCCTGTTGCCTGCTATATTCGATATACGGTACTCTCGATAGACCTAATTATTATCAATATCCTGCTTATTTTCTATCTCATTTTCTGTTGCAGATATAGTTTCAAGATACTCTGTCAGTCCCAATCCAAACAGTAAGAAGAAATTTTGTCTTCGAAAAATAATACCTCTATTATGAATATGCCTGCGAAAAAATCCCTATTTCTCTACACTTATTCAGAGGGACAGTGAATTTTCAATCCCTCTTAAGATACTGTGATGTTATATGGTTTGATATATCGAAGAATCCTAATGCGCTTTCTAAAAAGCTTGTGACGATATTAGAATTTAATATTTAGTGCTGGCATATTTTGAAATTTTGTGAATCTAAAAACAATTTCTTTATTGTGTTGACCGTTTCTCAAACTTTTGACTACAGTCATTATATGCCAGTTGATATAATAATTAGATTTGTCATTCAAAACGTGGTACTTTGGAACATCAATCTCGAAAGATTTCATGTGAAGGAATTACAGAAAAATCTATATTATTCGAGGATTGTATCGAAAGCCTTAATCAAATGAAAAGTCTCTTTTGAATTCAACATCATTCTGCTAGGGAAATTGTATACATCAAAAGTTTTCACCTGAACTCTTACATTTGTTCACCTAATAATATGTGATCCAAAATATTTATTGATTCAGTCTACATAGAGGGTGTCAATTTGAAAATTTTCCACTATTATCTCGAAACGGATTAGGTTTTCATAAAATCGCTAGGACATGTCAATTTTATTTTCGAGGGGGAACAATTTTTATGCAGAAATCACTTTGCCTCTTTGAATCCCCTTCCCCCTCAGAACCTCCCTCTCGGAAATGTTAAATGACAATAGGGGTTGAGTGTTACGTCATTTGAAAGAACTTTTTATTTTTCACATTCTCTTAATTTGGCCACCAATTTTATCAAATTTGAATGCTGCGTTGCCAAGTTAGGGTTATTTAAAGATGTTAAATTACTCAGTATTAGATATTATTCCTGTGAGTGTTTCAATTACGTTAAAGCTAAGACTTTTAATGGAAAATTTTTTTTTTTGGTTAGTAGATTGTTTAATACATCAATAAATACTTACCTTTCGACTTGTTTTTTGACATGACCATAAAAAGGAGAACAGGTGCATTTATCACTGAAAGAGTTTATCGGTCCGATAAATTCTTTTGGTTATGAAAGATAAACTTTAAAATTTTATTTCTTTTTCTTTTATTTTCGTTTGCAATGGAATTCGTCTCAATACAATTCGTTGATATGATCCGAAATTTAAAATATTATTTAGTGAACTATCCTACCGGTCAATATCACAAAGCATTCAAATCAGTTAAAATTTATTGCGATAATTTGTGTGTTATTAACTATGGTATACACGCTTAGGCAAAAAAGTAAAATGATTTTTATTTGTGGTGAGCATAGAGGATGCGCAAGAAGAATTTATTATTATACAAGAAGATATTGGCTGGTAGGGAAGTTCACTAGATAAAATTTTAGATTTCGGATCATATCATCAAACTGTATTGAGACGAATTCCATTGCAAACGATAATAAAAGAAAAAGAAAACATTTAGATGTTTATCTTTCGTGACCAAAAGAATTTATCGGATTGATAAACACATTCAGTGATAAATGCACCTGTTCTCTTTATGGTCATGTCAAAAAACAGTAAGTCAATAGGTAAGTAAAATGATTTATTGGTTTATCTATACAATTTACTAACCTAAAAAAATCTATGAAAACTGCCTTGCAGGCAGCAGCATTTGTGCGCATGTTCAATGTAGATGACCGCTTCGGCAACGAATTTATCGGCCGACTGCGTAAGCACAATAACTTCCGGAAGAAACGACTTAGAAACTCGATATTTGTCGAGAAGGTTTGGACCTTAATTACGAAGGCCGAATTCGTGAATGGGTAAAATCCACCCAATGATTCCGCAGATATACCCATTCAAAATTTATTCTTCCAATATTTCCAGAAATCAGATTCGATAATAAGATGAGAAGATCACAGAATATTGAATATTTGAAAAAAAAAATTGATATTTTTTTTTCGATTTGTCCAATGACACGATCATCACGAAATTTTGGACAATGCATTTTTGAACTAGCTGCAAAGTTGCATCACGATTGAATCAGTATGTCTTGAGTTATACCAGAAAAAACAACGATATAGAGAAGAAAACCACGAAATTGTACATATTTTTCACCAATATCTCCAAAACTAATGGCCGTATCGAATTGAAATTTGATACACTGCTGTGAAATATGGAGCTTAAGGTATGACTGGAATTGTTTTCGAATATGAACAATGGTTTCAGATTTAAAAAAAAATTCGGAAAAAATTTTGAAAAAAGATTTTTTTAAATTCAGTGACCATTAGATTTCAACGAGAATTTGCTTAAAGTTGCGCGTCGTTATGCTCCAACTAACTGCTAAGTTTCAATCCAATCGCTTCGGTAGTTTCTGAAATATGAGGAAATTAACTTCAAAATTTCAAATGGCTATAACTCCGAAACTATTTGGCCGATTTGGCCCATTAACGAACTTAACCTTCGTATTTTGAAATGCGACCCTTCCTGAAATTTTCAAGTTGATAGAATCCTCCGTACGCCCGTTATCGTGGTGACGGCCGGCCGGACAGAATCGATTTTGACACCAGATTCGTCATCAGTGAGTCCAACCTGGACGTTTAACACCATTTTCAGCTCAATCATCCAAAATTACAGACATTTGGACAAAACGATAGCACGCTGTTCCCCTAGAACATGCGCGCAAAAACATGTTCTAATACAAATCTTAGCTTTGACGTAAGTAATTCAAACACTCGCAGGAATAATGCCTAAAAATGAGTAATTTACAATCTTCAAATGACCCTAACTTGGCAACGCAACACTCAAATAAAAAAAAAGGACCAGAATGTGAAAAATAAAAACTTCTTTCCAATGACGTATCACTCAGCCCCTATTGCCATTTGAGATTTTCCAGAGGGAGGTTCTGGGGGTTAGGCAGTTGAAAGAGGCAATGTGATTTCTACATGAAAATTGTTCCCCCTCGATAATAAAATTGACGTGCCCTAGCAATTTTATAAAAACTTAACCCGTTTCGAGATAAAAAGGGGTGGGAAGTTTTCAAATTGACACCCTGTATATTCGCAACTACTGCTAAGCGATACGCCCTCTGGCGATAGAAATTCGAACACTTCCAAGCTAGTAGTTTTTCGACTTGCTCGTTATTCTAACGTATTTTCCTTACTTTAGAGTTCAATTTCGAGCTTTTGTGTTGTGTTCCGAGTTGAAAGTTCGATATAGCGAAAGTGTTTGTAATATTCATCAATCGATTCCTTTCTTTCCGATAAAAATTTTCGATGTTATTAATTCGAAATGGCATCCTCCCGAAATGATTACTGTTGTGTGCCTCAACCCAATTTTATTCATGGTCAAAGAAGAAAGGTTCATCTACTGGCTCAAGTTTTCATTTTTTTCAAGATGTCCAGATGTTTTAGGTGTAAATGGAAATAGGAGAATTTTGTTGAAAAATGCCGTTCCTGCAGAGATACTACCCTTCACATACTACACTAAATCATATTCAACGAGAGTGATCTTGTTGAACACCTGACAAAAACTATATATTCTGTTGTTATAGTTGATAATAGCTGAAGTTATTCATATAAATACATAATATTTTTCATTTCGATATAGGTAGGTTGAACCAGCTCTGACATTTTTCATTTTGTATATGTATCATGAGCTGCTGTGATATCAGAATAAAATCAATTATATGCCTCTCGATGCAAAATAACCAAAGCAGAAAAGCTGTCTTTTCATTTTATTGATTCACTTGTTTGTAAACAAAGAGAACGAGTCATATCATTTGGACTGATTCTAGATTTACCACATAATACGGCCTGCATGTAGCACTTCTTCACATTGAGTCCTACTTATTGAGGTGCCTATTTTTCCAGAAATTCAAGTAAACTTAGATATTGGTTCATTTTGATCCACCAAGCAACAGATACTAGAATAACATCGAAAATATCCTCCAGGAACGATTTGAAGCACGATTTTATAACGTCATCCAAAAGAAAAGTCCCTTCTCAAAAAATCTTACACAAAATTATGATAATTTCATACAATGTTCTAGCTCTGCTCAATAAATATTAGTTCTTCACCACATTTCTACGGTTTGTTTACATAAAACTACTAACTTGGACAGGTTCCAAATTTAACCGTCAGGGCACTGGCATCTTCGCAGAAGTTCCCAATACCATTGTCCAGAACTCCAGAGGCCACCTCTAGACGCGTCACGCGCCGTCAATGTTGTTTTTTTTCCATGCGTTCGTATTATATATATAGGAATAGTCATGCGAAAGTACCTGTTGAAGATAATTTTCTTCAATTGGAGAGCAAGTTCAAATGATGGTCCGGTTTGACAACAATATCAGGCTAATTTCATCGTATTAGAACACTTTGAGTTAAAATGTAATTCAATCTTTCACAAATCACTACGGGAATAATGAGAAAACCTAGAAAAACACTGTCGTGAAGGCAGCAGATTTTGGGCGTATGTTCAATGGAGATGACCGCTTTGGCAACGAATTTAAACATGCTGCTGCCTTCACGGCAGTGCTTTTCAATGTTTTTTCGATAAAGTACTGGATTTCAATTCCATCGCATCTGTCTATCTGAAAATATTGAGAAAATAAAATTTTGAATGGGTATATCTACGGAATCACTGGGCGGATTTTACCCATTCACGAATTGCACCGTAATCGAGCCCCGAATCTTCTCTACAAATACGAGTTTCTTAGTCGTTTCTTCTGGAAGTTATTGTGTTTACGGTTGGCCGTTAACTTAGAAACTCGATATCTGGAGAAAAGGTTTGGACCTTAATTATTACGAAGGCCGAATTCGTGAAAAGGTGAAATCCTACCAATGATTCCGCAGATGTACCCATTCAAAATTTTATTTCCCAAATATTTCCAAAAATACAGATCTGATCGAATTGAAATCCAGTACTTTATCAAAAAATGACAGTTCGAAGGTTCCTACCAAATTCAATGAGGATAATATGATATCACAGAATATTGTGAACGGCCGACCGTAAACACAATAACTTCCGAACGAAACAAATTGGAAACTCGATGTTTGTAGAGAAGGTTTGGACCTTAATTACAAAGGCCGAACTCGTGAATGGGTAAAATCTACCCAATGATTCCGCAGATATACCCATTCAAAATTTTATTTTCCCAATATTTCCGAAAATATAGATAAGATCCAATTGAAATCCAGTACTTTATCGGAAAATGCCAGTTTGAAAGGTTCATACAGAATTTAATGAGGATAATATGATAAGATCACAGAATACTGAATATTCGTAGAAAAAAAATTGATTTTTTTTTTGAATTGACACGATCATCACGAAATTTTTCTCAATGTTGTCCTTCAGCAACAACAAACGATATCGAGAAGAAAACCACAAAATTCAACATATTTTTTCTCAATATCTCCAAAACTAATAGCCATATCGAATTGAAATTTGGTGCACTGCTGTGAAATATGATGCTCAAGGTATAACATAAATTGTTCTCGAATATGATCAATATTTCCAGAAAAAATATTTGAATATTTTGAAAAAAATGTTTTCTTTAATTGAGTGAGCATACGACTTCAACGAAATTCTGCTCAAAGTTGTGCGTCGTTATGTTTCAACTAACTGTTAAGTTTCAATCAATCACTCCAGTAGTTTCTGAAATATGAGGGAAATAACCTCAAAGTTTCAAATGCCTATAACTCCGAAACTATTTGGCCGATTTGGCCCATTAACGAACACAACCGCGGCACTCCGATGCGCAAAGTACTCTACAAGTTTCAAGTCGCTCCATTCGACATTTATCGTTTCAACGGCTGGCCGGATGGCCGGCCGGATAAAATTGATTTTGACACCGGATTCGTTATCAGTGAGCCCAACCTAGTCGTTTGAGACCATTCTCGGATCAAAATTCGAAAATTAAAGACATTTGGACAAAACAATAGCATGCTGATCCCCTAGAACATGGGCGCAAAAAAGATTTGCCAAGTTATTTTCGTTACTGTAAGAATAATGGAAAATATATCAGTCAATATTTCCATTTTTCGAGACCATATACCTAGGTTTTGATTTCTGTGATTTTCAGGACTTTTCTCCACATTCCAATGGAATCATTTGAAACCTTCATATAGTTTTCTGTTTAGTGCTGATCCAGCAACAGGTCAATTTACGATTACTCTGCAAAAATGTTGTATAGTTCATAGATCCAATTCTTCCTGGTTCTATTCATAGTTTCCATATTTTGAAGGTCCCTACCAACAATCCCATTCTCTGTATATATATTTCATCCATCGTAAATTCGATTTGGAAATGTCAAATGTTGAAACAATATCCCCGCAAACACTTCGCTTTCGTATCTATTGTCCGCTGTACGGAAACCACAACGGACGGAGACACAGCTATTGCTCTCTTTCCTTTCTTGAAATATTACCGAAATGTTGAAGGCCGAATCAATACAAACAATGATTCAAGATGGAGAGCTAACTTGAAATCGAACCTGTGGTGATGGTGATAATAATAATTAAGCGTAATGAGATGACACACGTTATCATGATATTTTCTTCATTACTATACATTTCAAAGTCTAAGATATTTAAATTTTCAATGATAAACTCAAAAACATATGCAGACCGTTTATGTCTGTGGCATGTGAGATGACCCGAATATGGACTCATATTAACTGGTCAAGAAATGGCCACGCTCAGCTAAAACATATCTAATTGAAAGAACATCATGCATTATCATCGATTTCATTTTACAAACAACCCTGTCTTAGATAATTTGTTTATGTTCTCATAGCCAATTCCTAAAGAGACAACTTAGAAACTCAATATTAATAGAAAAGCTTTGGAATCTCATTATGAAGGCAGAATTTGTGAATGGGTAGAATCCACCCAATGATTCAGCAGATATGCCTACCCATTCGAAATATCATTTTCCCGCAATATTTCGAAAAATACATATACGATCGATGAAATCATGTACTTGATTGAAAATGACAGCTTGGAGGTTCATACAGAATGTCGTGAGGATAGAAGGATCAGAAGATCGCAGTATATGGAATATTTGAAAAAAAAAGGTTTTTTTCATCAGCATTCTGAAACTAGTAACCAAGTATCATCATAATTGAATCAGAATTTTATGAGAAATTTCAAAAAACAAAGATAGCGAGAAAAAAACACAAACTTGACATCCACCAAATCCAACATCAAGTTAGAATAGAAGCAGTAATTGAATAAATTCCATCAATATATAAAAAAACATCAGACAGAATTTACTGTACTGTTCTCGTCAGCCGGATCTAATAGCACATTCCGTATTGATCATTATTACAGTAATTTTCTGCTGGGTGTTTGTCGAACTATGAAAAATCCATTCACAAGCATATTCCGTACGAATTATGCCAGGAAATGAACACGAAATTCGATGAAAAATTTCAATGACGTCGAACGTCTTTCAAATTATAATATCTTAAATCACACTATTGTACAATTTGCTGAATCTCAACGGAAATATAAACATTATAAATGTATCATTCACTAAGAGCAGGAATACGAATATCTTTCGGAATAACCAATAAAATCTTCAATTTCGTCAGACGGTCAATTTCTGACAAAACTTGATTAAATCTTGATATATACCTGATTTACTGAATAAAACTGACTAAGGGAATTTTTTTATTGTGAAAAATGAATTATCGCTCAACAATATGTCAGACAAATTCATTTGAAGTAAAATATGCAAAATCATACGAACAGAGCCGAAATAATGACAGAGTGGAACAGATATCAAATCAACGAGTATATCGAAAACGGTAGGAGTTTCATATCTAAGAATATCGTTGAAATAATTAAACCTCCATTCAATATTTGAGCCGCATCAGTAACGATATTTCTAAAACTGTACAGACCAGTATATTTTCAGTTATACGCATGAGATTTTCCCGCACTTCAGAGAAATTTTCGACATTTTCTCACCAATGCCGTGGCAGGAATTATTGAATCATTTTTGGTTGAATATCTACGAAACACGACACAAATACTCTTAACGAAAAATATTCTGTTAGTGACATCGAGATGAACATGTTTACTTTTCCGTTGAGGAGTTAATTATGCTTGCCAATCTTATCTTATACAGTGTGGTCCAACGAAAACTTAACATCTCGATTTTCCGGCTTTGAAATGAAAATGTGGAAAATCGTTCGTGTCCGTCAATTTCTGATTCGAGGAGGAGCAACTTTTTTGCTTTTCTCATCTCTGTAACTTCAACCCCCAAACGGGGGTGATTTGGAATAGGAATGTGGGGTATTGCGATACCTTATTATGAAGATCTAATCGAGTACTATCTGATGCTGAACCTTCGCTTCAAAATTCAGATCGATAACGAAGGGACAGGTTAAATGGAGAAAGGGTACTTACTTTTACTCAACAACAATTACGGGGATGAAAAACGCGGAAAAAATGTTCTTCGTCGAATCAGAAATTGACGGGTTCGAGCGATTTTCCACATTTTTATTTTGAAGTCGGAAAATCGAGCTTTGGACACCCTGTATTATTTGGCGTTGCAAAATGGCGAAACCTATAGGATCGATTTCGCAACACGGCGGAACATTTTCTATAAATAATGATTTTATTTTTGTTACTCTAATTTCACATAAAAGAATGCCAGATGATAGAATGGTAAAACTGGTTTGGGAGGAAGTTCCGGGGGGTAAAGGTCGATTAGATAGGTAGGCCTCGCCTCAGATGGAGAGATAATATTACAAAGGATCTAAAATCCATGTATATTGAAGATGGCTGGTGGTTGAGTCGGCAAAAACCCTTCCAGGGTTGTGAAGCCACAGATGATGATGATGATGATGAATTCCACATAATGAGAAAAAAACACTAATCAGCTCCAAAAACAAAATAAACATCGCATGCCCAGAAATGACCCACCTTATTATTCACTGAAATCGAATCTGTTGAAAAAAAGCTCCGCATATCGTTAACATATAATCCTTGACGAAGGAAACGTGGTTTCCGAAATGTGCGGTAGACGCATAAGTTTAAGTGGATTATAGAGTAGTAACGTACTGTTTTGTTATAAATAATTTTCGCGTGATTGTCCAAGTTCCACGAATGTGATAAAATGGGAAAATTATTTTTTATACAAAATATATACCTTCAATTAAAATTATATGAGTTCTATTGAAATTTCGTATTTTTGGCAACTGTGCATTTGCTCACGATCTTTAAGGATTATTTCAATATCATTATTGACTGATATTGGGTTGTTTGTTTGATCTTATAATTCCCACAAAAATTACGATAATCATTCGACAATTATTTATAACGATTGTGATTAAATTTGATGCTTAGTCTTCAGTGGATCTGCTAACTTGATATTAATTTTCGATTGGAGGATATATTGAAAGGATTTCACATTATTTTTCAGGGTTCAGGAGTTTTCGCTTCGAATGTCTGGAACATTACAGTTCCATTGGTTGAGAGTTCCGATATTGAAATCCTGAAAATGAATATTAGGATAGCAGAACCGCCCCATATGAGAATACGGGCACGACAATAATAATTTTGATCGTTCGACTGTTTTAGCGCGCTTTAATCTGCCGAAAAAAGTTACCATGGCTCATCACAAATTAAGGTCGGTCTTTCACCCCGAAAATGAATTATTTCGTATTTCGCATCATGAGAACGTTTTTTTTTAACTTCTGGGTAGTAGAAAAAAAGCTTTACAAACAACCTCTTATTTTTCAATTATGATATGAAATCAATCAAAATATCAATAAACAAATGCGGTGTTGTATTAAAACGTATAATTACAACCAAATGTTTTTTTAGGTTATCGCGTCAAATTCTCGACAATTACTATTGGATTAGGTTTCAATGAGTTTCGTGCAAGTGGCTCTGCCTACTTTCCTGAGGTCTTCTCGAGACCTCTCAATAGTCTGCCGTTCCGAAGACTGGTCCACCAGCAGCGTGACCAATTATTTTTTTCAGAATCTACCAAACCTTCTGTAGAAATCTACTTTTTTCTACCAAAGTCAATTACAGAAATCCACTAAAAATCTACTGCTTCCTCAGAGCAGTCTTTAGCACTTTATGTTGGAAGGAAAATGAAAAACTTTAATGTTTCGTGTAATTTAAAAAAATATCGCTATAATTAACATTCGCTCAGTAAAAAAAGCTAGAGAAGCACCGCCGTGAAGGCAGCAGCTGTTGTGCGCATGTTCAATAGGGATGACCGCTTTGGCAACGAATTTGAACATGCGCGCAAAAGCTGCTGCCCTAATTCACGGCAGTGCTTTTCTAGTTTTTTTTTCGATAAATTACTGTATTTCAATTCGATCTAATCTGTATATTTGAGAATATTGAGAAAATAAAATTTTGAATGGGTATATCTGCGGAATCGTTGGGCGGATTTTGCCCATTCACGAATTCGACCTTCGTAATTAAGCCCTAAATCTTCACTACAATTATCGAGTTTTTAAGTCGTTTCTTCCAGAAGATAACGGCCGACCGTAAACACAATAACTTCTGAAAGAAACAACTTAGAAACTCGATATTTGTAGAGAAGGTTTGGACCTTAATTACGATGGCCGAATTCGTGAATGGGTAAAATCCACCCAATGATTTCGCAGATATTTTTATATATTCACCTGAATGAAAGGCTCTTCCGTTTTGGATGGAAACTATGAAAATGCGGAAAAATTTAGCGCACATGATGGGAAATACGATATACTTTTTGAGTGTGACGGGATTAGAGAAATACCCCAATGTCAGTCAGAGCCATATATACGAGTTGTGCTATCTTTTCACACAGAAGCGTTCTACTGCTTCAACAGTTGAAAGTAGAATTCTACTAAGATAGTTCGAAATACTACCAAAATCTACTGCTCAATTTCTGTCTACTAACAATGAGGAAATTATAACGAAAATCTACCAAAAAAGTAGATTTCTACCAAAATTGGTCACGCTGTCCACCAGTACAACAGAACAACGATGACGGCTTGAACCATAGAGGTAGGAAAAGAGTGGAGGGGGCATAACGTTTGAAAGTGTCATAGACTTTTCAGAAGGTTATGTGGATTTTTCCCATACCAATATGGCCGACTTTGAACGATTTAAACGTTGAATAATAAAAATATTCACCGTTTAAAACTTCGAAGTCGGTCTTATTGGTATGTGAAAAATCCGCAGAACTTTCTCGAAAATGTGTGACACTTTCGGTACAAAGAAAATATAGGATATGCTCCCTCCCCTTCTTTTACCTCCATGGATCGAACAACTTTTTAGGGAAATAAACGACTCGAAGATCGTAAAACTGTGATGCGTGTGAAACGGAAAAAAACAAGGAGGAGAAGAAAACAATATGAAAAACCATGCCGGAGTAATATGAAATTCTTGCCAAAATCTGTTTCATATTAAAGGGGATACACCATATTGGTTCCCCCTTTCACATCGTCCATCTAATTAATTAATACACTATGCGATAAAATTACGTTACCCAATATATATTGATAATAGGTATCTATATCGTTCATTCGCGATAATAAGGAAAACAAACAATACCTTAGATACTATATTTATACCTTCAGAAAAGTCTGTATTATCAAAATCAAGTGGATGATTTTATGATTCATTATTGTGCATCGCAAAACAGATAAATCATCATGAAAGCTTTAATTTTTAGATATGATGTCTGTTAATCAAAACGCTGTGTCTCGAATCCTGGTACCGGTAGTACATTTATAGTCGCTTGTTCTGGGAAACAGCGCATTATCGTTTCGTCACAGTGTCTGTTATTTTCGATTTTTTTCCTGAAAATGGTCTCAAACGACTGATGAAAAATCTGTGGTCAAATTTGATTCTGTCCGGTCGGCAGTCCGTCCATCTGGCCATATATGTTCTATCCTTGAAAGGAAAGGAACTAGAAATTTTCAGATTTGTTTTGGAGCCTGAATATCTATCTCTCTTGAGTTCGTCAAAGGGCCATAAACTACCGATCAGTTTCGGAGTTATATCAATATGAAATTTTCAGTTTAATTCCTCGATATTGTTTGGTTGTTTATGCTTATTATATTTCACCAATAGGACATTAGAATTAATCCACACTTTTCACGGAATGTATGTATAATAACTAGTGGCTTTACTCCAGTTCCAATAAAAAAAACTCATAACATAAATACGACATCTAATCAAATTATATTACCCAATAATCAACAGCTGTCTCACAACTTCAAAAGTGCCAAGGTTGTGTCTCAGTTATTTACCTCTGAGATCGAGGTTAATAAAACCGGTCCGCTAATACCTACGTACGCCTTGGAATTTTTCGCACTTCTCCGATGATCAAACAAGAGTTCACATCTTGATTTTTATTGGCGATATATCAATATATTTGGATATTTTAACGAATCAAGCGTGGGTATTCATTGTTGACACCCATTTAATCAAAATACTGAAGAAAGCTCAGTTACCAAAATATCAGCTTTGTTTGGGTTCCGAAATTCCGAAGGACAGTTCTAGTAATGGGCAGAACCGATGCGCTGTTGAACCCGATTCTATCTATACTATAACTATCATAGAACAGTCCTAAAACCGATGAAACTAAAACGGGAAATAAGTTCGGGATCGTAGGTAAGGAAAAACTTCCGTTCGTGTTCAATGGCAGAAAAGAGAAACAGTAATGAATAGTTGGTTATTGGCTTCAGGACTGGGCAAATAAACTGATCAATTCATGGCAGTCGACGTTTCGATCCTGATTTGGATCTTTCTCGAGACTGGAAGGATTTTAATCATGATAAAATACATATAATACATAGAATAATACACAGAATACAGGGGACTAAATAACACAACTACAATACTAAAGGGTCTTTCAATAGGGACGGGTCGATGTTGGCAGCCTGTGGCGGCCATGTTGTTTTAACGTCGTCTTTCTAACCTATATTTTTTTATTCAGTTAGTAATGCCAAATCACCATGGCAAGTTACACGGTTGAGCAACACGTCCAAATATTAAAAATGTATTACCAAAATGAGTGTTCGTTAGTGCAAACGTTACGTGCATTGCGCCCATTTTACGGCAGACGAGGTGGTCCTTCAAAGTCGACTCTCCAACGTTTGGTGGCCAAATTCGAATCGACCGGTTCAATAAACAATCTGCCAACACCCGTACGTGCAAAGACCGCCAGATCGGCCGAGAACATCGCTGCTGTCCGTGATAGTGTGCAGGAGAACCCGAGGCAGTCAATTCATCGACGTTCACAAGAACTCGGTCTTTCACAAACATCAACGTGGCGCATTTTGCGTCAGGACTTAGGGCTGCACCCGTACAAGATTCAACTCACTCAGGAGCTCAAAGTTACTGACCATAGGCAACGCCGTTCGTTCGCTGATTGGGCTACAGTGTGTTTGGCAGAGGACCCCAACTTTGGCAGAAAAATCATTTTTTCCGACGAAGCGCATTTCTGGATGAATGGCTATGTGAACAAGCAGAATTGCCGTATATGGGATGACAACAACCCACACGAAGTTCACCAAGTAGCCATGCATCCACAAAAAGTGACCGTATGGTGCGGATTTTGGGCCGGCGGTGTTATTGGTCCGTACTTTTTTGAAAACGATGTTGGTGAGGCCATTACCGTCACAGGCGAACGGTACAGAAGGATGATCACCGATTTCTTTTGGCCCAAATTGGACGATCTACACTTAGACGACATGTGGTTCCAGCAGGATGGCGCTACGAGCCATACAGCGGATGCCACCATGGATCTTCTGCATGAACGCTTTGAGGGCATGGTTATCTCTCGCAGAGGTGACGTGAATTGGCCACCGAGATCCTGCGACTTATCACCTTTAGACTTTTTTTTGTGGGGTTTTCTTAAGTCGCAGGTCTATACCAATAAGCCACAATCGACCGATGCCCTTAAAGTCAACATAGCTCAGGCTATCGCTGAAATTCAACCCAAACTATGCGGCAGAGTTGTTGAACATTGGACAACTCGAATTCGTGCCACCGTGAGAAGCCGCGGCGGACATTTAAACGATGTGATTTTCCACACATAATGGCATATATAGCTCTTTCAAATAAAAAAAAAAAATCGTTAAAATCTCACACACGGCCTTTTTTATTTCATGTCAAAATCTACCCGTCCTTATTGACTGACCCTTTACATATAAATCTTCTAAAAACTATACGATCGATATGATCGAAAATTATATACAGGACATCGAAGTGAGTCAACTTTTTGGAAAAGGCCAAATTCCACTGGAAATATATGTAGGTCCACTCTTATAAATTCTGTCTTGTACTCACCAACTTAGGTTGATCAACAAACGAAACTGCGTACTTTCACTAAAATTGTGGTCGTCATTTCTCCATCGAATATCATATCAAAGGTTCTAATTGTTTGTTGTTAATTCAACACTAGGGACGAATATGGATGTACTGAGAAATGATAAGCATCTGTTTATCAAGGTGGAATGAAGTAGCGCTGGTTATTACGCGCGATATTTTAAATTTTGTCGTTCTTAATTTGTTTCAACAAATTGCCGTAAATGACACTCAAAGATTCTACGTCGGTTCTTATATTAACTGTCTCGTTTATTGATATTTGTATCATCTCGTTAATGCACCTTTTGTGATAGTTGTTTTCTCTATCTAGAATTTTAACTTCGTTGAAATCAAAGTCATGATTTTGTTCGAAATGATGTAGAGCAAGGGCAGTTTTTTCATTTTTTTGTTTGTTGATTTCTTTGCAATCGTAAGAATGTTGATAAATTCTGTTCTTCAAATATTGTTTCGTCATGGCAATATATGACAGGTTGCAATTTTTACATGGAATTTCGTAAATTAAATTGGAGTTGAGTGGTTTGGGAATGGGATCTTTTAATCAACCGAAAATAGAATCCACCCTCTTCAACGGGTAAAAGGCCAAGTTCGATGTTTTTGTTGTGGACCAATTAGTCATCAATTCCACACAAACATCGAAATTGGCCTTTTACCCGTTAAAGAGGGTGGATTCTATTTTTATTCTTTTAATCTACTGAAAATAGAATCCACCCTCTTTAACGGGTAAAAGTTCTACTTCATAAAGGTTATATTAATACAATCAAGAAAAATACAGATTTTTCTCTTATACCTTCACATAAAATCTTTCGATATTGATATCTTACGATATATTTTCATTGTCTTCAACGTACTTCGTATGAATGACAAATTGATCAACTGAGATATAACGATTGAAGTAAAAGACTTAAGAACTTAAGTCTTGTAACCCTGTAATCCAGATACAACCTCACCCTGCTGTATACCTAATTGTGAAATTAATAGCCACCACGAGCAGTGGAAATACAGGGAGTGCCAATACAATAGGCGTGTCAACGCTGGTGTCAAGGAAACGCGGTGCATTTTCGATGGAACGATAGAGAACGTTCATCCCATCACATTCAAGAATAGGGTCCCAGGATATTTCGGTCGCTAGCCACAATCACTTTTGTTCTAGAAAGCCACCAATCAGAACAGCAATGACTGTCATCGAAGAAGGACTTAGCCTTAGGGCGGGTACTATAAACTATTTTGACAGTTAACTAGAAGTTGACTCTTAAAATCTGGTTCAAAAATGAGAGTTAACTACTCTCTGTGGTCCAAATGAGTTTAATAATACCGGCCTTAAATAATGCTTGGTACGAAAAGTGGGCTACAAAGCAGAATAACCAAATGCCATGCATTACCCAACAGCTATCAGGCTCTGATTTAACAGGCAAAACATGGGCAACTTTAATGGCCGTTTGCACCGTTTGTCTAAACAAGGATTATATTCTTAAAGAACGTTTTACTCTTGCAACTGGTTTGCACCGCTCCTAATCGAGCTCTCTAACGTTAGTTAAACTAAACGCAGAAATTTGGCCGTTTAAAGCTCGATTAACCTGAAATACGTGCGTCGTTTGACATTTGTCATAAACAACTTCACTTTCCTGCTTTGTTTATGTTATGAAGTACAGCATTTTTAACAATTTCAGGATAAATTCACTAGTCAAAACGATTTGTATCAATATAATTGGAGAAGCACCAGGCCAAGTTATTGTGTCAATGTGAAATGCAACAAAAATACACCGAGAGAGAAGAAATACGATTGTTCAGATATATTGTAGTGTATACTTAATATTTGAATATTTGCAACTTTGAACCATTCTTCAAAATTTTATATATTATTGGAAGAAATGGAATACTATGTGAACTATCCTACAGAAGGCAAACATCCTAGATTCACTCCATAAATTGAGAAAACTGTCCGGACAAATTAACAAAATATTGAGTTTATTCAAGACATTTTCACACAGTTGAAGGAACTATGTTGAACTATCTATTCAATTCGTTCTATTTAATGGGTTGAATCATGATTAGATCGCTATAATTCGTGTTCGTTATACATTGTACAATAATTAAATCTTTTCGACACTATGATAGCTAGCGCTAAGAAGGACATATCTCATCCTGATTGGGTACCAATAACATCCCTCTAAATGATATAGAAAGCCAATTCATTATGTGAGGTTTCAAAAAAGGTATTTCATAGTAATGAACCCTAGAACTTTCTCTGTTCTCAACCGAACATGTTTCGATGTGGACCGGCTACACAAGGATGGAACTTCTACAGGGTGTTTGTGATATAGTTTAAATTCACCTTATAGTTAATTAAACATCATGAAAGTTCTAATGTTGCATCTACATAATAAAAAAACATTTTATATGACTAGTTAAGTATTTTGTGAGGATAAATGGAAATCGGTGTTCATTTGAAGATCGGCTAACACAAGGAAGAAATTTCATATGAATTATTTTATTTGTTACATATATTTAGTATTACAAATATTTAACACTATTTGATAGAGTACTGAGAAGTTTTCTGAAACCTATGCTTTTTCCATTCTATACATTTGCTGGATTTCATTCTGCTGAATATCTAAATATACCTCAAAAAACTTTTGATGTTCTTCGTTTATGTGTATTCTGCGGTTAGAACCTCGATTTTTTTCGAATTTCTATGTCGAATTCGTCATTCAGTAAGCAGTGTGGCCAAACCTACTGATGATTAAACTAAACAACGATTATGATTCTACGGTGCAACCGACAGTACCCTGAACAATGTTTAAATATTTAACATCGATTAGTTTAACCATGATTAGCAGCGAAACGGTACAAACGGCCATGAACCGCATAAGAACCCAGCATGGTAGATGTGCCTACACCCTGTATAGGTGGGGCAAAAAGGCGATGCCTCTCTGCGAATGTGGCGAAAATCAAACCATAAAACACATTATAGAAGAATGTCCTATCACGCTATCACAGGCTATGAAGCAATAGCTTATATTAATGCTGTAAATGTTAGTTTGTAATATTTGTTAGTTGGTGTGTCTGAATGCCATACGCTAAATAAATTGATACATTGATTCTAGGCATATTGACGGATACAATATGTCAACTAACCGTATAGTCAATTTCCAAGTAGTTGGAATGAGTAGGCACAATACCGTGATTGAATTTGAGTCAGTACGTGGAAATCATGGAAGCGGACTCAAATTTGAGAGTAAAATATTGTTAACAGGAAAACAGAAACAGATAATCTCAAGTCCCTCAAAATATCTGATTTGGTCTTGACAGAAATTTGAAAAGGAAAAAAATTCAATTGCCATCTACTTATGACAAAACAACTGTTGAGAAAATAACTGAAATTTCAATCAAAAATGAATTCGTTTTCCTGAAAAAAAATCCTCAATTCTTGGTCAATAAATTTTTCTGTTATGAGATTTCCAAGATTCCTCATTCGGAACAAAATAACCGTTGAAAAGTTTAATTCAAGAATACATAAACATCGGGAAAGTACATAATCACATTGTAACAACCGTACTAAGATATAACAGTTTTTGAGAACAGAATCAGTATAGACCTGAATATTCTATCCCAAGAATGCGTGAATACGGAGTAACTTAATCTAGTTGGAAAATCACGATAGGACTCTCATTAGATATAAATGATTCTCACATGGGACTCGTGCCATGACGCAAAGTCCCAACTTGATAAATACTAGATTAAGCTAGTACCAAATATCGCCGCATTACCATCAACTGGTCGGCCTGAAATATTTCTTCTTCGTTGTACGCGAAGCGAATAGTTGGAAATACCAAAGTTGCGCGTCGTGGAAAACTCGAAAGGTCAAATTGATGTAGGGAAAAGGCCGATCTCATCGGAAAATACTTCAATCTCCGAACCCAATTGGAACCATTAAAATTGTAGCTCGCCTGCGATGAATAAGATTATCGTTATTTCAACAAATGAAAATCGAGAGATACATACTGGGTCTAGTCAGGTGAGAAGGGTGTTCGTCCCGAGCGAGGTACTTTCGTTCCTCAAGCACTAAAAAAATACTTAATTATATGTGGAATTCCAAGGCGTAAATCTGGGCACAATTTGGTGACAACCATATCCTATTGGTATCGTATTCTCTACTTATATCACGTCCCTATTTTTTTTTGGGAAATTATACGATGGGTAAGCGGTTGTTGGCTACATTTACTACTCACTAATGGCTAGAGGATTGAAATGCATACATTGGAAGTCTTGAGCGAAGAAAATCTTTCAAGCATGCCTACACACTAGTTCCGATAGTGATAGTCCCAGAGCTCATGACACACGTTTCATAAAGTATTTGAAACAAGTGGAAAATTTACAGTTGGTGTATATAGGCTAGATGAGTATGTAATCGATTGTTTTTCTGACCTACCTGGGTACACCAGGTATTGCGATTGCAAATAATTTTACATCCACAAATTTTCCGGATGCTCGGGAAATATTAGAAAATCGACATAAACTTATGACAATTATCATATACTCTTCAATTCTTGATCGAGATTCAAGAATTGACCCGCTGAGATATATCTTGCCCCATTAAATTCGAATTTTTTACGTGCCACTCGTGTAAATTATGTAGGTTCGTGTAACATCTTTTAAAAGTGTTGATTCGTCCGACCAAAATATTTTTTTTAAGAAATGTAGGTCTTCCCGGTTTTTTTCTAGCATGGTTTGGCAAAGCGCAACCCGAGTTTCATAATCCCGAGGTAACAGAGCTTGAACTCTCGCTGTACATGATATAGGTGGAGCTCATGTTTTTTCAATAGTCGGCAAGCAGTAATTTTGGGCACTTGGATCCTTCTCAACTGCTTGAAGCACATTATCCTCGTAAGGTCAGGAAATTCTTCCTTCACCATCCCCTTTGTTTGGAGGTCGGCCCTCTGTGAAGAGTGGAAGGTGCGCATTCGTAAAAACTCGATGATCTGGATCAGCATAAGGGTATCTCTCGCTGCACTAGCGTTACATCTGCATCCCCCACAAATGGAGTGTATGTTGGCATATTCCTGTGCGGTATACACATGCATGACGGCTATACACAATCAGAGGTTAGTCCAGGGAAAAATGAAGTTCGAGATCAAAACTTTTCGAATCACAAGCAAACAAATCTAATACACAAAGCCAAGTCGTAAGTACACAAATAACACGATCAAATACGGAAAGATTAGTAGTAGACCGAGGGGCGTAGCGTAGTGACGACCAACAAGAAAAATCTTATCGTTTGCGGGAATCGCGGCTTTCCAACTTTGAAAAAATATCATACATAACCACACTTATTCATTCCTTAAAACAGCTGTCAAATTGACCTTGTTTATGAAATTGATTTCGATTCAAGATATTCGGAAGTCAATTTCATAAACAAGGTCAATTTGACAGCTGTAATAAAATTTTAATCGCCGGATCTTGACTCGCCTTGAAGTACTCTATCCGCCATTGAAGTATGTAAGGTCTCTCATGAATCTGTATATTGTTTGGACCGAAAATGTTGGTTAAGGTTAGTTGCTATCATTTCTGGAAAAATTGAAAGCCATTCTCATTTCAGTATGTTATCAAAAAAAGTCCCTACTATCAGAAAAATTGGTCTCATATTTTGTCCACCTACAAGGAAATTTTTTATCGGCTGTTGAAAGTGAGAAATATAGATTTCGAAACGAGAATGTTGGTTTGGTTTATTCGGTCATATTCCTGAAAGAATCAGAAAAAGTATGTTTTCAAGAAAAGACTCATCTATGAGAAAAACAGGGTCTTATAATTTGTCCCCTACAAGTAAATTTTTTATCAGCCGCATATAAATTTCGAACAGAGAATGTTGGACCGCTTAATTTGCTCACGTTTCTGAAAAAATCGAGAGAAGTGATTCCTATTGAAATGTCATTGAGAAAAACCGGTTTATTAGAAAAATAGTGGCTCATATTTTGTCCCCCTACAATGAATTTTTTTGGCCGTTGAAAGTGGGCCATATGAATTTAGACCTCAGAATGATGGCTTCCTTAAGTGGCTCTCACTTCTGAGAAAACTAGGTAAAGCGATTCATATTTCATCACGTTGTTGTGAAAAGACCTTTCTATCAGAAAAATAGGTTCTCATATTTTGTCCCCCTACAAAAAAAATTTGTATCGGCCGTTGAAAGTGGGTCATATAGAGTTTGGACCGAAAATGTTGGTAATGTTTATTTGCTGTCATTTCTGAAAAAATTTAAAGAAGCGATACTTATTTCAGTATGTTATCAAGAAAAGTCCCTCCTATCCGAAAAATAGGGTATCATATTTCATGTCCCCCTGCAAGGAAATGTTATATAGGCCGTTGAAAGTGGGACAAAGTGTTTGGACCGAAAATGTTGGTTTGGTTGGTTTATTCGCTCCGAGTTCTGAAAAAATTGGAAATAGTGATTCCTATTTCAGTATATTATCCAGAAAAGATAAAATTAAATAGGGTCTTATATTTTGTCCCTCTACGAGGAATTTTTTATCGGCCGTTTAAAGTAGAAAATATAGTGCTTGGACCGAAAATAATGGTAAAGTTTATTTGCTGTCATTTCTGAAAAAATTGAAAGAAGCGATTTTTAGTTCAGTATGTTATCAAGAAAAGTCCCTTCTATCAGAAATATGTGGTCTCATATTTTGTGTCCCTACAAGAAAATTTGTTATCGGATGTGGAATTTGGGACATAAAGTGTTTGGACCGAAAATGTTGGTTTGGTTTATTCGCTCTCATTTCTGAAAATAATGGAAAAAGGTAATTCCTATTTCAGTATGTTATTAAGAAAAGACACTCCTATCAGAAAAATAGGGTCCTACATTTTGTCCCCCTTAAGGGAAATTTTTTCAGAAATGCGAGCAAATAAGCCAAGCCAAGATTCTCGGTTCCAAAACGAAGTTTAAATTTTTTGTTTACGATTACCAAATTGGATAGCATTATTTTAATGTACACAATTTCTAAGATTTTCCGTGAAAAAATTTTCTGAAAATTCAAACTCAACTTTTTGTTTTACTTGTCTACAGTAAAAAAAAATTCACCCAAAATTGTTGAAATCTTTGGAGGTTGAACTGACCTTCATTCTGAGCACCGGTGCTAAAACAGAATGAAAAAATATCCATTGGTTTTCATTTTATAGCCTTCAGAAGATTCCGCTCGGAGTACCCTACGGATGCCAAAATTATGCTAATAGGCCTGGATAGAAATATGAATTTATCCAGAAAAAATATATTTTCTAAAAAACTTTGGTGGGAATCGTACTCTCTCCGCATTCGGAAAATAGGGTCAAATTCGATGAACTACCGTTGCTTGGTAACGGACGTCATTATAATCAGAATAAATCCAATTTATACTCGGACTACGGACTTTTGTCCGTAAGTGGAGCGGGTCCGATTACCATCAAAGTTTTTTTGAATTTTTTTTTTTAATCATATTTCTATCCAGATCATTCTAGTGGCCCATTAGCACAATTTTGGCCTCCGTAAGGCCATCAGTTTCTTAAATGAAATTATTTCAGTACTCCGAGCGGAATCTTCTGAAGGCTATTAAATGAAAACCAATGGATATTTATTCATTCTGTTTTCAAACCAGTGTTCAGAATGAAGGTTAGTTCAACCTCAAAAGATTTCAACCATTTTGGGCGAAATTTTTTTCCACTGTAGACATGGAAGAGAAAAGTTACTTAAGTTTGAATTTTGGAAAAATTTTTTCACGGAAAATCTCAGAAAATTGAGTATATTGGAACAATCCAATATGGCAACCAAAAACAAAAAATTTCAGCTTTGTAGGTTTTCCGCCATTTTGAAATATTTTTTCCAGAATTCCACACCACAATCCATCATCCACACCATATCAGCGGCGGTAGCTCAGTGGGTAGAGCGCTTGCCTCATGATCGTAAGGTCTGGGGTTCAAGTCCTTCGCCGGGAAAGAATTTTTCCGGTTTTCAGGGGACTGTCCAACCATTCGTTGTTGGGTAAACAATTAACAGTGCTATTCCTAACGTGGCGCAAGGAATTACTAACAAAGCCTACACAGAACACACCTGGTCTCCTAACTCGCACAAGCATTAGCTTCTGAGGGGTTCCACGGCGGAACCTATCAGCAACAACAATACAATTGAAGAGACCACCAAAAAATACTAAGATATGACCAAAAACCGTTATTTCGAAAGTCAAGCATAACTCAACACAGTTTTTAGAATATGGCTCAAAGTTGACATTCAACTTCTCGCTTATGCTTCGAAAACGGGGTATATGTCGTAAGGCAAAAATGACTTTCCCAATTTCATCTATACGGCTATATGTTTGACCAGTTTATGATGAAACACCCTGTATAATTCCCAGTGTCAACAACCGATAAAAAATTCCCTCTTAGGGGGATAAAATATGAGACCCTATTTTTCTTGATAAAGGTGTCCTTTCTTAATAGCATACTGAAATATGAATCGATTTTTCAAATTTCTTCGAATATGAAAGCAAATGAACCAAATCGTTATGTTTTTCCATGGAATTATCTTTTTACGCGCTTGTTCTGGGGATCATTTATCATTTAGTCACGATGTCTGTAGTTTTCGAATTTTAAGACGAAATTGGTCACAAACGACTAGGTTGAACTCGCTGATGAAGAATCCATGGTCAAAGTTGATTCGATAACTTTCGGAAGAGAAAGTCTTGAAATTACCCGAAATACGTTTTGATCCTGAATATCTCGATCAAGTTCGTTAATGGGCCAAATCTGCTGAATGGTTTTCGTGTTACAGCCATTTGAAATTTTGATTTTTCAATAGCTCGAAAAATATTTATTTGATCGAAATGAGACTTGGTTGGTAGATGTACAGTAGCAATGTGAAGAATTATCCATAGAGAAATTTGAACAAAAAATTTTTTTCATTTAAATTTCACTGAAATCTTCAAACCACCACTTCATAACCGAGTACTTCAATACAGCCTAATAAAATTTCCTGATTTTCCAGAGGAACAAATCAATGGAAAATTCAGGAAATTTATTTTAGAAATTCGTATATTTCAAAAAGCATATCTCAGATTTCGTTGAAATTTTACTCTGATTCAATCGACAGCGAAAACTCGAACACTCGGTTTCAGTATGAACAGATATGTATTCTTTGAATTTTCCGAAACATAGGATATATAGAATATTCCTTTGCATCGGCCGTTCACGACATCTACTAGTGAATAGTCGAAGCATTTACTGGATCTTACAGACACATTCATCGGTACAGCTGCGTCTGATCACACTCTACACCTCATGAGGTGATTCCCTGGAAGTTTTATCGGTACTTCCCCATAGCGCATGAGCAGTTTATCGAAATCGTCACTACTTAACAACAGTGTTTCAAATTTCAGGTTGATCGGATATTCGTCTTGGAAGATATTGTAGTTAATAATTAACAACTTTTCAACTCGATCAGATATTCATTTTATTCAATGAAGTAATGATACCTAGAGCTACAAAAACAATAGGAGAGAGATCACATACATACTTGGCTCCTCTGGTATATAACCACATACCTCGTATATAAGAACAACCTCAGCCTTAGATACTTTCAAATCAAACTCAAAAATTTGGATAGGAAAACTGAGTACTCAGGAAATAACAAAATTATTGGACATAAAGAATTCATATGAACTCATCTGAAATATTGGGAGTGAAGCCTTGATTCGCAGGAGTGTTTTTTCCATCGAATATTATAGCGAGTAGACTTCAACAATACCGATTCTTTATTGTTTTTGTGCTGTTAGTGGTTAAAAGAGGTCTCGAATGCAGCTGCCTCAAACAAGGTGATGGATGAACGACTTTCTCCCATACATCTTCGAGGTATACGGTTCGGTTTATTGATGATTGTTGACATAATTAATAAGCGAGAAAAATTTTGTAGTAGGTTTAGTAACAAAAAAAAAGTAATTGAAGAACATGTAATACTTTGGTCAATAAACTATAACAATAATAGTAATATTGAGCAAAAAGTTATTCATTTCGCGCTTGTTCTAGGAAAGAAAAGAGTCAGGTCAGGAGCTCTTACGCGCTTGCTCCGTTGCCAAAGCGGTCATCTATACAAGTATTGAATCTGCCAAACGCAGATTTTTTTCATATGGTCCTCACGAAATTCTGCATGAACCTCAAGCTATAATTTTCGACCAAGTACTAGATTGCAATTCGATCCAAAATTTTGAATGGGTAAACTATCTAAAGAATAATTGGCGAATTCAACCCATTTAGCATTCGGCCTTCTCCATTAAACTGAAAACCTACTCTACAAATATATTCCCTAAGTCGATTCTTCCTAAAGTTAATGTGTTTACGGCCGGCCCAACTACTGATAGTGAACAAAATAATTTCGGAAGAATCTTCTCAGAAGCTTGATAATTGTAGAGTAAGTTTGGAGTAAGTAATTACGCATGCCGAATTGGCGAAATAATGAAAACTCTCAAGTGATTCCGCAGATATGCCCTTTCAACATTTCATTTCGCCGATATTTCCAAAATCATAGATTGAATCGCCCTTCAATGAAAAATGCCACCTTGCAGTTTCAGCCAAATAGTGACTACAGAACAATGAACAAAAAAGAATTAAAAAGTCCTTCTGCATTTGGATGAATGGACAGTTATTTTGCTTATTGTTCTGTAGATGTAGACCCTATTTGGATGAAACTTCAAGGTGGCATTTTTCATTAAAGGGCTATGTTTTTGGAAATATCGGGAAACTGAAATTTTGAAAGGATGTATTGGCGGAATCATTTGATAGTTTTAACTAATTCGCCAATTCGGTCTTCGTAATTATACTCCAACCTTACTCTACAATTATCAAGCTACTGAGTAGATTCTTCCGGAAGGTATTTTGTTCACTATAAGTGATCAGGCCGGCCGTAAACACAATAACTTTAGGAAGAATCGAAATAGGGAATATAAGTATCAGTAGAGTAGTTTTTCAGTTTAATTAAGAAGGTTGAATGCTTAAATGGGTTGATGTCGCCAATTATTCTTTAGATAGTTTACCCATTCAAAATTTTGGATCGAATTGCTATCTAGTACTTGATCGAAAATTATAGCTTGAGGATTATGCAGAATTTCGTGAGGACCATATGAAAAATATCTGCGTGAGGCATGGTCAATACTTGTATAGATGACCGCTTTGGCAATGGAACGACGCGTAAAAGCTCCTGACCTCAGGTCTGTACTTCCCTAGGTCCAGGAATCAATAACGACTTACCTCATTTTTTTCTGGGAATGGCAGCTAATTTACGAAATGTTTTAGAAAACTGGCCGCTAATAGTGGCCATTAAGTTCAAACCGGTCAGACTCAATACTTAGCAGATGATCAACACCACTAAAATTCACTCCTTGAATATGAGCGCGCCGCCTAAGATCGGCCATACACACGGCCACTTATAAGCGTCCACGGCCACTTATAAGCGTCCACGGCCACTTATAAGCGTCCACGGCCACTTATAAGCGTCCACGGCCACTTATAAGCGTTCACGGCCACTTATAAGCGTCCACGGCCGCTACGAATTGCGACGCCCTGGCCGACTACTAACGCCGTTTACGCCAGAAAGTGTCCTTGTGTGCGACAGCTCTTCTAATTGAATTTATGTGTGTTTAGATATTTTGTGTCTTGATACTCGTTTCAGAAACTTTATAGGTTATTGTTGATTATAGTATGCCCAGAGATATAGGGCGTTTACAACCTACTTGCCGCTTTGTAGACATCTCCCAAAATGTACACAGAGTTGTATTGAGGATAACTTTCACTACCCTGACCATCTTGCGAGCAAACTTTCTTCTGCCAATATTTCAGGCATATATCAAACAAACAAACCATTTGCGGTATATTCTAGCGAACCTAATACTACTCTGAACGGATCCATCGAGTTTCAGCACATGCAAATGTTGGCAATCACTGAGTTTTATTAGGATTCCTTGAAAACTACTTGAAAAGCGAAGGTTCTTAACGCACTATATCTCTGGGTGTACTAAACCTCAGTTTCATAGGTTTATAGGGATCTTACAAGCAAACACTTACTTGTAACAATATTATCAAAAACACGAATTATCTCTATCACTTGTACTTACCTATTTTGTTTTCCCCATATAATTCGTAAAACAAGAGATAACACTATTCGACATTTGTGAAATTGGTTTTCGAATGATTAAATTCATGAATGTAGATGCGATAATTTTAAATTATTCTCAACGCTGTGACAACAAATGACGATTATTTTCGAACAACTGAACAATTCATAATCTATTGAACTTAGAAATTATAAACATCCACATACCTGCTATAAATTCTGCATGTTGAATTATTTATCCTCTGGTCACTTGCTCTTCTCCTTCTGTCCTCAAAAAGGTCTTTCACTGCCGTTACACCGAGCACGAATAAAACAGGAATCATTGCAATCTCTTTACCAAATGCATTGATTGCAGGGAACCAATTGAGTAAAACGATAAATATAAAATACAGATTAGCTACTCGATGAAACTGTTCCAAAAGATTTCTAGGTAAAAACGAGAGAAGAGTATATTTTGTAGTTCTTATTTTATTGTCCATGCGACGTCCATTAGGATGCTCCTTTCTAGGAGTCTTCGGAGGCACTATATGGTTAGGGACCACGATCCTTGAACGTTCTTCCACTTCATTCTTAGGCTGACGCCGAAGGAGTACACACAACAGTCGCTCCCATAAGGGTGGTGGAGCGGTTCTTCGGAGAGTGTAGATGGACTCTGTTCTAGAAGCCTGTCTCGAATGACCTTTGGCAGACGATCTTGATGCTGTTGCGGCTTCACTCTCTGCTTCCTTATGTCCCGGTGGTAATATGAAATCTGTCTTCGACCCAACTCTACTATGTGTAGGCTTTATAGCACCTGTATCTGTAATCTGTCCCTGAGAGAATGCCCTTTGATGACCCCTACCACCCTTGAGAGCAGACGGTCTGGCGCCTCCTCCAGTGATACCTGTGAGTGAGGTTGCTCCCCCATGGCTCACACTACGAAGATGACCTCTAGGCTCTGTTGGTTTTAAATCTGGAAAAGTGTATGTGGCACATTGTGCCCCCAATTGAGCTGAGGCACTTCCTGGTTGATCTGTAGTGGGATTTTCTGAGCTTACTGGGTTGGACATATTGAAACTCCTGAAAATAACAGGATTTGGTTGAACACAACAATATGATTTAATTAATGTAAATATAGAAGTTTTTGGAACCAAAAGTGCCCCAAGATAATAATTCTGCATATTACGCGCTTGTTCTGTTTAGTTTATTGTCTGATGAAACGTTACAGTTCTAATCGTTATAAGTTTGCATTATTCCGATATTGGTCATTAGGCAACATTCTTTTAAGAAAATCTTTTCAGCTTCCTTTTCGAACTTTATGAAAGAACTTTTGAGGTTGAACCTGCTATTATAATAATCGAGTCAAATAATGAGCGAGCTAGCTACAGAATTTCAGACGATCATTTCGGAGGGTCAATACGTGAATATGCGTGAAACATAAAAATAATTATGTTGATATGCACCACATATAACATATTTATGAATCAAGTATCGAAAAACGAATGAATCAAACCCATTTTTCCTTAATAAACAAATATGGATTTCAAATACATCAGTGTTTCATCGGTATTCTGAAAATCAATTTTCAATAGAAACGACCGTTCTTTAAAAGCTATACATATTTGCGAAAATAATATATACACATATCAAGATGAATTTTGATCAAAAGGGATGGTTGAATTATTATTTTCATGTATCGGTGTCAACTTGACGGCCACTATTAGCGGCCAGTTCTCCGATGATACCCGAACGTGGGCACTCAGCGGAGTACGCCCGGTAACATAAAAAGTCGCCTGTAGGGTTGTTATGACTTCGAATTCCTTCGAACTAGCCAAGAATTGTCTTCATTATTGTGTATCCATCTAAATTGAATATATTATCGAATATATTTGCAATTATTCACCCAGAAGGAAATGAGGATATCATTTCTGATTCCAAATATTGATTTCGTACATTAGCTGCCGTTCCTGAAAAAAATGAGGGAAAACGTTGCTGTTTCTTGTGCGTTATTGAGAAAAGATTCTTTTATGAAAAAAATGGGGTCTCATATTCTGTCCTCCTACAAGGAAACTTTTTATCGGCCGTTGAAAGTGGTAAATATATTGTTTAGACGTATAAGATATTGCTTTGGATTTTTGCTTTCATTTCTGAAAAAATTGTAGCAAGCGATTCTCCTATCAGTATGTTATGGCGGAAAGACTCTTCTACCAGAAAAATGAGGTATCATATTTTTTTCCCCCCAAGGAAAGTTTTTATCGTGGTTGAAAGTGGGGACATATAAATTTCGAACCGAGAATGTTCAATTCGTTACTTTGCTCTCATTTCTGAGAAAATTGGGAGAAGCGATTCATATTTCAGCATGTAATCAAGAAAGGACCCCTCTATCAGAAATCTATCTATCTATCTATCAGAATAGAGTCTCATATTTTGTCCCCCCACAACGAAATTTTCAATCGACCCGCGACCGTTTTAAATGGGTTTTCGAGCCAAAAATCTTGGCTTGGTTTATTTGCTCTCATTTCTGAAGAAACTGAAAGAAGCGATTTTTCTTTAGGTATGATATCGAGAAAAGTCCCTTTCATCAAAAAAATTGGGTTTCATATTTTGTCCCCCTACAAAGAAAGTTTTTATCGGACGTTGAAAATGCAACATATAGTGTTTGGATCGAAAATGTTGGTAAAGTTTATTTGCTCCAAACTTACTCTACAATTATCGAGCTACTGAGTAAATTCTTCCGGAAGTTATTTTGTTCACTGTCAGTGGTTAGGACGGCCGTAAAAACATTAACTCAAGGAAGAAGCGACATAGGGAATATATTTGCAGAGTAGGTTTTCAGTTTAATTAAGAAGGTCGAATGCTTAAATGGATTGGATTCGCCAAATATGCTTTGGATAGTTTTACCCATTCAAAATTTTGGATCGAATTGCAATCTGGTACTTGATCGAAAATTATAGCTTGAGATTCATGCAGATTTTCGTCAGGACCATATGAAAAAAATCTGCGTTAGGAATGGTCAATCCTTGTGTAAATGACCTCTTTGACAACGAAACAAGCGCGTAAGAGCTCCTGACCTCACGTCAGTGCTCCTCTAGGTTTTGAACTACAGCCTGGATGACACGACTTATAGCAAATATTGCATTTGTAACTATTTTTAACTACTGATTTTCTGCAGTATCCGCATTGAGGAGCGGTTTGTTGCAGAGAAACACCCGAATCGACCTCTTTACTCGACGACATATTCTCTCTTGCATAGCAGTACAGGCTGAGCCAAATTGGACACTTTTGAATGGGAAGTCCTATTTCTGTATTAGATAGACTAAAACTGATGTCGGTGCCTGAAGGCCAATTTTCATGAGAAACTCATTGGCGAAAAGCGCAACTCCATAGCTAGCACCGTTACATAGTTACCGGGTGTTTTTTGATAATCTTCATTTTAGAAATATTGCTGTATTTTTTATCCTGTTGAAAGATTTTCATTTTTGTAAAAACAATCTCCTAACAACTTCTTAGGTATAATTCAAGGACGTCAAATGAATTTTCTTCAAACTGATAATTCATGAGACTTCGCTATGAAAATATTTTTTTTCAACTGGAACCCCCAGTATATTCAAACATATTTCGATAGAGCTGGAAATTATCATTTCGAAAATATAGCCTACTCGATATATTTTTTGAGTCATGTTCGAGACATTGAATGTTCAAATTTTATCACTTGGATGTTATTGTAACCTCTGGACTGCGCGACAGTGAAAATAAAATATGCGAACATTGATCATTGATGGATTTATGCAAGAACCATTGACAAAACTCAGTACGACATTCGAAATCTCCAAGCATGAGGTAATTAACTCTGTTGGCTCCCTTAATGGGTTTTTTTCCTGAATTTGGGTGATTACTGCAGGTGCAAATTTGAACATAATTATTATGGGTTTGATTCATCATTTTCCCAAATTACCTTCAGGGGTTTGGGATTTGCCAGGCATGCACGAAGTGACAACAATGTTTAGTAGAATAGCTTTTTCTGCTATAGAATAATGAAATATGTATTCCTATTCTGTGGTACACACGTGTTCTTTGTCAATAAAACCAAACAATTTCCGTTTGCGATTTGTCAGCAATATGGCAGAATGACAGTCTTTGCTCTTCTTCTTCGTCCTTTTCTTTACGAGAAAGCTGAATTCGACGTTGCCATATCGTGCACTCAAGACAAATCCCTTTAAATGCAAATCCCCATTTTCATTTTTCAGGTTTAGGTGATCGAACATTTTTTAAAAATATAATATTGAAATTATATGTTTGAAATGTGATGGTCCAAGGGTTTTTCATGAAAATTACTGCATTTTGGTTTAAAGGAAAAACCCCCATTGATGAGTTCTCGGAATACTGTATTCTTCAGATACTTCTTTGGTCTTTTCATTTCAAATTGACCTTGATTTATTGAGTTGTGGCACAATCGTGCAATAATATAATCTGTAATGATTGTCGTCTTTCTGGATATTTTTCACGATACACAGACTGCCTTTGCATTTTATCCGTTTTGTATGAAACAGACGCACATATCTCTCATAATTTTCGTATTTCATTGCAGAAAGAGTAACAGAAGTTGCATACTGAATAGAACTATTATTGGTCTAACAAACGTTCGATAGCAAAGATTCCCATGGTTTCAAACACCATCGCATCCTCCAAAGCCAACTTATCCAAGAAAAAAAAGTTGAAAATTCAATATCTCGAATATTACTCCAGCAGAATATTAAGTACCTATGCTATATTTTTGAAATGACAATTTGAAGCTTTATCGAAATATGTGGAAATATATTTGGGATCCCATTTGTAAGAACTTTTCTCACAGCGATGTCTCATAAAATATCAGTTTGCAGAAAATGCAATTAACGTCATCATCACCGTTGCTTTTTTATGCTTTATTATTCAATAAAATATATCCTTTTCCTTCTATTTGCCGATGACTTAAAGTTATTTCGTATCATTTAAAACATCAAAGATTGTGAACTTCTGCGAAGAGATTTAAATGCTTGGACGAAATGGTGCCTTTTGAATGAGATTGAATTCAACGTCGAAAAATGTAAGATTATGAGATTTAATAGACTCAAAAATCCTATACTGTTCACATATCGAATTAATCGGGAAGTTCTAGGAAGCGCGCAGTTGTGAAGGATCTTGAAGTGCTCTCGAACCGAACATTCTCAACCGAACATTCGATTTCATCGAGAATGTTCAATCCATAGTTGGCAAGGCCCTGAGAATCTTAGGTTTTATAAAGATGAATATGTCTAACTTCAATGACATTCAAGAGATCAAAGTAGTATATATAACGCAAGTTAGATCTATATTAGAATATGCTAGTGTAGTTTGGTCACCAATGTAAGATACGCATATAAACAACTTAGAGTTAAAAAAAAATTCGTGAAGTGGACTGCTTCCAAGCTGAAAATTCCAAGCTTAGATATAGTTTATAAAAATCTGTATGATATGTTAGCAATACAGACAGGATAAAGAATTTTGTATCGATGTTTGCTTATAAAATCTTGAATAATTTCACAGAATGTTCATATATTCTTGATAGAATAGGCCTAAAGGCAATACAGTATCCCCAAGGAAAAGGAGACAATTCGTCATTAAGAGCAACCAATGCCACGTGGTGCTAAATTACGACTAGGCAAAAAAGCCACATTCACACATTCAAGTTTCATTAAACCTCGTGAATATTTCAAGGTCAAGCATCTGAATCGCGGTGTACATGTTTAAACGTTGCCAATTGCCGCGTGAAATCTTAGAATTCGGAGGAATTTCGACGTGTATAGGAGAAAACGGGGTGTCGTTCTACAGGCGTTAGGGAGTATTAAAAAAAAATTTTTTTTGTGATGTACTTAATTCTTTTGTGAGAATGCGCAATGTTAATTATTTTCCCATTCTCACTCCATTTCAGTTTTCATGTTCCCGAAAATTTTTCAATATAAATAAGTGGCAACATTGCGCATTCTCACAATTTTTTTCAACCATTTACACCAAAAAATTTTTTTAAAAAGGCGATCTACAGCCCCCAGAAGTCACCCCGTTATATTCGAGATATTGTTTGCTCTTAAATTTTGTCCAACTAATTATAGTTTCCACAATCCTACAAATAGGCTTTTGAGGGAAGCTAATAGCAGAGATATTAGACTTTCTATAGTTGACATGAAAAAATATTTCTCAAAATCCACATAATTTTTAAGTTCTATTCTTCATTTTTGTATTAAGATATATTTTTAGGTATATATCACTTATTTCAATGTAAAATGGCATGTACCATTTGAATAAATAAATAAACTATAGGTAAGAAGCTTCAACAGAAGAAAAGTTACAGCAATATTTCATATTTTTCGAAAAATGAGAGGGACTTTCGGAAAAATTCAAACAGCACAACTCAGTATATGTATAGCACAATCTATAACAGCAATCAAAATCCACTTTTTCGAAATGTGCTGGGCTGGCATTCTGTGCAATATCTGGAGAGCCGCACGGAATAAAAACAAAATTTCAACAGCACAACGCAGCACAAACCTAGCACAATTCAGGGCAAAAAAAAATTTCTCGAAAATCGAAAAGTGCTGGGTCAACTTCACACACATTATAGTTCTTTAAATTTAGTTGAGCTATTGACCATGCTGACAATTTCTGAAGGGTATGCTTCTGAATGAGTGTGAAAGATAATGAATACCTATTTGTTTAAATTCGAGTACATCATATCTTCAAGGATATCTCCATACTCTGATAGTGTGATGTTTGACTCCCAATTATAATGCATACATGCAGAAGCATTTCTTTCAAATTTGCAAATATAAGCATGCCTTTTTACGCGCATGTTCTGTGTTTCGTCCAAATGTCTGGGATTTTTCCCGAAAGTGGCCTTAAGCGACTTGGTGGGACTCACTGATCAGGAATCCAGTGTCAAAATCGATTTCGTCCGGCAGTCCATCCGAGGACACGAAAACAGTCGAACGCAGCAAGCTAGCAACTTGAAACTTCATATTTCAAAGCAGTGTACCAAATTTCAGTTTGACAAGATCATCGGGAATATTGTGGTTCTTTGCAGAATAATAAAAAAATACTGATTCAATCATGAAGAAACTTGGAAACAAGTTTGAAAATGCTGACGAACAGCTTTGTGTGTAATTACGTGATGATCGTGTGATTTGAAATATTTGAAACACAAATTTCAAATATCTTATATTCTGGATTCTTCTGACCATATTCTCCTGACGAAATTCTGTATGAACCTTCGAACTGTCATTTTTCAATCAAGAACTGGATTTCAATTAGATCTTATTTTCGAACGGTTATATCTAAGGAATTATTGGTTCGTAAACACAATAACTTCCGGAAGAAACTACTCAGAAACTCGATATTTATAGAGTAGGATTGGACCTCAATTACGAAGGCCAAGTTCGAGAATGGTCAAATCCGTCCAATGATCCTGTAGATATACCAATTCAAATTTTATTTTCCCAATATTTCTAAAAATACAGACAAGATGGAATTGAAATCCAGTAGGAAAGCACTGACGTAAAGTCAGCAGCGTTTGCGCGCATGTTCAAAAGATATCCCCAAAAGTGAACATGCGCGCAAAAGCTGCTGACTTCACGTCATTACTTTTCTAGGTTTTACAACATGTTTTTTATGCGTTCAATACAATCGACAAAGTTAACTCCATTCGCTCTCTGGCAGGATGGTCGGTCTGCAGTGAAAACATTTGTCCGAATGAGAAGATTTTAACAGTTAATATCTTCAGGGAGGTATGGTCTCGGGTATGGTCAAAATTTAATTTTCCCAATATTTCCAAAAATACAGATGGGGCCGAATTGAAATCCCGCGATTGATTGAGTAATGGCACATCGATGGTTCATTTAGCATTGAGAGTGGTTAACGTGATTAGAAAACTTTCCATCAGGTAGTAAACGGGGCTCATACATAAAAAGATGGACGCTTTGGCAACAAATTTGAACATGCGCTCGAAAGCTGCTGACCTCAGTGGTTTTTTAGGTTTTTTTATGAATTCAACCCGTAGTGTTTCGATTGCAAGATAGCTGAGTAAGTTGTCCATTGAGTTCTCTAGGTGAAGGGTTTTCCAATTGAAAGTTTCACTTCTATCTGCAGGAAATCATGATTGTTGTGAATACCAATTTCATTTTCGCTTTATTCCATAAGAATAGGTTTGAAATTGATAATGAAAAACAATCAGCCAAACGATTCCCAAGTCTACGTTGTCAAGGCTATATTCATCAGATGATACTTTTCTTCGAATTTTCAACATTTGAAATTTTATATCGTCGATCACGGCATAGATCTTCGATTTGAGTTCATTTTCATTCATCCCCTTTGCCAAATCGGTAGAAACTAAGTTGTCGCTGATCGATATGTTTCAATTGAGTATTGTGTAAATTGAACTCGACGAGCCTTAAAACTCAACTAGTCTTTGCAAAATCCAGAGAAGAGTTTGCGAAAAACCAAATTCCAAAGAAAGGGGTGAAATGGATAAACTGGGCAGCATTAAGTACAGAAGGAATATTCGCAAGTGTTATTGCACTACAGGAACGAATTCGATTCCTTGTTTCATTAATAGTTCAAATGTTCGCACCAACTCCACAGTTGCTAGATAAAAAGGTGCTCTACGATGTTCGAACAATCTTCGAACTTCACTTGCTCCATCTAAAAGATTTAAATTCACTGCAAAATTTTGTGTAAACAATTCTTGAAGTTTCTTCGAACACAGTGGAGCACCTTTTTAGCCAGCTACTGTGAGGAAAATTCGAGCTGTCGGGACGAGTAGGTAATGTGAGGAAGTTGTTGAAGCATATACCGTTTTTGGTTGTCATCTTTCAAAGAATCATGGTTTTTCATAAAACAAACAGCCAAAATATCGGGCTAGCCAAAATGAATTACTAATTGGAAAACCCATTGTTATAGGAAAAAGTGAAACATGCAAGTACCTCAGCAGAGGGAGGATTATCACAAAGATTTGGATTGGTGAACTTAAAAAATACTTTTTTCCTACACAATGTGTTCTGAGATATGAGCCTGTATCGGTATGGGTCAATATTATTTTTGAATATTTGAATCGTACTGATTATTCTTTGTTCGACCTCGATTACTGCAGATTTCAATAAAATCATTCCAGAAACAAGCAGGCCGCAATTTATGCTTCTACGGGTTATAGCAAAAAAATACTATAAACTTCTCATAAATATTACTTAGGTATTGGAAAATATTGCTCTCATATTGAATTTTAATTTATGTGGATTATTTCAGAACGAAGATAATTTACCATATATCTAAATATATAATGAAATGGTTTTTCGCAATCTATATTCATTGTAAGAATCGAACAGAACTTTGAATGATCTATTTGTTTAATATCCATTTCGGTTATCAAAAATTTTACTGAAGACGAAATTATTCAAATATAGTTCGACACATTGCAGATATAATTCTGTGCAAGTAAAACTAATTACTTATGAGCATCAGGTATTTCAATTCAATTGTATAAATAAGGTTCAACAATGGCAAAGCAATAAAAAACAATGGTCGCTGAATGAATTATTTCAGGATCATAACAGAACATGGTAGTTTTTGATCAAATATGTCAAGAGAAAGAATTCACGCACTATGTATTCTGTTTTTTTTTCAAGATGTCTAATTTGCTGACTATTAAATAAAATAATGAAGAAACTTTTATTAACCAGTAGTAATTAAAATATCAATAAAAATTCCTTTAAATGAGGTCAGACTTCAATCAAAACGTGAACTTTATAGGTAGGTACTCTCTGCAGAATCTACATCTAATCCTTTAATAGAAATAACAATGTTTCGAAGCCTAATGCTTCCATGAGTTCTCTTCAGAGTTGGTAATCAATGTAATCATAATAGCTGAACACAATATTATGAAATTCATATTTATGTTATTTTGAGCCAATCAGAATGTGGTCCACTTGAAGGGTTCAACAAACTACTACCAATTAACTATCTCAATTGCCCGTTTGCTATTCTTGAAGTCGGGCGAATTAACTTCCCGTTAAGGGTATATAACTGCACAACATATAGAAAAAGTAAGTAATCCGTTATAACCATCTCCGACTCACCTTATTTCTCATAATCCTCAATATTATTTAGGCACAATTGTCTTTGTAGTTTGTATTGAAAAATTCCCACCAGTTGATACTTTTTAAAAAACCATTATTCGAATAAGGATCTTCACGCCACTGCGATCTGTTCATCGAGATAAAAATGTTACCTCGCTATCATAACATAACAATCATGAAAAGTGCTGCTTCTCTTGCACGATACTATCACCAACAATAAGCGAATGTGGAACTGTCAATGTGTCAATAACAGATGCTCGGCTCAAACCTCGAACGCTACACGCGTATAACTTTTCTGTGACTAAGCTACGCGTCAACTGAATCTATTTCTAACGTCAAACCGGCATTAGTTCAGAAGAATCAAAGAGTCTTCAGTCTTGAAACACTCTAACTCTCTTTCTCTATGACTTCTAACTTCAAAAAGGAATCGCTCAAAAATAATAGCTTTCACATATCACATTAGGATTTTTGAAAGTATTTCAGTTGTGAATTGTAACTTATTTTAGTTCAATCTCAATAATAGAGCAAGATTTCGGAAAAAATATATCTCATATCAACTGGTCTGGTTAGGACGGTTGGCAACACTCGTCTACCCACCCTTCCGTCATTTACCGCCTTCACCGGTGTGAAGTTGGCTCGCAAAGTTCCAAAAATAGCTGACAGGATTCCCGAAGATTACCGAACGGGTTGAGAGGATCAGTGGCGTGCATTTATTCGGTAGCGCAGCAAAAGATGTGTTCTGAACTAAATTTTCGATTCATGAATCCGAATAAAGTTTGAAAGGGCATTTCTGTTACTGACTGTATTGATATAAAATTTGTTGAGTAATATTTCCATGTAATAATAAATAATGTAAATACCTGGGGGGTCAAGAATTAAAGAATATGACAATTGCCCTATGTCTGCGCCGATTTTCTAAGTTAAATATGACATAACCTGCGCATGGAACCGAATGTCACTCGACAATGGAATGCTACATCATCTATACTATACACTCCGTACCACTCGTTGCTAAGTCGAAGGAAACGGTGATAAGGTTATGTTTATATTCCGATTCGAACTTTCTCGATATCTTGCATTCAGTTTATTTCTTGAATATTTGCTTGAAAACATAGTACGTCGAAATGGCGAATATAACTCTCACAAATTTTGCAGATACTCGAGAAAACTTAGAAAAACGACATAAACATATGACAATTGTCATACTCTTCAATTCTTGATCTAGATTCAAGAATCGGCTCTCTGAGCATTAATAATATTACAGGAATGCGGGAAATATCAAAATGACTTATGGGTCATTTTCAAGATTGACAAATGGTCTCGATTCACAACCTCGAACGAAATATTCATTGGTATTGCAAAATATAAGATGTTCTAGGGGAAATTTCATATGATCAGCGCAGGAAAATATCTTCAAATTCTAATGTAACTGTATTATCCATCTGGGAAGATTATCGTCCATGTCGCATCAATTCAATTCTTTCTAACTTTTTTATTTTTTAAGTCTGCATTGATGAGGCCTATTGTGGTAATTTGTAGTATTTATCTATTTATGGAGAGATACGGACTTTTGACAACTATATTTTATATATCTCATATCAAGTTCATCTACATAACATAACAAAATACATATAATTAATTCAACAACCTCTCCCATTTGGTTGTTCCTTGTAACCGGAATTTGACAGGAGTCAACGGTTTCGTAATAGAGTCAGCTATCATGTCATTTGTTGATATATATGATGGCTTGATGAGCTTTTCGACTATCTTCTCACGCAGAAAATGGTGACGCACATCAATGTGTTTAGTTCTTGACTGGTAGGATCCATTTTGAGCTTGATTTAGTGCGCCTTGATTGTCCACAAATATTCTCAGTGGAGCTTTCTCTTGCTCGGAGCATGGAACTATCTCCTCTGACAAACCATTCAGCCAGAGAGCTTCCTGAGTAGCAGCAGACTATGACATATATTCTGCTTCAGTGGTTGATAATGCTATTGTCGGTTGCTTCTTTGTTCTCCAAGACAACACATCACACATATCCGGTGATAGATTTTCACTCATCAATGTCACTGGTAAAATCAGAATCACAATACCCAGTGATCTCACAATATTTGTTTCCGTCATACTCCAGCTTCCAGTCTACTGTACCTTTTATATAGCGAAGGGTCCACTTCACTGCAGACCAATGTGCAGCTCCTCCACATTGGAATCAAGGGGAGTTGATGCAGGGTTGCAGTTTTCCATATGAAATCGAGTCAAAACGTTCTCAATTAAAGTTTTCTGATCAATCCATATCTTTTTTCTCTTCCTATCCCCTGAAATCCAAACACAAACTTGACTTCACCAATGTCAGTCATCTTGAAGTTTTTTATCAGTAGAGATTTGATATCTTGTTTCAGTTTCTTGTCGTCAGAAAAAATTAGCAGATCATCAACCCAAACTGCTATAATACACATCTTTTTCTGATGGGACTTGAAATGAACGCAGGGATCGAATTTTGACTGTCTCAAATCAATACTTTTCAGACATACGTCTAATTTGATGTTCCATACTCTACTTGCTTGTTTAAGTCCATATAAACTTGTTTTGAGACGACAGACTTGGTTTGAATGGTGATAGCCTTCAGGCTGACGCATATAGATCTCCTCAGTGAGATCTTGAAGAAAAGCTGAGACTGCGTCCATCTAATCAATATACATATAGGGCGGTAGCTCAGTGGTTAGAGCGCAAGCCCAATGATCGTAAGGTCTGGGGTTCAAGCCCTTGGCCGGGAAATAACTTTTCCGGTTTTTAGGGGACCGTCCAACCATTCGCTGTTGGGTAAACAATTAACAGTGCTGTTCCTGACGTGGCGCAAGGAACACAGAACACACCCGGTATCCTAACTCGCACAAGCTTTAAGCTTCTGAGGGGTTTCGTTGAAGCCTAGGATATTCGGAAAAAATACAAAATACAAAAAATATCTCGTTTAGCTGCCAGAGCCAGAAGGTATCGGATCGAGCTGTACCTCACCACCGGAGAAAAGGTTTCCTCTAAATCTAGCCCCTTGCATTTGGCACAGCCTTTGACAACGAGACGGGCTTTATGTTTCACTATTTCACCAGTGACATCTCGTTTTGTCCTGAAGACCCATTTGTTTTTGAGATGTACCTTTCCTGGGGGGTAGATCCACAAGCTCCCATGTTCTTTTTTATAACTGGGATTTGTACTCATTGTCCATAGCTTGTTTCCAAATATTACGGTCAGGACGATTTTCAATTTCTTCGACCGTCGTTGGATCATCGGGTTCACCTAGGATCATTGCATAAGAAACATAATCTTTGAATTTGGTTGGTGGACATCTAGCACGTTCTCCTTTTCGTTGCTGATCGATAGGGTCAATTCGTCCATCATCTACTTGATCATCTGCTGAACTTTCATCATTTCCTGGTTCATCGCCTGTTTCAGCTAGAAAATCACCAGGTACATTGCCTTCACTTGATAAACCAGTGGCGGCCTCTGAAATTGCTGGAATAGGTTCAGCTTCTCGTTGATCACTGATTCAATCGTCCATGTCGTCATAAGGCCGAGGAAAATTGACAAAATCTCTTTCAAATTTCCTCAAAAGCTTTGATCCTTTCTCATGTTCCGAAAAAATAACATCACGAGACACAAATACTTCCGATTCTTTTGGATTATAAAGTCTGTACGCCTTACAGTTAACACTGTAGCCAATGAGTATGGCCAAACGTGATTTCAGGTCCAATTTTTTGCGGTTGGCAGCTGGAATATGAGCGTATGCTTTACAACCAAATTGACGAATATGCTTCAGGGTCGGCTTTCTACCTGTGCGAATTTCCAGTGGTGTGGCTTCTGTGCATCTCGTAGGAGATCTGTTTAGAAAGTAGTATGCCGTGTTTGCTGTCTCTGCCCATAATTTGTGAGGAAGTTCCGGGTCAGCAAGTAAACATCTGACCTTCTCTACGATCGTACGATTCAAACGCTCCGCTTTCCCATTTTGTTGGGGCGTATGAGGAGCGGAGGTCTGGTGTTCGATACCTTGAGCACAAACAAAATCTCTCATTTGATGCGAACAAAATTATCCTCCATTATCTGTTCTTAGCGGTTTTATTGTCATATTGGTTTGATTTTCCACAAACTTCTTAAATTTGATAAATTTGTCGAAAACGTGGCTCTTTTTCGCCAAAAAAATAGCAAAATGACATGTGAATGTAGTCATTTAAGAAGGTTAGCATATACTGGGACCCTGCTAATGGTTTTTCTAGAGGTCCAACTAAATCTGAATGGACTATCTCCAAAAGTCCAGTAGATTTAGTTTCACTCAAAGGAAATGGCAATCGATGACTTTTACTGACAGCACAAATTTCACAAACAAATTCTTTTGGAATTTCACCAGAAGAATTTACTCCGTGTACTAATCCATTTTTCAACTTCATTAAATTGGATAAATTAATATGCCCCATGCGCCTGTGCCACAAAAGTTCTTATTTGACAGAATCTGACTGAGCCATTAACACTGATTGAGAAGAAAGGTCCAATCTGAACAAATTGTTTTCTAATGTAGCGGTTGCCAAAATGCTGTCATTTGCATCATATACTCGGGCATCATCAGAATCAAAGACAACTGTATTTCCTCTCTTCTCAATCTGACCAACTGAAAGAAGATTCACACGTAAATCAGGCACATGATAAACGTTTCGAACGGTAACATCTGGAGTATTGCCATTGACTATAACAGGCAACTTTATATCACTAATGCTGCATGTTTGCATGATGTTCCCACTATTCGAGGTGCTTACATTAATTTTCGTCGGGGTAGTTCCATCCACAAAAACGTCTTCGTCCTTTGTCCAATGCGCAGAACAACCCGAGTCGAAAAGCCAATCCGATTCACTAACAGAAATTTTCGTGGAAAGTGCGGTAAACATGTCTTGCTCCTTTGGCATTACCGGAAAATTGTTTACATTTACCACGATTGGAACAGTTTTTTGTAAAATGTCAGTATCTATTACATTCGTTGCAACGAATTTTTAAATTTAAAACTGGTGCAGTCTTTATCAGAATCGGCACTATTCCAGTGGTACCGTCTCTTCAAACCGCTTGGGCCGGAACTGGGTTTAGAAATGAAATTTTTCCATTGTTGAAAACTATACATTGCCTCAACTTTCTGACTATCCACACTTTCAGTTGTAGAAACATCTTGAAGGAGTTTAGTTTTTATTGCATCGGCAGTAATTTCAATACCAGAGGACTCTATCGCCATGATCATAGGCTAAAAATTATCGGGAAGACCGGCTAATAAAATAGTGCCAACCAACTCGTCAGAAACTCTCAAACCAATATTTGTGAGTTTATAGGCAGTCGTGATAATCCTATTCACGAAATCTTCAACAGAGTCACAGTTTTCAAGCCTAGTTATAATCAGAGTTTTCAATAAACCAACCCTTCTAATAAGTCCTAAATCATGGAAAGCAGATTCTAAAGTGTCCCATGCTTCTTGGGCTGTCTTTGTCGATTGTAAATGTACGTAATTTACCGGATCAACAAGAAGAATAATTTTTGGCACTTGCCTTGACGTCGTTTTTGCAGGGATCGGACTTACAGTCACCTGAAATGCAGTCCCAAAGTCCTTGGTCCAGAAGGTTAGCCTGTACTACGAATTTCCATGCATCGTAGTTATCGCGATCCTTCAATTTTTCGATTGGTGGGATCTGACTCAACATTTTTGCACACTGATACAGAAAAACACTCAATCGGCTTCTGCAGAACATCCTGGGCCCATAACCGGTGGTAATTTGTAGTATTTATCTATTTATGGATGAGATTGAATAATAATGACTTACTCTGACAAGGGCTTTTGACAACTATATTTGAAAATCACCCATAAGTCATTTTGATATATCCCGCATTCCCGTACTATTAATGCTCAGGTATTAACATTATTTATTATTACATGAAAAAATTACTCAACAACTTATATCCATACAGTCAGTAACACAAATGCCCTTTTCACACATTATTCAGATTCATGAGTCGAAAATTTAGTTCGTAACCCATATCGCTATAACGCTATCGAATAAATGCACGCCACTGATCCTCTCAACCGGTTCGGGTATCTTCGGTAATTCTGTCAGCTATAATTTATCTTTAATATATATATATATATATATATCTTTTGGAAGCTAACTTCACACCGGTCCGTCATTTTCGTCGCTTGTCAATGTCAGTTATCTTCTTAAAATTAGAAATCAGAAATCTGAATTAGCTGTCAGGAAGTGAACCACGTAGAGTTCGTGATTGCTAATTTTTGGCATTGTTAACCCGTTAGATCAGAAAAATGGATGAAGAATATGATGCCATTGTTCTCGGTACCGGTTTGAAAGAATGCATTATCAGTGGAATGCTCTCAGTGTCTGGGAAAAAAGTATTACATGTCGATCGAAACAAATACTACGGTGGCGAATCCGCCTCCATTTGCCCTCTTGAAGAATTATTTTCCAAATTTGGGGCGCCAGCTCCAGATGAGTCTTACGGACGTGGCCGAGATTGGAACGTCGACCTTATTCCTAAATTCTTAATGGCAAATGGGTCATTGGTAAAACTTTTAATCCATACGGGAGTTACAAGGTATTTGGAATTCAAATCAGTTGAAGGTAGCTATGTCTATAAAGGAGGCAAAATTGCGAAGGTAAGGAAAAATCTTTCCATTGATTTTCACCCAAATTCGTTATAAAAAACCAAAACAAGCATTGTGACAAACTAATGTATTTTTCTTACAAGTATCAAACTTCCTGTACTCCTTCATGAAATCGATGAATTTTGTTCATATCTAAAGAATAATTGAAATTTTGTTGTTGAAAATTTGCTTTCACAATTATATAATTAGTCTTATTCTCCGATACTACCAGTGGGTTCAGTAATAAATGTCTCATCGCTTGGATGTATCTTCTCAAAATATATTTTTTTTAATTTTCATTTTCCTCTGAAGGTCCCTGTCGATCAAAAAGAAGCTCTTGCTTCAGACCTTATGGGAATGTTTGAAAAAAGGCGTTTCCGAAACTTCCTGATATATGTGCAGGATTTCCAAAATGAAGACCCCAAAACTTGGAAAGATTTTGATCCCAATACTCAAAATATGCTTGCACTTTATGATAAGTTTGGCTTGGACAAAAACACCCAAGATTTCACTGGTCATGCTCTAGCTTTATATAGGAATGATGACTATCTCAACAAACCAGCTTTAGAAACCATCAACCGTATCAAGCTTTATTCTGATTCACTGGCTAGGTATGGAAAATCACCATATTTGTATCCCATGTATGGCTTAGGTGAATTGCCACAGGGTAAGTTTCTCTTTCACATTAATTCTTATTTAAATATAAATATCACCTTAGCTCCTATTGGGAAAACTCTTCCATAAACACTCTTTATTTTGGTTATCTATATAGGATTTTGAATTTGTTTGTGTGATAAAAGTTTTTTTCTACCTGTTAGGGTTTGCCAGATTATCTGCAATTTATGGAGGCACCTATATGCTGGATAAAGCTATAGATGAAATAGTTTTTGGCGAAGGGGGTAAAGTTGTCGGTGTGAAGTCTGGAAACGAAATAGCAAAATGCAAGCAAGTTTATTGTGATCCCACCTATGTACCAGACAGGGTCAGGAAGAAGGGACAAGTTGTGAGGTGCATTTGCCTTTTGGATCATCCCATACCAAACACAAAAGATGCACTATCAACTCAAATCATAATTCCCCAAAAACAGGTGAATATTTTTTTTTACTAAGGTTATCTCAACTTATAAAAGCTTTAATATCAAGAATGATTTTGTGTCCTTTCAACAATTATTCTGATGAGACTATCCTGAATTTTTACATTTTGAAGGTAAGGTGCTCCATAGATTCATGGATCTTTTCCCATATTTTCCAAAAGTGTAAACTTATATGAACGCCAAAAAATCATCATATAGAGACTCAAAATCTGTTGAAGAAAGTCCAAAATATAAAAAACCATAAAACAAAATAAATAAATTCATACTACATATAAAGGGTGGTCCAATTAGTGACTTCAAATTTTTGTTTAGATTCCTCACACCTGGGGGCATCCAAAAATACCCCATGTATGTTACACGATTTTTTTCAGTTTTAGAGTTATGATGATTTTTTTGTGTTTTTCAGTTTATTATTATTGAAAAAACGAATCTAGATTTATACTGTTTAATAATAATGAGAGATCAGAATGTACACTACATCTCACAAGAAGTGTGTTTCTTTATTGAAATTATTATCGATCCTTATTTTGACTAGCAACTTCCTATTTTATTAGTTCTTGACTTGACCAGTGACAGACATCCAATAGACGACTTCGGCCCAAGTTGCCAACCCACAATTTACTTAGCAAGTTTACTTTCACTGGAGAACGGAAATTTCAGGACAAATTCGACATGATAAGGTTCGCGTTATTTATAAATACCCGTAAAACATGCCTCGGCTCTTCAAACCAGATAATTCCTTCCAAATATAGGTTTTTGTTAAGATCGTCCCCGATTGGCTGAAATTTAAGTTGGGATTCCTGATTTCATGCAAACAGTGTCAATTTTCATAGGATACGTTCCGAAAATCAACTCTGTTGTTTCGGTTGCCGATTTTCTGCTCCGTAAATATGAAATATTCAGATGGTTCCTGAAAGAAACGCGTGAAAAATGTTATTTACGGAATCTGGTTGATGACAATGCGGTCGATTTACTGTCACCAGAACGATTTTCTATGGTAAATATCCATAGCATAGAACAATCATGTTTACTTCAGGTTTGTTTTGGTTCCGAGTTCAGAACCACAGACTATTGGTCTATGCTAGAACCGTCCAGAACAGATCTGAACTCGGAACCAAAACAAACCTAAAGTAAACATAGATTGTTCTATGCTATGGATATTTACCATAGAAAATCGTTCTGGTGACAGTAAATCGACCGCATTTTCATCAACCAGATTCTGTAAATAACCTTTTTCACGCACTTGTTCCAGGAACCATCCGAATATTTCATATTTATGGAGCGGAAAATCGGCAACCGAAACAACAGAGTTGATTTTCGGAACGTATCCTATGAAAATTGACACTGTTTGCATGAAATCAGGAATCCCAACTTAAATTTCAGCCAATCGGGGACGATCTTAACAAAAACCAATATTTGGAAGGAGATATCTGGTTTGAAGAGCCGAGGCATGTTTTACGGTTATTTATAAATAATGCGAACCTTATCATGTCGAATTTGTCCTGAAATTCCCGTTCCCCAGTAAAAAGTAAACTTGCTAAGTAAATTGTGGGTTGGCAACTTGGGCCGAAGTCGTCTATTGAACTTGATTTGACTAATGCAGTTATTTCAGATAGCAAAGGATGGCGGCATATTTCTAACTAACTTCAACACTCCTACTAAATTAGAGCCTTCCTATCAGAATTCAACTTGAAAATTATAACAACATTTTCTTCAAAAATAAATCAATATTTATTTGGATATAATACCTAATTTATCCCTAATATATTGAAACCTGACTCTAGGGAGGGACTTCATAAATATATCAGCACATTGTGCATTCGTACATAAATATTTCAAATCTATTTCCTTTCCCTGATATTTTTCTTTAAAAAATTTATATTTAATGTCTATATGTTTTCAGTGTTTGTGAAAGTACTTGTTTTTTATCACAGAAATGGCACTTTGATTATCAATATTCATACAAATTCTATCTTGATTAAATGAATCTATATCAAGAACCTTTTGATCTGTTAGGCTTCTTTTGTAGCTGAACATGCAGCTATAAATTCTGCTTCTGAAGTAGAAAGTGCTATAATTTGCTGTCGTTGACTCGACCAAGTAACGGCAGTACAGTTTTCTAAGAAGACATCCAGATGTTGATCTACTTGTATCAGTAGCATAATCAGAATCACTAAATCCTTCTACTTGATTATTTTCCATTTTAACATAATATAGACGCATTTCCTTTGTTTCTTTCAAATATTTCAATATTTTCTTCACAATATTCCAATGATTTTCATTACAGGAGTCGAGGTATCGACTAAATCTTTCAATATATTTCTGTGGATGAATAAAAATCATTAACATCAATATTTTCTGTTAAATTATTGATAATTTTATTGAAGACAGATTTATCCTGTGATAGCACTAACATACAAGAAAAGATATACTTTTATTCCATTTATGTATTCTGCATAGACACATTGATCAGAGTGACTATTTTTGAACCAAATTTATTTCATACACTATTGAATTTCTCATTCCAACAGCGTGGGGCTTGTTTCAAGTATAATGACCTTTTAAGTTTACAAAGTCTGAAGGTACATCTATTCCTTCAGGTGGGGTCATGTAGATGTCCCCCTTCATGTCACCATAAAGAAATGCTGTCTATATCAAATTGTACAATTTCGAGACTATATTGACATGCTTTAGACAGTAGAATTCTTATGGAATCATATCTTATTGTAGGAGAAAATGTTCCAGAATAATCAATTTAATAACTTTGGAAACAACCCTTCGCACAAAGTCTGGATTTGTAAATCATACCTGATGAAGTTCCTTCAGAGAAAAAACCCACTTACAGCCAATATTTTTCACTCCGGGTGGTTTCTTCTGCAACATCCATGTTTCCTTGTGTTCATGTGCCTGCAACTCTTCTTGAATAGATATTTTCCATTTTTCACCTTCTATCGATGAAATGGCTTCTCTGAATGTCTGAGGTAGATCTTTATAAGTATCGATTGAAGCTAATTTGGGAGGATTTTGCATTATTTTTTAGGTTTTTATGGGGTTTCACTCCCAGTATCTGAAACAGAACTATTAAAAATTAAATAAAAATTTTTTTTTTTTTCATAAAAAACGCCCTTGCGGATTGCAGTCTCAACTATTCGTCAAGGGCAGTTTCTTGCAGAAAAGATTGGCTAATGAACAACACAGGAACAATACAAATGATAAAGAAAACGAACTGTGACATTTCAGAGTAAAAATCTGACTCTTTCATCATAAAAAATAAGAAATTTCAAGAATTATTTTCTTTCGATTTGAGACTTTTGACACATTTGAATGTGTGTTTTTGCCTGATGAAAGAGTCAGATTTGTACTCTGAAAAGTCACAGTTCGTTTTCTTTATCGTTTGTATTGTTCCTGTGTTGTTCATTAGGCAATCTGTTCTGCAAGAAACTGCCCTTGACAAATAGTTGATACTGCAATCCGCAATGGCGTTTTTCATGAAAAAAATAATTTTATTTAATTTTTAATAGTTCTGTTTCAAATATTGGGAGTGAAAACCCATAAAAACCTAAAAAATAAGTAGATCTTTATGTTCTGGAACTTCAGTCTGACAGAAGAAAATATTATTTTCTTGTTCTAATTTCTTAGATTTTGTCATAATAGTGCTTGGTTGAACTGAACCAATTGTTTTATCAGGAGCATAAAGAGAGTTAATCAGAATTTACAGAATCATTACTTATATCCAGTGAACTGTTTGGTGATTCAGCAATGGATGATTTCATCTGAATATCAATACTTTCAGAAGTGGTCAGAGGTACTTCTGCAGAATTTCTTGAAATCATTTTCTCCATGAATACTAGATCTCTACTGATGATTATTTTCTTTGTTTTTGGATCAATGAACTTATATCCTTTCGTAGTACCACAAAGCCAATAAATTTCATTTTACTTGCCTTTGAATCCTGCTTATGTAATTTTTCTGTTGGAATTTTAACCATGGTTTCACAGCCGAATACCTTTAAATCTCCCACATCTGGCTTCTTCCCTGACTAATACTCCTCGGGAGTTGCATATGATAGTACTCGTGTTGGACATCAGTTTGGGATATAAGCTGCTGTTGCCACAATAACTATTTGAGTTCACTGTGGATAGAATACTGATAACAATACAGTGTGTAACTACTCTCTAATCTTCTTACACTTTCTGCGTCTAACGCACATTTCGAAAACCAAGTTTCCTTTGTCAAAGACATATCGTTACTAACTACAGTTACAAGTGTACATGTTGAACAAGTGAGAGGGTGGTATACAGGACCAATGGGAAAGGGTTGTTAAAAAGGCCATTAGGGTAGTACTGGGCTATTAAGGGTGAGTCAGGTGAATATTTGGAATAATGGGTAACTAATGGGGGTGATATACCAGATAAACCACTCGCGTCATTTACTTAGGAAATCTGTGTCAACGCAGATATGACCCTGAATCGAGCTAATCAGAATTTTAGCAGGCGTTTGGGGTGCTTTGGGGTGCCAATCAGATGGCAGGAATAGGATTACGTCAGTCTTGCCGCTTTCGGACTCGCTTGAAGAGGTTATAAACATGTAAACAAGCTGAAATGAATTTTTCATCCATTTATTGATGAATAATTTCGTATCTGTTCCATTTTAGAATATAATCCAAACAGTTTTTTACAACCAAATGAATTGTTTAGTCATCTTTGAGGTTCTATTTTATGATGACAGTCCTCATTATATGTTTTAATTATACAACAAGAATTGGAATCGAACTTAGGTGGACTCATTCATAATCTTCATTTTATATAATATAAAGGAATCGCAACTGAAGTAAAAGCATTACAACCTCCATTATTCAATTAAAACGATGGGATGTCTAATAAAATTGTATATGATTGCACACTAGGATTGGAATCGAACAAAGTTGGTCTATTCATAGTTTGATTTTATATTGAAATGAATCCCATTTGATGTGAAACTACAAATTTTCTCTGATTAAGGTTAACGGGTTTTCCATAACATTTTTCCAAAATTTTCATTTACTCCAACCGAGTTCTTCTACAGGAGTTTAAGATGTGACAAAACACTCGCTTTGGTATTGGAAATTTGCTTTTCAAATGTTTTCATCGAAAAATCTTAGTCTGATTTTGATTTTTTGATTCCTGAATCCCGACAAATCCGTTTTTACATTTCGATTTTAGATATTCCAAAATCAAGTATTCAATTTGACAGCTGTTTCGAGAAAGGAGAAAGTGTGGTTATGTCTGTTATCTCAAGGTCGAAGAGACGCGATTCCCGCAAACGACGAAGTGATATGTCTTGTTGGTCTGTGGTGATATCATTGTGAAGCAATCTGTCTTCTCTTGAACATATGTATACTTTCAGGAGTATTTAAGTAAATTTTGCCCGAGCTTTTTAGTAGCTTTACGGATTTTTCTGAAATTAAATGACCGGTTGTTAAAACGTGATCAGTGAACGCCAATTTGTCAGGATGGTTGTTACGGATAAGGCTCATGTGTTCCTTCAATTTCGTGTTGATGTTCCTCGCTGTTTGTCCGATGTGAGATTTATCGCAGTCTGGACATTTTATTTCATATATGCCCGATTCAAATTCATCCGGAATTTTATCAAACGTATTTCCCAAAAGTTTTCGTGGCGGTTGTGAAAGCTTACTCAATATTTACTTTTTTGAAAATGCTCAGCAGTTTCTTGTAGGTTTCAGGGTGATAGGTAATTGCGCTGAAACCGTTATCTTTTCCCGTTTCTTTCATTAAAGCTATGTCTTTGAAAAATTGTTTATCTTTATGTTTGGTAATCAATTTTCGTACTAAGTGTTTATTGTAATCGTTGTGTTCAGCAATTTAGAAAATTTCGTTATTGTTTTGTTTTGTTTATTGAAATTAACTTCATTGAGCGGTATCCTGGATAAACGATCAATCAAAAAGTGAAGGCTGGCTGTTTTATCTGACCAGGGTGTCACTGAGTCGGTCGGAATATAACAGTTGAGTTTGTGGATTTTCTATGAATGTCGAAACTGTTGCCACTGCTTCGGCTCAATACTGGTTCTGTAAATTGGAATTCATTAACATGCATCAAGCTTTTTCCATTAATGTTTGATTCATATGCTCGGCCATCCCATTCTGTTGTGGAGTTTATGGGTTAGAAGTTTGATGAATGATTCCTGATTTCTTTAAATAATTTGAAAATTCAGTATTCAAATATTCTCTGCCATTGTCAATACGTAGACATTTAACTCTCATATTAAGCTGATTCTCTACTAATGCTTTGTATTCTTTAAATTTAGCAAAGGCATCTGACTTATTATGTAAGAAATAAACTAATACTTTCCGGGTATAATCATCTGTGAATGTGAGAAAATATTTGGCACCTCCAAGAGACTTGACCTCCATCGGACCACAGATGTCAGAATGTATGATCTCTTATGGTTTCTTCACTCTCGAACCTTCCTTCGGAAATGGTAGTCTCACTACTTTCCTTTTTGACCTATCTCACATATCATTCTATTTCTATTCTTAGCGAGTTACACTTCATCAGTACATTCTGCTATTTTGTTCAGATCATTGAAATTTAAATTAGCCATCCTCTGATGCCATAACAAAAAATCTGTCTCATTGTCCTTATACAGTGCGCGTCACAATTATGGAACAAATTCATTTTCCCAGAAGAAAAATATTCGGCAACAAAATCCTGAAACAGGTCAATTTTTGTTTCACTTTTATCAAATTTATATGCATTTTTAAAGGATTTTTGTTGCACCCTGTGCCATCCCCATCAACCCTCTAAATTTTTTGAATAGGGAAAGTAGGTCATGTGGTACTTTTTTGGCAAGGTTTTTGTATCCTTCAAAAATGCATAAAAATTTGGTAAAAGTGAAATAAAAATTGACCTGTTTCAGGATTTTCTTGTCCAATAATATCCATAATTTTGACGCGCACTCTATACATATAAAGGCTGGAAAACTGTCAGTATTCAGTCGGTATATATTTCCAATGAGATTTGCTGAGCAACTTCATTACTGTTACCATTAAATATTTCACATCTACATTTATTAAACTGTACTGAATGTATCTTCCTTGGTTGCTGGTTCTGGTACATAGAGAACATTTCTAAGTTGAATAGTTTGTACTTTACCATGCTTTCGGATAACGTTCAAGTTTATCTTTCCACAACTTTCTACAGGTAAAACTTTATCATTAGCAATTCTGATACTTTTGAACATCATAAAGCATATCATTCTTCATGGTCGTGTGCATTGATGCACCTGAATCAATGTACCGTCCATTATCATTCTACGTCGAGGCAGAAAACACAGCTACTTAACAGGATTCTTTGTTCGCACTTGTGTCCTTCTTCATTCTGCAATTTTTGCTTATATGCCCATATCGATTACAGCTAAAACATCTGACACCTTTGTAACTATTATTTGATTTCTTATATACTGGTTTTTCTTTATTGTGTGAATGTTTATTCACATACAGAGTTAGAGACTCGGAGCTTTTGATATCTTGCAGTGCTTGGCACACCAGAACTTTCCAATGCCATTATCATCAGTTTATAAACAACAGGCAATCCAGCTTACAGTAAAGTGCCCAACCATTCATCATCGACGTCAAACGATATGTTCGTTATTTTGTGTGCAGTTGACATCACCTTATTAACGTACTCCTTTATATTTACGCAACTATCAGATGTGGATGTTATCAGATCTCTCAGCAGTCCTACTTTCCTTGTCAAACCTTTGTCATTGAATGCCTGTTCCAAATTATGCCAAACTTCCTTAGCTGTCTTTGCTCCTTGGATATGCACATAAGTAACAGGATCAAGTAATAAGATAATTTTCGCTTTGGCTTTCAAATCTTGCTTAGAATCCACTTCATCGGAGGTGATACAGCACCATAGTTCTTCGTGTTCCAAGTAGTTCTGTATGGAAAATTTCCAGGTGTCATAATTATCTCTTCCAGTTAGTTTTCCAATTAAAGTCATTACGTTTGATGACATTTTCGTCAACTTTCTGAGAAATAGCGGCACAGCAGAGACCATGTTGAGTAAAGTGGAGTTGTGTTCACTTTAACGGTTTTCAAGTTTCCTTAGAAGAGTTCCTTTCTATAATTTACACTTATTCTTCAGATAAATTAGGATCTGGGCCCATAACCTATTGAAATTAAACGAATCTAGACTTATACTGTTTAATTTTAATAAGAGATCAGAACATACAGTACAACTCACACGGTAGAAGGTTAGAAGTGTGTTTCTTTCTTAAAATTATTATCAATCCTTATTTTGACTAGCATCTTCCTATTTTATTAGTTCTTGACTTGACCAGTAACAGACATCCAACTGAACCTGATTTGACTAATGTAGTTGTTTGACATAGCAAAGGAAGGCGGAAAATTTCAAACTAACTTCAACAATTATGACAGTGGGGTTTCAAAAATTCATATTTTTATGCAGTTGGTACTCTGCAATATTTTTTTCTGTAACATGATCTCCCTGAATGTTGTTCTGATGAAAAAATAACTCAGCTTCCTGAAATTACTCAAGGCCTTTCAAAAAAGGCTTGAAAGTTAGAACTTCAGTTTTCAGTAGGCATCACTTAAACATTCAACATCATTTAAAAAATACAAAAAGGAGTTTTCATAGTTTCAGGCTTCGCACGGTCCTAAACTACCAAAATCATGAGAAAAAAATGGTACAACTTTATTAGCCATTTTTTGCTGTAATTGGCCATTGAAGGCGGATAGGCTCAAAATCATTGAAACACAAGTAAAGTTATTCTTCTACTTTTTATCATTTTTATGGCAAATTAAGCTTGAGAATGCGACTTAGATGTAATTTTAATTGAAATTCCTGTGGAAAAATTGTGGCTCATGTTATTTTTACATTAAGATGCAGTGGGCGTGCAAGGCCGATCGAATGGCCTGGGCATCCACCAGACCTGAACCCCATCGATTTTTTTATTTGGGGATTTTACAAAGAGCTGGTGTAAGAGACGGAAGGCAACAACAAAGCATAATTTAGGCAAAAACTTTTAGAAGCGGAATGGAAAATAAAACAAAAAACGTTGACGATTATGTATTTTAAACCGAAGAAGGGATTCTGAAGATTTATTGTTTCTGTTGATTTTTCAGTAATTTGTGCTTTTATTTCTCATCCAAAAGCAAGTAATTTCACAACTACCAATTTTAAAATATGCTCACATTTTCAGTCAGTGATGAGAGCAAAATTATTGTAAATATTACAGGAGCTACAGTGAGTGTACAGGAATTTCAATTACTTTAGAAACACATTTCTTGTTTACTTCACCATAAGGATGATAAAAAGTTAAAAAAAAAACTTTAATCGTGTTTCAATGATTTTTAGCCTATCCGCCTTCAAAGGCCGATTACAGCAGAAAAATTACTATTTTTTCCTTATGATTTTGCTAGTTTAGGAACGTGCAAAGTTTTTAAACTCAGCCAGAAGCTATGAAAACTCCTTTTTGTATTTTTAACTGATGTTGAATGAATCTACTAAAAACTAGAGTTCTTACTTTCAAGTCTTTTTTGAGTAACTTCAAGTGATTTGAGGAAGCTGAGTTATTTTTGTTATCAAAACAACATTCAGGGAGATCATGTTACAAAAAAATCTGCAAAATACTACATATAAGTATGACAATCTATGCTCTGTACATTTGCGAATGCCTGATGTTCATCTTCAAACATGCAAAAATCTTTGAAGAAAATACTCTTCCACACAGATACCCACCAAGAAGCAAAGAGTTCTTTTACCTCCAGCATCGATTGACTGTAACAGAAAAAGGTGCTCACTACATGTCAATAAAGTTTTTCAACAATCTTCGGCCTGGAAATCAATAAACAAAATAACCATTTTTAAACGAGAAATTAAGAAACTCCTCGTAGACCTGGAACCATATAGTTTGTCTGAATTTCTTAGCATGTAATGTATTCGTATATTTTTCTTTTTCGACACTATTTCATTCTATGTTGCCAATGTTCTGAACTTGTAGCAACTTACTCTAAAATAAAGCTCTTTATTATTATTATTAAAAAGATATGAATTTTTGAAACCTCGGCAAAATCGCAAAACATAGATGGGATACCCTCAGGTAGGTGAATTTATTGAAGTCACTATTTGGACCACTCAGTATAGAGCAAATACACAGAGTCACAGTAAGGGTCCCATATATGACAGTTTGATAAATTTTAATAGTGTGAATAGCCAGCAGCCATATGAAAAACTCCTTAAAATATACAATTAAGAATTTTAAACAATTAATTTTCAGTCAACTATAGTAACGACAAATTCTTGAAAAATAGTTGTATTTTCAAATGAACGAATAAATATTTTCAGCTATTTCTGATATATGTATACATACTATAATAGAAATATCTGATCGACTATGTCACCAACACAAGATGTTAGAATGCAGACTTTCACAGCAATGTCCATGTCATATCATGCTTTCATACAAAAAGTTTTTGGGCATGATTTCTATTTACTATTATGAATGGTAGATGTAGTTTTTTTCATTTTTCACTTCTTTTCAACTCCATCTGGAAAATCATTTAAAGGAATCATTCATACTATTGTTCTTAATCATTCTAAAGAATTGTTACATGCTAATGAATCCCAGTGTATTTCAGTTCAAAGAAGCTCTTAGTTTCGACTCAATATAAAGAAAATTCGAGCTAAGTAATATATATAGTTAGGAGATGTTTCAGAAATTTCATAGCCAAAGGGGACAACACATTTTCCATCATGTGATTCTCATGAAATTTTCACAGCCAAGATCTTAGTATAAATTCGATCAGATCAGTATTTTTGGAATTTTTGGGAGAATGACATTTCCAATAGATATATCCTTGGAATAATCACGAGGATTTTGCCTGTTCATTAATTCAACCTTTGTAATTAAGCTATGACTACGAAACCTTAGGACCGCTAATCCCATCTTAAATACTAAAAATAGTTCTAGAATAAATTTAAAAATCATTTCGCATCAGATACTGCTGGAAAGATGCTGTGAGAGCAGAATGTTTTCCTGATATTTGTCAAAAATATAGATTATTTCGAATTGAAATCCAATACTCAGTTGAATAAGTTAAGTTATAGTAGCTTTTCTGACTGGTAAGGCGGCGTTGTCCGTTCTTACTAATAAACAATAAACCATTTCACGTCGAATAATGTTGACCGCAACAACATTCCAATAGTGCTAACCTATCTCGGTTTTACTTAAAAAATTTCTTTTGCAAGGCCTTACTTTGAAAATGTGGGAGCATAGTTGAGTGTCCGCTCCTACTATGAATTTGAAGAAGTGCATAACAGCTCCTGACTTTACTTCAGTAATTTTCTCGATTTTTCTTTCATAGGTGTATGTTTATTTTGAATGCATATCTTATGAAATAATTGACACAGCGAGATTTAAATTCAAAATAGAGCTGAATTATAATTCAAGAATAATTATTATGATTGGCAGCATTAGGCGGATTTTCTCATCAATTCGGAAATTTCAACTCTCTAGCTCTATTTCGGAAGTAAGAGAACACTAATTCAAATTAGAGCTGAATTATAAATCAAGAATAATTGTTATGATTGGCAGCATTGGGCGGATTTTCTCATCATTGTACCTCTAATATATATATATATTGTACCTCTAATATCTATAACTCAAACTTGAAGGGGAAGCCAAAAAAGTTCGAGTTATGGAGAGTTCAACTTAAAGAAATGTCTTACAAGAAAAAGCTCATTACCACATTCATGAAAATAAACTGAAATAGATTTCGAGGATAGTGCCATTGGACTCGAATCCATCTAGTACCTATTAATTGTGAGATTCTGTACTTATAATGTAATTTGAAACTTTGTATAATTCCCTGATCAAGGTGCTGTTAATCTGATGTCATATTAGTTGGAAAAAAAACCAATGTTATTGCCTTCATTTGATAATCGATATTTGGCTGATCAGGGTAGTTGTCAATCAGAATCTGCATTTTCCTTATTAGTGAATTTGTAAGCCTTCAAGCATTCATATGTTTTTCCTCTTAGAATTTACTCCTTTTTTCACCTTTTCTTCCCTCAGCTTAGAAACCAGCATCGCTTCCGATTTCTGGACCCCTTCTCACTTTAGTGTCTGGTATCATAGATCTTCTGTCCTTCTGTATCAAAATGTATTCTATAATTGATTTTTCTCCGCGACTTTTGACTTCTCTTGTATACTTATGTATGTTCTTATGTTGTATTTGTAATAACAAAATCATTGAGCACACAAAAATCAAGCATTCTCTCACCATTGTAACTCCTAGTTTCTTCTCCGTATGGTCCCATCACTGATTCATAAAATTCATCTTTTCTTCCCACTCGGCTGTTGAAATCGCCCATTATAATAATTGTTTCCCTTGCTGTTTCAGTAACTTCGGTTCGTTCTTCCCAGAATTTATCTTTATTTGGTGTACTGTCGTCTTCATTAGGCCCATACACTATTATGAACGTCTTTATCTCTTCCTTCATATTTCCCATTTCTATGGATAACACTCGTTCTGACCAACCTTTCCATCTTTTCACATGCCAGCAAATATTTCTCCTTATTATATACATCCCACGCCTGCCTTGGCTCTCATGTCTTCAGGAACTCCACTGTAAATCAGCAGATGCTCACCTTCCATACTCATTTTTCCTTTACCCTTCTTTTTTGTTTCAGTTATCGCCAATAGTTCCAATTTCGCCTCCTCAAATTTCCTGACCAGCTCATTCTCCTTATTCCGAATACTCCTAATATTCCATGTTGCAATCCTTGATCTCACCAATTTTTCTCCCTTAAGTTCTGTGTGTTTATCGTTTCGTTGTCCGTTCGCTTGCTTTTCCGTCATAGTTTTTCCCTTCTCTATAGTTTCCGCTTCTATCAGTTTTTTGAAGGTATTTTCTCTATTTTATAGCATTCACCATCGATAAATAGTTTCTGGAAACCGTCCTTTACATCTTTTCTTTTGGCTCGTTCCTCTCTTGCGATACCTCTTAATTTTGCCATTTTTCCTCTTTGTGTTTTAGTCAAATCATCATTAATATATATCCGACCCAATTTACAATTTTTCAACTTGCTCTTACTTTTCATCAATTTCATCTTCTCGAATTCATCCTCCAGCTCAACTACGCACATATTGGGTCCCATCCTGTTGACCTTTTTCGGCTCAATCTCCAGATCCATATTATTTTTGAGGAAATTCTTTATTTCCCCTTTCATCACAACCTGCTCTGTATTCACCAGCTTCAACCCGCTCACCACTACGTTGTTCCTTCTTTTTTCATTTTCCATATAGTCGAGTCTGGTCTTTATATTTTCAACTTCCACCTTCAACTTCTGAGTTTCCTTTTTGATTTCCTCATTTTCTTCCTTCGTACGCTTCACTTCTTCTTGATAATCCCTCTGATTCGTTTTGATCTCCCTCATGTCGTTCATCAATACTTCCATCATCACCATCCAGCTTTTCATCACTAGATTTACTTTTTTGCGGCGTTCTTAATAGTTTTTTGCCTCTCCTAAATGGATCATCATCATTTTCGGTTGTTCCCTTTCTTTTTCCATCGTCACTCGTATATTCTTCCTCACTTTTCGTTTGACTCATCATGAATTCTCAACTTTATCTGAAACCGGTCCTGTGCTATTCGAATGTTTCATTCACGAATCTCTTATCAGCAGCGATAAGGTTTATCTTATGCGACAGCTGTATATTCTGTCAGGATCATACTGTCAGTAAATAAAAAAAATGTTTTCAAAATTTCTTTTTCGAAAACCATTTATCATCTCCAGAAAAAATTCCACTCGGACTTTAAGCTTCATATTTCACAGCGTGTACCAAATTTCAGTTCGATACGATCATAAGTTTTGGAGATATCGGGAAAAAATATGTCAAATTTCGAAGATTTTTTTCTAGATATCGTTGCTTTTTTCGGTATAACTCGAGAAATACTGATTCAATCCTGATTAAACTTCGCAGCTAGTTTTAAGATGCTGAAAGACAACTTTATGCAAAATTTTCGTGATGATCGTGTCATTAGAACAATTTGAAGAAAAAAAAACTTTTTTTTTTCTTATATCATCCTCATTAAATTCTGTATGAATCTTCGAACTGTAATTTTTCGATGAACTACTGGATTTCAATTCGATCTGATCTGTTTTTTTGGAAATATTGGGAAAACAAAATTTTGAATGGGTATACCTGCGGAATCATTGGGTGGATTTTACCCATTCACGAATTCGGCCTTCATAATTAAGCTCCAAACCTTCTCTACAAATATCGAGTTTCTTAGTTGTTTCTTTTGGAAGTTATTGTGTTTACGCAGTCGGTCGTTAGGCCGACCGTGAATACAATAACTTCCGGAAGAAAGACTTAGAAACTCGATATTTGTAGAGAAGGTTTGGGGCTTAATTACGAAAGTCGAATTCGTTAATGGGCGAAATTCGCCCAATGATTCCGTAGATATACCCATTCAAAATTTTATATAATATTAATAATAATACCGTTCTTTATTCACCCTGAAAAGGCCATCGACCGAAGTCCTTTAGCCTGTGTAAATAACATTTCATTTGTAAATTTTATACATAAACGTAATTAAAATTGAATCTCCTCATGTAAAAAAAAAATCATAATTGCTGGATCATCTCCCATATTGTCTGCCGTGGGACCTTTCTCCTGGCCCTCCTACTTTGGTCTCTTTCCGCACAAAATTGCTCTAAGATTTCTTTATTGTGTTCATTATGCGCAAACTTTTTGGAGAGCTCACCCATACGTGAGTTTATGGGTGTTATACCTGTTATTTCATGAAGCAGAGAGTTAGGGGGATTATGAAGAGGGTTTCGGGGATGTCTCATCTTTGTTATGGCTCTCAAAAAGATGGTCTATGCTGTTTGAAGAATCTTAGTGGTGGTTTTGTTTGCTGTGAGGTATATTGGATGGCAGTATTCCAAAAGTGGACGACAAATTGTTTTGTATATGTGCGCTGCTGTCTTTTTGTTAATTCCAGAATTTTATTTTTCCAATATTTCCAAGAATACAGATTAGATCGAATTGAAATCCAGTAATTTATCGAAAAAAACTCTAGAAAAGCACTACCGTGAAGGCAGCAGCTTTCGCTCGCAAGTTCAAATTCGTTGCCAAAGCTGTCATCTACATCGAACATGCGCACAAAAGCTGATGCCTTCACAGCAGTGCTTTTCTAGATTTTTGTTATATACTGTGATGTAGCTATAAAAAGTTACAATTAAATTTCAGTTCTAAATGATGAAGGGTCCAATAAAAGAATTCTCTGAAATTTATTTTCAGGTTGGACGTAGCTCAGACATTTACGTATCATTAGTGTCCTACACCCATCAGGTAGCTGCCAAAGGTTGGTTTATAGCCATGGTTTCAACAACTGTGGAAACAGAAAACCCTGAAAATGAGATCAAACCAGGTTTAGACCTGTTAGGAGCTGTTCATCAGAAGTTTGTTTCCATTACCGACTATTATGAACCAACAGACGATGGTTTACAGACCCAAATTTTCATATCCCAGTCATATGATGCAACTAGTCACTTTGAAAGCACTTGCATGGATGTGCTTGACATATTTAAAAGGGGAACTGGCGAAGAGTTTGATTTCTCGAAAATCAAACGTGATCTTGAAGATGAGGAACAATAAACTGGAATTGTTCTTCTGAGTTCCAGTAAGATATTATATATGAGAATTCTTATGTAGCATTATTATATGTGCAAAAATTTTTCTTTAAACTGTGCTTGACAACTTCTAGTATGTATGACCACCTCCAAAAGTCATGTGCTGGAATAAGTAACTAAGCCAAATTAATCTGTACTAAGGAATAAATAAAGAACAAATGGAAAATTGAACTGGTGATCTGCATACTTGTAGTTGTAACTTCTTGTTCTAAAACACCATTTTGTTTATTGATACTTCATTAATGAATATTTGAATTATTTTTCATAAAGAATGGATCAATGAGTTTAACTGGCACAACTGACAAATAAGTTGGTAGTCCTAATATCTAGATCTAATTAAGATTATTTGTCAAAAGGTTTATTTTTTATCAGTAGCAAAAGAATTTGTCATGATACACATTTCAGATACAATGAAAAACTTGCTCCTTAAAAATGGATCAATATTCACAAGAACAGATATATGACAAATCCTGAGATTTCAACACTGGACGAAAGACTACCCTTTCTTGCTGCCGGCTTTAATGATTTATTTTGTTTTGGATGCACATTGATTCTCTGGTTTGAACGATGTGTTTGAGTTAAGCTAGGATTTAAGATGCATTCCCAATATTTGTTGTTTGTAAAAATTGTGAATCAAATATTTCGAATTGATATAGTACCATTGTATTTTTTAATTATTGCAGAAGTATGAATATTTATGTACAGTCTGCAACTATTTTTACTTTTCCAAAGTGTATTTCTAGCTTTATGTTTAGGTGCATGTTTCTTATTATGAATGTACTTTAGCAAGTTAAAAATATCTCATTCAATTGCTTGAAGCCATGCAATAAATTGGTATGTACTTTGGTACTAAATATTGGACAGAAAAATATTCCATTTGATGCTAAAGTAGATTTCATTATTAGTAAAATTATTGGTAATATGGCACATTGAAAATGTAAGATGGTTCCAATAAATGAAGTTTAAAATTCATTTGTATTAATTGCATTAGCCACTTTGTATACCGCCTATTTTACTGAAGGTTCTTTCAAGTGTAGATGTTTTGGTTGATTGGTTAATTAGCTCTGATCAAGGTGGAGTTTTTGTTGATTTATGGACAGATATTCGTCCTTGTGATTATGTTAGTATTACCCTTAGACAAAGGAAAGAGGAGACGCGGCATGTCATTCATAAAGTCAAGAATTGTTGAAGCCAACATATCGACCAATTTCCCATGAGTGCGACAAGAACAGCAATATCAACTAGTCCCGAGCTGGCAACAATGCAGAGACTCCGCTGCGTAAATGAATCAGGCACCAGTGGCGTGGAGCTACAGTTGTTGAACGATTTGAAATTAAATTATTGGTGCATTTTAGTGTTGCAGAAAATTGGGTACTGCCGTTATAGGAGGGTCTGAAATTAAATTATGAGCGCATATAGGTGTTACAGAAAATTAACTACCCAATGAAAAAAAATCAAATAATATTTTATTCCGATAAGATATGCAACAATTGAATCAAATCAGAAATTTTAGAATTTTGAGCCAATAATGGTCTCGAACTAGGTTGGACTCCCTGAGGACGAATCCGGTGACAATCTCAATTCTGTCCGACCTGCTGAGGACACGATTACTGTCGACCGAATCATTTTGCAAAATTTTGTTGAGATCGTATGACTTGTAAAAAAGTCATATTTAGAAAAAATTTGCACAGACTTTGAACTCTAAATTTCATAACAATGTACCAAATTTCAGTTCAATCCGATAATAATTTTTGGAGATTTTGGGAAAAGATTATGTAAAGTTTCGTGTCTTTTTCCTCGCTGTCATTGGTTTTTCCGGAATAACTCAAGAAACACTGATTCAATCATGATGAAGCATAGTAACTACTTGAAAAATGCTGGAGCGTAAACTTGTGCAGAATTTCGTGATGATATGCAGTCAGAATAGTTCGGAAAAAACTTACGAATTTTTTTTCCAAATATTTCATACTCTGTGATCTTCTGGTCGTATTATCCTCACGAAATTCTATATGAATCCAATCCAATTTTCCCAATAATACAGATTGAATCGAATTGAAATCCAGTACCTAATTGAAAAATGGCAGCTTGAATATTGAAAATTTTGTGAGAATATGATTACAAGACCGCAAAATCTTTCTATCAGGAAGTAAAGCTGCGTGTGGCATGGTCAATATACGTGAAAAGATTCTCATATTTGAGATTTTTCCAAGCACTTTTCGAACAATATTGGCAGAAAAATCATGCCCATTTAGCTTGAATATGCATCCACACAGACCAACAAATAGAAAATCATTTTCATACAATTCTCCCATTAAAGATTGAGAACCTCCGTCACGATTAGTACATGTTTCTTTGCACACAATGAAAGATTTTCAATAATAATTAATTGTACTTAAACTCTTGAAGATATAAGATTTATTCACAATCATAAAAAGAATACTTTCATACTGATTACTGCAATATTGACCCACTAACTAGGCACCTTTAGAACCTTTAATTGGTCATTTAAGTAAAACACAACTTGCTGTTGGAACTTGTGGTATACTTATTTATATTTTTGATGGAATTCATGACCAGTGGAAGTGAAATAATGCCAAAATCTCATGCTGTATAATTTTATATAATTATGTATTTTGGGTTGAAGACTTGGTTTTTAAAAAAAAACACTTTTATTTACAATAGAGAATATTACAATTCTGTGTAAACTATGACTATCGACTAAAGCTCTAGATCTATTTCTTCTTTGAATTAAGGAAGAAGATGCTTTTATAAGCTATCTTATCTATAGGATGTGACTCAGCACTGCAGGTGTTCACTGCTGACTTTGCAGGCTGCAACATAGTAATATACAAATGTTTATGGGTACTCTGTGTATGTTACGTTGAATTAATATGGGGTGCGATTACATAATTCCTCCCCCCTTTGGATAAAGGTATCACCTCTTTGAGGTGTAGCTTTAAAATTATGAAAAACTTTACAAATAACCCAAATTACTGTTAAAATTATTATAAGAATCAAAATAATCATAAATGTTGATATCGATGAATTCCATTTCCAATCTTCAATTTCTTCTAGATGGATATCTGGAATCTTTTCATCCTCGAAGTCTGCTTTTTCTTCTTCCTTGGAGTGATTAGTAAAAATTGTAGGTTTTGGTAAAACGATGTACTTTTCTTCGTTTTTAACTTGGATGGGGTAAATTTCCTTTTGATTATTACTTATGATACATTTGGACTGGATTATAGCCATTGGCGGGGTAAAATGGTACTTGGTTTGCTGTGGGCATTTTTCTTGAATTTCCAAATTATTGATCGACAAGATATTTCCATCTTCCAATGTTTTTAAATTTGGTGTTGCGGGTGATTCTTTTCTGGGACAGCTTTCTAAATGAGTTTTCAGAACATTTTTCATGCATTCCGGAGGCTTGTCGAGGGAATCTTGATCACATAGGTAGTCTTCTTCTACTTGATGACATTGTTTCGTGGACCATCTTAGTTCCTCGTCTCGAGTGAGCATATAGGGGTTTGTGAAAGGAAGGGACAAATTCCGTTGAGGTATATAGTAAAACTTGTATAGGTTATATTTTTCTTCATAAACCGTTGGAATTGAAATTAGAAACAATAATGTTTTTTCTTTGAAAATGACTTTGGTATGACATATCTGAAAATAATCTTTCAAGTGATGCATCGGAATGATAGTATCGTTTTTGACAATTTCCGCAAATTTTGTGTAAGGGAGAATAGATTCATGCAGGATGTGCAGTCGTGCAAAACTCACTGCTGTCTGAATCTCATCTAAAATATTTTTGATATCTTTAATTTCAAAAGTCATAAGATGCATTTGTTCAATACGTTCTAATTGAGGTACAGTACGAAGCAATTTGAAGTTTTCTGTTAGTTTCTGAATTTTATTAATGTACTTATTTTTCAAGTCATTGATAATAGTAGCAATCTGTTTTTGATTCCTCATAAGTGTCTCTTCATTTTTCTTTATACTTTCAAAATAACCTTGGTAAAGCTCTTCGTCATCGGAATCTAATGTTCCAAATAATATCTTTGATATTTTGCCTCCAACATTAATTAATCCTCTTTTTTCTCGAATTCTCTGAGTTAGAAGTTCTTCTAATGTTTTTACATTTATTAAATTTGAATGTTGTAAATACTGATAATGAGCTGTCTGAGAAAACCCTAATTGTTTATTTTTGAAATGATCAATCTCTTTTTGATATTGGATTATTAGGTTTTCAATTTGGCTTAAATCAATATGATAAATCAATTGTATATGCCTTTTTGTAATATAGGCTTTTCCTAACAAGATTGGAAGGATATTATTTTCTAAGGGAATAATTGTGAGATTTGTTATCAGTTCTACTGCCTCGAGTATTATGAAAATAAATGTGACGTACTTCATCTTGATCTGAAACAAAATATTCAACTACTTTTTTCTTTGTTTTAAGATTTTCTTATGATAAATGTGTTTATTTTTCTTATCCTGAATTCTATGCGTATCGATTTCACGGGCATCTACTTTTTTGTACACGGGATCTAGTTTACGCGTTATGGGATTTTTTATAAAAGTGGGGTTTTCATTCAGTTCATAACTACTTTTTGCTAAACGTCTTTCATTTAATTTATCTAACTTTTCGGTTGTCCTCTTTTGATTTTTCTCCAAGTGTTTTGTTATATCATTTAAATTCTCAATATAATTCTCAACGTAATTTTGAATTTTCTCATTGTGAGTTTGTTCGATCGGTAAAGAATAATTTAGATCTGCCTTTATTATTTGCATGGGCGTTAATTCTAGGCTAGAATGATTTGAATTATTATAACTTAACAAAGCTTGTGCCAATTTACTTTGGAATGTAGAGTTTTTAGATTCAATAGTTCTTATTTGTTCGATCAGGGTTGAATGAAATCTTTCTACTAAAGCATTTGAATTAGGATTGTAATTAGTAATGTAATGAATTTCAATTTGATGAATTCTGCAAAAATCTTGTACAACGCTATTTTTAAATTCAAGTCCATTGTCACAAGTTATTTTTTTAGGAACGCCATAATGACTGAAAAACATTATTAATTTATCTACAATTTCTGTTCCTGTTTTCTGAAGTAAAGGGTAACACTGACCCAATCTTGAAAATGAGTCTATAATGCTCAAACAATAATTTTGTCCAAATCTTATGGTATCACAATAGATGTGTGTAAAAGGTTTCGATCCTATCGGGTTTGGCTTGAACTGTAATTCAATGGGTGTTCTTTCGTACTTATGCCTTTGGCAAATTTCACATGCATTAATATAATTTTGAACATCTTTATTCATATTAGGCCAATAATACTTTTTTCTCAAACTTATTAAATTTTCTCTTAAGCCACGATGAATAGTCTTTGTTTCATGATATTGTTGAATTCTCAAAAGTTGTTCTTCTTTATCTTCTACGTCTTCTAGCAAAATATTTGAAATTTTGAAATTAAGGGTTTTATAATCGAATTTATTCTGTAAGATGGTTATAAAGGGTTTTTCCAATTCCTGAGACGCGAAATATACTGCGTATGACTTTTTAGGTTGTACGAATTCTTTAATAAACTGAAAAATATCTTTATCAAATGAATTAATGGACACTCTGAATCTGAGTTTGTCTCCGAATAATTTGATTTTTATAACATTAAAATTCGCTGCTGTTTTGAAAATAATCTGTAACGGATAGGCATTTACGCTTCTCTCAGTGTAAGGAATTTCTAAAATGGGATTTTCAATACCACTGTGTACTGTAATATCGCTATGTATAATAACATTTCCTGTTTTTAATTCACTTAAGTCAGCATTATCTAAAACTGGTAATTCCTCGTTAGGGTTAGTTAAAAGATCAACACATTCATCTAATTCATCGTCTGATATATGATTAATCAAAGAAATTTCGTCATCTTCGATTCCGTTAAAATCTTCAATATACTCATTTTTTGTTCTTGATAAATAATAAATAACCACATTAATTTTCGATTCGTTGAAAATATATTTGATCATATTGAAAATGCATGACCATTTCAGTCCATCTAACCCACTTGCTATTCGCGGTAATGCTAAATATTTCTCATTATTATATTCGCATAATTCTTTAAGCTTAATTAAACATTCAAAAACATCTTCATAATTAGGTTTATCATAATAAAATTCCTTTGTTATTAAGTAATAAATATTCTTGTCGTCTTTTCTAATAAATGCGACTTCACCTATACCCTTATTTTGTAACTTCAATTCATCTACATTTCCGTATTTATTTTTAAAAATTGTCGCGATTCCTTTACTCATTTCTAGATCTCTAGATACACAATGTGCAAATGAATACTTTTTAGGGGCTTTAAATAAGTTACCTTCTCTTTCTTTAACGTTATTTGATTCGGGAATATCATTATTTTCATTAAGTTTCAAAAAGTTTTCATACGTTTTCGCATTGTCAGTTTTCCATATAATTCTACTTAATGCATCTGCATTATTCATCGATCCTTTTCTATACTTGATTTCGTAATCGTATTCTTCTAACTTGATTCTCCAACGCATTAATCTTGAATTCGGTTCTTTTAATGAAAATAGCCAAATTAATGGTTTATGATCTGTATAGATCGTGAATTTCTTTCCGTAAAGGTATGGTCGAAAATGTTTACACGACCAAACAATTGATAATAATTCTTTTTCTATCGTGCTATATCGAAATTCTGCAGGATTTAAGGTACGACTCGCGTAGGCGATCGGAAGGTCGTCAGGTGGTTCTCCTTGGGATAAAACTGAACCTATCGCAAATCCTGACGCATCAGTTGTCAAAACAAAGGGCGCATTAAAATCGGGATATCGAAGAATTGGATGATTTAATAAATTGTTTTTGCATAATTTAAAGGATTCAATGTAATCAGGATCATCAATATTAATTTTTGCATTCTTTTTCAAACACATTGTCAATGGTTTGGTAATTTTTGCAAAATTGGGAATAAATTTTCTGTAATATCCTATAAGACCAAGGAAAGATTTAATTTCCTTTTGTGTTTTCGGAATAGGATAATTTTGAATAGCTTCTAATTTATTCGGGTTTGGTTTTATACCTTCAGGGGTTATGACATGACCAAGAAATTCAATTTCTGTTTTGAAGAAATGACATTTGTCTAACTGAATTTTCAGATTTTCTGACGCAAGTATTTCTAAAATATTATGAATGTCAGCTAAATGTTGTTCAATAGTTTCTGAAAATATTATTATATCATCCATATAAATGTAACATATTTTTCCAATAAAATTTTTCAAAACTTCGTTCATCAATCTTTGAAATGTTGCTGGCGCATTCTTAAGTCCAAAAGGCATTCTTAAAAATTCATAATGACCATTTTCCACGGTAAAAGCAGTCTTTTCAATCGAATTTTCATCTAACTCAATTTGATGGAATCCGGATGCTAAATCTAAGGTTGTGAAATATTTTTTATTACCGAGTTTGTCTAAGATAGAGTCAATTTGAGGTAATGGATACTTATCGTCAATAGTTTTTTCATTTAACTTTCTGTAATCTATGGCCATACGCCATTTAGTTTTTCCGGATAAGTCTTGTTTTTTTGGAACAATTACTACGGGAAATGACCACGGAGATATACTCGGTCTGATTATTTTCTTTTCCAATAAATCTTCAATTTGATTTTTCACTTCTTCACGATGTATCTCTGGGTAACGATAAATTTTACAGTGAACTGGATTTTCATCAATCGTTCTAATTCTGTGTTTTATTTTGCTTGAAAAATTCAATGGTTGACCCGGCAATTGAAGGACTTTATCATTGGTTTGAAAGATTTTGATAAGTTGACTTTTTATTTTGGGTTCTAAATGACTCAAATCTATAGGAATACTTGTAGGATTTTGACAAACTTGTTGGTATTTAAAAGGTATTTGGCAAAAATCATTTTCTAAAACCATATTTTTGAAATCAATTCTCAAATCGTATTTATTGAGGAAATCTGCTCCTATTAGACCATCATAATTTTTATGAAATTTGTAAAGAACAAAGGGATGACAATCATTCATTTTTAATTCGGAAAATAAAGGTAATAACACTTTTTCATTTGACGTTTGTGATCTGAAACATGCAGTAAGGGTAGTATCTTCTCTAAAAATATTTTCTTTGAAATTATTATAAGCGAACTTCGGATCAATCAGACAAACGGAACATCCACTATCAATCAATAATTTACACTTAGGATATTCAAATTCTACATAGGGTAATTGATTATGATATTCTAGCGTTTGGTTTAAGTCAATTCGAGTTTTTCGACTGATTGACGAAAATTTTCATTAGGTCGCATCTTTGACGTAGATGGTTTTGATTGGCTATAGAAATTCTCTTTTCGCTTTTCCTGTTCAACGTGCGTTAATTCTTCAAACGTAAAATTCTGAGTATTTTCATTACGATGGTTATTATTTGGGTAATTATCATTGCGATTATTATAAAAGTTTCTTTGTGGATTAACATTGTATTGTGTGGAATAATTTACTCGTTTTTGCGGGTAATTTCTCGTTTGTATAGACATTCTTTCAGGTGGAGTATTATTTCTATAATTTGGATTGGGCTTAAAAACATTAGTATTTTGATTTCGTTGTGGATTTGATCTCTCGAAAACTTCGCGATGTGAAGGATAATGAGTTTTCACTTGCCGCTGTTGAAACTGAATCGGCTGAGACGGAAAATGTTGCTGATTAAATCTATTATAATGTGAATAGGTTGGTTGATTATTGAACGAATAATTATTTCGGTAGGTCGATTGATAATTGAATGCTTTATTCAAAGGTTGCATATTTTTATTTCGACGACTCTTATCTAATAATTCGTATTGTGCCATGTTGCACAGATAATCTTTCACGGCGTTGACTGTTTCGTCAAAGGAAAGTTCATTGTTGGTAATTAAATAAGTTCTCAGTTCTACGGGGGCATTAGAAATTAGCACTGTTTTACAAATTTTACGAATATTTGATTTATACATTTGTTTCTCAGGATCAGGCATTATATCAGCATCAATCCTATAATTTATTCGAATTTTCATAGCAATAATTTTATCAATGAAAGCTAATAAATCTTCGTTTGGTTTTTTGGTCAAAAATTGTAAACTATGTATCAAAACATCTAAATTAATATTATCGCCAAATTTGCTATATAAAAAGTTCTTTAATAATACCCAATTATCAGGAATATCAGATGTGGAAACCTCAGCTAGGGCTCTATCAGTCAGTTTCGATTTAACGACAGCATAACAATAATTCTTAACTATTTGATTTTCATCCGCAAACATCAATAGATATTGTTCGGAACTTTTAATGAAAGAATGAAGTTCATTTTCAATGCCAGAAAATTTAGGCAAGAGCATACCAAATTTTTCAGCTAGGGATAAATCTATTCTCTCTTGAGCCATCTTATTTATTTTCTTTTTACGACCCGAAAAATGTTTAATCGACGTAATCGTGAAATATATATAAAAAAAAAAAACTAGAAAAATATTATAAATTATGAATATTGAAATAGTAATCGGTTTTTTATTTAAGAAACCTAGAAAAAACTCTTAAAAATCGGTTTTTTAAAGAAACCTAGGAAAAACTATACAAGTTCACTAATTTTTTACCAGATTAGGGAAACTGGGGAGAAATAGGAAATGCTCACCGATAGTCTTCGAAGTCGTTGCGGGCGCTACTCCGTCAATCGAACTCTCTGGTCTTCTACCACAGGTTCTTAAGGGTGTGCTTGATGGTTGAAACCAACAGGTATCTGATATGGAGCTGGTACACTGGACACTTCTCTTCAGGCCTGGCACAATCCCATCCTCGTCGCCAATTATGTATTTTGGGTTGAAGACTTGGTTTTTAAAAAAAAACACTTTTATTTACAATAGAGAATATTACAATTCTGTGTAAACTATGACTATCGACTAAAGCTCTAGATCTATTTCTTCTTTGAATTAAGGAAGAAGATGCTTTTATAAGCTATCTTATCTATAGGATGTGACTCAGCACTGCAGGTGTTCACTGCTGACTTTGCAGGCTGCAACATAGTAATATACAAATGTTTATGGGTACTCTGTGTATGTTACGTTGAATTAATATGGGGTGCGATTACATAATTATATACATAATACAATTCACAAAAAAATAACAGATTATGAAGGACAGTAATACTGCTTCTGAATTGACTCTTTGAAAGGAAAGAGGAAAAAAAGAAGTGTGCAAGGTATGAACATAAGGTAACATCATCATGAAAAATTAAAAATGTGATAAATAATTACAAATAAATGAAAATACTCCATTCTGATGCGATAAGGAATATCGATATGAAAAAAATGTTCAAAGTATCCAAAAAACATGTTCGGACATACAGAGTGGTACCACATGACCTACTTTCCCTATTCAAAAAATTAAGAGGGTTGATGGGGATGACACAGGGTGCAACAAAAATCCTTCAAAAATGCATTTAAATTTGGTAGTATCTTCTGCATAGAGATTAATTCATTTATTCATTTCTAAACAAAATAATTTTAGTATTCAAAGATCTTGATCTATTTTTCCTTGAAACATCCAAAAGCTTAGCCATTTCATGATGAATTCTTATTCTGAAATAATTCTTCAAAATAATTTTGATCAACTGATCCGCGTGTCCATCAATGAAATTTCCATCATAAAGATGATTTTCAAAATGATCTAAAATAGATGAATTAATATTACGCATTGTTTGGCTGATCAGAACTGGTAATAAATGCTCTACTTTTCTATTCATAATGCATGTAGTTTTATGGAAAAATTTGAAGAATTTTTCACCCTCTTTACAAACATCAATAACAAATTGGCTGGCCCTAATTAATTTTCCATAAGTTTTTCTTTTCTGTAGAAGTGAGACATCTACATCATTTCTCAAAAGATCCAGACACTTTCGGCATGATATAAATTTCTCAAGTATCCAGTGAATTTAGAACCTGTCCACTCAACTTGACGTCTGATAGACATTTCATCCATTACTAGATTGCACAACAAAGGATAAGAAACTTTTTTTTGCTGTAAGGACAAGGCAGTCAATGCTTCATTCGTGAATCCTGGACTTCCATCAACAGATCTGTACCATTTTGAGATAGTATCTAAATGAGGAAGACTGTTGTTGAAGGTTTTTCTCACAAAATTGTATCCTTTTGGTGAATAGAAGGCCAAAGTTAATGCGAAGGCTCTCAACATTGGATTGTATTTTTGCCTGCTTGATCCCTTCAACATTCTTTCGAATAAATCACTTGCAACAGGATTGACAGATGCCTGAAAAAGAAAGATTCTTTGAACTGCTCGCCTAATAATATTTATGGAACTTGTACCAATGAACTAATAGATAACATACAGATATAGTAGCTTCTGAAGCTTCTGATACAAGCGATTTTTCTCTCAAATAATCCAGCAATGTTTTCATCGAGGTGATTTTATGCTTCATCCTTCGAACAGACTGTTGTAACGTGCGAATCTTTTTATTTTGGCTCTGCACTCTCTTCCTAATAATATTCATACTCCTTTTCCTTTTCTCAGGTGTAGAAAAATCACTGGTATGTATTTCTCCCACATAAGCTCTCTTTCTTGAATGAAACATTATAATTAGTCATATATATTTATGAACTTATAGAAACAGTTTATGAAATTCGATGTTGGATTGAGTGTTTAAATAAAAAATTTACCTTTTCCTTCTAATATTTGATGAAGATGGTTTTTCAGTAGAGGTGGAAGGCATTGAATCGAACTTCACCACTGGTTGCTCCATTTTCACAACAGGAGATTTCACATTTTCTACACTGAAAAAAAATTACACAGAAAGTGATTAATCAGCAATGCGACAATAATTATAAGTTTTACCTTCTTTTCGGAGAACCAGCAATAGCATCAATATTCAGGTCAATTTGTACATCAAGGGATGAAACTTGATCTCTGTGAATTTAAGTCTTTGAATATTAACTCTCATACAGTGAATTATAACTCTATAATTACCTTTTAGCACTTGGGGGAGTTTCATTTACCGTTGAGCTTGAGCTGCAAAAAAGTTCTCAATATATTAACTGAAATAATACTTTAAAATACACACATATAAATATATATTCCTATATCAAAAATTACCAATATAATTATATTCCCCTATTTCATCTAGTTATACAGCTCTGTCATTCGAAACATTATTATCATAGCTAACTATTATCGTTATAGTGATTTTCAGAGATTTTCCCAAACATTTTTCCTTAGAAACATCACAATTTAAACTGGTTGAATTAAAATAAAATCCCTGGAAGTTCCTGCAAACTTACCTTGAAGATGTTAGTCCAAAGAATTGTTCGATAGTAATAGGATTGGCATCATTTTTAAGATATTTGGTACCATTCACTCGAAAACCAAAATCTTTGGGCTCGAAATGTTCCGAACATAAGAACATGTTCTGTGGCAAGTTTCTAGCATCCGCCAAGTTCAAAATTGAAAGCCATATATTTTTTCGCTCAATATCAGAAGGAAATCTAAAAGAATTATAAGAATTGAACAATCTACGCCACTGATATGCAAAAATGAAACTAACCTGTGAAAACTCAAATTGGGGTTGTAGGAGTCCAATTTACCACATAATTGACATTTACGAACCATTATATCAATGTTTTTCGCTCAAAATATTCAGAAATAACTAGGAAAAATACTTTTTTAACTGAACTGAACTAGAAATCTGCTTCGGCAACGATGTATCTAACATCAAATGTCAAATCGGTGCGAATTACTGTGATTGGCCGCGAAACAATTAATGAATGGAACTGTGAAAACCGGTGTTGTCACGTGGAGCAGGGATGATTGTTAAACAACCGTTGAATTTTGAGGTACCTTCGAATCTCAGTGTTAACTGCCCTGAAAGAACGGACGAAAAGACCTCGAATGAGCTCGGTACTTGCTTTTATACGATTTCACCCTAGTTCAGTGTGGTGGTGGGTTTTAAGAGGGGATGCATTCTAACAAAAGGAGCAATGTTGTAGGCGTAGTTTTATTGGTTGAAATGAACAGTTGTCTGTGAAATTCAGAATTCACAACATTTCATTAAACAAGTACTCATTCCGTACATTTACAAAAGCAATAGTAAAAGTATATTTGTATTCTCAACTGCTATTTCATGACGATTCGATGTTGATATATCAGAAAACTCCGGAAACGTGACAACGTCGCACAGAATTTGTAGTCGGTAGTAATACAGTCGTCCAGTTCAGTTCTAAACGTCTAGATGTTGGCGTCAGTATTTATCATTGTATACCGCGTCTCCTCTTTCCTTTGTCTAAGGTATTACCATTGTATAAAGACAACATAGTAGGACAACCTCCTTGCTAATATCGTTTCCCGAAAAAGATACTCGAACTAGATGGCGTCACCGTCGAAAGATACTCGACGTCAATAAGGTCGAAAATCGCATGCTATAGTATCACAGGGCCGGCAGATTAGAGATTCTGAGAATCTTGGTTTTCGAGTAGGCAATAGCCATTTGATATATCGAGTTTGATTCAGGGCCGGTATTATAAAACTCAACTGGAAGTTATCTTTAACTGACAGTTTTGACAGTTGTATTGGGACATAACTGTCAGTTGAAGTTAAAGATAACTACTAGTTAAGTTTTATAATACCGGCCCTTAGTCGGTTTCTTTTCCGTCGCTCACTGTAAACTGCGTATCGTTAATACGATTTAGAAGTTTATGGGCAATATTTTCTCGATTTTGAGGTTTGAACAAGAGGAAATATTTCTTGCTGATCACCTTTAAAACTAAAATTCAAGAATCTTGGATTTCGGGTAGGCGAATGCCATTTGATGAAACGAATTTGTCTCCGCAGTCTTTTCTTTTCGCGCACTGTGAACTTCGTAACGTTAATATGATTTTGAAGTTTATGGGCAATATTTTCAAGTTTCGAAGGACGAAAAATATTTTATTATTCGCTAATCACCATTGGAATGAAAATTCTAGATAAATGCTGACGTGAGGTCAGCAGATTTTGCCCATTTGAAATTTTATTTTGTGTTTTCGAAAATACAGATCGAATTGAAATCGAGTAAATATTTGATTGAAAAATGACAGCCAGAATTAGGTTCATATAAAAGGTTTCGTGAGATTCATATTATTATGATATAAAAATAAATATATAATATTTTTAAAAAAATATTTTTACGCGTTTATGTTGTTCTAGGGAACATCAGCGCGTTATTGTTTTCTCGAAATGTCTGTAATTTTCGAAGTTTGAGCCGAAAATGGTCTGGAAACGACTGTTTGTGGGCCAAATATATCGATTTTATTCGATTATAGGTGAAATGAGCCAGGTGGTTTCGGAATTATGCTCATTTCAAATTTTGGGGTTTTTACGCGCTTGTTCTAGGGAACAGCACGTTATCATTTCGTCACGATGTCTGTAATTTTAGAATTTTTTTCTTCAATGTCTCGAAACGTACTAATGCCACCTTGAATCTTCGAAATTAGTTGAGGAATACCAACTTGCAACTTGGTGCAGAATTTTATGGGTATCCACCGGCTAGGAAATTGAAAAAAATTCTGTTTTTTGTTTAAAGATCCCGGGTTTTCGGAGAGTGAATCAGATTACAAAGAAATTTGTTACATACCAATTTTCAGTTCGATAATTTATTCGGTAATTTATTTTAAGGATTGTCAAATTATGTGGCTATATTTAAAATTTTAACATTATTTTCTTGAAATCTCTATAGTTCGAAAATACCGACGAGTAGAAAATTAAAAAAAATGGTTCTTCGGAAAATTTTCCATATGTTTGTTGTAACGAACTGTTTTTTCAAAAAAATATTCATTCGGGTACGATAGAGTTTGGCACAGACCTTGAGGTGTTCAAAATTTCAGTTTGATTGGATATATATTGGATTATATTCGGAGCTGTTGGGAAAAAACTTCTCAAATAATTTGCTTATTTCCTTCGTATCAGAGTTTTTTCCGGAATCATTCACTAATGCTTACCCGATCTTGATGAAACTTGAAACTCGTAGACGATTGCTGATGCGCAAAATTTCTTGATGATCGTTTCATCAGAACAATTCATACAGGAAGGAATATCAAAATTTTGTTTTCAAGTATTATATATTTTGCAATCATAATAGATTGTTCTCACGAAATTCTGCAGCAACCTGAAATGCTGTCTTTATTCAATCAAATACTTGATGTCGATTCGCGCCAATCTGTATTATCGAGAAAATAAAGTTTTGAGTTGATATATCTGCGGAATTATTGGGTAGATGTTACCAGTTCGCCAATTTTTCCTTCATGATTGAGCTCCAGACAACCTCTAAGTATAAATTCTATCGGTAGTAATTGCGTTTACGATCGGCGTTTTGCAAAGCCTTGAACAAAAAATTTCGAGATCCGATATTTGTGGATAAGAGTAGGTTTAGGGCTTAATTACGAAGCAGGATTCATGCGAATGGGAAAAAGCCAAATAATGTTTTGCAGTCATTATTATTAAAATTTTTATTTTCTCAATATTTCCTAAAGTACACAGATCGGATCGAATTGAAATCTAGTATTGGATTGAAAAATGATAGCTTGAAGAATTTTGTGTGGAATAGATGAAAAAAATATCGTCAAATCTTTCCATCAGTGAGTAAAAAATTTCAATAATTTCTTTGAAATTTGGTTTGAACCTCGGAATCAATATTCGACAACACCTTCAGCTTGTTCCGATATATATTTCCGGGATATTGGACAAAAATTATTCATATTGAACAAGTTCCTGAAAGCTTAATCTGACCGCAAGATCCTCACGAAATTTCACATAATGTTACTCATTCGCCGTTTGATTATGATGAGATTAGTTTTTTTGAGTATCTTTTGAAAATAAACAACAATACCGAGGAATATGAATAATTTTTTCGGAACAAACTGACGGTGTTGTCGAATATTAATTTTAAGGTTAACACCAAATCTCAATAAAATCATTGAAAATTTCAAATTTTTTTCCACATATTCAAAATGATCGAAAATTACCAATGCCACGATGTCGTATATTCCTTCAAATAAATATTATGTGACAAAGTTTCATTCATACGTGAAAGACTTAAATGAAAAATTCACCAGATGAATTATTCCGAAAGAATAATTTCAAGAATATTGGATCCAAAATCAATTCAGAGAGATTGCTGTAATAACAAAGAAGGGTAGAAGGGCTTTTTCTATTTACATTAACTAGGCGTACGTCATAAATAAACCAGTTTTAAGTACATGCACGTGCGCCCAACGTTTGTCAGATCCCCGGGATTCGGAGAATAGGGAGCATAAGTCTGACGTCACAACAAGATTGGAATCACAGAATTATGCAATTTGACGGTTGTCCGTTTCCAAACAAACAACTCCATGCTTGTATTTTGCCCTGTGTGACTTTGTTTCTGAAGATATTATAATAATTACAAGTAAGGGTAATCTTTGAGTTTCGACCGTATGTAACGTTACAAAACGCTCCACTGTCGATTTCAGTTCCCATCGCGAAAATACGTCATACTATTAATCTCAATTCCGATCTCAAGCAAAAACGCCTTACTGAAATTATACGATCGGTCGCTAAAAAACGCATTCGCTTTGACAGTTGAGTGTGTGTTTCGCATGCGCGACCCTAATTCGGTCTAGTCGATGGAAAATTCTTTCTTTTTCGTGCATAAGAGGTTGGAGAGTAAACACCTTGCTAGAGTTTAACGAATAAACGAACTTCGTAATCCATTAACATCGTGGAATTTTGAAGTTTTATTGTTTCTTATAAGACGTCTATTCAAAAGGCGGTAAGTACTACGTATATCCCGACCAATATTTTTTGGTTTTGTGAATGCCAAATTGTGATTCCTGATTATTTTCATTCCATGCAGGTTACACCGCTTAACATTTTCCTTTGTATAATATTGTGCGTTTGATTTCTTGTCTCATTCTTATTATCGAATGACGTGCTCTTATTCCTGAGTTCTAGATATTTCATCTCGTATTTATTAACTTGTAAATTGTTTCAATAACGTCTAGAGTCGTTGGGAATGAGATCACGTGTTATAAGCACTATCTTATAGTTTTTAAATTTGCAGTCTTTGTACCGGGGCTACCGCTCACTAAATCATCTTTGTACCGGGGCTACCGCTCACTAAATCATCTTTGTACCGGGGCTACTGCTCACTTAAACATCTTTGTACCGAGCTATCGACTGCTGGATTACCTTTTTACTGGGACTAATGCCCATTTGAACATCCTACTACCGGACCCAAGGTTTAACTGGATCATCTTAATGCTAGAGGCAATCATTACTGGATTATCTGAATACTGGAGCTGATTATGACTGGAATACCTTTATTCCGAAGCTAATTATTACTGGAACATCTTAATTCTGGACTTTATTCCGGTTGGAATCTCTTGAAACTAGACTACCTGCATAGTACCTGTATTTTGGAGGATCATACCACCGGATCCTTACTTTTAAGATAAGTGCCTCTTCGAATCGCGGATCTCAGATTCATTGTACCTGATTTTGTGTTTGTAAATAGTAACTTTTAATTGTAAAGTTGAAATAAATAGATAGGGAGTAAGAGGTTGCATCATTACCACCAGATTAACGAATAGGGATACATTCAGGAGTTAATTTGATTTCACGTAGATAGAGGAAAGAGAAGATGCCGCATTCCCCTTCATCCTTCACCCAATGTTTGCAGCCAACATCTCTTGTGTTTGTTGTCAAATATTTGTTTACGTTTCTCCAAAGCGATCATTGGAGTACCCATCATAAGGTAGAAAGGGATCGGACTAGTTAACGAAATGATAATATTATTGTATAGAGAGATGTATATGATGTTGATGCAGTTCTTTGATAGTATTCAACCCAAAAACTTGATTTTCTCACGCAAATTACAAAAAAATGCTTCAAGTATGCTTCAGAATCTGATTTATTTCGATATTTCAGACGAAACTAAGAGAGTTTCTCTCTTAAAACCAAAATATTTTCATTGCTATGAATAAAATTCAGGAAGTGGACCAAATAAGCAACTTTATTCAGATTGCTGGATAACGTCTTATATCAAAGCACCCAAATAATTGAATGGTTTCTAGATAAATTTCATGGTCGTAAAGTGTTCATTTTTGAAATGAGAATTGTATGGTTTCTTGTAAAAATATGAGTATATTGAATCCTCCTAGCTGATATCTAAGTAATAAATGAAACCAATCCCTTCCATTAATTGATCTGAAAGCTTGTATCCAAACATACATAAATAATTATTGTAATATAAATCTTTCTGAACACATTGGCAAGGATAATTTTAAAGTGATGTTCAGGGAATATACGCAAGCTTTCGGGGAGTGACGCCCCCGCATACCCGAGTTAACCAGTGAAGAGGGTTAGCAGCCCCATCACTGTGATGTATACATGCGTTCGACACAGTTAACGAAGCCTCGGATACCGCCACCGGTGTAGGGATTGCGCCTGGGGGAAGACCGATACAGTCCCTAGTAGAGGAAAGTGGAGCAAGTGGCACTACTCTACGAAACGGTACCACAAGGCCTCGCAGATCAGATAGGACTGAACAGGGCGATAGCTTGGACACGTCGAGTCGTGACACGTTCACACAAGACAATCCCGCTTTAACCCAAAGAAGAAGAAGGCAGCATTGGACGAGAGATATGAACGTTAGTCTACTATATTTTGAAGCTACGGAGGGAGAAACGAACACCAAAAAATACGCGGCAAAACTGGCTGAACGTTGGGCGGAACAATACCCAGAAAAAATAACTACAGGAAAACACCTGGTCGCCCAAATTAAAAACATTAAGACCCGCAAACTACTGGCACCAGATGAAATTGAAGCGCTGAAGGCTAATGCAATAAGATCATCGACAGGCAGAACCATCCAAAATTTAAGGCGGAGCATAAACAGAAGAAGCACGGCAGCGTCACGACAAGAACCCGAAGAAGAACATAATGAAGAGGAATCACAAATAATAGTAGAACAACAAGATGAACATACGACAGAAATAAGAACAGTCTATGAACAAGTCAACCTGAAGTGGGAAGGTATACAGATAGATGCAAGGCCCAAAATCACCAAAATCAAACAAAACAAAAACACCAAAGAAATAATCCAAGCCATAAACACCGCTCTAAGACCAGCATTCAATAAAGCAACCAATCTCGAAGAACTCTGCCACACAACATACTGTGCAGCTACTGTCGCGAATATCATCCTAGAAACAAAAACCGTGAATCCAATTAAAGAAGGACAGAACCAACGGAGACCACCATGGGAGGTGAGAATAGAGAATAAAATAACAAGTCTGAGAAAAGAAATAGGTATTCTACACAACTACTTGAACACCAAAAACCCTAGCAAAAAAATTGAAAGAAAGGTAAACAAATACACCGACAAGCTTAAAATGAAAAGAAAAAAGAAAATAGAATACGAGGAACAACTTAAAACGCACACAGAAACACTAAAGCAAAAAATAGCAGCGCTAGGAAACAGATTACGAAGATACCATAAGCGGACCCAAAGACATAAACATAATAACCTATTCTCCAACAACCAGCGACAGTTCTTCAGAAGTCTGGAAGAAGAGAAAAGTGACGAAACGGTAACCCTCCCACCCCCTACGGACATGCAACAATATTGGGCAAATGTCTGGGCAGATAAAGGAGAACACAAGAAGACAGCAACATGGATAGAGCGCGAAAAGAAAGAACACGCCAATGTGCAAGAGATGCCCGAGACAACAATAACGGAGGAAGATGTGAAAGAAACGATCAAAAGGATGAAGAGCTGGACAACGCCGGGCATCGACAACATACAAAATTACTGGTGGAAATCATTTACACACACTCATCAAGTACTAGCTCGATTAATGAAAAAGGCAATAGAAGACCCTCGAACCATCCCAGAGTATTTCACACGAGGCACCACCATCATGCTTCCAAAAAAAGGTGATCTTTCGCAGCCGAAGAACTATAGACCTATAACATGTTTGCCGTCAGCGTATAAAATACTCACCTCGACAATCGGCCATAAAATCCGAACCCACCTACTGAAGAACAATATAATGGCATGGGAGCAAAATGGGTGCAGGGAGAGAGGACGAGGAAGCAAAGAACTTCTGGTTATCGACAAGATGCTCACAAAACAGGCAAAAAAAAAGATCTAAAAACATATCGATGGCCTGGATCGATTACCAGAAGGCATACGATTCGGTACCGCACACTTGGCTTCTTGAAATCCCGAACGTGTACAAGGTGAACGGAAAGATAATAGAACTTGTGAAATCCCTGATGTCAACATGGCGCACAACATTATCTGTTAAAACCAGGAAAACCACGTACAGGACGCAAGAAATAAAAATAAAGAACGGTATATTCCAAGGAGATGGATTGAGCCCGCTGTTGTTCTGCCTCGCTTTAAACCCCCTCAGCAACATGCTAAATAGATCCGCGTATGGCTACGCAACTGACGATCGCACCAAAATAACTCATCTCTTTTCTATGGACGATCTGAAGTTGTTTGCTAGGGGAAAACAACAACTGGAGGGGGAACTGGAGCTGGTTAGAGGGTTCAGTACAGACATAGGAATGTCATTTGGTCTAGAAAAATGTGCCACGGTGGAGGTGAAGAGGGGAAGGCTGATGGAAACAGAAAATATTACATTGGCGGATGGACGAGAGATAGCAAGACTGGGGACAGAGGACACATACAAATATCTGGGGATACAGCAGACGTATGAACTAAAACAAACAGAGAACAAGAACGCCACAGAAACCGAACTCATCAGAAGAGTCAAGAAAATAATCAACACGCAACTGTCAGCAAAAAATAAAATCGCAGCTATTAACATCTGGGCCGTACCTACATTTACGTACACTGCTGGAATTCTCAATTGGTCCAAAACAGATCTAGAAAGACTGGACAGGAAAATACGAACAACATTCACTCAACATGGCATGCTACATCCGAAATCGGCAATTGAGAGGATATACTTACCACGCAAAGAGGGAGGACGTGGACTCAGCAACCTGGAGCACATCTGTCTGAAAGAGGAAAAAAAGATAAAAGATTACTTTGGAAAGAAAAACTTACCTGTACATCAATGGGTAGCCGCTCAATGCACAGCAATAGACAGAAGGTGCAACGATCAAGAAATAGAAGAAGATCTACCTGGAAAGTTGATACAAAGCTGGAAAACCAAGGCCTTGCACGGTAGATTCTACGCAAGCTTACACCAACCAGACGCAGATATTCAGAGCTCTAATACTTACCTGGTGCAGGGCTACCTCTATCTCCAAACGGAAGGAGCATTCCTGGCCATCCAAGACCAGTTGGTTCCAACCAGAACATATGCAAAACACATTCTTGGACAACAGGTGGAGACTACGAAATGTAGGATGTGCCACACCGCCGAGGAAACAATCCAGCACCTAAGCTCGGGTTGTTGCACAATTGCAGGCACAAGATATCTAGCCCGCCATAATAATATGGGGAAAGTCGTTCACCAACTGCTGTGTCTCCAAAAACAAATTATCCATCATTTCACACCTCACCACTTGTATACTCCACAAACCGTAATGGAAAACGAACAATTCAAGATCTACTGGGACTTGACCGTCATAACAGATGGGGGTGTTGAACACAATAGACCGGACATGGTGGTATGGGAGAAAACAAAAAAGACCGCCTTAATAATTGACTTTGCTGTGCCGCAAGACAACAACCTAACGAGAAGTTATGCCGAAAAAATATCGAAGTACGAGGCACTGCCACAGCAAATGAAAGACATGTGGCGCCTGAGAACAGTGACGATAATGCCGCTTATCATAAGCGCGAACGGCATCGTACATCGGAAGACAATCCAACATTTACGCGAACTGGACTTGCCAGAGAACTCCATCACCTGGATGCAGAAGGCGGTAATACTGGGAACCGTCAGCATTGTCCGGAAGATTATCTATCCTCATTAGCACACGTTGTTACTCTTGGCGCTTGCGCCCGGGTAACACGGATACCACGAGAAGTGTGAAGGAAAAAAAAAATATATATATATATATATATTGAGAGGTGACAATCTTTGGGAAAAACGCAATTAGACAACTGAGATAGACAAATCAAAATAAAAATTTTATTATAGAACGTAGAAAGATAAAATTTGAGAATTTTAAGAATGTACAAATTGATATCCATGAAGTTCGAATTAGTGTCTTGCAATTTAAGTAGAATATTTAAGTGTTAAAAACGTATTGTGTCATGATTGTTGTTGCTGGTTTCATGTTTAACCTCACTTTCGGTAGGAACCATGCAATATTGTGAATGTTTTTAATTTATTGATAGATGTTCTGTATTATAGAAACCCTGAAGAAGCAATAAACAAATTGCGAAAGCTTGGTTTAGAAAAAAGAGTACTTCCTTTTACTCCAACAACGAGAGTCGCTATACCCTGAAAAAAATACATTATATATATATATATATATTATATATATATATATATTTGTTTTTGCTTCACACATGAATGTGGTATTCAGGAACCGCCCGGATGCGTGCATCAAGAGCAGCCTCTGCGAGTTAGTGTGGGTAGAGAATCTGTCGTATAATATTCACTGTTCCCAATATCACAGCTTTCTGCATCCACAGAATGGTGTTAGGCGGCAGATTTAATTCTTTCAGATGTTTTATTGATTTCTTGTGTACTAGGCCGTTGGCACTTATTATCAGCGGCATTATTGTTACAGTCTTCAGCTGCCACATGTCTCTGATCTGCCGCGCCAATGCCTCATATTTAGCGATTTTCTCCCCGTAGCTTTTCGATAAGTTGCTATCTTGCGGCACTGCGAAATCGATGATCACGGCTGTTTTGTCTCGCTTGTTCCACACCTCCATATCAGGTCTGTTGTGTCCCACACTTTGATCTGTGATCACAGTCAGATCCCAGTAGATTTTCACGCTTTGGTTTTCAGACAACGTTTGAGGGGTGTATTGGTGATATGGGACAAAGTTCTTCTGGAGACCTTCTTTCAGGCATATCAACTGGTGCACCACCTTCCCCATGTTGTTGTGTCGGCTAAGGTATTTGGTGCCCGCTATCGCTGAGCAACCAGAGGATAGGTGTTGCACCGACTCTTCTGCGTCGTTGCACAGTCTGCACTTTGTGGATCCTATCGGTTGCTTTGTGATGTGCTTTATGTAGCTGCGTGTTGGCACCACCTGGTCCTGTATCGCAAAAAGCGTTCCCTCCGTTTGGGGATACAGGTATCCTTGTATGAGATAGGTGTTCGATGACAGTTGGTCTACATCGTCGTGGTGCAGACTGGCGTGAAATCTTCCATGTAGGGGTTTTGTTTTCCAGTTCTGCCGGAGCGTTTCTTCCCTGTTCTCATCTGGCTCATCTGGATCGTTGCGGAGTCCCTGGTTGGATGGCGTACTTCATACACCCATTGGTGTACGGGGTTTGGTTTATGCTGGAAGAAGGCTTCGATGTTTTTTTCTTCCTTATGACATGCTTCCTCTAAGCTCATAAGCCCGCGTCCACCCTCTTTGCGGGGCAGATACAGCCTCTCGGTTGCCGAGTTTGGGTGCAGTAACCCATATTGTGTTAGGGTGGTTCGTACTCTTCTGTCTACTCTCTTTTTATATATATATATATATATATATATATATATCCTCGTAATTTCTCGGAATACTTTGCTGACCGAAAATTTTTATTGGAGATATTTCATTGAATCAATGCATTATGACTAAACAAAGCACATTTTTGGTGCCACCATAAAAATTCAAATCCGCCCCCTATTAATGGTACTTTATTCTTGTGATTTTTCGGAAATCCTTGCTGATCGATATTTTTCAGTGGAGATATTTCATTGAAACTAAGCATAATGATTGCAAATCGGAATGCCTCTGTGCCACCATAGAAAAATTTCAGGTCCGACTCATTTAAGGGTAGTTTATCCTCGTAATTTCTCGGAATACTCTACTGACCGAAAATTTTTATTGGTGATATTACATTGAAACAATGCATTATGACTAAACAAAGCATACTTTTGGTGCCACCATAAAAAATTTAGATCCGCCCCCTACTGAGGGTACTTTATTCTTGATTTTTTAGAAATCCTTGCTGATCGATATTTTCCAGTGAAGACAATTCATTGATATTCATTTTTTTGATGAAATATTTCTACTGAATACGCCTGATAAAACTATGGAATGTTGAGGGGCATATACAGTGTGATCTCTGACACCCGTTTGAGAGGTCACCAATTCAAGCTGAAGAAAGAAAAAGTTTCTGTTATGTGCCCCAAGAATTGTTTGGTAAATCGCGTGTTCACAATGTGGAACTCTCTGCCTGCGGAAGTTGTCAGTGCCAGTTTGGTTGGTGTATTCAAGAGTGGATTGGATAGATGGCTGGCCGAAATAGATCTGTGATGATGGTGACAATTTGTTGTTATTTTTTTCTTTCAGAACAATTTTGTAGTTAATTTGATTCTCGGTTAGATTGTTTGTTGGACATTTAAATAAGTAATACAGTTTTTCAATAACTCGGAAAAAATCGGCCCAATGGATTATAAAGGTTATTGATAAGAAGATGACTTATGCATAATTGCCGTGAAAAAATAATGAATATGCCTTTCCAAAAATGCTACTATCAGCCAGATATCGCTGAAATTGAATATAAATATTCATGGAGTAATTTTTCAACCAAGTACTAGATTTCAACAGGATCGGATCTTTTTTTTGAAAATAGTGGGACAATTAAATTTCGACTGTGGAATTTTTCGGTGGATTTCATCCATTCCTGTATTCGACCTTTGTGAACCCAAAACCTATTTCACAAAAATAACGTCTCTTAAGGCCGAATTCCAATGCGATATCTTCCAAAAGAAACAACTCTGACATTTGATATGTGTAAGATAGTTCAATTCGTGAATGTATACTTCAAATGATTTCGTCGATATTACCCATTGCTTTTTTCCCAGGAATTACAAAAGTACTGATCCAGGCGAACTGAAATCAAATTCTTGGGTGAAACATGACGGTATGAAGGTCCGCACAAAATTTCATGAAAATCAGGAGATCAGTGTTTTCAGGCAGTCAAACTACGTTGGGAGGGTCAATACCTAGATTGGCATCATCGCGAATTTTAGAAAATGTGTAAAATATTGTGACTTGAAGTTGGTGCTCTTCCAAAATTTCAATTTAGCGATATTGATTAATAACACTCTTGAGATCTGTTTTTAAAACCTTAGCACTAGGGTAACGACTCAATATATTTAATTTTTCATTTTGTAGTTCAAAATATGAGGCTTCAACATTACAAAATAACTGTGTTATATGTTGTGTGCTTATATAATTAATGTTCCTGCACATAAGGAATTGAAATTATTTATGTAAAATATATGAAATATACTTTTCAGAAAAATAAGCATTTTTGCGGATTTCTATTCCCTTCTCAAATTATCCAATCGAGCTTGTAGATCTGCATCGATGTCTGAAACACTACCTCCACCACCTCCTGTTACTGCTGCAGCTGGAGTATGATGTTTCTGACCAGTTGCAGGCATAGCACCACCAGCATCTGGTAGATTTGATAACTGATCTGTGAGTTGTAGGCCCAATTCATCCAAAACTTGACTCACAACAGCATCACTGAAATTGGAAAAAAAAGCAATCAGAACAATTTTGAATGATTCAGAAGGGGTGGTTGCAATTTGAATGGCACAAACATCATAGAAACAGATCTGAATATTTTAATCAAAAAGGAATGAACATTACTGAATTACTGAAAATACATTCCATACAACATCTTATGTTAGAGAACTACCAACATATGATGACACACATATAATAGAAGACAAATGGTAGTATTATCAGAGGTATGATAATTCATTTATAAAAAGAAACAAGTTTCCTTTTGGATATTCTCATATTTTCGAGTGCCTGTCGAAGGAAGCTGCGTGTTATCACTTTTCCACAATCTTCATAATTTACGAATTTTTAGCGGAAAATGTTTGAGAAGAATCAAAAATTGAATTGTACCAGATTAGATGGATTCCCCTATAAAAATAATAACCATCAAGAAAAAGACCAGAAGACTTGGTATTCAAAAGTTATGAATAGCAAATGGCAAAATCCTATCAATAATTTCGACGATATGAATTCTGTGTACCAATTCGAAAAAACTGAAGCTTGAGCTAAATTTTGTGAGGCATCAAACGAATATTTCATCTAGAGGACAAAGGCAATATCTGGATTGGGGACCGCAGTATAGGAAATAAGAATCTTGCCAAATTTTCGGAGTAGATTTTATGTTCAAATGAACAGATGAACAAGCAAAAATGACTTAAAATTACATGTCACTGATGACTTTGAGTCAGTGATACTTAAACTTGAGAAAATGGTAACCAACAACTTAGTAATGAAGAATTTGAAGTGAAATTCAATTATTTCTATCTGGCAACACCTATGTTCGGTGTAGCATCGGCAACAGTGCGAGTGACTAAGTGCCCGAACTTTGGAATCCACTTCACCTTCGATCGGGCGAGATCTCAAGGGCCATATTGCCCAAACAGTCATTAGAATACCGTCTAGAGAACGACACATATTCATTCTCATTTTTATAACGAATTAACTACTAAACATCAGGCTGGTGTGTAATTGTGAATATCTTTATCAAATACACAATTCATAAAATTAGAACTTGTGTACCAATCAACCCATTACACTTTTCAACCTAAGAATAAAAATTTTCACAATGAATGACACAGAGATTTGAAATGTAGTTTTCAGGTACAAACTGGCAGCTCGATTGACAAATTCATTAAATGGTAACAGAGATATGAATTCATTCATTCGAAATATTGTTTGCACTCAAAATTAAGAAGGGACTTTTAGAAAGTATCTTTCTCCGCTCTTTCAGAACCATTTCCAAACTCCACTCTGTCCTCATAAGAGACCTTGTGGAACTCCATTCTGAAGGAAGATCTGGCGTCAATTGAAATTTGGACAGCCACATGAATTCATCTGCTATCAAATTTCAATCCCAAGTGAACACAGTGAATGTTTTAAAATGCCTATAGTAAGTTGAGATGTTTATATAATTCAATTTTTTGCGAGATATGATCATCACTTTGCACACTTATCCAAGTTGAAATTTAGCTTAGATGTTAGTCTACATCTAGGGTGTACCCAACCTTGCGATATTACCACCTTACTTCCCTCTTAATGATGGAATAGTAAGCAGTTAAACAAATAATGTCCTCCTCAGGTATCTCTATGCTCAAGACTTATTGACTTCACGCTACCTGCACAATGACCACCTCTGGCCTAGGCATTGCCGAGATCATCCAGATGAGTTTCTCAAAAGCAAGAAGCCTACGAGCAAATCCCTTTCACAAGTGCACTCTAGTATACCATTAGGCATGAAGACTTTTGCCAATTGGAAAAAACTTGGATTCTGAATGTGTCCAAGTTCTCTTCTAACTTCATGACTTTCCAGAATAGAATTTATACACAATCATGCATGCAGCAAGGATGATAATTTATTGATTACCTTTCTTCTTCATCCCCATCATCTTCCATTGCATCATCAATAGCATCATTCATTACTTCTTCCTTCATATCCATAATTTCAGACTGTTTCTCAAATTCTTGCAGAATTCTTTGTATTTGCGGCAAATTCAACTGTCTATTCATACTAGCCATTGCTCGTGTGACTCCCTTCATAGCCTCAGCCATAGTATTTTGTGATCTGAGCGTCTGAATTTTTAGGGACACGGCTTGAATATTAGCTTTCATCAACATAAACTTTTTAACGTACCTTCGGGTCCTGACAAGATCCCTTGCCATTATTTTAACAGCATCCTAAAAGAATTGACTGTAGGAAAAATATTAACACAAATGGTTCATCAAGAATCATCCTACCATTTGACCTTCCTTGGCTAATTTTTTGATATCCATAATAATTTTCTTTTCTTGCTGTTCCATTTTTTGTTTTTCCCTATCCAAATCTCTCATCGCTTTGTTTAAGGCTCGTTGATTTTTACGCAACATTTCTTCTGGGGTTAGTTTTTTACCGAAAAGCCACTCCATTTTCCTTATATTAGAAAACACCCCAATAATTTGAAAATTACACTAATGATGATGACCACAACCAAATGGTATTTGGATTTGGCAGAAAAAGTTGACAACAAACGTCAAGTAATCTAACCTCAATAAATCAATAACAATAACAAGGACAAGTGATTATAAAATTTTATACTGAAGAAACGTAGGCTTCACTATAAAATTGGGGAATAAATTCGAAATGAACATTGTATTGTGCTGTGAAGAAAAAATTCTTCGTAGGTTATCTTACGAAGAAACCCTAATGGATATTGAAGAATTGGAATTATTTTTCCACAAATATATTCCACCCAAGAGTTGTATTTCACTTTTTATGGAGCAAAATATTCATATACCAGCTCTTATACTTAGGTGAGCTACGTTCAAAAATTCACACAGATATACTTTTTATTTTGAATATGTATGTAATGATATGTATTTATAGCATGAAAAGTTGTGGACATGTATTTGTACCCATGAGTACAAATTACTGCAAGCAAGAGATAATGGAGCTAGTGGAAGAGGCAAATGTTCAATACTTGATATCACTGGATGATAATAAATACTTTCAAAATTTCGAAATATTAAGTAGTATAGTACTAAGAAATGAAAAAGTAAATTTATGGAAAATCCGAACTGTGACAGAACCTTACCTAGTCAATGATTCATTACTTAGTATTATTACTACCTCTGGTACAACTGGCAAGAGGAAATTGATTAAAATTGAATCCTATTGTATTGAAAAAAATGTTAATTCGCTGAGGTGAGTTGAAATTAGGTTGAGATAGATAGAAAAAGAATCAAAATTCAAAAATGATTCAATCGATTCATCTTTGTCAGATGCTTAGAAGGTTTGCATTTATTTATACCAAGTACCATGATTCTACCTTTTGCAGGCTTGTTCTAGGGAAGAGATTTTTATTATTTTGCTGAATGGTTTGTTACCTTCAAGTTTTCAGTAGGGGCAAATAGTAAGACAGGATCAAATTATACATGGTCTTTGGTTATTTGGTTTGCCCAACGATCACACTGTCCTAAAAGATCTAAAATGATTTTCCAGGATATATGTCGTTAAGTATGTCCTGGACAATCTTACACACATTCTTAGTTACAAGGATTCATGAATTCCTTATGCATTGGCATTTTGTAGAGTTTGCTGGAAATTTAACATAGTATGTGCTTTACATTCTTGGTATCTTCTGGTAATTTTCTCTTGTTGCTGGTAGGATATCTACGATATCCATACAGAATTAAAAAATGCTATACCAGATAATGATCACAACAGGTAGGAACTAATAAACAAAAATCTGCCAACTATATATTCTTTTGTGTATACAGTTGATGAGGGCGATAATGATTACAAATATCATAGGATATTGTAACGTTTTCTAGGTTTTCAAAACGTTTAGAATATTTAAACTATTTATTTACACTATTTACACACTACTATTCCAATAACTAAACAATTATTTCTATTAAAGTCTGTTCACAATTTATATCCACACTAATTTATTTTCACTGAACTCTTTCCGCTACGAATCACTCTGCTCAATTGGTCCCCGTGCTGCTGCGCGCCTGCCCTTATATCGTCCGTCTGGTTTCCAGCAATTACCGGAAGACTCTCGAAAGAGGGTGACTCATACGCGCCTAGAGTGTTCAGGCACATTCTAGAATAGACAGGGCCGTACTCGTCACACTGTCCCCTCCTTAAGCCTGTTCTGTCCCAGAACAGATTCCATGAATTCCTCAGAGGACCGTGGTGAAATCTGCAATCGTTACCATTTCTACAGTAGCCCCTCTGATGGAAGTAGCAATCTACGGTTTTACTGGGCTTTACGTTTTGCTTTGGGTTGAAATTGCATACCAAAATCTCTATACCTGTCTTCTGGAAGACTATCTCAAGCATGCTTCGCACAACCCTCCAATTCAGTTGATCCAGTCCACAACCTAGTTTGGGGACAGCTAATTTCCTAATCCCGAAGCATTGAAGATCTTCTTTCAAGCCATGCAGTGCTGTCCATAAATTCTGGTAGGTGGGCTTCTGACATGAGTACTGTTTGGTGACTACGTAATAAATGAATCGACCCTCTGACTTCAGTTTCAGGCATTTTCTGATTCTGGGCTGCTGTCTCATCAGTTCCTCTTGACGTCCAAATTTATTTCTGAATACTCTTGCTATTCCCCTACTCATCCTTAGATCCGCTGCTACACAATGAGCCAGAGAGTATTCCTCGGGAACTGTAAACAGGTCTTGATGAACTTCCTTTGTAACGCCAAACCGTGCAACTCGTGTTCCCCCATAGCTATTCATGAATTCCTGAAAATCGTCACTTTCCTTCGCCGGAACCTCGATGAAACGTACTTCTTCGTCATCCTGTGTTGACGCGTACGGAGCCAATCGATTGAAATGGACGACCTTCGGTTTTCCTCTAGGAAGCTTCCGTATCCGGTAAACTACATCATTTATCCTTTTCATGACTTCATACGGTCCTTCCCACTGTCTCTGCAGCTTCGGAGAAAATCCTCTTTTTCTTTGAGGGTTATACAACCACACCAGATCTCCTGCGGTGAACCCTCCTTCAATGGCCTTGATGTCATAGCGCATTTTCATCCTATCACTTGCTTGCTGCATTTGATTGCGCACCTTGTCATGGATGTAATCTAGCTTACTCCTCAATTTACTGACATAGTCCTCCCCGGCTACATCTTCTCCAGGCTTACAACCAAACTCTAGGTCACAAGGTAGTCTAATTTCCCGGTCGAACATTATATTGGCTGGAGTTTCCTTGGTAGACTCTTGAATTGAAGATCTATATGCCATGGTGAATAGATGTAAATATTCGTCCCAGTCCCGCTGGTGATCGGAGACTACCTTGGCAAGATGTTTTCCCATGGTCCTATTCATTCGTTCTACCATGCCATCTGATTGGGGATGTAGAGCTGTTGTTCTTGTCTTATTAATCCCAAATTTCCTACAAACTTCTTGGAATAATGTCGACTCGAAATTTCGGCCTTGATCAGAATGCAGCTCTAGAGGTATTCCAAATCTGCAGAAGAATTCTTTGACCAATTTATCGGCAACCGTACTCGCCTCTTGATTAGGAATACCGTACGCTTCCACCCATTTGGTAAAATAGTCCATTGCTACCAAAATGTACTTGTTTCCGTGATCTGTTTCGGGAAAGGGACCCGCGATGTCGATAGCTACTCGTTCCATGGGAGATCCAACGTTATATTGCTTCATTCGAGCCTTTCCTTTACCATAAGGGCCGTTAGCTGCAGCACAAGCTTTACATCTCCTACACCAGTCTTTGACGTCTTTCTTACAGTTTATCCAATAAAACCGCTGCCTGACTTTTTCTAGCGTCTTAGTAATCCCAAAATGTCCACCTGAAGTTCCATTATGTAATCTGGTCAAAACGTCTGTCACTCGACTCTTCGGCACAATCAACTGGAGCCTCTGTTCAGATCCATCGTCACTCTCCCAACAACGCTTCAGAAGACTCTTATCGATCTTCAACGTTTCCCATTGTGCCCAATACGACTTAACATTTTGACTCAGCCTGGATACTTCTTCCCAAGTAGGTCGTCTACCACTTTTCTTCCAACTCAGGATTACTTTCAAGTCTGGATCTTCTTCTTGTGCCCGTTGGATTTCTTGAGGTAGCCAGTCATCTTCAATTACTGTGGTCCGTCTCACATCGGCCACACGTGAGCAATGGCTGTTATTCTCGGGGCATGGTCTTCTTGATAAAACATCTACATCTTCCTTGATCTTGTTCGAGGCAACTGTGCTCATCACTTCAGGGGCATTTTTAGCTTGCGTCGGTTTATGCCCCTTATCACCGACCCTTTTCAATTTCCCTGCTGTGGCTCTTTTTCTGCTTTTAATATGCCCACTTTCCTTACAGTACCAGCACACAGCATCCTCTCTCTTCGTACACAATAACCTGTTGATTTCTTCTCTAATGATTTCCTCAACAGATTTGTCTATTTCTTTGTCTTGTCTCACACTAAATTGTCCTCTACGTGACGCCAGCTTCGCTGCCTCGAATTCTAAAGCCTGAGCTAAAGCATCATCTAAGGTTTTAGGGCGTGCAAGTCTCAGAACTTGTTGAGTCTCACCGTCCTTGATTCCGTCTACAAAAGTTTCGATTGATAGCAGTTCAATGAAGCTGTCTGGAGCCGTTGGATAAGCCAGCCTAACTAACCTAGCCACATCTGCTTCAAACTCCTGGAGATTTTCTCCTATTTTCTGCACCCGGTTCCTGATTTGGGCATGATAAACTTGTTGTAAATGAGCATCACCATATCTCATCTGAAGTTTCGATGTTAGAACTTCATAACAGGCTTGTTGGCTCTCCGGAATCGTTTGCAGGATGTTAAGAGCCTCTCCTCTTAGAGCTATTATCAATGCCGTGGCTTTTTCGTTATCATTCCAACTGTTTGCCAGCGCAGCAGCTTCAAACTGCTTCTGATATGTCGACCAGGGCACTTTACCATCAAATGTTGGAGGCTTGATCTTCATTTTTCCACTTTCGCCGTTATTTTCTATTTTCATGTTGCTTAAGTGTGATGAAGCCAGATAATCTTTTCCAATTGACATTCTTTTCAGGGACTCTATTATTTTAGAATGCTGTTCAATTAATCCTGTTATTTCTTCAAATTTCCCGCTAACTTCATCAAATTTCTCGTCAACTTCGTAAAATTTTCCATCAACTTTTTCATAAACTTCATCAAATTTTCCATCAACTTTTTCATAAACTTCATCAAATTTCGTATTTACTTTCATATAAACTTCGTCAAATTTTTCGTCAACTTTATCGAATTTTTCTTTTATGGTTTCCATTTTCTCATCCAATTTGCTTGCAAATTGACTCACCAATTCATTGCTATTCCGAGAATTTTCTTCCATTTTCTCATTGATTTTCTGAGAATTTTCTTCCATTTTCCGTGAATTTTCTTCCATTTTCCGTGAATTTTCTTCCATTTTCTCATTGATTTTCTGAGAATTTTCTTCCATTTCCTCATTGATTTTCTGAGAATTTTCTTCCATTTTCTCATTGATTTTCTGAGAATTTTCTTCCATCTTCCGTGAATTTTCTTCCATTTTCTCATTGAGTTTACTCAAGAATTCCATTATTGCTTGCGTCTCCATTGCGCTCTGCAGTCTTGTAGTCACTGGCATAAATTTCAATCACTAGAGTTTATGTACTTAATTCGAGCGATGTCGAACCGCACACCTGACACCAATGTAACGTTTTCTAGGTTTTCAAAACGTTTAGAATATTTAAACTATTTATTTACACTATTTACACACTACTATTCCAATAACTAAACAATTATTTCTATTAAAGTCTGTTCACAATTTATATCCACACTAATTTATTTTCACTGAACTCTTTCCGCTACGAATCACTCTGCTCAATTGGTCCCCGTGCTGCTGCGCGCCTGCCCTTATATCGTCCGTCTGGTTTCCAGCAATTACCGGAAGACTCTCGAAAGAGGGTGACTCATACGCGCCTAGAGTGTTCAGGCACATTCTAGAATAGACAGGGCCGTACTCGTCACAATATATTCATAGGCAAAATTTCAGTTTTTACTTCTATGTAAACAATGATACAATAATCTCATGAGGATTATTGTTTGCAATAGTAGCATAGGATTCTTCACCCTAAAACATTCTAGAAAGTCTTCCAATCTAAAAATCAGAATTTGACAGTTAATCGTAAAATTACATCAGAGTTTGGGAAAAATATCGTGAGCATCATAAGATTAGAAAAATCTCTTATCTGAAATTCAATCAGTGTTGGGGTGAGTCAGCACCTGCACAAGTGACCATTCTATATGAATTTGAAAAACTGTGCAAATATTCCTGACTTCTCATCAGTACATTTCTCAAATTACTTTAAGTGAATGTGAGGACTTGAGTCTAGGTAATAAATTGCAAAACATGCTAAATCACCCTGCTGCTATTTCAAAAGGTTGTTTTAGTTTATTGCATATTGATATTACGATTAAAGAAATTATTTTCGATAGCATTATTTATCCAATTTTTGAATAGTTAATAGAGTGGGGAAATTGCTTGGAGTTAGCCTGGTTTAGAGAATTGAATAAAAATGTTTGAGAATAGAGTTTAAGTTACGTTTAGAATTTTCTTTAAGAATATCTCTATCCGTTTGATTATGCACATAAAATATCCTCAAGTTTTTTTTGGAAATCTAATTCATAACTTTCATCCATTTTTTTCGCTTGTTCCAGGGCGCTTCAATTTCTTCCAATTGTCTGTTTTTTTTTAATTTTGAGCTGAAATCGCTCTCAAAGGCCTACGTTGACTTACCCATTTCAATTCATTTTGGAACAACCACCTGTTCAGGTACAAGAAAACATAATAATATTCAGATAATATAACTTACAGACATAAAATTTAATGGGCACTTGGGTATGTTGGGTATGGGTCGATTCTGAGTGAGTGGGCAAACCCTGCCAATGGTTTTAAGAGATTTATCAATTCAAAAGTTTCTTCTCAATACTACATAAACATAATGAATTAGTCAGATGAACAAGCCATCAAAAGGAATTGAATACAGAACCAATGTATGAAACACTTATTTGGACGTGAGGTAATTTGAATACTCATCTCTTTCAACTTATGATCTAAATACCATTGTGCATCTGTGGAGACGAACCAAGAAACTAATTTCTTAAAGTTTGTTTTCGAAGGGACTATCAATAACAATACCTTTTCAGCAAAATATTCAACTTGAACGAAAAAGATGTAATCTTCTATGGGACTCCCCTCACCTTTGACCCATCCTTAGTGGAGCTTTTTCTGGCTTTAAAAACAAAAGCTACACTTTTAATAGTGCCAGAACAAACAAAGCTTAGTCCAGACAGTCTTTTTCGGACATTATTCAGTAAAAGAAGTGAACGTGAAAAGGTTACGTTCCTTCAGACTGTACCTTCCATATTTACCCGATGGTCAGATAAACAAATTCAATTTATACTGAAGGAATCTCAGTTGAAGTATTTGGTTTTGGGCGGAGAGTCGTTTCCCTCCAAAATATTAAAATTTGAGAGAACTGTGAAACTCTTTAATATTTACGGCATAACAGAAATTTCTTGTTGGGCCACAATCCATCAAATAAAAGATGATAATGATGTTTTTCTTGGAGAGGCTTTGGAAGAGACGTTTCTGAAAGTTTGTAAAGATGGAGAGGAAATTCAAGAAGGTATTGGGGAATTATTATTAGGTAATTGTTTTCCTTAAATGTTCTATGCTTATAAGTGCTGACATTGTTAGGAGATTGCTGCTTTTACACTCTCTAGGGAAAATTGCATTACCTTTTCACCCAAATATCCGTTATTTTCCTATTTTGTTGCAAAAATTCTCTTAGACTGCACTACACAGAAAAAAAAATGGGTCAGTTGATCATTACTGTTCAAATATCTTTCTTACTTGAAATGCAGAATAGTGGTAGAATTCCTGAAGCAGTTTGAGCTGTGCAGTGGTTGTCAATATAGTTATTGAAAGGATAGATCCACACTTTCTATCACCTTTCAGTTCATCCAAAATATTATAGAACAACTTGAGAACACAAACTGGCTCTAGGACTGTTTTTGGACCTATCAAAGGGGGTTCTACTGTCTGAATCACAAAACTCTTCTTGGGAAGATGATGCACACAAAATACGAGGACCTGCTCTGAATTGGTTTGAATCATTATTCATTTAACATAGAACAAATGGTTGCTATTATCAACTAAGGAAGGGTCTTCCAATCAGAGAAAAAGAGTCAACCTCAGTTGGGGTGGCGCAGGGAAGTTTTGCAAGACCAGTACTCACTCCTATCTAGCTATGCAGGGAGATTCTCGAGTAATTGTACATTGTGTGATGGTGAATAGCAGGATAGATGATACCTTGGGATACCAGAAAACAATAATTAACTATGGTCTAAGGCTTGTTGTTTAAGAGATAGAGGGTGATTTATTGATTTTGGCAGAACTTTAGATGGCTATAACTCGTGAACCATTCAATGTATTTGCTTCAAATTTAGCAGGTATTGTCATCTCAGGACATTGACCAGCTCTTATGAACCATACCGAAATAGAACAGACCAGGACTAGGAAATTTTGATTTGTAGTTCCAGGTCTAATTAAACACTCTGTACATATTTGTAGTAATTATCACCTGATGCTGCATAGATTTTTCTTTTGAATACTATTTTCCACGTGAACGGCAAGCCAACAGTTCATCTTTTCCCATCGAAAATAATTGAACGATCATGATTTTTTAGAACTCTTACGGCCCTGCATAATGTAACAAGATGTTCCTGATATTGAATTTATTGATTTATATGCTTGTTTTAATTCTGAAAGTTCAAATGAAGTTGCAATATTCATCCAACAATGGCCTACTTATTTTTATTATTTATGGTATACATGCTGAAACACAGTGGCCACAGAACTATTTAATTTTACATTTCTTATCAATTATATTTTATTGCTGGTTATTTTATTCTGACAATTCGACGTTAAGCATCTGCCGTGTTCGGACGTCTGACACACCGTGCATCGGAAAATTTATTTTATCGAAGTATTTCTATACTGACTTATTATGAAAAGCATCATGACTTCTACAAGTGATAACGATTATTCCGAAATGGAAATCGATGATATAGAAATATGGAATTGAATAAAAATGTTTGAGAATAGAGTTTAAGTTACATTTAGAATTTTCTTTAAGAATATCTCTATCCGTTTGATTATGCACATAAAATAACCTCAAGTTTTTTTTGGAAATCTAATTCTTAACTTTCATCAATTTTTTTCGCTTGTTCCAGGGCGCTTCAATTTCTTCCAATTGTCTGTTTTTTTTTTAATTTTGTGCTGAAATCGCTCTCAAAGGCCTACGTTGACTTACCCATTTCAATTCATTTTGGAACTACCACCTGTTCAGGTACAAGTAAACATAATAATATTCAGATAATATAACTTACAGACATAAAATTTGATGGGCACTTGGGTATGTTGGGTATGGGTCGATTCTGAGTGAGTGGGCAAACCCTGCCAATGGTTTTAAGAGATTTATCAATTCAAAAGTTTCTTCTCAATACTACATAAACATAATGAACCATAACGACCATTCGACGTTAAGCATCTGCCGTGTTCGGACGTCTGACACACCGCGCATCGGAAAATTTATTGTATCAAAGTATTTCTATACTGACTTATTATGAAAAGCATCATGACTTCTACAAGTGATAGCGATTATTCCGAAATGGAAATCGATGATATAGGAATATGGAAAAAAGTTCACCAAAAAAAGGAAAAGATACAAAAGACCCGATATTTCCCACACAACAACAAGTAAGAAAACTAGCTTTTCCATCTACATTAAATAAAGAATCGAAAACAGGTGACCATCAAGATATTCCGAAAAAAATTTAACATGTAGATAAAAGGATTCCCACTGATATATCATGTGATGGCCAACAAAACATAACCTGACTCTGTAAACAAAAAAGGGGTTTAGAGGATATTTAACACAGAAAAAGTTACACGAGAAACAAAAACATCCAATCAAACAACAAACAGTCAACATCTGCCATCATAACAGAACATGAACAACAACAAAATACAGCGATTTCAAAAGAAATAAATTCCACAAAAGGAATAACAGAAACTAGTCTGTCAAAATGAATGAAATAAAGAACATGGAATACAAAAACTTATTCTATATAAACATACAGAATGTGAAAATGGAAAGACCTCACATGGGATCTATATGGTGCTCCAAATTGCCTAACACTAGAGACATAATTTTGAAAATTAAATTAGATTTCATTCTGAAATCCAACAACGAAAAATTTTCAATTCAAAAAAGATTGGAAGAGCTCAAGAAAGAAAACAAAATAATCAAATATAAAGAAACAACAAATCAGATAACTTCAATCGAAAGAAAAATGCCACAACAAACCTTCTCAGTTGTAATTTCAGCTGAAGAATCAAATATTGAGGAAAAAGACGTACGCCAATATCTAAATAACTTCAAAATTAAACATAGATATTGCAACAGAATTATTTCCAGACCCTCTAACAAATCAACTCAATACATCAGAGAAATAACAGATGAAATAAATGCATTTGAACTAATAAATAATGGACTATTTTATTTAAATCAGCACTATTTAGTCTACCCGAGTCACCCCCCTGAACCAACCCATATTCCATGTGGAAAGTGCTTTCAATTACATTCAATACATTTGCTCTCTGACCGAGAGGGTATTTCGACCAGGTTCAGTCCTCCAAGCGATGATATTTCAGATCTTCAGGTTCACGAAGAACGCTTCAGCCCCTTTATTGGGGAATCATCTCCCATACATCCATAATTGGTTATGTTGAACTAGAAATCTAATGAAATATCGGGAATAAATTGAAAAACTTGTGACATGTATTATGTCAGGATGACATCCACAACATGCAATGGCCGAGTTTTTAAATTCACCAAATTGGTGTAGTGGAAGGGTGATGGATACACCAAATCGTTTTTTATTGTTGTTTGAACGACGTAAATGTCAAATTATCTAGTCCAACATCCACCATTTATGTTCTATGTCCACCACACTCCACCACAACCACACCAGTTTGGTGAATTAAAAAACGCGCCCAATGCCAGTAATGTATGCTGCGAACAAAGTGAGAACCCTGTGGTACGCCAGATGTTACGTTCACAATCACAGATGATATTCCATTTACAACTACAAACTGCTGCCTATCCGAAAGGTGTAGAAGTCATCCAATATAGCTTTCAACATGGAATGATGTACCCTGTCAAATGCTTCGGTCATATGAGTATAAATCGAGTCTACTTGAGTTCCTCTGTCGATACTTCCAGTTAAAAAATCAATGTAGGGAGCTAAAGTTGCTAAAGAGGATCTGCCTTTGAAAAAAACCGTGCTGATGACAGCTTCGGTCTGATTTGTTGGAAGAAAATATCATTTACGATTGTTTCGAAAATTTTACCGAAATGACTGAGAATAGAGACAGACAATAATTTGAAGCTGTTCCGCTAAAAGTTCACCTCAAGATTTCATAAAAATGGGTGGTATCAAATCTGGCCCGGAACCCTCATTAAAATTTTTTTTATGTAGTTGACGGTAATAGACGAAATGTCAATATATTTATTCATATAAAGTACAGGCTTTTTCGAAGACTCGAATACACTGGCAAAATAGTTAGAAAAAGCATTAGCGATAGACTACTGTAGGCCATATGATTTCCTTAGAGATAGATTCGCCTATTTTTAAATCTCTGAGAAAGCATTGTAAAAGACCTAGCGGTTAGATTGTCTATGTTGCAAAATGGCGAATGCATTCCTTATTAACTCGAGCCATTATAAGTCATGACCGGAGGTATTTTCTCACTATTATTTAGACAACCTTCATATGTCCAAAACATTGTGGGATATTTTATGATATTTTCTTCGACTGAAGAAATGTGAGCTTTGTAGTCGTTTTTAATCATCTATTTACACCTACTTCTAAGTTTGGCGAAGTCGTCGTGGAAGCAAATATCATATTTATACCAACACTACCAATAGCAGTGGTTAAAAATCGTATATTTACACCTTCAAATAATTTTCAGGGAGTGAAACAAGATACTGCTACGTAAATAATGAGACAGAGAAAGTTAAATGGAGGTGCACAGGAGATCTTGTAATGAAAACTAGACAAGGAATCAAATATTTGGGTAGAACTGATAACAGGGTGAAACGGCTCGGACATCAAGTTTTTCCTAGCATGATTGAAAAAAAAATTTTCGAAAAAATAGAATTAGCAACAAAATGTCTATGGCATGAAAAAGAGAAAAAATTGCTACTGTTTATCCTGATACCATCATTCAATCAGAATAATATTTCAAAAATATTACATAAAATAAGGCTGAAACTGTTAGATTTGTTGTCAAGAGAAGAATTCCCTGATTTTATAGATTTGATTACCACATTCCCAGTTACTCCAAATGGAAAAATTGACACTTGGACTTTGATCAATATTTATGAAAGTGTAAAAGAAAATCAAATGGAAAAACAAGCATCTAGTATCTTTCTTACAATGATCTCCAAATATCTTGGTCACAGTTTGAAAAATATAAACGTAATAAAAAGATTTACTTTTAAAGAACTGGGAGGTAATTCGATCACTTTCACATTGTTGACAACTGAACTTAAAAATGTATTGAAATATGAATTACCTTCAACTTTCATTTCTATCATGTTCAATGAGAATATTGAAAAATGTTTGAATTTTCTTGATAATTTTCAAGATTGGAAAATTAATAAAAGAAGCTTAGATACAGAAAAACTAGAACTGCAGATGAAAAGAACTAAACACTCAAAAAATATTGAAGTCATGTGGAAATTCAATTTGTTTGGATGTGTTGATGCTCCTCCATTGGTCTTCAAAAGAGGGTGAGTTTTTTCATTTATAATTCCCAATAGTTTCTTTTAATTTGAGACAACTTTTTTCGTTTTGAAACCTAAGGTGTAATATATTTTGTGCTCATCATAACTTTGTCTTAAAGTGGAATACGAGGTTTGTCCGATAAATACGTATAAAAGTGGAATAATCACTTTATTTTACAATTGTTCAGATATTTCAATATGGTCTTCTTCAAAGTACTCCCCCTGAAACAAGATGCACTTCTGCCAACGCCGTTTCCACTACCGATACGATCGCTGAAATTCTTCAGTTGTGAGGCTCTTCATTTGCCGTGTCGTTTCAGCCTTGATGGCTTCTAAATCCCCAAAGTGCCGCCCCCGGAGCACCATTTTGCATTTCGGGAACAGGAAGAAGTGTCAAGGAGCTAAATCGGGTTAATAAGGCGGGTGTTCTGTTACAGTGATTGAGCTTTGGACCAAAAAGTCACGCATAACGGGATACGTGTGACCAGGCGCATTGTCGTGATGGAGAATCAATTTTTCCATTTCAAGTTTTTCTCGCAGAATTTCGTGGACGATTGTTTTGGGAATTGACAGTTCCTCAGCTATCATTCTAACTGTCAATCGATGGTTTTTAAGGACACAACTACGAATTCGTTTAATATTTTCCTCAGAACTCGATGTGGAGGGGCGCCCTGAGCGTTGGTCATCTTTCACATCTTCTCGGCCTTCCCGAAACCTTTTAAACCACTTGTTGACGGTTGGTTCAATCAGAGAATTGTCTCCGTAAACTTGTTGCAAACACTCAAAACTCTCTTGACCATTCTTACCTAGCTTTTCAAGAAACTTGATGTTGATGCGCTGTTCCTCAATCAGAAAGAGCTCCATGCCGTCGGCAGATAAAAAAAGTTTACTTTCAACAAGCATACGTAAATCGTACTTACTCGCAGAGCGCTACGGCTCGAACTGAGCATTGAAGGGATTGCATAGAGAGGGGGGACCACCAGGCCGCCCCTCGACAACGCCTTGACAGGACGCCCCGAAGTTTTTATACGTATTTTCCGGACAAACCTCGTATAAGACAACCAAGTTACGGATAGGCTCTCAAATGATGCACTTGCAGCCCTTACTTTCTATATGTAACATTGAAACAGAAACTAAGCCATTTCATAGATTACGAGAATAATTGAATAGGAAAATATAAAGAAAATAATTCTAAACATTTTTCCTCAATTATCTGATGAAACAGCTTGATATAGGTTCCAAATCATAATGTTCGGATAGCCATCTTATTGGTTGTATTGTTTTAATAATGGATCCTTGACAAATAATACATTGTTTATTACGCGGGAGCAATATCAATAATAGATATTTTCAAGATTTTTCATTTGCTCAGAAAGGATTGACTGAAAAATATAATAATAGTAATAGTAATCTTTATTTCAAAACAATTCAAGGTGAATACAAGAAAGGAAATGAAATAGTGTCAACATAAAAAAAGGATTCCATCATCTATAAAATTTCTCCATACTGTATGGTTCCATATTTTTTTCTTGAAAACCTTCAGCTCATCGATTTTCTGTAGTTTGTTGATGAGTTTCAAAGAACTGTACTCCGTTTGCCTTTGAGTAGATGTCAGCTTATATTTTGCCAAGTTATACGTCAATGTTCTTGTGTCATAATTTTCTTTTCGATTGTGATGTTGATAAAACAGGGTTTATGTTTATGGAAAAATATCAAACATTCCTGAACGTATAGAGCATATACAGGGTCTTTCACGAGGAACCTCACCCATATTTATACGGGAAACTACTGAACGTATTTTCATGAAATTCAGCACTTATAAGTATTTCACGATGCTGATGAAATCTAAAATATTTTCAAGGCATGAGCACCTCCGGTTTTTCCGGAAATGACGTCAACTTCCGTTTTTCAAATTAGAACACCATTTTTTTATTGCAGAAATAGATTCCTTAGAAAATTTCAATTTATTTTGATGTAACATTTTTCAGTTTTGGTTGGAAAATTCTCTCTGAGCGGGAAAATTCGAAAAAAAATCGAAAATAGAGCTCCGCTGAAACAAGAATAACTTCGAGGTTTTTGGATGGAAAATTTTCATTTTTGGGATTTTACAAGATGTAAGATTGATGTATCCACTTTAAAAATCGAAATCGCGATTCATGATACAGGGGGTGAAAAAATCGCTTTCAAAGTTAGGGATGACAAAATCGTGAAAAATCAATTTTTTCAAATTAGAACCCCATTTTTTTATGGCAGATATTGAATCTACGTTAAAAAATAATGTAAGTGTATGCATCACACCCTTGCCCTAAAATGGATATTTTCTGAGTTATTTACAAAAAACTGTTTTTCGTCTCGAATTTTCAGCTATTTCTTTTCCCTTCACGCCAAAAAGATGAAACTTTCAGGAACTGTTATTTGAACCATGCTGTAGATTTTTCACCCCTTCTTGAAACCGACTTCAAGTTACTATTAGGAGAACCATGGCAAACTCTCGCAGTTATAACTAGAGAAGATGCTCAAAGTTTTGACCGTTAATTTCTAGACATTTATTTATACGTCTCAGGAATGCTTCGTGCGTTGCTCTTCTTATTTCATCGGGAGGAAGAGATCTGCAAAAGTGTTTAAAAACCAAATTGAGTTTCAAAACTATGAATCTAAAAATCTAAACAAACCTGAACGCATTTCTGACTCGTTCTATGCAGTCCTCTTTATCAGTCAGGGGAGTTGAGTATACAATATTTTTTATCCTACCCCAAACATAATAGTCTAAAGGAGTTAAATCGGGAGAACGTGGTGGCCAAAGATGTGGACCATTGTTCGCCAACCATTGATCTTCAAATAGCCTGTAGAGGATATTTGACACATTGAGTGAATTGTGTGGAGGCGCGCCATCTTGTTGATACCATAAGTCATTATGGTTCTGTACTAGCGGCTCAATTATTTGAGTCAATATGTCAGAATATCTATCTCCTAAGGGAGAACATTCTTTAAATAATGCAAACATGTGTAGTGTTCTATCTTACCAGTTAAAGTCCCATTGAAATGTGAACATCGAGAATTGCATTATTTTTGATGGCGCAAAAAACATTGAAACTCCAGGTCTCTTGAAAGTTCCATTGTCTGAAGTAATGGTTGTTCTCTTCATCCCAATAATGACTGTTATGCCTATTGAAAGAACCATTCTTTGTGAATTTAGATTCATCTGTCCAAGTTATACAGTCCAAAAAGTTTTCATTCTCTTGAAATCGAATCATCATAGCTTCGCAAAACTCTGTTCTCCTGACGAAATCAGTTTCCTTCAAATGCTGTACCCTATTGAATTTATATGGGTGCATTTTATGTTTTTTTAATATTCTCCAAACACTCGATTGAGATAATCCCAGATCAATCTCGGCATCTTTGAGAGAATTTTGAGGATTCACACGAAAATATGCAAGAACTGTAATTTCGTTGTTCTCATCTTCTACTACACTTTTTTCTCTGTGTGTAGTTTTCTTAACGAAAGATCCGACATTTCTCAAGTTTGTCATGGTTCTGTTAATGGTATCTCTCGTTGGTCTGGGTCGGTCAGGAAACCTCTCAATGAACAGTCGAATCGTTCTATCTACAACTTTATTACATTCTCCATGAAGTAGAATGAGATTTAAATAATCTTCATTGGTAAAATTAGGCATAGTGATCGATTTTATAACTTAATACGAATTATCACCAAATTAATAGTAAACACAAAATGCTACTGAATAAAGAGGAATTTGGCAGATGTAATTAATGATATCTATCATTAAAAAAAAATAATGTAAAATATGGTAAGTTTTTGCATATGGTTCATAAGGAATTATTTATTTATCACTGGAGAGAAAACCGATGGCCGATTAGTTGAAATAAAGAGGTTTCCGATACAAATTCGAATCCAAATTCGCCATCTATTTAGGAACAACCTGTAACTTTTTTCTCTTGCATATTAGGGTAGTGAAATCTAAAACATGGTATAAGTAACAGTTCCTGAAAATGTCATCTTTTTGGCGTGAAGGGAAAAGAAATAGCTGAAAATTCAAGACGAAAATCAGTTTTTTGTGAATAACTCAGAAAATATCCATTTTAGGGCAAGGGTGTGATGCATACACTCACATTATTTTTTAACGTAGATTCAATATTTGCCATAAAAAAATGGGGTTCTGATTTGAAAAAATTGATTTTTCACGATTTTGTCATCCCTAACTTTGAAAGCGATTTTTTCACCCCCTGTATCATGAATCGCGATTTCGATTTTTAAAGTGGATACATCAATCTTACGTCCTGAAAAATCCCAAAAATGAAAATTTTCCATCCAAAAACCTCGAAGTTATTCTTGTTTCAGCGGAGCTCTATTTTCGATTTTTTTTTCGAATTTTCCCGCTCAGAGAGAATTTTCCAACCAAAACTGAAAAATGTTACATCAAAATAAATTGAAATTTTCTAAGGAATCTATTTCTGCAATAAAAAAATGTTGTTCTAATTTGAAAAACGGAAGTTGACGTCATTTCCGGAAAAACCGGAGGTGCTCATGCCTTGAAAATATTTTAGATTTCATCAGCATCGTGAAATACTTATAAGTGCTGAATTTCATGAAAATACGTTCAGTAGTTTCCCGTATAAATATGGGTGAGGTTCCTCGTGAAAGACCCTGTATTGTCAGGATGCCATTGTTTTTAAAGTAACCTCTGCATGATTCTCTGAATGATAATTTTTCCATTATTCTAATAGCTTTCTTTTGCAATATAAAGAAAGAAGTAATATTTCCCGAGCCATAAAAGATAACACAAATCTTAGTTTTGCTTCTATCGTTGCATGATTTCACTGCTTTTTTACTTAGATATCTATCAATCACTCTCAGTGCATAAATGGAGGGGGTTCTACCTTATTACTCCAGTGGACTACATGCTGTTTCCAGTTGAGTTCCTTATCAATATGTACGCCCAAAAATGTGGTGCTTTGCGAAATTTTCAATTTAGAGTTGCATGTTCCGGAACTTCTAACTTATCATTTGGAGGATGGAATATAATCAAGTTGGTTTTATCTTTATTCATGATCATGTTGTTTTGAACCAACCAGGTTTCGGTATATTTTAGTACTTCTTCAACCAATTTCTTGAGATCTGGCCATATAGATCCCATAACGAGCAGATTCTTATCATCTAAATAATCTTCAACATCCACTACATCTCCTTTCCAAGAGAAGTTCAACATATTGTAACGTTTTCTGGTTTTATCAAAACGTTCAGGATAATTAATTTATTTACACTTATTAACACACTACTGTTCTAATAACTTCACAACTTATCCTATCAAAGTCTATGCACAATTTATTTCCACACTAATTTATGTTCACTGATCACTTTCCTCTACGAATCACTATGCTGAATTAGTCGCTGGGCTGCTCCGCGCTTGCCCTTATATCGTACGTGCAACTTCTAGCGATTACTGGAAGATTCTGGAGAGTGGGTGACTCATACGCGTCTGGAGTGTTTGGACACATTCTAGAATAGACAGGGCCGTACTCGTCACACTGTCCCCCCCTTAAGCCTGTACTGTCCCAGAAAATATTCCATGAATTCCTCAGAGGACCGTGGTGAAATCTGCAATCGTTACCATTTCTACAGTAGCCCCTCTAATGGAAGTAGCAATCTACGTTTTGCTTTGGGTTGAAATTGCATACCAAAATCTCTATACCTGTCTTCTGAAACACAACTTCCAGCATACTTCGCACAACCCGCCAATTCAGTTGATCCAGTCCACAACCTAGTTTGGGAACGGCTAATTTCCCAATCCCAAAGCATTGAAGGTCTTCTTTCAAGCCATGCAGTGCTGTCCATAAATTCTGGTAGGTGAGCTTCTGATGTGAGTACTGTTTGGTAACTACGTAATAAATGTACCGACCCTCTGACTTCAGTATCAGGCATTTTCCTATTCTGGGCTGCTGTCTCATCAGTTCCTCTTGACGTCCAAATTTATTTCTGAATACTCTTGCTATTCCCCTACTCATCCTTAGATCCGCTGCTACACAATGAGCAATAGAGTATTCCTCGGGAACTGTAAATAGGCCTTGATGAACTTCCTGTGTAACGATAAACCGTGCAACTCGTGTTCCCCCATAGCTATTCATGAAATCCTGAAAATCGTCATTTTCCTTCGCCGGAACCTCGATGAGACGTACTACTTCTTCGTCATCCTGTGTTGACGCGTACGGAGCAAATCGGTTGATATGGACGACCTTCGGTGTTCCTCTGGGAAGCTTCCGTATCCGGTAAACTACATCATTTATCCGTTTCATAAATTCATACGGTCCTTCCCATTGTCTCTGCAGTTTCGGTGAAAATCCTCTGCTTCTTTGCGGGTTATACAACCATACCAGATCTTCTGCGGTGAACCCTCTTTCAATGGCCTTGATGTCATAGCGCATTGTCATCCGATGACTTGCTTGCTGCATTTGATTGCGCACCTTGTCATGAATGTAATCTAGCTTACGCCTGAATTTACTGACGAAGTCCCCCCCGGCTACATCTTCTCCAGGCTTTCAATGGAATTCTAGGTCACAAGGTAGTCTAATTTCTCGGCCTAACATTATATTGGCTCGAGTTTCCTTGGTAGATTCTTGAACCGAAGATATATATGCCATGGTGAATAGATGCAAATATTCGTCCCAGTCCCGCTGGTGATCGGAGACTACCTTGGCAAGATGTTTTCCCATGGTCCTATTCATTCGTTCTACCATGCCATCTGATTGGGGATGTAGAGGTGTTGTCCTTGTCTTATTAATTCCCAATTTTCTACAAACTTCTTGGAATAATGTCGACTCGAAATTTCGGCCTTGATCACAATGTAGCTCTAGAGGTATTCCAAATCTGCAGAGGAATTCTTCGACCACTTTATCAGCAACCGTGATTGACTCTTGATTAGGAATACCGTACGCTTCCACCCATTTGGTAAAATAGTCCATCGCTACCAAAATGTACTTGTTTCCATGATCTGTTTCGGGAAAGGGGCCCGCGATGTCGATAGCTACTCGTTCCATGGGAGATCCAACGTTATATTGCTTCATTGGAGCCTTCCCTTTGCCATAAGGGCCGTTAGCTGCAGCACAAGCTTTATATGTCCTACACCAGTCTTTAACGTCTTTCTTGCAGTGTATCCAATGAAATCGCTGCCTGACGTCAAAACGTCTGTCACTCGACTCTTCGGCACAATCAACTGAAGCCTCTGCTCAGATCCCTCGTCATTCTCCCAACAACGCTTCAGAAGACCTTTATCGATCTTCAACGTTTCCCATTGTGCCCAATACGACTTAACATTTTGACTCAGTTTGGATACTTCTTCCCAAGTAGGTCGTCTACCACTCTTCTTCCAACTCAGGATTACTTTCAAGTCTGGATCTTCTTCTTGTACTCGTTGAATTTCTTGGAGTAGCCAGTCATCTTCAATTACCGTGGTCCGTTTCAAATCGGTATTGTCTTCCACGCGTGAGCAATGGCTGCAATTCTCGGGGCAAGGCCTTCTTGATAACGCATCGGCATTGCGATGGGTAGCTCTCGTTCTATGTTCGGTATCAAAGTCATATTCTTGCAGTCTTTCAATCCATCTGGCCACTTGTCCTGCCGGATTCTTAAAGTTCAGGAGCCACTTCAAAGCAGCATGGTCCGTTCTCAGCAGAAAGTTTCTTCCGTACAAATATTTGTAGAAGTGTTCTACGGACTTGATGACTGCTAAAAGTTCTCTTCTGGTCACGCAGTAATTTTGTTCCGGCTTCGATAAGACCTTGCTGAAATATCCTATGACTCTTTCTTGTCCTTCCTGTACTTGTGATAGAACGCCCCCGATGGCTGTATTACTAGCATCCGTGTCGGGCACAAACTTCCCTTCAGATCTTGCGTAGCTCAAAACTGTAGCTGTGACCAGAACCTTCTTCAGCTGTGCGAAAGCTTCAGCGCAATCATAGGACCATATGTACTCCTGTCCATCCTCTGTTAATTTTGTTAGAGGTTTGGCAGCGTTGGCGAATCCAGATACGAATTTTCTATAATAGGTGCATAAGCCTAAGAAACTTCGCAATTCACTCTTGTCTCTCGGTATAGGCCATTCCTGTACTGCTTTGATTTTGTTCGGGTCAACTTTCACGCCCCCTCGAGAAACTACGTGTCCTAAATATTTCACTTCTGTTCGAAATAAATTGCATTTCTTGGGACTCAGCTTTAAGTTGGCTTCACGAAGTCCCTGGAATATCTCGGACAGGTGGTGTAGGTGGTCTTGTAATGATTTTCCCACTACTATCACGTCATCTAAGTACACCAGGCAAGTCTTCCAGGAGATTCCTCTCAGTATAGTCTCCATTAAACGCTCAAATGTAGCAGAAGCGTTGCATAAACCAAAGGGCATCAGTTTAAATTGCCACAGACCCTTTCCAATACTAAAGGCAGTTTTCTCTTTGTCTCTTGGATCTAAGCCAACCTGCCAATACCCACTCTTCAAATCCAGGGTGGAAAACCAACGTGATCCCGAGAGTGTATCCAGTGTATCATCAATTCTCGGTAAGGGATAGCTGTCCTTCTTCGTAACTTGATTGAGCTGCCTATAGTCTACAGAGAACCTGGTGGACCCATCCTTTTTCTTCACTAACACTACAGGCGACGTCCAGGGGCTATTGGATGGTTCAATGACACCTTCTCTCGCCATGTCTTCAATAATCCGTTCAGCCTCTTCTCTTTTTGCCAAAGGAAGACGTCTAGGGTGCTGCCGGATGGGTTGTGCATCACCAGTATTGATTTTATGCTGCACAATATCGGTCTTCCCTGTTCTTTCGTCAGTGGCAAACACGTCGGAGAATTTCTGAATCAGTTTTCTCACTTCGGCTAGTTCATAACGGTCAATATCCTGACATTTTGAGGTGAGAAGGGTCACCAGCTCTTCAGTATTCTTCTGACTGCGAGACTCCTGCAGTATCTATATCACCAGAAATATGGTACTCTGGTACCCCGTGTCCAATCAAGGTGTTCTTCTTCAGGGTGACTGGAAACATGTTGACATTCAGTAATCGGATGGGAATACTCTCTGTTATTCTCACCATTGCCTTCCCGAGTAACATTCCTTTAGCTAATATTGCATCGTCACAGGGCTCGATCACTTTTACGCAGCCATTTCTCGTAACATCGTCACATCTACCAGTCACAATGCTTTCAGTTCGACCTGGCAACGTGATGTCTTCCGGTTAATCGAATCCTATATATCTTGTCATCCACATCATTGAACGGGATCTCTTCATTTCCCAGTCGAAGAACATCACACTTCATATCCAGTTGGCATCCATGTTTCTTGACGAGGTCCAATCCCAGGATAACTTCTTCTGTGATTTCAGCCACTAGAACTTCGTGCCTTGCTGTTGTATTTCCCAATTCAATAGTGGAGAGGACCGATCCATAAATTGGTATTTCCTGTCCAGACGCAGTTCGAAGTTTGATCATAACTGGACGAATCTTGAATCCTTTAGCTATTTCTGGACGCACAATGGTTCTTGTCTATCCAGTGTCTACCAAGATTTTTACATTTTGATCATTTATTTTTCCGGGAACAACTATGCTTGATGAATCCGTAGACATGATTCCTCGGATTATCACATCAGGGGCATCCTTATCGTGGGTCGATTTATGCCCCTTCTCACCGACCCTTTTCAGTTTTCCTGCTGTGGCTGTTTATCGATTTTGGGACAATTTCGCTTAATATGCCCACTTTTATTGCAGTACCAGCACACAGCGTCCTTTTTTTTAGTACGTAATAATCTGCTGATTTCTTGTCTGATGATTTCTTCAACAGGTCGGTCTATTTCTTGGACTTGTCTAACACGAACGTGTCCTTTTTGCGACGCCTGCTTCGCTGCCTTGAATTCTAAAGCCTGAGCTAAGGCATCATCGATGGTTTTAGGGCGTGCAAGTCTCAGGGCTTGTTGTATTTCACTGTCCTTGATTCCATCTACAAAGGTTTGTATTGATAGCTGTTCAAGGAAGCTGTCTGGAGCAGTTGGGTAAGCCAGCCTAATTAATCTAGCCACATCGGCTTCAAACTCCTGGAGGTTTTCTCCTGTTTTCTGCACCCGGTTCTTTATTTGAGCATGATAAACTTGTTGTAGTTGAGCATCTCCATATCTCATCTGAAGTTTCGATGTTAGAACTTCATAACAGGCTTGTTGGCTCTCCGAAATCGTTTGAATTATGTTGAGTGCCTCTCCTCGAAGAGCTATTATCAATGCTGTGGCTTTTTCGTTATCGCTCCAACTGTTTGCCAGCGCAGCAGCTTCAAACTGCTTCTGATATGTCGACCAGGGCACTTTTCCATCGAATGTTGGAGGCTTGATCTTCATTTTACCACATTCGCTGTTATTTTGCGTTTTCATGGTGCTATAGGGTAATGAAGTCGGATAATCTTTTCGAATTGAAATTCTTTCCAGAAACTCAATCATTTTCGGATGCTGTTCAATTATTTGTGTCATTTCTTCAAGTTTTCCATCAACTTCGTCAAATTTTCCATCAACTTCGTCAAATTTTCCATCAACTTTTCCATAAACTTCGTCAAGTTTCCCGTCAACTTTTTCATAAACTTCTTCGAATTTTTCGTCAACTCTATCAAATTTCTCATTTACTTCGTCCATTCCTTTCTTCATTTCATCTTTTATGGTTACCATTTTCTCATCCAATTCACCTGCAAATTGACTCACCAATTCATTGCTATTCCGAGAATTTTCTTCCATTTTCTCATTGATTTTCTGAGAATTTTCTTCCATTTTCCGTGAATTTTCTTCCATTTTCTCATTGATTTTCTGAGAATTTTCTTCCATTTTCTCATTGATCTTACTCAAAAATTCCATTATCGCCTGCGTCTCCATTGCTTCCTGAAATCTTGTAGTCACTGGCATAAATTTGAATCGATAGAATTTATTTATTCTATTCGAGCGATGTCGAACCGCACACCTGACACCAATGTAACGTTTTCTGGTTTTATCAAAACGTTCAGGATGATTAAACTATTTATTTACACTTATTAACACACTACTGTTCTAATAACTTATCCTATCAAAGTCTATGCACAATTTATTTCCACACTAATTTATGTTCACTGATCACTTTCCGCTACGAATAACTCTGCTGAGTTAGTCCCTGGGCTGCTCTGCGCTTGCCCTTATATCGTAAGATTCTGGAGAGTGGGTGACTCATACGCGCCTGGAGTGTTCGAACACATTCTAGAATAGACAGGGCTGTACTCGTCACAATATTGTCATTCACATACACTATAAAGAACAGTGGGCCCGCTATGCTTCCCTGTGGCAAGCAAGCTTTATTTCTTCTTTATCTGATCTTGTTCCATATCCATCTGAATATACCTCTGCTAGTTGAGTATGTTCCCCGAAGTCATATTTTATTCAATCCATTGCATTGCATTGCATCAAGGCAATCATAGGCTTTCGATCGATCCAGAAATAGACCACAAGATAGATCTCCGTCCTCAAAAGCACCTGTTATCTTCTGTACAAAATTAAAATACTACCTACATGGCTGTCAACATTGTCCATTTTTTAAAAAAGGTTTCATAAATCTGAAAACACAACTCATCTTCAGTATCAATGGTTTTTGAATCAGTAACAATTTGTGGATCCAACCAAAAAACCGACATGAGATAGCGAATTTCAAATATTCTCTATCTGAGAACCTTATATACATTTTTTTTCTGCCGATTTTTGTCAGGTGACTTGCCTGCAAGTAATTTTGACTATGTAATCGAAAATTCGCTGACTGGAACAGGATTCGAAGCTATTTCGATATTTTTGATATTTTGATCCATATTTCAATATAGTGTGATCATTTTTTTTCAGGGGAGGAACCTATGTAGCTGTTGGAAGTTTCTCACATTTCTTTGTGGTATTGGATTGCCTCACTGGTGAAACAAAATTCCTCAAAAAGTTTCCAGACTCTATAGGAAATGAAGCTTTGGTATCGCCATGTTTGAATTTTCTCTATTTTGGATGCTTTGATGGAAATTTGTATTGCATTGATTTGATAGATTACACCATCGCATGGAGCTATCAAACAAACGATTCAATTAAATGCAAACCTAGTATTTGCCTGAACCACGAAGCTCTAGTGTTCGGGTCTTATGATAAATATGTACACTGCATTACTGTTAAGGTAATTATTTTTAAAACAGTCTAATTTTTCTGAATGTCTGATATGTGATTAATTTTGCCTATTAATTCGTCAATTATAATACAAATCTTATTGAAGTATTGTCCAGGCAACACAGAAAGGTTTTGGAGAAATCCCGGAAATGTCTTCTCAAAACATTGAGAGTACTTTTCCTACTTTTCTAAGAAGTCATATGGGGCGCTATATTTCCTTCTAACGTCCGCCACAGGGATATTCTCAAAGAGATCCTGGATGGATATTCTCAAACTTCTCACAATGGGAGGTGCCTGGGAAATTCGCTCACATGGCCCCGTGGCGAAGAATTTGAGAAATTCACAATTACTGCTCGTTGGGAGATCTCTGGGAGTTTAAGAAATTCATAATTACTGTTTTTCGAGCACGCTATTCGATATTTTCAGGGCGTGCCCCTAGAGAAAATTTTCGGACTACAGATATTCAGGGTGTTTCATTGCTGAATGAACATACGGTAACCTGAGTAAGAGCTACCCTAGACGACTCCAAAAAACCTATATATGGTAGATCTAATCAATTCCATAACCAAGATACAGGATGTTTCTTGACTTTACCAATATTTTCACTTGTTCATAACTTTGGAACCACCTAGTATAATCCGTTGATATATGAAATGTATAATTTACTTATACAAGTCGATCGATTTTATAATTGAAAAACACAGGTCCGTATTAGAAAATATGGGATTTTTCAAGCTGAGATTCATCTGTATATTGAAATTTCAGAATTGGATTGAAATATTCGAAAGAGCATTATATTTTCAATTGGAATCATTTGATTCATTCATCCTGCACGTTGAATTGCTTATCGAGAATTTCACGGAAAAATTTGATCAGGTACATAGTGAAATTCCAATAAATTCCAGAAAATCGTTCTTCCTGATGTAATTATAAACATCTTACTAAAAATTTTCAGAAAAACAGTTATATTGAAAAATGTATCTGAAATTAACAATAATGAATAAAAAAAATAAATTAAGAAATACAAATCTCAATAATGAATCACAAAGGGAGTTTTAATGTAACACCGTTTTGTTAAATCTCAAATCTTGTCTGTCTCAATATTATATATATATATATATATTTTTTTTTTTTTTGCTTCACACTTGCGTTGGGTTTGCTAGGTTACCCGGACTCGTAAGCCAAAGGCAACCTGCCATTGTTACTCAATAAGGATAAACAATCTTATCTATATATATATATACTTGTATTGGGTGGTTCCAAAGTTATGAGACATTGAAAATGTTGGTGAGTACAAAAAGCAACCTGTATCTTGGTTATCATCGAACTTATTAGACCTATCATATATGGGTTTTTCGGACTCGTCTAGGATAGCTCTACCTCAGGTTACCTACCGTATGTTCATTCCCAATTAAACACACTGTATAAACCTGTAAATTATACTTAAAGAAAGTGCCCTGTTTAGATATTTATATGTGATCGCCGATACGAACTTGCTATATGAAAATAGCAGAGAGCTCCTCTACCGACTTAGATCGTAAATCCGCACGAATAGCCTCAAGCAATAAACTCAAGGCGAGATGTCGAGATCCGTGAACACGATTTACCAGATGAAATCTTAACATATAATGAGCGCTTAGATTGTCGGTTCTTACATCTGATGTTTGGATGGCTTTGAGTATTATTTAGCGAGGTCAGAATTGAATATTCATTTATATTTCGGATATGAATGATCGGAGATTAATTATCGGTTCTTGGAAAATATTATCCATATTACCATTATGGGTTTATGGAAAATATGGAAACAAAATTTTGATTTGCAATCCTTGTTCTTATATGACGAATGTGTGGATGATTCTTTGAGAAAAAACGTCGGATCTCGTATTGGTCGCTGAGTCTCCCCAGAAAAAATCTAGAAAAGCTCTGAGGTGAGGTCAGGAGCTTTTACGCGCTTGTTTAAATTCTTTATCAAAGGAGTCACCTTATTGATCCCTCCAAACGCAGTTTTACTTTGAAATAGACTGATTTGGAGATCTCTTTTCATATAGTCCTACTAACTGTTGCATGAACCTTCAAGCTATAATTTCTCAATCGAGTGATAGATTTAAATTCGATACGATCCGTATTTTTGGAAATATTTGAATGTGTATATCTATGACTCATTTGACGGATTCTACCCAGTCACGATCGCGGCCATCGTATTTGAGTAGCAAATCAAAGAACCTACAAGCTATTGTTTTTCCATCAAGTACTAAATTTAAATTGGATCTAATCTGTACTTTTGGGAATATTGGAAAAATTAAATTGTGAATGGGTATATCTACGAAATCACGGGGATTTTAACCATTCACGAATTCGACCTTCATAATAAGGTCCCACTCCTTCTCTAAAAATTTCGAGTCCCTAAGCCATTTCTCTTAGAAGTTAATTTGTTTGCTTCCGGTCTAACCATGGATAGTCAACACAATAACTGAAATAATATGCCGATAGACTAGATAATATGTCCTTAAAGCTACACCAGCATTTATGGCACACTTCAAAAAAACATAGCTCAGAATTTTGTACACATTTATTACAATTTTGCGTCCCAAAGCAAAAATTTATTACAGCTCCCGTTTTCCAGAAAAATGGCGTGGGCCAGCTTTAGATTAAAGCTGCACCACGCAGTCTGTATTTTCCAAAAAATTCAATATTTAGTCATCGAATTGGCACCAGAATTTCTTACACATTTATTACAGATAAATGACAAGCAAAAAATTCAAAATTATTAACCTCAAGGGGATAGACACCCCTAAATATTGAATATTCAAGTTGAATATGCATCCAAAAGGTGGACGGTATGAAATATTCATCATTCTTTCTTAAACAAACTTTAAACGACATCATATTGTCCGATGATGGGGATGAAGCATCCCCAAACATATCGAAATTCCTATTACGTAATTATATGAGCAACGACATAAACTGCGTAACGCAATTTCCCGCGGACGGTACATATACTCGTATATGTCGAGATATTTCAACTCTCTAGGATATCGCCGATTTTTCTTCAGTTCAAAAATTTATTACAGTAGCCCACACTTCTCTAACACATGCTTAAGGATTCTAGTGAACTATTGAATCAAGAAAAATTTGGAATTAGTAGCGTAGTATGTGAAAAAAAATTCGAAAAATAATGATGGAGAATTTCGATATTCATCAATTTTTCTCTTTGTCAAAAATTTATTACAGTAGCCCACACTTCTTTAACACAAGCTTAAGGATTCTAGTGAGTTATTCCTTCAAGAAAAATATGGAATTAGTATCGTGATATGTGAAAAAAAATAATTCGAAAAATAATGATGGACAATTTCGATATTCATCGATTTTTCTCTGTGTCAAAAATTCATTACAGTAGCCCACACTTCTTTAACACAAGCTTAAGGATTCTTGTGAACTATTCAATCAAGAAAAGTATGGAATTAGTGTCGTAGTATGTGAAAAAAAAAACGAAAAATAATGATGGAGAATTTCGATATTCATCAATTTTTCTCGTTTTCAAAAATTTATTACAGTAGCCCACACTTCTTTATCACATGCTTGAGGATTCTAGTGAACTAGTCCATCAAAAAAAATATGGAATTAGAAAATTATTACGATGGAAAACTGCAATATTCCCCGAATATTCTCATTCTCAAAATCAATTATTGTAACTCACAATATTTTACACGTGCTTCAGAATGCAAATGGAATATTTCGACTAGAAAAACAAATAAGAAAAGTGGTATATGTGAATAAACTTCGAAAGAATTATGATGGAAATCCGTTATAATTACTTTTTTCCGATTAATTATATTTTGGAAATGCGTCGTTTTATCGTCGAAAGCTGTACCTACATTGGTAGCGGCCAGACCAGAACAGCCAGTTTTCACTCTTCCAGATATATCTGATCCCCACGAGAAGAAATGTTTCAAGTAGGTGTTCGGAATAAATGGTCGTGGAGGAATAGATAAACTTGAGAGACAAGAACTCATTATCGGACTTCCAGTGAAGAAAAAGGTGATGGTAATCCTTATCTCGCTTGTCCCACAGCAACCCTCAATGTTGCACTATTTCTACAATATATGTACTTTCATCTAATATTTTTGAAAATATCAAAGTAAAACCCTTTATTTTCGCTTATATTAATTAGTGTGTTGATCAATCAAATTTCAAGTCAGAATTTAATTGACGAAACAATTGTTGTGTCAACTGTGAATAATATATTCCAGCGAAACTAAAACGTTTTTCTTCGAATGTCGTATCATTTTAAATGGCAGTAGGAATACCCATGCTCCAGCGAAACTTCGTTTCATTTATCACGACCGGGCCTGACAGAGTGATCAGTTGCATAGCTCCTCCAGCTCAAAACGACCAGCCAATACATTATTCATTTAGGCATAAAAAACGCCTTAATACAGCCTACGTTGACCGTATATGCCCGGTCCTGTATAAAGGCCTGCCAACCTATTACGTTGGACCTCAGGTATAGGTTGCCTAACATCGACGAGACACTCAACCTGCTCGACAAACCGAGAACCAATAGGAACCCGAGAGGGTAGTACCCTCAGGGTACAAGCTCACAACTATCACGTCTCTACCACTACCAGTGTGTTAGACAGAGCTGCGAATAAACATTTCAATAATTAATCTATTTGTATCGGCGTGAAGTTCTAACAGGTTGGCCTGAATATTCATTTCTTGAAGACATTTGTTGTATTCCCTATTATATATTTACTTCCTGTTTACAATATGACAAAAAAACGAGGTCGGAAAAATTTACTTGACGAAGAAATATTCGTCGATATGGTGATGAAAATGAAAAGCGACCGTGTGGTAGAAAACAAAATTGTTGATAGATATGCTGATGTGTGGAAAGTATTGTCGTTGTCGTTGTTCATATAATTACGTAATAGGAATTTCGATTTGTTTGGGGATGCTTCATCCCCATCATCGGACAATATGATGTCGTTTAAAGTTTGTTTAAGAAAGAATGATGAATAATTTCATACCGTCCACCTTTTGGATGCATATTCAACTTGAATATTCAATATTTAGGGGTGTCTATCCCCTTGGGGTTAATAATTTTGAATTTTTTGCTTGTCATTTATCTGTAATAAATGTGTAAGAAATTCTGGTGCCAATTCGATGACTAAATATTTTTTTTTGGAAAATACAGACTGCGTGGTGCAGCTTTAATCTGAAGCTGGCCCACGCCATTTTTCTGGAAAACGGGAGCTGTAATGAATTTTTGCTTTGGGACGCAAATTTGTAATGAACGTGTACAAAATTCTGAGCAATGTTTTTTTGAAGTGTGCCATAAATGCTGGTGTAGCTTTAAGGACATGTAGATAATTGTTGAGCACGTCGAATTTCATTGCGATAGCTGAATTTGCTAATTGCTTAAATCCACCCAATGATTCCTCAGATATGCCTATTCCAAAAATTCAAATCGGATCGCATTGATATTGACAATTGACTGGAAAAAAGAATTCGAAGGCTCATGAAGAATTTCTTGAGGACCATTTGATTAGTAGATCGCAAAATATAAATTATTTGAAAATATTTTTCTTTCTTAATGTTACTTATGAAACGATCATCAGGAAATTTCGCTCATATTTGCACATCAGCAGTTTCCAACTGGTTACTCAGTTTCATTATGATGACTATTTTTTGAGTTCGTCCATAAATAAGAGCAACAACGAGGAAAGAACCAAAGAATTTGACATAATTTTCCCAATATCTCCGAAGATAAATATGGGATCAAATTGAAATTAAACACCGTTGTTAAATACTGACTTTAGGTCTGTGAGATTTTCTATTGAAAACAGATGAAAATTTTCAAAATTAATAGTTTTTGGGAAGTTTTTAAAAACTTCTAATCATCTTTGATATCAATGTTTTACTCGTAATGTACCCATATACAGAAATCTTCAGAAAAAATAAAGCAAGAAACATCATTCCGCATCATCCAAATCATTCTCTGTAACATTTTGGTAAAACACTTCATCCACCATTGAATCATGAAACATAACGCCGACGATACGACGGAGGCACATAATATAACTGAATGCCCGCAATGCTTCAAATCACAATAACAATAATATAGGAATTGGTTAACGGAGAAGAAAGAGCTCCAGTATTAATAAAATAACGTGATCACAAGGACGAATATCTGTCGATAAATCAACAAATGAATATTCCACATTGAGCTCAAGGTGGAATATTTGTTGATTTATCGACAGATATTCGTCCTTGTGATTATGTTATTTTAATAACAATAATAACATGACGGGTTCCGGGGTAATTGAAATATATATTCCAAATACACAGCAGTTCGGGGAAGAACAGCCCCATGTTACTAATTTCAATGCCCTCTATGAGAAGATTACTTCAATTTACTGGCGGATTTAAAAAACTACCCGAAATCTAAAACAGATTTCTTCCTACCAAAATTGCGAAAAAAAACCACCAAAAACTTAGTTTTCTACCAGATCTGGTGACGCTGATCGGTCTTACTTTCAAGTTTGATCCGATAATTATATACAGAGATATTGAGTAAAACCATGTCAAATTCTTTGGTTCTTTCCTCGTTATCACTATTATTTAGGGATAGAGATGTCGAGATGTGCACCTTGAATACGTTTGAGTATCCGATAGTGTCGAATACTGAATATGTATCGGATATTTTCGTTGGATACTTGGTATCCAAATTCATACTTAATAAAAGCCCGATGCAATACTGAAAATGATTTCATTATGATATTATTAAAACTGAATGGCAGCAATACGTCGATTGACGATCTATTAACGCTGCTGTCCTGCATATTGTCACTGTAGGATCCAGTAAATGTTTTGGCTGTTCACCAGTAGATACCGTGAAAGGTCGATTCGAACAAATATTTTGAAATTCAAGAATACATATCTGATTGGATTTAAACTGAGTCTTCGAGTTTCCAGGGTCGATAAGAATAAAATTCAAACGGAATGGGAGATATGCTTTTTGAAATACAAATAGCTTTCCAGTGAAGTGCGTGAAGCCCCTGGGGCTTCACGCCCATGCTATTTCGAGAACGAGACGATAAACAAACCGGCAAATTATGACAAGTTTGGCGTTTCACAGCTGTGAGTGGGTGAAGCCCCTCAAATTCGGGTGGTGCATCAGGGGAAAGGGGTAGGAAGCGAGAGGGTCTGACGCTCCCGTGTACTGGAACACGAGTTGTCTATGCTGGCGTGCCTCCGAGGCGCATCGGAGGCGCCCCAGACGGTAGCTGGAAAGGGGTTACAGTATAATCCGTTTATTATGACGCCGGCTATATTGACCAACCGCTTTATATAACGTGATTGTAGTGGGAAGTTTGGTATCCATATAACAGCGTTCGGATAAGATGACTTCGCTTATATTGACATGTCGTTTATTATGAACCAATTTGAAGAAATTATAGTGAGCAGTCACTATAACCGGACATAGTTTTCGCGAACCTCCGTACCCCTATGCGATATTTTGAATTATTTTTAAAAACAAGGACCAGATCAAGGAATCGTTCAATTCGAATGCTTTGAAACCAAAGAGGAATAGGAAGTCATGACAAGAGAATGTCCATCAAGTATAACTTCAGTGGTTTGAAATTACAAGAAACAAAGGAATACCTGTCAGCGGCCCTATTTTACAGGTTTTTTCTCTGGTTTTGGTATTAGCAATCCCAATTTGTGAAAAACATGGTGTGCCCATTTGCATTTAAAAGTGTCATCAGCAACTTGAAGATTCAAGGAAATACATATTCTGTGCTTTGAATTTTTAGATTTTCTGTTAGCTGACGTCACTTTTGAATACACATGAGCACACCATGTTATTTACATCATGAGCAATCCCAATTGCAGGTCGTTTCAAAGTTAGACTTAACATTGTATCAGGTAAAATTGCCGCTGACTCCGTACGTTTATCTTTTGTTCATTCTGACCTGGTGTTATTCCTTACTTTTTTGTGAATATTTATGTTCGATTAGTGGTTTTTCTGTTTATCAAAGTCAATCCATACCAAACATTAGAAATGCCTCAATTCTTCAAAGATTATGCTTTATGTGACATCCGGTTAGTATGACGTGTTTGTCACTTCCCTTCAATGTCATTATAAACGGATTTTACTGTATATAAATTTCAGAAATAAATTCTCTGATTTTTTCTCTTGATTTGTTCTTCAGAAAAATTAGGAAATCTGATTGGGCTGAAATATAGTACTCGGTTATAAAGTGGCGGTTTAGAGATTTCAGTGGAATTTAAATGAAATATGAAAATTTTCAAGAAAAATTTTTTTTTTTCGAATTTTCCCATGGAGAATTCTTCATATCGCTACTGCACATCTACCAACCAAGTTTCATTTCGATCAGATGAACATTTTTCGAGTTATTGAAAAATCAAAATTTAAAATGGCTGTAGCACAAAAACCATTCGGCAGATTTGGCCCATTAAAGAACTCAACCGAGATATTCAGGATCTTAACCTAAACTGAGAATTTAAAGACTCTAGGTTCTTTCTTTCGAAAGTTACAGCGCACACGGCCGGCAGGCCGGACAGAATCAATTTTGACCACCTAGTCGATTGAGACCAATTTCGGCTCAAAATTCGAAAATTACAGACATAGTGACGTAAAAATGAAGCAGTTTCGATTGAATTTTGGATTTTCTGTTTTCTTCCGAGAATTCTAGAAATTTTTCATATTTAAGAACGTATTTACCGCTCGCATTATACAGTTATACTCTAACTTTTACACCACTGGACAAATTTGCATTTGCGCAGCAAATTCTGATTCGCCAATGTGTTCATTGCTCTAAAGTGAAACGTTTTCTAGAAAACTGGCATTTTATGATCAAAGGGTAAATCAAAGCAGTATGACAATTTACAGTTACCATTGCAATGAATGATCGCTGAACTGTCAAGTCAAAAGTACCAAGGCAGATAATTGTCATACTGCCCTTAGTTAATTGTCAATTGTTTGAAGTTGTCAAAATCAAAAAGTGTGTCGAAATGGAAGATTACAGTAATAATGAATACACTACTTAATCAAGATTTATGGCGAAAAACGCAGTAATGCCACTGTATTCACAGCGTGTCCCAAACCATGGATTACCGTCTTTTCACACATTTTCCCGAATTGAGATGAGTCTAAGGGAGACTTTTAAACCTAAAAAAAAGAAAAGCACTGCCGTGAAGGCATCAGCTTTTGCGCGCATGTTCAATGTAGATGACCACTTCAGCAACGAATTTGAACATGCACGCAAAAGCTGCCGCCTTCACGGCAGTGCTTTTCTAGATTTTTTTTTGATAAATTACTGGATTTCAATTCGATCTAATCTGTATTTTTGGAAATATTGGAAAAATAACATTTTGAATGGGTATATCTACGGAATCATTGGGCGGATTTTACCCATTCACGAATTCGACTTCGTAAGAAACTCGATATTTGTAGAGAAGGTTTGGACCCTAATTACGCTGAATTCGTGAATGGGTAAAATCCACCCAATGATTCCACAGATATACCCATTCAAAATTTCATTGGAAAAAAATATTGAAAAAATTTTTTTTTATTTACTGACATCATGATCCTGACAATATTTGGCTCGAAGTTGCGCGTCGCTGTACTCCATCTAATTGCCAAGTTTGAATTCAATCGCTCGAGTAGTTTCTGAAATAAAAAATAAATAACTTCAAAATTTCAAGTGGCTATAACTCCGAAACTATTCGACCGATTTGGCCCCTTAACGAACTTAACCGCGGTATTCCATTGCGCGACCTACCCTGAAAGTTTCAAGTTGCTAGCTTCCTCCGTTCGACAGTTATCGTGTCCACGGCCGGTCGGACAGAATCGATTTTGACACCGGATTCGTCATCAGTGAGTACAATCTAGTCATTTGAGACCATTTTCGGCTGTCATCGAAAATACAGACATTTGGACAAAACGATAGCACGCTGTTCCCCTAGAACATGTGCGCAAAAAGAGATTGCTGGCGCCAAAGAAACCGTAGGGTCCCACAGTTTGAAGAACATGTACTTCAAATGGTTAGCGAAAATCCAAAAACAAATTTCTCACGCTTTACAAACAGGTCATATAAACGTAGGGAGAGTCCTACACGAGCAACAACTCCATCATTTTCACTTTCAAAAGGTGCAACCGTTACTTCCACAAGACTATTAGCCACGATTGGAGTATTTTCGCTGGTTGCTAGATATAACTGCACAAAACGCTCAATTTCCCAGATCAATTCTCTTTACTGATGAAGCTAGTTTTAATAGAGGTGGCCTCTTTAATACACATAATAATCATTTAAGGAGTGAAGAAAACCCCCATGGTATTTTCCCCATGGTCATCATCACAAATTTAGCATAAATGTATGGGCGGGTATTATTAACAACAACTCGATAGGTCTTTATGTGCTTCCGCCAGGGCTCACCGGCTCCACTCATTTGAATTTTCTGGAAGAGGTCTAAATTATTAGATGAAATCCCATTGGATATTCGAGCACGTATGTGGTTGAAGCCGCAGCAGAGCAAATTGAAAATATGCCTCAGATTATGAACAACGTTCATAGTAACATGATCAGGCGTTGTACTGCATGCGTTCGAGCCAACGGGCGTAATTTCGAGCAATTCTTGTAATCTTGTAAACTATGGTCGCTAAAAGTAATGAAAAATAACTTTGCAATTCAAAATGAAAATCCTAGTTGTCAAATTATGTCGAAATTAATAAACTCGTTAATTATCGCTACTATTTTTTCCACCTACAAGAAAATTTTAATGCGTAAGCAAATGGTTTTTGATCATAAAATACCAGTTTCTTCGAAAACGGTTCACTTTAGAGCAATGAACCAAAAGCATTTTTTTTATGTAAAATGTAATTTTCGAATTTTGAGCGTAAATTGGTCTCAAACGACTAGGTTGGGCTCACTGATGAAGAATCCGTGGTCGAAATTGATTCTGTCCGTCCGGCTATGTGCGCTGTAACTCTCGAAAGAAAGGACCTAGAGTCTTGAAATTTTCAGGTTAGGTTAAGATCCTGAATATCTCGGTTAAGTTCGTTAATGGGTCAAATCTACCGAATGGTGTTTGTGCTACAGCCATTTGAAATTTTGATTTTTCAATAACTCGAAAAATATTTATCTGATCGAAATGAAACTTGGTAGGAAGATGAAGTATTTTGTATTTTTTTCCGAATATCCTAGGCTTCAACGAAACCCCTCAGAAGCTTCAAGCTTGTGCGAGTTAGGATACCGGGTGTGTTCTGTGTAGGCTTTGTTACTAAATCCTTGCGCCACGTTAGGAACAGCACTGTTAATTGTTTACCCAACAGCGAATGGTTGGACGGTCCCCTAAAAACCGGAAAAGTTATTTCCCGGCCAAGGGCTTGAACCCCAGACCTTACGATCATGGGGCTTGCGCTCTAACCACTGAGCTACCGCCGCTATATAAGTGTCTCAATAAGAAGAATTATCCAAGGAAAAATTCGAAAAATTTTTTTTTTAAAAATTTTCATATTTCATTGAAATTTAACTGAAATTTCCAAGTCACCATTTCGCAATGTGAACAAGCGCGTAAAAGCTACTGACTCACGTCAGTGCTTTTCTAGATTTTTTCAAACTAAGCACGAGGGTTATCGTAAAATATTCTTCCTCGTGTTCGGGATAACTTCAGGAACGTTATTGAAATTTTCAATTGTTGTTATATGGAAGATGACCTTAGGAGTTCGCGTTGCGAATTTCGAATTCTTGTTACATCTGTGATGACTTTAGGAACTCCCATTGCGAATTTCCTATTCTGGTTAGGTCTGTGATGACTTTCGGAAATCGCATTTCGAATTTCCAATTTCGGCTACATCTGCCATAACTTCAGGAACTCACATTGTGAATTTCTCATTATGGTTACATTCAGGATGACTTTAGAAACTCGCAATGTAAATATCTAATTCTGCTTACGTATGCGATAACTTTAGGAGCATGGTGTATTCCCAATTAAATCAGGTTGTATGTGTGACCACTTGGGGAAATCACAATAGGAGTTCGCATGAAAGCCGAATTAGGACCACTCAGATATCTCGCTGGGAAGTTTGGGTTACTTGGGCGTTAAATCAGACTTTACTCTAAAATATTATCAAGGACATTGCCTCGAAAATTCAAGTGAATGTAACTCCGACATGGTACGACCGACTTAGCTAAATAAGAATTTGTCCGTCGCATTTCAATATTATAAATCTACAGACCAAGTGTCAATTCGATCAGATGGATATTTTTCCAGATATAGGGTAGACAATATTTCGGGTGGCTATAACCCCAAAACCGTTCGACGGATTTTGCCCGCTAACGAACTTGATCGAGTTATTTGGGGTCCAAATTGGGTGAAAAGATAAAATGTTCCCTAGTAAAAAGAATTCACCCTGAGAAACAACCTCTTTAATCGTTGGTTTTAGGTAACAGAAGCCATATCATTTCATCACAATGTCATTAATTTTCGAAATTCGAGCCATAAACCATCAGATCGAACTGACTGATGAAGACTTTATGGACAAATTTAATTCGGTCTGGCCCACAGGCCAAGAATGCTCGAAGACCGAAAGATAAAAACCCTCAGACTTGAAATTTTGAGGCATGATTTGAAGGTTGTGAATTGCCAATATATTCAAATTGGAAATATCGCCGAATATTTTTCCCTCATGGGTCAGAGTGTAATCGTGCTATTGTTTATAAAGAAGGAAAAGAGAAATGCTGATATATGGGGATTAATAGATTCGTCTATCCAACAAAATATATTCGGACGATTGTCCCATTAGATGACAGATGAATGGAAATCCTTCCATTGAAAGAAACCTCTCATATATTGGATATTTATAGAGTAGGTTTTGAGACGAATGTAAATTCATGAATGAGCAAAATATGCTCAAAGATATATATCACAATAGATTCGTGAAGATTATATGATCGGAAAATGGCAAATGATTTTTATCTGGAAGCATTGGTCTGAATCAGGTACTTGGATGGATGATTGCTCTGATTATGAATAAGACTAAATGCGCAATAGCTCATGACTTCTTGCCAATGTTTTTCTCGAATTTCAGCTATTAAAACGATTCTTATTCTTTTTTAATATTTACAGACAGGAAGAAAGAAGTGGAAGACACCAATTCAAGAGAGTATAGTCACAAATCCTCTCGTTCATCAGGAAAAAAAGCAAATAATAGTAACAACTTTATCCAGTTCTTGCATCTCACTTTCTGAAGATTCAGGAGAAATATTATGGACCGTGAAACTTAAAAACCCAATATTTAGTTCACCTTATCTAATAGAAAACAGCTTATTTTCCTGTGATGTTCTGGGAAATGTATATAGTATCGATCTGAATACACAGCATAGTGTTTTGAAAACCAAAGTGGAAGGTGAAATTTATTCTTCATTCAAATATATACATAATCAGTTCATTATCTCATCCACTAAAGGAGTTTTATACAAATGCAAACTGGGAAATGATGATTCTCCTAGTGTTGTTGACAGTTTAAACTTAGGCAATTCTGTTTTTTCTACACCAGCCATTTTTGAGGAAAACGAGAAAACATTTGCTGCGGTATTCACTTCGAATGGAGAATTTTATTTGGTAAATCTGGAGAATATGAAAATAGTCAGTTTTTGGAAATGTCCAGGGGAGATTTATTCTTCGTGTGTCTTCAACGATAATAAATTATATGTTGGATGTAGAGATGATCATTTGTATTGTCTAAACATGGACAATACCTGATATGGGAAATAAAATAGGTTTACACAGGAATCTGCATGAATAAATTGCAACTTCAAGAAGTTGAGACAGAAAATTCACAATGCATAAGTACATATGGAAAACTTAACTTTGTTGTGATACAAATATGTTAAACAGAGAGATAAATCCAATGAACAATTTTGTTTCATTGATATTGCACAATAGTTCAAAAAACCAATTTACAGCACTTCAAGCTCCATTTATTGGTGCTGGTAACACTAATAGATCAATTATAAAGTTATGGATAACATAGTTCCCAAATATTCAGAAAGTAAATAATATCAGTCTTAACGAACTAATTAATTGAAATAATTTATCCAGTACAGCAACGTTTCGAGAAACTTTGTTCTCTTGCTCAGGCTAAAAACAATAGAAAGGCATGAACCTTCAAAACACTGAACTATTACTTGGAACAGAAACATAATGGTAAATCTGAAAATACAACATTGTAAAATGATTGAATTTTCGATGGCGAATCCACCAAAAAAGACGAAATATCTCTATCAATTATAAAACTGTTAGACTTTCATACAGCTCTTTTATTTGTTTCGTTTGAATAGAACAATGTTCGAATTTCCCCCTTGAATTGCACCATAATTGTATGTCTGGCAAAATGGTGCTACTGGTCGGCAAGAAAAGCAGACCCACAGATGAAAAGGCAGTTCCTTTTGAATTTTTTTCAAGTTCGAGTTGCTGCTGCTAGATTCTGTTTTGAATTGTCATATTATTATATCCTTGAGGAAAATTGGCAGGTCGGTCAGTGACTTTTCTGGTGCTTCTCTTTTTTGTTTTCTTCAATTGTTGATTTGAATTTTTCCATGCAGTCCAAAATTATGGCGTATTTAACAACCTTGAATGAAGAGTTAACAACACCTCGATTTTGGTAATGTTCTATTCTATAACTTATAATGCACTTTCTGAACCCCCAATAGAGAACACCTAAAACACCCACAAATAATGTTAATAACTCTTCTAATCTTCTATAGAACTAGTGTGCAATAGGACCATTCCATAAAAAAACTGAAACGTTTATATACCACTAATATAACCCAACCCTAAGAACATCCTCATCATGTTATGGTTTCACTTCATAGTGAATTGAAATTTCACCACTTCAAACTTGTGAAATTGGACTTATTCTTGAAGGTCATCTTTACTTGATGTGAATGGATGGGATATTTTCAAGACAAATCTTGATTTCATAATACGTTCCGAAATTTGATTTGGGGACATGTCAAATATAAATGACGGAATTAGTAAAACACTTCAACTACTGTACTACCACATACCTGGTCTGTGGTACTACTGAGCATTCATGAGCCTTTGTTATATAGTAACACCTTGTATTTATTTTTCAACGAACATAATACATTTACTGGTTGAATTTGAGAAGTTCATAACGATGAGAATTCCCATATATTTATTAATTCAACATTATGTTGTCAATAGATGGCAGCATTCAATACGCAACATGGCCTAGATGTTAGTATATGAAGTCGGTAGTATTAATTTACCTATAAGGAATGCTTTTAGCTATTTTATTTACTAATGATTACTCCAGGATGCCATCAACTTGAAAGGGTACTTAATGCAGCAACATGACCTAGACCACAGTACATAAAGATGGTACTATTCGTGTATGAAAAATGCTTTTAGCCATTTTATCTACTAATAATTACGCCAGGTTGCTATTAACTTGAAAGGTATTCAATGCAACTAGAGTGATGTCTCTTAACGACTTGAAAAATAATTAAATATATTTTAATTCACATTTTTATATATAAGTATTTCTTTGGTGATAAATATATTGCGAGGTCCAACATAAATGTACCGGAACAAAAAATAAAATCATCGCTTCAATTTATTTTCAATTTTCTCAAAAATATATTCTGACTTTCGCCTGAAATAGTATTAGTTACCACTTGTGATTAAATAAATGAAGGTATATATATCCAACAATATGTGTCATAACAGTATTAGCAGAGGAAATGTAAACGGGTACCATACATTTTTACTTATGATACAAGAGCACAGATAAAAACCTCAGGAAAAACTCTGTCTCCTCGTACAAGTGTAATGAAGTTGTTGTTTGTTATTGAAGGGCTTCTGTTTCATCGATAATACCAATACCTATAACCAATATGAATTAGTAAACGATTTAGTACTCATTAAATTAATTTGAAGTTCACGATTCATCTTAAAAAAGAATCAGACACCGAATGAATTGCCTCGAAACCATCGTCAAATTTATATATTGGACAACTATTAACTAAATGTTCTATTGTTTCCTCTTCTTCTCCGCACTTGCACCTTGGACTTTCGACCGAATTCCATTTGAAGAGGAAACTATTACAGCGACCATGACCGGCTCTAAGTCGATTCAAAAATGCACCAATTTTTCCTAGGAAGATTAAAACCATGAACGTTTTCTGAAGGATCGCTGATCAACCCTTTGTTGAAAACATTACACGAATTCCATTCCGAACGCCAAATTTTTTTGTCACTTTTATTGGTGTAAAGAAAATCGTTAATCCAAGTTTTACGAGATTTCAATCTAGCAATTTTAGAAACCGGAATATAAACATGATTGGGAATAAATTCAGAAAGGAATGATATTTATCCCAAGGAATTGATGTATAACAGTAAAAGATATTGCAAACATACGAATTTAATTTATTCATTTTCTACTCATTCTAGAAAGTATCACACAGCAAAACATATTTGAAGATTATACACTTATTGCACTTTTTTTATAAAAATTTATATAAACTACAAAATTTCGAGAGAAAATATATCTGCATTAATTACAAATTATTTTCGAGAATGGTACTATTACTTTACCATATCTATGGTCAATGTTGACATCAGCTATATTGAGCATTGTCAGTTGGAGGGTTTTAGAGGGGGAGACATTTTATCCTGTTACTACCATTACTAAAGTGAAAAGGTTCATCCATTGATTCACTCGCAACTTTTCAATTGTTGTACATCCCCTCAATGAGGAAATCCATCCTTCTATAATGTCTATGTTGCCACCACTCTGACCCCAATTTATAAAAGCCAACTATAAGTAAACCTATTAGAGGTATCGAGAAACCTATAGCTACAATAGGAATCAAATGATTTTCCATATCTACTTTGTGTCTGATATTAGTTTCATTGTAATTAATAGGTGTGGTTTTTGTATGAACAGTTGGATGAGCAATTGTAGATTTATTCAAATTATTAGTTGCACCAGAGTCAAATGTAACACCTTTTTTAGATACAGTCGGTTTTCCATCGTTTCTTTTAGGTATAATAAACCGTATTGTGCTTTCAGTTCCTTTTATTATATCAGTATACATCGTTCCGGAATCTGCAATGTTGTTATCGGTGTTTCCGATTTCCCGGCCATCGTGAGTCCTGTCTACCAAAGAAGCATTAGCCTGGGATACTCTTGAATGGCTTAAAGTAGTTTCTAATGGTTTAACATCAGTGGTATTCGTACTAATCTTAGCAGAAGGAAGGCTCGATAGGGTATCAATATCCTGGATACTTCCAAATATTACATTTGTTAAAAAAATCCATACGCACAATTGTTTCAAAATTTCACCTAACATTATGTGTTCCCTGAAAATGCAGCATGAGTGAAAAAAAAGCTAATTAAACATTATTTTATTTTAATAGTAAATAAATCAGGTTTGGAAATGACAGCATGACAGGTTTTTCCTCATTCAGCTTTGAATGAATGTTCTTTCCATAGCATAGACTATATGTAGTCTATGGTTCTTTTCACAGACGTGTCTGTGGTTCTTTCACAGAATACACAGTTGTTCTCTATTGGGAACTTCTGCGAAGATGCCAGCGCCCTAACGGATAAATTTGGAACCTGTCCACGCTAGTAGTTTTATGTAAACAAACCTTACAAATGTGGTGGAGAACGAATATTCATTAAGCAGAACTTGAATATTTAAAGAAATTATTATATTTTTGTGTAAGATATCTTGAGAAGGTACTTTTCGTTTGGTTAACGATATGAAATCGTACTTTAAATCGTTCCTGGTGGATAATTTCGGTGTTATTTTAGTGTATGTTGCTTGGTGGATCAAAATAAACCAATATCTAAGTTCACTTGAGTTTCTGGAAAAATAGGCATCTCAATAAGTAATTTAAGGACTCTTATTTATGTGAAGAAGTGCTGAATGCAGGCTATATTATGTGGTAAATCTAGAATCAGTCCAAATGATATGACTTGTTCTTTGTTTACAAACGAGTGAATCAATAAAATGAAAACAGATTTTCTGCTTTAGTTCTTTTGCATCGTATTTCTAAAGAAAAGGAAACAGATAGACATATAATTGATTTCATTTTCATATTACAGCAGCTCAAGATACACATACAAAATGAAAAATGTCACAGCCGGTTCAACCTACCTATATAAGGAAATGAAAAGTATTGATGTATTTATATGAGTAACTTCAGCTATTATCAACTTTAACAGTATATCTAGTTTTTGTCAGATTTTCAACCAGATCACTCTTTCAGAATATGATTTTGTGTAGTATGTGAATTAGGTAGCTGCAGAAGTGCTCGGTAGTTTCTCTGCAGCATTTTCCTTCAAAATTCTCTCATTTTTATTTACACCTGAAAACATCATGACATGAAGTTGTTTCGAAATGAATACATTGTAGGTAATTTACCTTTATGAAAATAAACATCTTCAGAGAAATGCAGTGAACATACTCTCATGTATTTCGTGACCTGTTTTCCAATCTTCAATTTCTAAAGCTAGGCCTTTCTTCTATCATTGAGTTCCCTGCCAAATGCTGTTTCGCCTGTTTCCAAATTTTTTTCATTTGGCTTTGGAAAAAATTAAAACTAGAGCCACTAGATGATCTTTTCTTCTTTGACCATGAATAACATTGAGTTGAGGCACACAACAATAGTCATTTCGGGAAGACGCCATTTCGAATTAATACGATCGAAATTTTTAATCGGAAAGAAAGGAATCGATTGATGAATATTACAAACACTTTCGGTATTCCAAAATTTCAACTCGAAGAACAACACAAAAGCTCGAAAATGAACTCCAAAAGTAAGCAAATTACGTTAGATTAACAGGCACGTCGAAAAACTACTAGCTTGGAAGTGTTCGAATTTCTATCAACAGAGGGCGTATCGCTTAGCAGTAGTTGCGAATTAAAAAACCCCTTTCCAGCTACCGTCTGGGGCGTCTCAGATGCGCCTCGGAGGCACGCCAGCATAGACAAGTCGTGTTCCAGTACACGGGAGCGTCAGACACTCGCAATTCCTACCCCTTTCCCCTGATGCACCACCCGAACTTGAGGGGATTTCACGCACGTTACTGGAAAGCTACTAAAGTCATTCAGCACAGAATACAAATATATAAGAAGTGCTTCTTCTTCTATCCTTTACATAAGAAGTGCTAACTCCCCACTAAACCAGAGAAACATCCGCCATTTGTTGGTGTCATGGCGGGAATAGTTTGGAATTACGGCGGGAAACTAGTTTATTTGAATTATTTAACGGTAGGGTAATATTTTGAAATTAAACGAAGTTTTATTTCAAGAATGTATATTGAAGTCATCGGATCTCACATATTTGATATAAAATGATGACTACATATAAATCCATTCACAAATTATAGATTTATAAAATAAAATTTTACATTTAATAATTGATTCCCTATCAATACAAAAGATTTTATTTAAATAATGAGTGTCTTACTTCAAAATGTGTGAAATTGAGTTAGGCTTTCTGGGCATTGCTAGAAAACAATAGATTTAGCTTCAATGAACACATAATCATGAAGTTATGAAACCCAACTACAATAATGTAGAAAGGTTTCAGTGCTTCAAATAATGAATATATGCAGGTGTTTCCGTAGTGTATTCCATATGGATCTTCAAGGAATTTTTTCACATAGCATTTTAGAACAAAATACAGCTATGAACCTTTTTCCACAGAATTTCAGTTATGTCAAATTTAACAAATTATTTACTTACCTGAAGAGGTACCTTTATATTTATGAAATACTTTCAACAAGCAAAGGTATTACATGAAATTCCTCATCATTTAAAGGTCCATGGTATTCAAAACCCCGACAGATTTATCAAAAGTATACCACTTGAGGTCATGTGAATCACTTGGGAAATCCTACATAATATGAAGATCGACTCAAAATCAAAAAATGAATTATAAATAAAATACATGATGATCCTAATAAAATATTAAAAATAAAAAATAGTGTTGTTTGGTTGCTCGGGTACTTGGTTTTCAGCATTCCATGTGGTAAGTTGGAGTATGAAACAAGAAAAATATATTAAATAGTTTTATCAATCAAGTCTGAGTTGTTTCTATACAGAACTCTCAGAAATAACCCTGGAGTCAAGGATATTTCATACAATATGATAGCACAATATTTATCTAAATTGTACATTCAATCAACTTGGAGTTTAAAATGATCAGAAACAGGTTTAAGCGACCGATATAGAAGTGGTATTGATTCCTTACCTTAACTGTTTCCCTGAGTGATGGAAAAAGAATCTGAGGAACTCCTACAACTTCTCTTGAATTTGCTTCAATAAATTCAAATCTGAGATCTAAAAATGAATTTAGCAAAGAATTGAATACGTTCATTCCTCAACACTAATTTTGGATCAAACAATTTTGAAAATATATTCTTTTGAATTTTTCACAAAGAATCCTGATTTATTTGCCGCTAAAATTAATGATTCCAAATTGATATTTAAACCTGTTTCAAAACAAGATCTCCTCAGTGCTGATATCCCCCCCCCATATTAGATAGCACCTGAAACCCCCTTCAGAAAAAGTTTGTTTTGATGTTGAAGGATACACAGTGACTTTTTCAAGTTCTGCATCATGTTTTCCCGAGTTTCAACGTTAGGCACCCTTTTGGAAGTATACAAATGCATATTCCTCCTGAGTATCAGACAGGAAATAACATTAAGACGTAATCATATACTCAGTTTCTACTTGGACTAAAAGAGCAGAGTTCCTTCTAATACAATAATTGGGATCGTTCTTTCGAAAGAATCTGATTCGGTAATGTCCATTGGGTAGATTGTGAGATATGAATTTGATCCAATCGTTAGCAGAACCAACCTCTATAATTCCTGACATACTAATTAATTCAAAATAAATGGAGGAAACTATCAGACGAATTATTTCTATCAGCTGTTACCTAAAATCAATTTATTATCGCAGACCTCTAGACAGGGCCTGTGATATTTATGTGCTGAAATAACCACAACTCCACAGCAAACAGCAACCGCCATCATAACATCTTTCAGGTGAAGAATTTTTCAAATCCTCAACGCTGATTGGCTTGATTATGCAGATCAAAAGCATATACCGTGATTTACATACCGTGAATTGTTGGTGTCGTTTGACGTTTCTGGTTTCCAAGATTCGCATAGAAGTTTCATCCCCCTGATGGATAGTAAGAACCACAGAATACAAATATATAAGAAGTGCTAACTCCCTACTAAACCAGAGAAACAAAGTGTCCGCCATTTGTTGGTGTCATGGCGGGAATAATTTCGAATTACGGCGGGAAACTAATTTATTTGAATTATTTAACAGTAGTCATATTTTAAAATTAAACGAAAAGTTTTATTCCAAAAATGTATTGAAGTCATCGTATCTTACATATTTGATATAAAATGATGATTACAAATAAATCCATTCACAAATTATAGATTTATGACATAAAATTTCATATGTAATAATTGATTCCCTATCAATACAAGAGATTTTATTTGTCCCACTTAAAAAATGTGTGAAATTGATTTTGGCTTTCTGGGCATTGATAAAAAAACAATAGTTTTAGCTTGATTGAACACATAATCATGAAGTTATGATACCTAACTACAATAATGTAGGAAGGTTTCCGTAGTGTATTCTATATGGATCTTCAAGGGATTATTGCACAAAGCATTTCGAAACGAAAAACAGCTATGAACCTTTTCCCACAGAATTTCAGAAAAAACAGTTATTAGTCAAATTCAACAAATTATTTATGGACCTGAAGAGATTTTCACCTTCATATTTATGGAATTCTTTCAACAAGCAAAGATATAACATGAAATTTCTCATCATTTAAAGGTCCATGGTATTCAAAACTCCGACAGATTCACCAAAAGTATACCACTTTAGGTCATGTAAATCACTTGGGAAATACCTACATAATATAAAGATCGACTCGAAATATCAAAACGAATCATCTCTTCAATAAACTATTAATAAAATACATAATGATCCTAATAAAATATAGGTTCTTTTAAAAATAATTCCTCAGGTACCTGGTTTTCAGCATTCCATGTATGAGACAAGAAAAATATATTAGTCTTATCAATACAGTCTGAGTTTTTTCTCTACAGAACTCTCAGAAATAACCCTGAACTCAAGGATATCGTATCAAATATGAGAGCACAATATAAATCGTCTATTCAATCAACTTGAAGTTTAAAATGTTGTGAAACAGGTTAAAGAGGTCGATATAGAAGTGGTATTGATTCCTTAACTGTTTGTAAATCCCTGGGTGATGGAAAAATAATCTGAGGTAGACCCACAACTTGGTACTTCTCCTAATTTTGCTTCAGTAAACTCAAATCTGCCATCTGGAAATAAATTTAGCAAAGAATTGAATACGTTCAATCCTCAACACTGATTTTAGTTCAAATAATTTTGAAAATATATTCTTTTGAATTTTTTACATAGAAGGTAATTGTCTAGGAGATCGCATAACGCTCTAAATTTCATGAAAAAATCAGTACTTACTAATTTTAGTATGAAAATCACAAATCCGAAGTCAAAAAATGTCGCTCGCTTCTAGTTTTTCCAAAAAAAATTCATAAACTTCTTCGAGGTCACTGAACTTTTCTCGCTGAATTTCGCTATTACACTCTATCAGGAACCATTCCCTTGATAGCTATTGATTATAAAAGCATCAATATAAAGAGTTCAAGCAATTTTCGTTACAAAAATTACCAGGAATTGTTAAAATAAATTGATATCCTCATTGTTTACAATTTCCCTTTTTGACGTACGCGGGTACGCGTACAGCACTATATCATGCAGGGTTGCCAGTGCCAGTCAATTTCCTGAATCTATTATGCCGGGGAAATTTTGAAGGATATTCATTTTCAAAATTGGTTTTTAGTCAATATAAGTTGTTAAAGTATAGTTTTCTTTAAGTATTATATTCCAAATTTCCATTTCCGAGTTCAGGTTATTCTTGCTTGGTTCGAAATACTAAATTCTAGCGGTCGCCCTGCCATGGGTGAACACATTCGCATTAGTCACAGGTGGTTTAATAACTAATAAAAATGTTTAGTTCAGAAGATATTAAGTACTTGGTTAGGTTAGGTTAGTTTAGTTTAGGACAGTGCCAGTTCGAATCTGAAGAGTAAATTAATTAACTCTTCTGATTCGAACTGGCACTGTTCTTAACTAAACTAACCTAACCTAACCAAGTACATTAACCTTATTTTTCCATTGTGTGCTTTCACCCATGGCGGGGCGACCACTAGAATCTTGTGTTCCAAATTTCCCAACTTCTCTCCATAACCCAAACTTTCCTCTTTTCCATTCTCCTTTCCTGGCAGTTTTGGTCCACACCTCCTCGTTATCTTTGCTGAATAACTTTTCTAACCATCTCATAAATTGTACATAATATAATAAAACAATTGCATGATAGAATGTGTTGGAACAAGTTCACAGTTCACTAAGTTGGGCCTAGGGAATTTTTCCTATTCAGTCTAATCGGGAATGTTTTCGATCCGGCAACACTGTAAAGTAGTAGACTGAAGTTGCTGTCAGATGTCGTCCTTCCGAACTTCAAAACCATCATGGCCGAATATATGCCGAAAATAAACAATGTAATTTCACAATTCCTGGCAATTTTTGTAGTGAAAATTGCTTTAAATCTTTATATTGATGCATTTATAACCAATATCCATCAAGGGAATAGTTCGAGATGGAGTGTAATAGCGAAATTCAGCGAGAAAAGTTCAGTGACCTCGAAGAATTTTGTGAATTTTTTTTGGAAAAACTAGAAGCGAGCGACATTTTTTGACTTCAGATTCGTGATTTCTATACCAAAATTAGTGAGTACTGATTTTTTCATAAAATTTAGAGCGTTATGCGATCTCCTAGACAATTACCAGATCGGTACTGATACCCCCATATCAGATAGCACCTAAAACTCCCTTTCAGAAAAAGTCTGTTTTGATGTTGAAGGATACAGTGACACAAGTTCTGCATCATGTTGATGATTGTTGTTTAAACCATGATTGTCAACCTTAGGGGCTATTTTGGAAGCATCCAAATTCATGGTCCTCTTGAGTTTCATGCTTTGACAGACAGGAAATAACATTTAGACGTAATAATCTTATCAGTTTTTACTTGGACTAAAAGAGCAGAGTTTCTTCTAAGTCGATAATTGGGATCGTTCTTTCGGAAGAATCTGATTCGGTAATGTTCATTGGGTAGATTATGGGATATGAATTTGATCCAATCGTAAACAGAAGCAACCTTTGTAATTCCTGATATACAGATATAGTTTCTATACTGTGTTATTAATGTTATTATGTGCTAAAATAACCACAACAACTTTCAGGATAAGAATTTTCTAAATTCTCAACGCTGATTGGCTTGATAATGCAGATCGAAAAAGTATACCATGATTTGCATACCGTGAATTGTTGGTGTCGTTTGACGTTTCTTGTTTCCAAGATTCGCATAGAAGTTTCATCCCCCTGGTAAGAACCGGGGGGTGAAGCGACGGTAGGAAAAGTGGAAACAACGACATACGTCCCCAACTAGTTTCGTTCTGTCCTTTATTAGAAAAAGAGATGTCAGAAACGTATGTCGTAGATATGCGGTACGGCACCTGAAAGAAATAGGAGCCACCATAGAGTACTGATGATTTGCAAATTCTGACGTTTAGAAGGCTTTTCTGTGATTTATCAGCTGTGTTAACCTTCATGTTTATTTTTGTTATGATTTCAAATCATTGATTTGGCCGATTTTGGAATATTTGAACTTGAACAACTGAGCAAGTTTTTGATTCCGCTTATATTCATTATTTTCTAAAAAGTATCAGATATCAGACGCTTCTTATCGTTATGTTATCTCGAATAACTATGAATTCATGAGAAAAATTAATTTAAAAATATTTTTCATATCCATTACAATGTTGTACGATTATTATTGTTCCATATAAATTAAATATTGTATTTGTCTTATATGTTTCTGTTCCAACAGGAAAGTAAGTAATAGAAAAGTGTTATTAATATTAAAAAAAATCTTTCATAAAACTCTTACTGTAAAGGAAAGCTCTTTACCAAAATTTCCTTTTCTTCATCATTGAAGTACACATCATTTTAACGCTGAAGGGAAAAACATTTTTTGAAGCCACAAAACCAACAATCTTGGTCTTACTCGATGGAAATTCATCTTTGTGATCAAAAGTAAAATAACTCAAATCAAAAGGTTGTACTTCAAATTGTGATACCATGGTATATGTTCAATTTGTATCAATATTTATTACCAAGGTTTAAAGAACTTGTGAGTTTAAACAATGATATCACTCTGTAATAACAGAGTTGGTAGATATATCGACTTCGACCAGTAAAAGACGAAAATCTTATAATGCAGTTTATTATTACATCGGAAAAAGCTTTCCCTCGTCAAAGTCGTGAAGGTAAACTTTTATATATGAAAGTTCTGGTTTACCTGGTTATGCACAAGATTAAATGAAGAAAGATTTGCATTTGAACTATCCTTAGAACCATATTGAATTGTGCTGAACAATCTTGTGTAAACACCAGTAAATGAATTACAAGTTTTCCTCAATATGAATGCTTCATGTACAACTTTTAAAAGAAAATTGTAGCAGAAGGGTACAATTTCATACATGAAAGTTATGCTTTATTGTGTTATGCACAAGTATGAATAAAGAAAAATTCAAATCAAAATTATTTTCAGTAAAATAATGAATTTGCTAAAAATACATATATGGGCATTTTGTCCTTCTGTCTAAACGCTTTGCAAGATTTCCTCAATATGAATGTTTCGGTTTCGAGTACAACTTGTAGGCAACAATGGCATAAATGCACCCTCTTAAATGTATTCCTTTAAGGAAACAACGAATATAAGAAATCAAAAACTTGTTCAAAATTCCGAAATCATAACCAAAACAAACATGAAGGTTAACAGCTGTTCAAGCACAGAGAAGTCCCATAAACGTCAGAATTTCGGCATTATCATTATTCTATGGTGGCTCCTATTTCTTTCAGGTGCCGTACCGGTAGATATGTTCAAATGGATGAATGATTGACAAAATTGACAGAACATTTATGGAATGACATTCATAAATGAAAATGAAAGACTTCTTGAGTTTGTTTGTTGAAAAATAACTAATAATGAGTTATATTTTCTAGAGTGTGGCCATAATTGTGGTGATATTAATTAGTATTAATATGAAATCCATGTGAAGATAACTTATTCTTTCGAAATTCAATGAAAAATTCCCTTTTTGCGCGCATGTTCTAGGGGAACAGCGTGCTATCGTTTTGTCCAAATGTCTGTAATTTTGGATGATTGAGCCGAAAATGGTCTCAATCGACTAGGTTTGACTCACTGATGACGAATCCGGTGTCAAAATCGATTCTGTCCGGCCGACCGGCCGGCCGTAGACACGATAACTGTCGACAGAAGCAAGCTAGCTACTTGAAACTTTCAGGGTAGGTTGCGCATCAGAATGCCGTGGTTAAGTTCGTTAATGGGCCAAATCGGTCGAATAGTTTCGGAGTTATAGGCACTTGAAGTTTTGAAGTTATTTATTTTTTATTTCAGAAACTACTTGAGCGATTGGATTCAAACTTGGCAGTTTGGTGGAGTATAATGACGCGCAACTTTGAGCCAAATTTCGTCAAGATCATATTGTCAGTAAATTTAAAAAAAAAATTTTTTTTCGGAAACCACTCATTATATCCACAAAAAATTATACTCACACTTTGACCTTCTAATTTCACAGCAGTGTACTAAATTTCAGTTCGATACGATCATAAGTTTTGGAGATATCGGGAAAAAATATGTCAAATTTCGAGGTTTTCTTCTCGATATCGTTGATTTTTTCGGTATTACTCGAGAAATACTGATTCAGTCCTGATTAAACTTCACAGCTAGTTTTAAGATGCTGAAAGACAACTTTATGCAAAATTTCGTGATAATCGTGTTATTAGAACAATTTGAAAAAAAAAAATTCTATGATTTTCTCATCATATCATCCTCATTAAATTCTGTATGAAACTTCGAACTGTTATTTTCGATGAAGTACTGGATTTCAATTCGATCTGATCTGTATTTTTGGAAATATTGGAAAAATAAAATTTTGATTGGGTATATCTACGGAATCATTGGGTGGATTTTACCCATTCACGAATTCGGCCTTCGTAATTAAGGTCCAAACCTTCTCTACAAATATCGAGTTCCTAAGTTGTTTCTTTCGGAAGTTATTGTGTTTACGCAGTCGACCGTTAGGCTGACCGTAAACACAATAACTTCCGGAAGAAACGACTTAGAAACTCGATATTTGTAGAGTAGGTTTGGGGCTTAATTATGAAGGTCGAATTCGTGAATGGGTAAAATCCGCCCAATGATTCAGTAGATATACCCATTCAAAATTAAATTTTTACAATATGTCCAAAAATACAGATATGATCGAATTGAAATCCAGTAATTCATCAGAAAAAAAATTCAAAAAGCACTGCCGTGAAGGCAGCAGCTTTTGCGCGCACGTTCAAACTCGTTGCTGAAGCGGTCATCTACATTGAACATTGAACATGCGCGCAAAAGTTGCTGCCTTCACGGCAGTGCTTTTTGAATTTTTAGGATTCAGCTGATGCAAAGGATAAAATATTTCAACTCTTTTCAGGTGCTCTCTTCAGAGTATAATGAAACTTTTTTTTCAGAATTCAGATTATGCTGATGATATGATATTCTTACAGGTGTTACAGGTTTATAGATCACAAATCACCTTCGAACCTTTTTACAATAATAAGTAGCACTTTCTCGCGATAATATTCAATATTACAGTGAAAATTATCGAAAATATCGGAAAACCATTTAACCTCAAATTACACTGAATTTCAATTCTTTTGAAGTGAAGTTTGGCATCGCCGCAATTTCAACTTTGGGGTGAATTCAATGATCTAATAATATACTTATTATTAGATCATACACAGCGTTCTATTTGACGATTTGGGGAGCTCGGAGCTGCCCAAGCGCATGAAACCCTAACGTTGACGCGTTCTTTTTGATTGGAGCTTCGTGCATCTGAGCTCCTCCGACTACCTTCCCCTGCCCCCTCATGCACCAACCTCTGACAAGGGGCAGCAAGCTCTTTTGGGTTACGTAATATCATTTGTTTATATTTACAATAACATTTGTTGATCAAACCACTATAGTCTGTGATTATCTAATATAGATAATCTAATATAATAAATTTAGTTATAAGAGCCTGAATGATATTTAAGATTTAATGATAAGGGTCTATCGACTCTGGTTTGGGAGTAAATGAGGTACTCTTTATTCTACACCAAGCTTTCGCATTAATTTAATGCTTCTTCAGGGTTTCTATAAAGATATATATATAGAAATCAAATAAATTCTAAATTATTAAATGATATTTATCACGTGTCTTTCGAAAGTTTCATGTAGAGAAAAAATGTATATCGAAGGTTTATGAATGATGTAAATAACGAGAAACCTCACATTCAGTAAGTTGAATGTCATTTTAATTTGTTGTGATGTTAATTATACATATATATATATCTTTATAGAAACCCTGAAGAAGCATTAAATTAATGCGAAAGCTTGGTGTAGAATAAAGAGTACCTCATTTACTCCCAAACCAGAGTCGATAGACCCTTATCATTAAATCTTAATCTAATATATATATTGCCTATAAATCAAGGCAAATTTTGCAAAATGAGTAAAAACAAGGAATTGCTAATAAATGATTCAGACAATCAAAGGACTTACAGCATGTATAACATGCTCGTCCTCAGAATCAGACATTCTTAACAAAATTAGTGAATTCAAAAATCCCTCCACTATTGGAGTGAGAAATACGTACAATAATAATGAAAATACAGAATAGTCAGAAACTATTTAGAATATTCGTCTGCAAGTGTAGTGTAGATCACAGCTGATCAATCAAAACAGTAAATAACCGCGCATGTGCTGTCAGTTTTCATTGCACCAAACCACTAATTTGCGTTCGATTTGAGAGTAGCTCAAGTGCAACAAACACTCAGCTACCCTGGGGCTTCAAACGCCAAAAAGAAAGCGCCTGAAGAATCCACCTGAGAAAGAGACAAAAAGCCGCGCAAAATTTAAATCAAATTCAAAATTCATATTTTTGTTATTGGATCCCGTTAAAAATTCAAAATTATTCAAAATCAAACAATAGTTAGATTCATAACAATATTTCTCAATCATATCGTGATGGTTGTTTCAATATCGGTTGGTGAATCATTTTTGCTCCCTCTATTTTTGCGTACAGCAAATTAAAGTGAAGAAAAATGAGTTAATAAACAAAAAAAGTTTTATCTTGTGTGAATAAAATACCTAAAATTCCTTCATTGATGTTAGTACTTCGAAATTCTGATTAGTTGGCCCTATCCAGTTCAGGTAGAGACCCAGGTGTTTTCTACTATTGTCTATTTATTCCAGTTCCGAAAGAAACGTCATCATCTAAACTGACTTAGCCACACACCTAATTTGCCTTATTTCGTTTTTCCGGGAATTTATCATGTCCATACACTTGTTTTTCGCACTTGCAACACAGTCAACTTGAAATAGACAGTCAGTTCAAATAGCTTGAATCAAAAACGACACAAAGAACAAATTTCCGTTACAAAACAGCATGGCCGACGACGACGATTGACAACGGCTCAACCGGCATAGTGGGTGTGTGGTATAGCATCAAAGACAGAGACAGCGTTGTCTCATACAGCATTTCGATTTTGTTGTACAAAAGCTGTACAACAGCTGTATTTAAAAGACTGCATTTAGGAAAGCAGTATCACACATGCAAAGATTGTGCAGTTTCAATACAACATTTTATGTACTGCATTCCGGTGGCACTTGTAATGCAGTAACTGCACAATTGCTGTATTTTGTGTTTGTTGGGAGCGAAATTCAGCGAGAAAAGATCAGTGACCTCGAAGAAGTTTGTGAATTTTTTTTGGAAAAACTAGAAGCGAGCGACCTTTTTTGACTTCGGATTTGTGATTTTCATACTGAAATTAGTAAGTACTGATTTTTTCATGAAATTTAGAGCGTTATGCGATTTCCTAGACAATTACCATTTCACTGTTTCAAAAGTTTTTTTACCTGAAAAGTGTGTCGGGACATTCTAAAATGTACTTATAATCATCAAAAGTATACTCTGGTTTCTGTAACAGTTTCGTAATACTCTTCATTTCGCACGAGGTGGTCTTTGCTGGATAAATTTTTTAACCATGTCATAAATTGTACATAATATAATGAAACAATTGCAGGATGGAATGTGTTGGAACAAGTTAACTCTTCTATTCAATCTAATCCGGAATGTTTTCGATCCGGCAACACTGTAAAGTAGTAGACTGAAGTTGCTGTCAGATGTCGTTCTTCCGAACTTCAAAACCATCATGGCAGAATATATGCCGAAAATAAACAATGAGCAAATGAATGTATTTTCACAATTCCTGGCAATTTTTGTAGCGAAAATTGCTTGAAATCTTTATATTGATGCATTTATAACCAATATCCATCAAGGGAATAGTTCAAGATGGAGTGTAATAGGGAAATTCAGCGAGAAAAAATCAATGACCTCGAAGAATTTTGGGAATTTTTTTTGGAAAAACTAGAAGCGAGCGACATTTTTTGACTTCGGATTCGTGATTTCTATACCAAAATTAGTGAGTACTGATTTTTTCATAAAATTTAGAGCGTTATGCGATTTCCTAGACAATTACCCAGAAACATATGAGACAAATACAATATTTTATTTATATGGAACAATATGAATCGTACAACATTGAAATTGGTATAAAAAAGATTTTTAATTAAATTTTTCTGATGAATTAATAGTTATTTAAGATAACATAACGATAAGAAGGAGCATCTGATATCTGATCCTGTTTAGAAAATAATGAATATAAGGGAAATCAAAAACTTGCTCAGTTGTTCAAGTTCAAATATTCCAAACTGCCAAACTGATTTGAAATCATAACAAAAATAAACATGAAGCTCCACAGAACATCAAATATAGTGAGGCTCCACCACAGAATACAAATATATAAGAAGTGCAAACTCCCTGCTAATCTGTGGAAACAATTTGGCGGCCATTATAGGCGGGCCACAGATGGATATACATTTATTCTATGGATGGAACCATATTTTTGTTGGCATGCTCACTAGCGACACTATCGGCTGATATTGGAAGTATTCGTATTGTTAGTGAGCTCAGTAACGACCCTAGCGGACAGAATTGGAAGTACTTTGCTTGTGGCGGGAATATTTAAATTAACTGCTGGACTTGTACTTAGGATAGAAGGTATTGAAAATTAATTTCACGTCATATTCGTTATTTTCAAGTGGAATTTCTTGTTTCTTTATGAAATGGGAACAAAAAGGAAATTCCGACTCGAACCAATATAATATGAAGTGAAATTAATCAATGGTATGTATATGTATTGATTAAATTATGTTCTTTCATTTATTTCTTCCGGTTGAATATAAAGATTTTACTAACATTTTAAGAAGTAATAATTTCATTACATATAAACAAAATTAATCAATTATAACAATATTGTCATCTACGGATATTTACAAAGGAGTCTTTCATCAAAGGTTGGTGAATCCACTAATTTAATCCTTGGATCCTGGGAATAGTGGTAAAAACCTAGAAACCAAATATTTAAATTAAATGGAAACTCAATACAAAATCGGATTTTTTTTGTTGAAAAATCTCTATTGAAACTTTTCATAGGTTTTCCGTCATATCTGAAACACAAGTGAATAAAATGAAAATTTATTGTCATTAGAAAATGCTCCTGCATTAAAAGTTGTGCACTATTTGTCAGGAGCAATTTTTGAACCATTCAAGGACCTCAAAGTGGATTTTGGAATTCTTTCAGAGGAAATGCTGCCTTATCTGCCCAAAAAAGTTTTCTAGAGGATCCTGATTTAGGTTTGACTTAGTTGTTGAGCTGCTACCTTGACTTTCATTTTTATGTACGAATCTCTTAAATTGAAATAAGACTCTTTTATCCTGATCAGAACTTTATATGTACACATTGTATTGTCGAAATGAAAAGCTTGTATCATATGATCCAAACTTATTCTTCTCAATTTCTATTCTAGTCTATTAGAGCATTTCTTGTGTTCTTTGAGAGATGTGGTATGTCAAATATTGTTACCACGAAGTCTCCATCAACTACAAAGTGATAAGGACTTGGGTTCTTATCAGATAATCTCTAGTGGGAGCAGCAATAGCTGCTCCATTAGTGCTACACTAGTCACAAACTGTGGCACAAATCCTAATCCCTATCATTTGTAGCTCTCCAATAACTTGAATAATTAATACTTTCAAATTATCAGATTTCATGGTATCTTTTGTGAAAAAATATGCAACTGGCCTTTGTAACTTTTTCGAATGCCTTGTATCATAAAAACAAGCGCATGATTTGCAGGGATAGATGTTCTACCCTTGGTACATATATCTTTGAAACCAGAAATTCTTTGCTTGTGGCTTTCGTAAAACAAACCACTACTCAAAGAAATAAAAAATCAGAGCACAATGACGATCCAACTTGTCCATCTCTTGAACATGAATTTTCATATGTTCCAAAACTGGTTTAAGGAGTCCATATTCAAAAGAAATGGAAGCCAAAACATCCTGAAGAGATCTAGGTGACGGCAACTGAAAACATTTTCTTCCATGAACTGAAACTTACCAGCCTCATATGAATTTTTCAAATTTTGTAATTGTGTATGTTCCTTATTAAATAAATTTTTGATAATTTCGAAGAAAGAGTCCTATATATTTTCTACATGAGCTCCTGCTCAAGGGACAAATCTGATTTGTGGAGTCGTATGCAAAAATCCAGGTTTATTTTCGACTAAAAATAAATATTTATCTGTAAAATTTTTACCAGTTTCAGAACTAGAAATATCGCCTGTTGGGTATGATCCATTGGGGCTTCCTACTAAAGTTTGATCTGATGTCTGGACATCTCAGAAAATTTCTCAGACATTACTGAAAGTAGAATCCGATGTTTCATTTCCTACTAAGTTCATCATTGAATTAGATTTTCACAGGATGAAGGAAAGTGGTTTTTTGAAAAAACTCTATTCAACTGATGCCGACGTTTCGCGGATATATTTCCACTTCTTCAGGGCTATAACAGAGAAAATCGAAAATAAACTTAACTACTGATGATGGTGCAATCGAAAATTACAATAATTTTTTTTTTTTTCCTTGAAGAATAATAAACTAAAATAATGTCCATCTATATCGAGTATTATCGAAAAACCATGCATAGAGTTCACTTAATCATACTACATATAATTATAACTATTCTCGTTCAAAATTGATGAGCTAAAAAACAAATAACAATTAAATACTTGATTGTCTCAGTCTTTACTTGTCGGAAATTCATCTTGATGATTAAAAAGTAAAATAACTTATTTCCGCTTTATATATTTATTTTCACAACAATTGTTTCGTCATGATAACATGACTTCATCAGGTGAGTATGGTAACTGACTACATTTTTGGGACACAGTTCTTTAAATAGTTGATAAAAATGAAAAAATATGGTGCGAAATACAAGAAATTATGGAAATTCCTGGGTTTCAAGAAAGGTTGAGTAAGGGAGATTTATTCAGGTCCGTTTGGTCGTTGAGGAGAATCTGTTTTTTATTGTACCTATTTATCTCCATTGCTTCCAGGAAGTTCAATTTTAGGGTCTTATTTTCCACGTGCAAAATTTCGAAATTGTTGTCGAAGTCATGTCCGGTCTCCAACAAATGTTTTGCATATGTTGAATTATGAGCTTCGTTTACGTATGCTTTCTGGTGTTCTCCTATCCTAGTTCCAAATGATCTACCCGTTTGACCAACGTATACATATGGGCAAGTACCGCAGTTCAACTTATAGACTCCAGACTTTTTATCTTTTGCGACTCTATCTTTATTGTTTTTTATTAAATTTCCTAATGAGTTTCTAGTCCTGAATGAAATATGGCAATTATTATTTTTCTTTAGATATCTTGCTACTTTTTCAGATTTATGTCCGATGTATGAAAGAGAAGTATATTTATTATTTTGTGAAATTGTCGGATATACAAGTGAAATGGATTTTTTCAGTTGCATTCGATTAAGTAGTTTGTTAATGACGGATGGATTGAAACCATTGTTAAATGCAATCTGCTTTATTGTATTTAGTTCTATATCAAAGTTCTCATGTGTCATGGGTATGTTGATCAATCTAAAAATCATGCTATTATAAGCTGCCAGTTTTTGAGCATATGGGTGGTTATCATGACGAAACAATTGTTGTGAAAATAAATATATAAAGCGGAAATAAGTTATTTTACTTTTTAATCATAAATAACAATTACATATTACACTTACCAAAGTTAAAATTATGTTTTTCCCATAACAGGTCTAAAAATCAGTATAGTGAACAAAAACAACCAGAAATAGGCGAAAACTAGAAACACCTTGTCAGAAATTTCCATTAAAACAACTTTTAAAATAATATTACATATATCACTTTCAATGACCGAGCCAAACTGATGCGTTTCTATCATCTTAGCCTGTTGGACACAGGTGGAATCTTCAATATGTTCACGAATTGTTCGGAATTGATTTCCTTTTTTACCTAATTATTAGAAATTACATATTCAAGTATTTGTTTTTGAAGAGGTCCAAAACGTTATTGTATACTAGGCTTAAATTTTGAGTATCTGCCCGACAATTTACGGTGTCATTCAGCTTGATTTGAATCATCTCGCTAACATTTCTTTTCATCCAACTGCTCTCAAAATCCAAAACAGACACTGCCTGAAAATTGAAATTGTGATATTCACCAAAATGGTGGTTTGCAAGGGCCGTTTCATTTTCTTTGGACTTTGAACTTTCGTTGCAATCGTACTTATGTTGTTTGATTCTGTTTTTAAGTACCTAGTTGTTTTGTCTGACCCACATAACATTTCGAACAATTCATACACGGTATTTTGTAAATTAGTCCGCTACTATCTAAAATAGGTGTAATATCTTTCAACTTTGAGAATAAAGAACCATAACTGGAAAGATTATATGATACGAATTTCACGTTGTTGGAAAAAGTATTTATTAGTTTATTAATTTTTTTGGTGAGGCCGGGGAAGTATGGAAATTTCAAAAACTTTTTTTGGATCGTTCTATCAACAGTAATGGAACCCAAAGATCCATCGATGGAGCCGTAGCTGGAAATGATTTTATTACTGAGTGACTTTGGATAGTTATTTATTTTTAATATCTCTCATATTATCTTCAGATGAGTCGATATCACAGAATTCTGTGTTGATTAGTGATGGGCATAATCGAATGATTTCAATAATCGAAATATCGGCATTCGAGATATTTCAATAATCGAATGATCATTCGAATGATCATTCGAGAGGTCCACCTCTCGAATAGTCCAACTCGCCTCTCGGGTGGGTTGAATTACACACATTTATAGAACCAGTAAATGAAAAATAAAATATATTCATTGAAAACAGACTTGAATCTCATTATTTTTACATTCGCCTTTGTTCTGCCATATATCTTGTTATTTCATTCCAGTTTTTTTAAAGGGAATAATTTATAGGTTTCACAGTACATATTTGTCATTGATTTAAAAATTTTCACACCTTGACACGAAATACATATTTCTTTGATGAAATGTGATTTTTTCTTTTATATATTTTAAGATTATGTGATTTTTTCAATGTAAATTCAATATGTGCCGGTCATTTTAGAATAGATAATGTCGATTCTGAAAATTGCTTAACATTCAATTAAAACAAAATTTTAAAAATTCACTCTTTTTGCGCGCATGTTCTAGGGGAACAGCGTGCTATCGCTTTGTCCAAATGTCTGTAATTTTGGATGATTGAGCTGAAAATGGTCTCAATCGACTAGGTTGGACTCACTGATGACGAATCCGGTGTCAAAATTGATTCTGTCCGGCCGGCCGGCCGGCCGGTTGGCCGGCCGTAGACACGATAACTGTCGACAGAAGCAAGCTAGCTACTTGAAACTTTCAGGATAGGTTGCGCATCCGAATGCCGCGGTTGAGTTCGTTAATGGGCCAAATCGGTTGAATAGTTTCAGAGTTATAGGCACTTGAAGTTTTGAAGTTATTTATTTTTTATTTCAGAAACTAATCAAGCGATTGGATTCAAACTTGGCAGTTTGGTGGAGTATAACGACGCGCAACTTTGAGCCAAATTTCGTTAAGATCATATTGTCAGTAAATTAAAAAAAAAATTTTTTTTTAGGAAACCATTCATCATATCCAAAAAAAATTATACTCACACTTTGACCTTCTAATTTCACAGCAGTGTACTTAATTTCAGTTCGATACGATCATAGTTTTTGGAGATATCGGGAAAAAATATGTCAAATTTCGAGGTTTTCTTCTCGATATCGTTGATTTTTTCGGTATTACTCGAGAAATACTGATTCAGTCCTGATTAAACTTCACAGCTAGTTTTAAGATGCTGAAAGACAACTTTATGCAAAATTTCGTGATAATCGTGTTATTAGAACAATTTGAAAAAAAAAATTTCTATGATTTTCTCATCATATCATCCTCATTAAATTCTGTATGAAACTTCGAACTGTTATTTTCGATGAAGTACTGGATTTCAATTCGATCTGATCTGAATTTTTGGAAATATTGAAAAAATAAAATTTTGATTGGGTATATCTACGGAATCATTGGGTGGATTTTACCCATTCACGAATTCGGCCTTCGTAATTAAGGTCCAAACCTTCTCTACAAATATCGAGTTTCTAAGTTGTTTCTTTCGGAAGTTATTGTGTTTACGCAGTCGGCCGTTAGGCTGACAAAATTTTAAAAATTCACTCTTTTTTTTCCTCAAGTTCGGATAAATCCTGGAACATTCCTTGTTATAATTTTTTTCTGTCTTAAAGAACGGAGAATTGCTATAGTACTAGGGAAAATCCAGGAAAACAGAATTACTACTCAATCATATCTTGTCCTTGCTCTAGAAATACTAAAATTGGAATCAATAAAGGCATTTAACGACTTAAAGTTGAACAAATTGCAAACGCATTTCACTTCAAGTGACAACTATTGAATCTTTAAATGTTTAAAGCTACTCATCAAATTAGTGAAATACATCAATTACTAATCTTAATCAGTAATACCTATGAGATGCGAAAGAATCGCATTCATCGATTGTTAAACAGAGATCAAAAACAGTAATCCGAAATGCGAGAGAATCGCTAGCCTCGATTATTATTTCGAATGAATCATCGACCAATAATCGACGCAACACCGAGAGGTTTCATTCATTCGAGAGATCCAAATTAGTAATCCGAGATGCGAGAGAATCGCCAGCCTCGATTATTCATCGAATGAATCATCGACCAATAATCGACGCAACACCGAGAGGTTTCATTCATTCGAGAGATCCAAATTAGTAATCCGAGATGCGAGAGAATCGCCAGCCTCGATTATTCATCGAATGAATCATCGACCAATAATCGACGCAACACCGAGAGGTTTCATTCATTCGAATGATCATTCGAGAGATCACAACACAATCGTTGCGTAGATTGTTGGTTCGGCAAGATTCGGACTCCTCGGCAGTCACGTACCGATCCCACCCGAAGGGAGAGAATCATTCGAATGATATCATTCGGATGTTTGAAAATATCTCGAGATAATCGAGAGGTTTCAATAATCGAATGAATCGATTATGATCATTCGATTATGCCCATCACTAGAGTTGATATTTACGTACGATGAAAGAGTTCAACAATGTGAGATTATGTTGTATTTCGGGATCTCTAAGAATGGATTGAAAAAATTCTAAATCTTAGCAGAGAATATAGAGGTATACAGTGATTTAAACGATGGGGTTTCTCCTAAAGTTATCGAGTCGTTCTACCCTTCAATTCAATGTATATCAAACACTCTTACCAGTTCAATATGACCATTTAGGACAATTAGGCTAATTATTGGAATGAATATGAATTAATACTTCCGATTCCGAAATTTTAAGATAATATGTTTTCACCTTGATCATTCAATATTAATTATCATAAAATAAAAAAACCATCGATAATATTCAAATTCTGCAATGTATTATTGTCATGTCATGATCTAAGATCCGAATTCCGAATCAACCACACGAATAACGTAGTAAGTATTAGTAAGACTGCATCTTCTGAATAGTTTGTAAGAGACCCACTGAAATGTAGGTGTCGCTTCATTGAACTATCGGGTTAAAATTTGTCCGGCTCATTTGAACCGGCTCACTGTACCGGCTCAGCAGGGCTGCCAGGTGTGGGGATTTTTCCCCAATGTGGGGATTTTCGATGCCGGTGGGGAAATTGCTGGGGATTTTGTTAAAGTGGGGAAATTGTGGGGAAAAATAACATTTTGACTTTTCATTCCAAAACTCCATTCACTCTTCATAAGAAAGTCAATATTGAAATTATATTGCGCATATGGCGCAGGTGCGTAAATGGGCGTTTATGGTATGGCGACTTCGACTATTCGGACTGTCTATGGAATAAGAGGAAATAAAGTATTATATATTATGTATATATATACTTTTATGTTGTGAATCATTTAATAATCCCAGAATCCATATAGGAGCTCCTTATGCATTATGTTGCATTTTTCATGCCTTATCGGAAAGAATTTCTTACATTCTGAATATTTGTCATATCATTCCTTAAACAATGGTCATATGTTTATTATAAAAGGTGAGCAACCAACATTACATTTGGGAGTATGTTGCTATTCACTTCTATGGTCTGATCATAGAGAAAAAGAACTACGGAGTTAAATTTCACATATTTCTTGCAATATCTGTACCTTCTCGATTATTTTTGTCAGAAAATCCTTATTGAAATTTCCTTAAAACACTGCAATAATTGAAAATAATGAATAATTAGAGAAATAATATAAGGTGGGGATTTCCATTCTCAAGTGGCACCATTTTAACATAGCAGAGGGGAATTTCTTTTTTTTCACCTGGCAGCACTGCGGCTCAGTTCGAAAATTGAGCTACTCTTATAAAGTCATTTTGAAGTCATGTCATACCCAACACTTCTTACGATCCACCGTTGATCTTTGTTTATTAATTAGTAGCATTGTTTAAACAATGTTAGTAGATACGGCAGATACGCCAATAATAGGTTAGGTTAGACACTTCGATGTCAACCGAGGCCTACGTGAATTAGATTACGTAGGCTACGTGTCAACCGTAACTGGTAACCATTCCATTCGTTTCACTATTCAGTCTGACGTCACAAGTTGAACCAAAAACTCAACCGCTATCAAAAATTCTGTCATTTTAACAGCAACCAGGGGTGCGTTCACAATTTTCCTCGGGCGATCGCACGTCGACGCCCTAAGGTAATCTCGCTAAGATAAATTTTACCCGACGGGCCAGAGCGTCGTCGTGCAATCGCCGGACGAGAATTGTGAACGCACCCCGGGACCAGAACCAAAGGCCAATCGAGAGCGCCTCCTGTCTCTAGTCGCATAATTTCTATGCCCATAACCCTCTTGTCTCTGTTATAACCTAAAAATTCTGGCTTAGCTGAGATTAACAAAATAAAGTTTCAATAATCAAAACTTCATAATAATAATAATAATTAAAAAAATATCATCATAGTTTTGTTATTTCTTCGGAAGGTTCTACTGCAGGAAAGTTTACTATTGTTTGCCATTTGCCACTGGAATATTTCAAGGTGACAGTGCCGATTTTCATGGGATCTCTACAGAATGAGCTTGAAGAAGTTAAAAACTCTTGTGAAAAAATCGTCCTTGGCTCAAAACTTGTATCTTGCGTTCCCTCTATGGTACGAGTTGAAATTAGAAGGACTCAATACAAAAAGATTGTAGTTTGCCTGCATTTTCCCGATGAATATCCAAAATCTCCTCTGCTGATTGAATTGAAGAGTAAAACTTTGTCAATAAATCTTTTAGAAAAGCTAACCCGTTCTTGTGAAGACCAGGCAAAAAAATATCTAAAGGAACCACAAATTTTGAATGTTCTACAATTCTTGAGGAAGTATATTGATGATACACCTCTAGCTTGCTGTTATGATGAAATAAATGAGCTCAAGTTGAAGCTAAAAGAGGGTCAGGATTATATGAAATTGAAACAGAAAACTTCTTCCATTCTTCTTAAAGTAAAGAATAATAGATATTATTCAGAGTCTAGGATAACAATACCTGATGATTACCCAGAACAAAGAATTCAGTAAGTACTTTCAGAGAAATAACAGTTGAAGCATATGAGCTTGAGTATTCTGTTAATTTTCAAAGGTTTATTATTACATTTTGTGTGCCAAAATTCTCATTGAATATATTCTTATAAAATAGAGTTGGTTATAAGTGATTATTGATTGATCGTATAGTAATGGATAATATCGTTCCCAAATATTCAGAAGGTAAATAATATCAGTCTTAAGGAACCAATTGGTTTCGTGCGTCGTTTGACATTTGTCATACGTTGGAGGTAAAACAAACAACAAACTCACTTTCCCGCTTTGTTTATGTCATGAAATACAGCATTTTCAACAATTTCAGGATAAATTGACAAGTTAAAATGATTTATATTCATAGAATTGGTGAATTACTAGACCCGTGAGGCCAAGTTATTGTGTCGTTGTGAAATGCAACATAAATACTCCGAGAGACCAAGGAATACATTCGCTTTGTTTACATTGGCGAAGAGCGATTATTTGGAGATTTTAGTGATTTCATCAATTTTACAAGTGAAATTTTGTGATAATGGATCTGATATACGGATATTCAATCTCAGATGATAATCGTTCAAAACGATATAAATGAAAATTGCAGTATTTATCCTTGTGTTCTAAAGCCTAGAGTATCCACATCAGAGATAGCATTTATTATAGGTATAACTATTGAAAATGAAACAGTAAAATGTTTGGCTCATTAATTCCTGAAAATAAACAGCAGAATGAAATCAAAAAAATGTATGGAATGGAAAAAACATGGGTTCCAGAGAATTTCTCAGTACTATTTCGAATAACGTTGTATGTTGCAAATTATCAAATTTCTACAATATTGGTCTACAGTTGCTATGTCAGTGCTATCATAATCTTCAATTATATATTTATTATACTAAATATATGTTACAAATAAAGTAATTCATATGAAATTTTTTCCTCGAACACCAATTTCGATTCATCCTCAAAAAATTCATTACTATCCATATAAAATGCTCTTTTATTATGCAGATGCAACATTAGGGCTTTCATAATCTTTAATAATTGACAATAAGGTCAATTCGAAACATATTACAAACAATAAAATGTAGAAGTTCCATCCTTGAGTAGTCGAGCCACATCGGAACATGTTCGGTTGAGAACAGAGAAAGTTATCTGGTTCATTATTATTATAAAATGCATGCAATATTTTGACAAATCTATCACATAACGAATTGCCTTTATATATCATACGGAGATGCGAGTGGTAACCATTCAGGATGGGTTTGTCATCCATAACGCCAGCTATTGTAGTGTCGAGAAGATATAATTCTTGAAATGTGTATAACAAACACAAAATATTCTTATCTTACTTATCTCATCATGAGTCAACTTATTAAACAGAACAAATTAAATGGATAGTCTAACATAATTCCTTAACCAGTGTGGAGATGCCTCCAACAAATTCTACCATAGTTTGTTACTTTGTCAAAACAGTTTTTTCAATTTATGGCGGGAATAAAGGATGTTTGCCTTATCTGGGATAGTTCACATAGTATTCTATTTCTTCCAATACCAGATAAAACTTAGGGGAATGGGTCAAAAATGCAAATATTCAAATATAAAGTCTACACTACAATATATCTGAAAAATCGGATTCGTTTGTCTCTCGGTGTATTTATGTTGTATTTCACAACGAAACAATAACTAGGCCTAGTTATTCACCAATTCTATTAATAAATCATTTTAACTTGTGAATTTATCCTGAAATTATTGAAAATGCTGTACTTCATAACATAAACAAAGCGGGTAAGTGAGGTTGTTTTACCTCCAACGTATGCCAAACGACGTACGAAACCAATTCATTGAATTTATTCAGTACAGCTACGTTTCCAGAAACTTTGTTTTCTTCCTCAGGCTAAAAACAACATAAAGGTATGAACATTCAAGACACTATACGGTCACTTGAAACAGAAGCATAATTAATTAATCAGATCATTAGAACAATTTAAATTGGTTGAAATGGGTGTTAAAAACATTTCAGGGACTCACAAATTTTTTTGACGTATCAGTATTGATATTGGATGATGAATGAGTAAGAACAAAGAAACAAATGAAAATGAATAAACTACACGACACCAAAATATTTCGTACGAACAAATTGCCTTCCCCACCCCCAGCCCTCTGAGGCCTGACAAACTATAAGGGTTATGGTTTTCGATCAACTTCTTTTATAGGATACATATCCTCAAAGCAGAATGCGGTACTCTTTCATTCAAAAAAGTTATGGAAATATTTCGCCAGACGAAAAATCTCCCCCATCCCTGCCTCCCGAGGCCTGACAAACTCTACGGGTTATGATTTTCGATTGATTTCTTCTCTAGGAAACACATCCCAAAAGCAGAAAGCGGTACTCCTTTATTTGAAAAAGTTATGGAAGTACAGTCGGGTCTGGTTACAACGAGTACCACTTATAACGAGAGTTCGGTTTCAACGAGCAAATTCTCAAGGTACGGTTCCGGTTAGAACGAGCCTGGCAATAACGAGAGCTCGAATACAAGACAAAATTTTATGTGAAAACATTCTTAGTGCTTCGTTTATAATGAGAGATTTTCCTTCTTAGCTAAATCGCTTCTGTTAGAACGGCCGTCTATTGTTATTGGATGATTTGGCATCGTTTATAACGAGCGGAAATAGCTTCTAACAAAATTAGAAGCATCATTCATAAATAACAGGTGAGTTCAAGCACATACTACAGATTATATGTATAGTACCTAGAATAAAGATTGCATGCATAATATGTAGGTACTATGTACATATAAACATTATGAATTTTTACCACCACTGTATGTATTTTTATTTTATTACTTTATGCACATACCTTGGTATTTTCGTATTTACAGAACAACTTTTATTTCTAAGTACTTATCTAATAAAGTTCATAGAGCATATTGATACAAACTTTATGACTCATATGCATATTGATGGTGCTCAAAGTAGTACGAGCAACCAGCAACCTCGTTAAAACCGATCTCGTGAAAAGTCGTGTAATACGAGCGTTCGCTTATAACGAGCATTTTTTCTGGAACCGCTGAGAATTTCATCAGTTACCATCGTCTCAAAGTAAATGAGCCATGACAAAGTGCACATACTGAAAACCTCTTTGAACTAAATAATTTTTCAAAAGCAAAAATTTTTTTCTTGAAAATTTCTGCACGCCTGTGAAGAAGATACAAAGACCTTGCCAAAAAAGTACCACATGACCTACTTTCCCTATTCAAAAAATTTAGAGGGTTGATGGGGATGGCACAGGGTGCAACAAATTTGTTGCCAAATATTTTTCTTCTGAGAAAATGAATTTTTTCCATAATTTTGATGCGCACTGTATATAAGCTTGAAAAACCTAACATTCCCACTGTCTGGGCTGATGAGACTAGATGAGACACGAGATTGGTTTGAACTGTGAAAAATCTTGTTGAGCAGAGATTTTGGGTATCCATTCTGACATAAAATACTGGATTGTTGTTTAAAATTCTTCGAATGAAATGATACATCAGACAGATTGAGAATCTCATGTTACACACTTATAATGTTCTGTGGGACTCCGATGGTTTAGAAGATAGGTCCGTTTTTATACAACCACCATCCCTGGTCAACCCTAGGTCCAAAAATGGTAGTCTACCATCTACCTCTTTCTCATGTGTAAACTGAGGGTCTTTATGGAAACTGTTAAAGTTCGTTTCTACTTGATTCACCATACCACAGCACAGACAGAACGAGCTTAATCAAGTTGTTCATTACCAATTCTGCCAAAATAGGTGAAGCTGGGTTTCCCATAGCCGATCCTCTGACTTGTGTAAAATTTTCTGTTTAACTGAAAATAAATTTGACAATACTGATCAGCACGTCTAGTGGAATATTGACGAAGTTTCTGTATGAATCCCAATTCATTTGTAGTAGACGCACTATCAAATCTTGAGGTGTATTAGTGAACAATGACTCGATATCTATGCTTATCAAAATATGATCTTCAGGGATATCCGCAAAAACACTCAGCTCCTGAAATTTTTTTAACACCTATTTTAACCAATTTGAATTTTTCAAATGATCTGTTTAGTTAATTATTCATAAGGTGAGTCAGTGAGGTTTTCCTTATATTGTTCGTCTTTTTGGTGGATTCGCCATCGACAATTTAATCATTTTACAATGTTGTATTTTCAGTTTTATCATTATGCTTCTGTTTCAAGCGATTGTTTAGTGTTTTGAATGTTTATACCTTTATGTCTTTTTAGCCCGAGGAAGGGAACAATGGTCCTCGAAACGACGAAACGTAGCTGTACTGATTAAATTTATGAATTTGTTCCTTAAGACTGATATTATTTACCTTCTTATTAATTGATCAAGTTCCTATAACTATAACATTTGCATATATCCAAATTCAATTCAGGAACAACACTCCTATTTCTTCATAATCTACATTTTTACTTTATCAAATAAAGTTTTGTGGCAATCCTGTACGATACTGCGTTGTGTATTGTCAGTTGTGTTAATTGCCAAAATGATCTGGATATTTTAAACAGTTTAAAATTCATTGTTGGAGGAAACATAATTTATAGTATCAGTAATATTGGAAATTTTCAGGAGAATTCGAAAAAGTAAAGAAAAAATTCCAGGAAAGGACTGAGGTAAAGTCACCAGCTCATGCGTACATGTTCAAATTTGTTGACTAAGCTGTCGTCTCTTCACGTATTCATAATCCAAACGCAGCTTTACTTTCCGATGGAAAGATGTGGCTGTATCCACCCAATGATTCTGCAGTTCCCGTTGAAAATTTAATTTCCCTTGTATTTTCCAAAAAAAGTTCATGCACAATTTCATGGGGACCATATGAAATGAAGATGGACAAATCTTTTCATAAGGAGGTGAAGTTGTGTTTGTTGGGGTCAATACATAAAAAAATTACAGTTTTGGCGACTTATTCGAATGACACGATCGTCATCGAAATTGATCAATTGCTTCTATTGAATGAGCACAGGAGTTGCGTAGCTCTCCGAAATCAGCAAATTGTTTGAGATTTGACTTTGAGAAATTCTTTGAATGTTTCATCAAACTTCTCAATTACTGGCGTCATGCGTCCCCGTGACTATTCTCACTCGATTGCTGTCAAATTCTTGGTGAAATTATTAAAATTAGTTTTGGAACTGCCATAATCACACGAAATCGAAACATTGGACATAACTCTAGCATCTGTTCTCCAATCTGCTGTGAGAGATTCGCGAATTAAAGGTGTCTTACATTGTCAACTCAAATTACGTTCTGTTCAGGTTGTGTTAACTAGTGGTACAGTGGAAATGAGTGTCCTTTCTTGTTCATGTTTTAAGTGTGAAACGACATCTTTGTATAGCGATTCCTATCAAAGAAAGGATTCCAAGGAACTCTTCAGGGCTCCTTGCGATGCTTGTAAAAGGCAAATTTGCCGGAAGTGCACAGGAGTCTCTTCTTCGGAAATCAAGAGTGGTATTGTTTTTCTGTCAGGATTGCATTTTGGGCCTTAGGAAGTTGCCCTCTATTCAGCAAGGTTTGGCAGGGTTGTAGGGTGCCATTGAACAAATGATTGAGGATAAACTGCTTTTCGCTTTGGACAAGACCGAGGCAATGCTGAATAGCAGACTGGAGGAACTAAGGGCTGAGTTGAGTCAGGTCAGGAAGAACAAATCAGATAAAATCTAACAAAACATCATGGATCTAAGATAACAAGGAACTTGTGTTCATTTATTAACTAAAACATAATCGCATCCGATACAGACGAATATACTTAGTTTTGCTTCCACGAAGGGAGTGGTCAAGGATGGCTTTGATCCTGCTCCTTTCCGCGGAGGGTGGTTCCAGGGCAGATTGAACCCATGGGATCCTGGCTTGAATGCTTCAATCACCTCCGAGAGAAAGTGTGGTCGATATACTGAACTACATTATGTAAGGAAAAGTACCATATCTGAAAACCTCATTATTGGAAGTAACATGACATAATCATTGCGCACAGCACCACCCCAACAACAAAAAAAAACTGGTTTTTCGTTTCTAGGCTCGCAAATGATTTCACAGAGCTCAACTGCAGGAATTTCTTGATTGAGATAAAGGATACCGAGAAAACCATTGGAAAACTGTAGCTCAAAAGAGAGTTGGCAAATTATTCCTTCATTAAGATAGGCATCCTGGTTGCGGACAGTGCATTAGTTATGAGTGCCGAACCTTGACCAGAAAGAACCTTTATTAATAGATTTTTTTTTCGAGTCAAATTTTTCAGGGATGTCACCGCCTCAAGCCCAAAATGGAGCCAACTTATCCGCCTACTACTATCTCATGATTTCATCAGAAAGTCAGAGGCCTAAGAACCAAAACAACTAGATTCAGAAATAACTTGAGTGCCCTGGGTGCTAATGTTGTGCTCATAACTGTGTGGTGGCTGAATAGTTCTGTTTTGTACTGCGAAATTGGTAACTTGAAAATTCAGGTCGCCTTAAATCTGAGGGTGGAGGTGTGCTGATCGCTGTGCAGAGAAGATTAAGGGCTGTGAAAGACCGGGTTTGAGATCTGTTTAGCTGGTAGAGTAAAACTTATCTTCTGATTATTAATTGGATGGCAGTTGTAAAGTTCCAACTTATAGGCGTGTGCATAATCTCGTGAGGATCATATCACTAGAAAATTCTCAAATTCACCAATATTTTAGAAACTATATAAATTAGCCATAGGCTACTGAAATTTTGAGTCTTTATAATGGGCATATATAAAATGAGTTATATGAAAGCTCAGCTTAACAGCTGTTTTTTTGGTTTGATGGGTCTCTAAATCATCCGAACATCAAGAAAAAATTTTGTGGGAGGTGTTGTTGTGAAGGGGTTCATTTGGCATATTTCGGACGGTATCGGATTTGCCAGCGCGGACTGACAATTTATTATTGCCAGTTTGAACTGTCAATTAACTATTATTGCCAGTTTTGAACTGACAATTAACCATAAATCGATTTCAAGCAAGTAACCGGATTTTATTTTGGCTAACCAATTGTTTTCAAGCGCTTCGGTTCTGAAGATATGACGTCTTGAATTAGCCCTTTGACGTCATCATTTTGGACCGCAGATGACCAAAGATTACCTGACGCGAGAGCTGGGTTAAACTTGGGGTTATACAGGTTATATGGGGTAGAAGTTTGAAAGTTGTTGACAGGAAAAACACGTTGATTTAAAGGATTGATTGATTTGAAGAAAGAAAAGCTATAAAAATGGATCAAGGCCCGGAATCGTGCTTAGTGATCTTAAATATCGAGGGTGAAGATCGTCTTATAGATAATGAATGAGAAAAGCCTTGTGCTACAGTTGATAGTTCCTCTTCATTCCACATAGTATTATTCATCAAACTTATTATTCATGTTATCAAAGTGCGAACATTTGGAGTTTTTAGTGACTTAATTCATTTTACAAGTGAAATTTCTTGATAATGGATCTAGGGGCCGATTCTTGAAAGTCGATCAAGAATTGAAGAGTATGATAATTGTCATATGTTTATGTCGATTTTTTAAGTTTTCTCGAGCATCTGCAATATTTGTGGGAGTTCTATTCGCCATTTCGACTATGTTCTTCAAGCAAATTTTCAATCAAGAAATAAACTGAATGTAAGATATTGAGAAATTTCAAATCGGAATATAAACATAACCTATTCACCGGTCCTTCGACTTAGCGACGAGTGGTACGAAGTATAGGAGATATAAGTAGGTTCCACTGAATTTCATTTACAATTCTTGTCGATAATAGACAAATGGGCACCTGTACAAGAAAGGGTAGTCCACCAACATAAGAAAATTTTGAAAACAAAGAAATTGAGAAAGATGGAAAATAAACTGGATGCCTTCCAAGTAATCACTACAGTGAAAAAAGATTAATCCAAAAAAATATACAGGATATATAAATAAATGTATCATCAAGAAATAGAAGACACGGTTAAAAAGAACAACCGCAATTTTGTGGAATATTCCAAAAACAAATCAAAGGCTATGTGGAATATCATTAGGGGCAAAACGAAACAAAATCTAGCTAAAGAAACAAAATTAACACCCAATGAACTCAACAAATTTTTTTCAGAAGTAGGAAAGAATACAAATCAATTGAAAACTATAGGCAAGGAACAAAGACTACTTGAAGAAATCGGGAACCATCACTAACAAAAGTTGCTATCTTTTTGATACTACCGAAGAGGAAGTGAGAAGACTGTTTTCCCTAACCAGAAGCACCAATAAAATAGACAAATAATACCTATCCATCAATGACCTCAAACAATTCAGTGATGAACTAACAAAGCCCATCAGCATTTCAATTAACGAATGTTTCACAAGTGGGTATTTTCCAGACGAACTTAAGTCTTCCAGAGTAGTTCCAGTGTATAAGAAAAAAGGTTATATAAATGATTGCAACAGCTATAGATCTATCTCAGTGCTTCCCAACTTGTCAAACATTTTCCAACTAGCGATCAAAAACAGAATTGTTCAATTTTTAGAGAAACATCTGCTCCTACACAGAGGTCAGCATGGTTATAGAAAACATCGAAGTACAATCACAGCACTAATTGAAATAATGCAAGACATCACAGAAGCTATTGATAATGGGGAAGCCATCAAAATGCCCAACTTCGATCTGGGTAAGGCTTTTGACTCAGTGTCTCATGAAATTCTATTGGCCAAGCTGAACCACTATGGACTCAGGGGTGTGGTTAATGATCTCCTTAGATCATACTTAGAAAAAAGAACACAACATGTAACATTTGGGAGTCTCTCATCCAAAGAATCAACCCTCTAATTTGGCGTGCCACAGGGGTCCATATTAGGATCCATCCTTTTTATAGTCTATATAAATGATTTGAATGTTCCTGGATGTGTGAACGCATGGCTCTAATGTGACGACACATCAGTATTGATAAAAAGCGACAATTCAAAGGATATACAGAGCAAGAAAAAAATATCATGGAATATATTGAGAAATGGTTTACTACGAATAAGGTCAAAGTAAACACAGATAAAACAGAGGGAATAACTTTTCAATCTAATATCGAGGTGAAAACTATAAAATTTTTGGGTATAAATCTCCATACCAAACTAAGTTGGTCATCACCTGTAGATGAAATCTGCGAAATATTTTCAAAGTCGATCTATCTTGTTAGGAATATGAGGAAAGTAGCTTGTCACCAAACAGCCAAGACTTATGGGGCCAATCTTCGAAAGATGTCTTCATACAGCAGAAAATAGCAATAAGAGCATTAAGAGGGCTGAATGGAAGAGACCGCTATATAAGTGCATTTAAAGAAGAGAAATACTTACTGCACATTCAATCTACATACGGGAATGTCTGAAATACATACACCGAAACAAGCAATCATTGAAAACGAATCAAGACCAACATGAGTACAATACAAGACAAAAGGACCAATTAGTAACACTATTGTATCGATTAGCACAAAGGCAACAATTCTTTGACTGCTGGGGAGTCAAATTCTACAATGCCCTTCCATTGAGAATAAGAGACCTTCACATCAACAAGTTTGATCAAACCATTAAAGATATTCTTCGTGATGGTGCCTTCTACAGTTTAGAAGAATTTATGAATTTTAATTTAAGTTGAGATTTTGATGTCAATTAAACTATTATTATTATTATTATAACATTCGATTGTCAAGTGATATTCGGTTCCATGCACAGGTCATGTCTACTTGTTGTTTATATTTAACTTGGAAAATCGAAGCAAACATATGGCAATTGTCATACTCTTCAATTCTTGATCGAGATTCAAGAATCGGCCCCCTGATTAACTGATATTCAATCTCAGATGATATTCATTCATAACGATATAAATGAAAAATTGTAGTATTCGACATTTATTTTTGTCTTCTAAAGCCTGGAGTATCGACATAAGAGATAGCATTCATTATGAGTAAAACAAGTGTATTTAATGAAATAAACAGAGGTTTCAGAAAACTTCTCAGTATTATTTCAAATAGTGTTATATGTTGCAAGTTGTCAAATTACTAATATATCAGTCTGTATGTGCTATGTCAGAGCTATCATAATCTTCAAATATATATTTATTATACTAAATATATGTTACAAACAAAAAAACTCATAAAAGACCCCTTGTGTTAGCCGATCTTCAAATGAACACAAAATACTTTTCTATCCATATAAAATGTTTTTGTATCATGCAGATGCTATGTTAGAGCTTTCATAATCTTAAATTCGAAATATATTACAAACAACACAATGTAGAAGTTCCATTCTTCGGTAGCTGATCCACATCGGAACATGTTTGGTTGAGACCAGAGAAAGATTTCCGGTTCCTTATTATAAAATACCTGCAATATTTTTTGAAACCTATCACATTACGAATTGCCTTGATTGTTTTTGTATAACAGAAAGATGTGAGTGGTACACAATCAGCATGGGTTTTTTCCTTGTAGCACCAGCTATCGTAGCGTCGAAATTGTTAAAAATGCTCCATAACATAAACAAAGCGGGAAATGTCAAACCAAGCACACAATCATAACCTCATGACAGATCATTCAAGCGGTTATTCCTTCTAGGACAAAAGGAAGAAAACCAAGGGCGTAACCAAAAATGACCGCGGTTATTGCAGGTTACTCGCTTGAAATCGATTATAATTGACAGTTTGAACTCACAATTATCCATAATTGCCAGTTAGAAACAGTCATGAATAATTTTCATTTTGAATTGCCAACAACACAAACTGGCATTTATTTTTATCAATTAAAACTGAAAATATTATTTAACTTTCTGTTTGAAAGTTTTCCAGCAATATTTTCATAAAGCATCCTGCCACCTTGAAATTTGGCACATATGTTGTCTGTGAGTAGCAAACGAAGATACAATGCTCAGTTTCAAATTTTCGGCCGTCAGGGCGGCGCTATGGGGGGTGGAAGACTGTCAGCAATATTGTAACGTTTTCTTAGTTTATCAAAACGTTCAGAATTATAATTAAACTATTTATTTACACTTATTTACACACTACTGTTCTAATAACTAAACAACTAATTCTATCAAAGTCTGTGCACAATTTATTTCCACACTAATTTATTTTCACTGAACACTTTCCGCTTTGAATAACTCCGCTGAATTAGTCCCTGTGCTGCTCCGCGCCTACCCTTTTATCACATGTGGAATTTCTGGCAATTTCGAGAACGCTCTAGAGCGAGGCGGGTGACTCATAGACGTCTGGAGCTTTCCGGAATATACTAGCACAGACAGGGCCGTACTCGTAACACTGTCCGCTCCTTAAGCCTGTTCTGTCCCAGAACAGATTCCATGAATTACTCAGAGGGCCGTGGCGAAATCTGCAATCGTCACCATTTCTACCGTAGCCCTTCTGATGGAAGTAAGAGTCTACATTTTTGCTGGGCTTTCCGCTTTGCTTTGGGTTGAAATTGCATACCAAAATCTCTATACCTGTCTTCCGAAACACTACTTCCAGCCCGCTTCGTACAACCCGTCAATTCAGTTGATCCAGTCCACAACCTAGTTTGGGGACAGCTAATTTCCCAATCCCAAAGCATTGAAGGTCTTCTTTCAAGGCATGTAGTGCTGTCCATAAATTCTGGTAAGTTGGCTTCTGATAAGAGTACTGTTTCGTGACTACGTAATAAAAGAACCGACCATCTGATTTCAGTCTCAGGCATTTTCCGATTCTGGGCTGCTGTCTCATCAGTTCCTCTTGACGTCCAAATTTATTTCTGAATACTCTTGCTATTCCCCTACTCATCCTTAGATCCGCTGCTACACAATGAGCAAGAGAGTATTCCTCGGGAACTGTAAACAGGTCTTGATGAACTTCCTGTGTAACGCCAAACCGTGCAGCCCGTGTCCCCCCATAGCAATTCATGAATTCCTGAAAATCCTCATTTTCCTTCGCTGGAACCTCGATGAGACGCACGTCTTTTTCGTCATCCTGTGCTGACGCGTACGGAGCCAATCGGTTGCAATGGACGACCTTCGGTTTTCCTCTGGGAAGCTTCCGTATCCGGTAGACTACATCATTTATCCTTTTCATAACTTCATACGGTCCTTCCCACTGTCTCTGTAGCTTCGGTGAGAATCCTCTTCTTCTTTGCGGGTTATACAACCACGCCAGATCTCCTGCGGTGAACCCTCCTTCAATGGCCTTGATGTCATAGCGCATTTTCATCCGATCACTTGCTTGCTGCATTTGATTGCGCACCTTGTCATGAATGTAATCTAGCTTACTCCTCAATTTACTGACGTAGTCCTCCCCGGCTACATCTTCACCAGGCTTACAACCAAATTCTAGGTCACAAGGTAGTCTAATTTCTCGGCCGAACATTATATTGGCCGGAGTTTCCTTGGTGGATTCTTGAACCGAAGATCTATATGCCATGGTGAATAGATGCAAATACTCATCCCAGTCCCGCTGGTGATCGGAGACTACTTTGGCAAGATGTTTTTCCATGGTCCTATTCATTCGTTCTACCATGCCATCTGATTGGGGATGTAGAGCTGTTGTCCTCGTCTTATTAATCCCCAATTTCCTACAAACTTCTTGGAATAACGTCGACTCGAAATTTCGGCCTTGATCACAATGCAGCTCTAGAGGTATTCCAAATCTGCAGAAGAATTCTTTGACCAATTTATCAGCAACCGTACCTGCCTCTTGATTAGGAATACCGTACGCTTCCACCCATTTGGTAAAATAGTCCATGGCTACCAATATGTACTTGTTTCCGTGATCTGTTTCGGGAAAGGGGCCCGCGATGTCGATAGCTACTCGTTCCATGGGAGATCCGACGTTATATTGCTTCATTGGAGCCTTCCCTTTGCCATAAGGACCGTTAGCTGCAGCACAAGCTTTACATGTTCTACACCAGTCTTTAACGTCTTTCTTGCAGTTTATCCAACAAAACCGCTGCCTGACTTTCTCTAGCGTCTTAGTAATCCCAAAATGTCCACCTGAAGTTCCATTATGTAGTCTGGTCAAAACGTCTGTCACTCGACTCTTCGGCACAATCAACTGAAGCCTCTGTTCAGATCCATCGTCATTCTCCCAACAACGCTTCAGAAGACCTTTATCGATCTTCAACGTTTTCCATTGTGCCCAATACTACTTAACATTTTGACTCAGTCTGGATACTTCTTCCCAAGTAGGTCGTCTAGCACTCTCCTTCCAACTCAAGATTACTTTCAAGTCTGGATCTTCTTCTTGTGCTCGTTGTATTTCTTGGGGTACCCAATCATCTTCAATTACTGTGGTCCGTCTCACATCGGCTTTGTCTTCCACACGTGAGCAATGGCTGCAATCCTCGGGGCAAGGCCTTCTTGATAACGCATCGGCATTGCGATGGGTAGCTCCCGTTCTATGTTCGGTATCAAAGTCATATTCTTGCAGTCTTTCAATCCATCTGGCCACTTGTCCTTCCGGGTTCTTAAAGTTCAGGAGCCATTTCCAAGCAGCATGGTCCGTTCTCAATAGAAATTTCCTTCCGCACAAATATTTGTAGAAGTGTTCTACGGACTTGATGACTGCTAAAAGTTCTCTTCTGGTCACGCAGTAATTCCGTTCTGGCTTCGATAAGAGCTTGCTGAAATATCCTATCAACCTTTCTTGTCCATCCTGGCCCTGCGATAGAACGCCCCCGATGGCTGTATTACTAGCATCCGTGTCGAGCACAAAGTTCCCTTCAGCTCTTGCGTAGCTCAAAACTGGAGCTGTGACCAGAGCCTTCTTCAGCTATGCGAAAGCTTCAGCGCAATCATAGGACCATATGTACTCCTGCCCATCCTCTGTTAATTTTGTAAGACGTTTGGCAACGTTGGCGAATCCAGATACGAATCTTCTATAATAGGTGTATAAGCCTAAGAAACTCCGCAATTCACTCTTGTCTCTCGGTATAGGTACTGCTTTGATCTTATCCGGATCAACTTTCACGCCCCCTCGAGAAACTACGTGTCCTAAATATTTCACCTCTGTTCGGAATAAATTGCATTTCTTCGAACTCAGCTTTAGGTTAGCTTCACGAAGTCGCTGGAAAACTTCGGATAGGTGGTGAAGGTGGTCTTGGAAGGATTTTCCCACTACTATCACGTCATCGAAGTACACCAGGCAAGTCTTCCAGGAGAGTCCTCTCAATATAGTCTCCATTAAACGCTCAAATGTGGCAGGAGCGTTGCATAAACCAAAGGGCATCACTTTAAATTGCCACAGACCCGTTCCAATACTAAAGGCATTTTCTCTTTGTCTCTTGGATCCAAGCCAATCTGCCAATGCCCACTCTTCAAATCCAAGGTGGAAAACCAACGTGATCCCGAGAGTGTATCCAGTGTATCATCTATTCTCGGTAAGGGATAGCTGTCCTTCTTCGTAACTTGATTGCGCTGCCTATAGTCTACACAGAACCTGGTGGACCCGTCCTTTTTCTTTACTAACACTACAGGCGACGTCCAGGGGCTATTGGATGGTTCAATGACACCTTCTCTCGCCATGTCTTCAATAATCCGTTCAGCCTCTTCTCTTCTTGCCAGAGGAAGACGTCTAGGGTGCTGTCGGATGGGTTGTGCATCACCAGTATTGATTTTATGCTGCACAATATCGGTCTTCCCTGTTTTTTCGTCAGTGGCAAAATCGTCGGAGAATTTCTGAATCCGTTTTCTCACTTCGGCTAGTTCATAACGGTCCAGATCTTGACATTTATAGGTGAGAAGGGTCACCAGATCTTCAGTATTCTTCTGGCTCTGCGAGACTCCTGCAGTACCAATCCCACCAGAAATATGGTACACTGGTACCCCGTGTCCAGTCAAGGTGTTTTTCTTCAGTGTGACTGGAAAATGTTGACATTCAGTAATCGGATGGGAATACTGTCTGTTATTCTTACCAACGTCTTCCCGAGTAACATTCCTTTAGCTAATATTGCATCGTCACAGGGCTCGATCACTTTGACGCTGCGTCATTTCTCGTAACATCATCACATCTACCAGTCACTATGCTTTCAGTTCGACCTGGCAACGTGATTTCTTCGGCCAATCGAATCCGATATATCTTGTCATCCACATCATTAAACGGGATCTCTTCATTTACCAGTCGAAGAACATCACACTTCATATCCAGTTGGCATCCAAGTTTCTTGACGAGGTCCAATCCCAGGATAAGTTATTCCGTGACTTCAGCCACTAGAACTTCGTGCCTTGCTGTTGTATTTCCCAATTCAATAGTGGAGAGGACCGATCCATAAGTTGGTATTTCCTGTCCAGACGCAGTTCGAAGTTGATCATAACTGGACGAATCTTGAATCCTTTAGCTATTTCCGGACGCACAATGGTTCTTGTCGATCCAGTGTCTACCAAAATGTTCACATTTCGATCATTTATTTTTCCGGGAACAACTATGCTTGATGAATCCGTCGACATGATTCCTCAGATTACACTTCAGGGGCATCCTTATCTTGGGTCGATTTATGCCCCTTATCACCGACCCTTTTCAGTTTTACTGCTGTGGCTCTTTATCGATTATGGGACAATTTCGCTTAATATGCCCACATTTATTGCAGTACCGGCACACAGCGTCCTTTTTCTCAGTACGTAATAATCTGCTGACTTCTTCTTTGATGATCTCTTCAACAGGTCGGTCTATTTCTTGGACTTGTCTCACACGAACGTATCCTCTATGCGACGCCTGCTTCGCTGCCTCGAATTCTAAAGCCTGAGCTAAGGCATATCGTGGTTTTAGAGCGTGCAAGTCTCAGGGCTTGTTGTATTTCACTGTCCTTGATTCCATCTACAAAGGTTTGGATTGATAGCTGTTCAAGGGAGCTGTCTGGAGCAGTTGGGTAAGCCAGCCTAACTAACCAAGCCACATCGGATTCAAACTCCTGGAGATTTTCTCCTGTTTTCTGCTCCCGGTTCTGGATTTGGGCATGATAAACTTGTTGTAGATGAGCATCACCATATCTCATCTGAAGTTTCGATGTTAGAACTTCATAACAGATTTTTTGGCTCCCCGGAATCGTTTGCAGAATGTTGAGTGCCTCTCCTCTTAGAGCTATTATCAATACTGTGGCTTTTTCGTTATCGCTCCAACTGTTTGTCAGCGCAGCAGCTTCAAACTGCTTTTGATATGTCGACCATGGCATTTTTCCATCAAATATCGTAGGCTTGATCTTCATTTTTCGACTTTCGCCGTTATTTTCCATGTTCATGTTGTTATAGGGCGATGAAGCCGGATAATCTTTTCCAATTGACATTCTTTTCAGGGACTCTATTATTTTAGAATGCTGTTCAATTATTCCTGTTATTTCTTCAAATTTTCCTTTAACTTCATATACTTCGTCAAATTTTCCGTCAACTTTTTCATAAGCTTGGTCGAATTTTCCGTCAACTTTTTCATGAACTTGGTCGAATTTTTTGTCAACTTCATCGAATTTTTCATTTACTTCGTCCATTCCTTTCTTCATTTCATCTTTTATGGTTTCCATCTTCTCATACAATTTAATTGCAAATTGACTCACCAATTCATTGCTATTCCGAGAATTTTCTTCCATTTTCCGAGAATTTTCTTCCATTTTCTCATTGGTTTTCTGAGAATTTTCGTCTGCCTTATTTTCTAGTTCATCCATTTTCCGAGAATTCTCTTCCATTTTCTCATTGATTTTACTCAAAAATTCCATGATTGTCTGTGTCTCCATTGCTCTCTGGAGTTTTGTGGTCACTGGCATAAATATGAATCGATAGAATTTATTTGTTCAATTCGAGCGATGTCGAACCGCACACCTGACACCAATGTAACGTTTCCTTCGTTGAGCAAAACGTTAAGGATAATTAAACTATTTATTTACACTTATTTACACACTACTGTTCTAATAACTAAACAACTTATTCTATCAAAGTCTGTGCACAATTTATTTCCACACTAATTTATTTTCACTGAACACTTTCCGCAACGAATCACTCTGCTGAATTAGTCCCTGTGCTGCTCCGCGCCCACCTTTTTATCACTCGTGGAATTTCTAGCAATTGCGAGAAGATTCGAGAGAGAGGCGGGTGACTCATAGACGTCTGGAGCTTTCTGGAATATACTAGCACAGACAGGGCCGTACTCGTCACAGTATTATATATCATTTTTCTTTTCCCAATTTAAGGCTAGTCGGCGCACAACTAAAAACATTCAAAATGTCAACCGATAACATTTCCCTGCCAGATTGAATTGTTCAACGCTCGTATTGACACCCTCTTGAGTTAATTATTATCATTGTATACATATACAATGGTATTATTCATTCGAATTCAACCCTGTGCGCTTCACGCCATATGTATTTCATTGTTTCACGAAAGATATTCCGAACAAACAAGTTGAGTTTATCAGTTCGTGTAGCAGTTAAGCTCGTACTGGATATAGACCACATGAAAGCAATATTTAATATTTAAAGGAATTCGTTTTAACTGGGTAGAAAACAATTTATCCGGAAATGATCCTGCAAGATTCTTAGTCGGATCTGTCTGAACTATGGGCTGGAATAGAAAACAAATAATTCCTCGAAAACGAATTCTTGGGGAACTCGCAACGTCGATCAGTGTTGTTGAATTCAATCTGAATTTTCATTTGAATAATTAACGACTAGCGGTACACTAGTTATAAAGAAATACCTTCATATTAAAAATGCGAAAGAAACGTTTCGGTCAATCAATATCCTAAAATCCTAATACCCAAACAGTTTCAAATTTGGTATTTAATTATTTAGAAGGTTATTTTCAATTCTCTTACTACTGACATAGGAATTTAAATTAATGGGAAGATAAGGAAAAGTTCATGAATTTCAATGAAATATTGAAGAAAAATATTATTTATTGATCCGTAAGATTGGATAGCAACACAATATTAATACAATAGAACCACTAGTTCACAACATATCCCACCCTAAGAGGAACTGGCCAGAATAACCAATATTTCAATACTTACTTAGCCTACTTTGACATTGCAGTAATTCTATGTATCACAGACTCGCACAACCTTAACATATTACTATGATACTGTAACGTTTTCTTGATCTATTAAACGTTCAGAATGATTGAGCTATTTATGTACACTCTGCTATTCTAATAAATAAACATCTAATTCTATCAAAATATGTGCACAATTTATTTCCACACTATTGGTTTTCAATGATCACTTCCTCTTAATAGGTCTGTTCCTACACAATCTGGAACTAGTTCTGAATCGGGCGGAGTTTGCGCATATCGATATTAGCGTTCCAACAAATTTCGAACTGGTTAGGAATTGCAAACCAAGTGTTCCAACGTAAAAAGAATTTGTGTCAGACCAGTTCTAGAACGGTGAATTCAGTTCTTGGGTTTAGGCAAGAACCGAGAAGGAGGAATTGAATCGGTCATCTGTTACATGCCATTCGAATGCAGCAAGGGGCAATAAAACCACATCTGGCAGAGACGGGCTGCATTTTTCGGGTGACAAACAGCCCTTAGGCTATGACAAGGGAATTTCTAAGAATGACTCGTTTCCAACACTTTCGAACTATCTATTCAGAATTAGTCCCGAACTAGAATGAGCGAAGACGTGTGAATTGATTCAGTTCTGAATGAGTTCAAGACAGTAACAGAACTGGGTGTTGGAACAAACCTAATAACTACTACGAATAACTCCGCTGCGCCCGTTTATATATAGACCATAGAAATATTATCCCATATTTGATACGATAGATTGTTGAACTTTTAGCGATTGCTAGAATTCACCCCGAAAGTTCCTGGCGAAAGCCGTACAGACGTCCATGGATTTCTAGAGTGGTCCCGCACAGGGCCATGCCCGTTATACTACTGTAAAACATAAATTGTACAAGATCGTGGTCGATAGCCCTCTGAAAAATTTTCAATGAAGATATTTTCTATCTCTCTCTCTAAAGTGCATTCAAAGCTTCTCCAAATGTATGGGGAAAATATGCTGGAAATTCTATCATCTGAGAAAAAAATAAATTTTGTGTGAAATTTGCAGCGTTTTTTTTTAAAAGCATGCTGGCACTTTATTGATCATAGGGTCAAAGCAAGTGGATCTGGAGCATAATTAGTTTATGACATTGGATACACAGAAAACCCGAATCGCCTTTACTCTAGTGCTATACAATCGGAAACTAACTATCCAACTTCAATAAATAAGTTAAAATATCGAGTCTCTGAGTCGTTTCCTATAAAAACAACCTAAGGGAACTCGCTATTTCGAAAGCAGATTTGAAGCTTAATAACGAAGGCCTGATTCATGAGTGGGAAAAATCCACCCAACGATTTGGCACAGTACAACACAATAACCGAAAAAATTTCAAAAAGCACTGCCGTGAAGGCAGCAACTTTTGCGCGCATGTTCAATGTATATGACCGCTTCAGCAACGAATTTGAACATGCACGCAAAAGCCGCTGCCTTCACGGCAGTACTTTTTGAAATTTTTACTGATAAATTACTGGATTTCAATTCGATCAAATCTGTATTTTTGGAAATATTGGAAAAATAAAATTTTGAATGGGTATATCTACGGAATCATTGGGCGGATTTTACCCATTCACGAATTCGACCTTCGTAATTAAGCCCCAAACCTTCTCTACAACTATCGAGTTTCTAAGTCGTTTCTTCCGGAAGTTATTGTGTTTACGGTCAGCCTAACGGCCGACTGCGTAAACACTAACTTCCGAAAGAAACAACTTAGGAACTCGATATTTGTAGAGAAGGTTTGGACCTAAATTACGAAGGCCGAATTCGTGAATGGGTAAAATCCACCCAATGATTCCGTAGATATACCCAATCAAAATTTTATTTTTTCAATATTTCCAAAAATACAGATCAGATCGAATTGAAATCCAGTACTTCATCGAAAAATAACAGTTCGAAGTTTCATACAGAATTTGATGAGGATGATATGATAAGAAAAATCATAGAAATTTTTTTTTTCAAATTGTTCTGATGACACGATTATCACGAAATTTCGCATGAAGTTGTCTTTCAGCATCTCAAAACTAGCTGTAAAATTTCATCAGGACTGAATCAGTATTTCTCGAGTTATACCGAAAAAATAAACGATATCGAGAAGAAAACCTCGAAATTTGACACATTTTTTCCGGATATCTCCGAAACTCATGATCGTATCGAACTGAAATTTGGTACACTGCTGTGAAATATGAAGTTCAAAGTGTGAGTGGACTTTTTTTTCGAATATGATAAATGGTTTCCGGGAAAAAAAATTTTTTGGAAAAAAATTTCGAAAAAAAATTTTTTTTAAATTCACTGAAAATCTGATCCTGACGAAATTTGGCTCAAAGTTGCGCGTCGTTATACTCCACCCAACTGCCAAGTTTGAATCTAATCTCTCAAGTAGTTTCTGAATTAAAAAATAAATAACTTCAAAACTTCAACTGCCTATAACTCCGAAACTATTCGACCGATTTGGCCCATTAACGAACTTAACCGTGGCATTCTGATGCGCAACCTATCCTGAAAGTTTCAAGTTGCTAGCTTGCTTCTGTCGACAGTTAGCGTGTCTACGGGCGGCCGGACAGAATCGATTTTGACACCGGATTCGTCATCAGTGAGTCCAACCTAGTCGATTGAGACCATGTTCGGCTCAATCATCCAAAATTACAGACATTTGGACAAAACGATAGCACGCTGTTCCCCTAGAACATGCGCGCAAAAACTACTTGAAGATTTAATATTTGTATAGCAAGTAAGGTGCTCAATAACGAAATTTGAGCTTTTGCGCGCATGTTCTTGGGGAACAGCGTGCTATCGTTTTGTCCAAATGTCTGTAATTTTGGATGATTGAGCCGAAAATGGTCTCAATCGACTAGGTTGGACTCACTGATGACGAATCCGGTGTCAAAATCGATTCTGTCCGGCCGCCCGTAGACACGCTAACTGTCGACAGAAGCAAGCTAGCAACTTGAAACTTTCAGGATAGGTTGCGCATCAGAATGCCGCGGTTAAGTTCGTTAATGGGCCAAATCGGTCCAATAGTTTCGCAGTTATAGGCAGTTGAAGTTTTGAAGTTATTTATTTTTTAATTCAGAAACTACTTGAGAGATTAGATTCAAACTTGGCAGTTGGGTGGAGTATAACGACGCGCAACTTTGAGCCAAATTTCGTCAGGATCATATTGTCCGTAAATTTAAAAAAAAAAATTTTTACAAAAATTTTTTTTTTTCGGAAGCCATTCATCATATCCAAAAAAAAGTCCACTCACACTTTGAGACTCATATTTCATAGCAGTGTACCAAATTTCAGTTCGATACGATCATAAGTTTCGGAGATATCGGGAAAAAATATGTCAAATTTCGAGGTTTTCTTCTCGATATCGTTTATTTTTTCGGTATAACTCGAGAAATACTGATTCAGTCCTGATAAAACTTCACAGCTAGTTTTGAGATGCTGAAAGACAACTTCATGCGAAATTTCGTGATAATCGTGTCATTAGAACAATTCGAAAAAAAAAAATTTCTATGATTTTTCTTATCATATCATCCTCATCAAATTCTGTATGGAACTTCGAACTGTTATTTTCCGATGAAGTACTGGATTTCAATTCGATCTGATCTGTATTTTTGGAAATATTGAAAAAATAAAATTTTGACTGGGTATATCTACGGAATCATTGGGTGGATTTTACCCATTCACGAATTCGGCCTTCGTAATTTAGGTCCAAACCTTCTCTACAAATATCGAGTTCCTAAGTTGTTTCTTTCGGAAGTTATTGTGTTTACGCAGTCGGCCGTTAGGCTGACCGTAAACACAATAACTTCCGGAAGAAACGACTTAGAAACTCGATATTTGTAGAGTAGGATTGGGGCTTAATTACGAAGGTCGAATTCGTGAATGGGTAAAATCCGCCCAATGATTCCGTGGATATACCTATTCAAAATTTTATTTTTCCAATATTTCCAAAAATACAGATTTGATCGAATTGAAATCCAGTAATTTATCAGTAAAAATTTCAAAAAGCACTGCCGTGAAGGCAGCAGCTTTTGCGTGGATGTTCAAATTCGTTGCTGAAGCGGTCATCTACATTGAACATGCGCGCAAAAGATGCTGCCTTCACGGCAGTGCTTTTTGAAATTTTCTTTCATGGTAAAATCTACCTTAAAATTCTGCCTCTCGAAACATTATTTTTACAATATTCTCGAAATCACATATCTGACCGAGCTGAATTTTGGTTTCTAAATATTACTCTGAAGATATATGCGAAATATAATGGAAAGCTTCCGAGATTAAAAAAATTCAAACACAATTTGGGAAATTTTCGGCTTGAAATTCGAAAATAAGGCAAAATGATTCTGCTCTTATTTTTCGGAATAAGCGCGGAAAAGGCGAAAAAGGAGAACTCAAAAAGCTGGGTTGGACATCAAGATAATGCGCATTTTGTAAATGGAAACAACCGTTCTATCTTTTGGCCCAAATGACTGTAACTTTTCTAATCTGTCTTAAACGACTAGGTTGGACTCTCTAATGAAGAAATCGTTATCAAAATCAGTTCTGTCCGCCCGGCCGGACGTCCGTTGCCACGATAGCTCGAAAACGGAAAGGGCTAGCTACTTCAAACTGTCAGGGTTGTTGTTTTTCTAGATTTTTTCCGTTTAACACCTTTTGCATCCAGGATGTATTTGGATACTTAAGGAACCAACATTATGTCTTGAGGTCTCATTAGCGTAAATTTTTTCTTTTACATCCCACACAACTAATATTTCCCGATAATCCTGTATGCATTTCAGGATTTCTTTTTCAGCATCAGCCGTCGTGATATAAAACACGAAACAAAATGTTAGCGCTAGGCTTTTTCTCAAATGAAAACAAAAGAGTGGTGTCATAACTTGAACAGCTAAAAATTTTGTTTTTAATGTGAATTCATAGAGTGTGAATACTGTGAATGTGCTCCGTCCCGAATACGATGCAAATGTGGTGATATCAAATACTCAATACAGTATACTACAACTTCGGCTTATTATTTTATCCCCACATCGCCTAAGACCTATCATCTGTAATTTATAACTCAAAAAGATTTATTTCATATCTGCACGAAATTTTGTTTTTAACTTTTAAATCCTACCACCAGTCTAATAGCGGTCAATTCATATTAATTTCAGGTTCCAAGAAGTAAAAACCAATTTCACCACTGCGCTGAATTCACATATTGTAGCACAAGCCAAGGAAATAGCAAGGAAATGTGTTGAGCCTCCTTTAAGGCCTAAAAAAAATGATCCCCCTTTTAAGCCAAGTCCATCTTTAAAGAAAACGGTAGAATTTCTCATAAACTGTGTCAAGACCTTCCCTCAAGAAAAATGTCAGATCTGTGATAAACTCTGTCTCCCTGAAGATCCAGCTGTAAATATTTCTTCAGAAGCATCCTATTCAAATGAAAATAATAAGCATTCATTTCAGTTTTTAGAACTCGATGAACACTCACCAAATCATATTGAAAGAGTTTATTGTGGACATCTATTGCATCTGAATTGTCTATTGGAATACATGAAAAAGCCTCCATTTGGCTTCAAAAAATGTAAAGTTTGTGGTAACAAAATGCATCATCATAAGTGGACTTTAACGGATAAATTAGCAGAGAACCGCTGGGCTCACGAACAAGCCCGGAAAAGGGAATTAGCGGAAGTAACAGATTTCTTCAATTGAAGTGATGATAATTTTTAGCCATTGTTTCATTTTCTACATTTTTTTCATTCTGTTTTTATGGTATGTATTCATTTTGATCTCTTTCATTTATTTTAATTGGTTTCTTCACAGAAAGTACTGGCTTCCTATTGATTTCTTAGTGACAAATTGATATTAATTTCATTCGCCATCATTACATGGAAAAAACTATAATTACAATGTACCTCAAACTTGACAATTATCACTGATATGAAATATAAATTGATAATTTTTAATATTTCACTATGTTTCCATGTTGAACAATAAGTCTGAATAGAAATCTGTATATATGTATATTGTATATTGGTAAAATTCACCTAATGGTTCCGCAGATATACCCATTCATAATTTTAATTTACCAATATTTCCAAAAATACATATTGGATTGAATTGAAGTCCAGTATTTGATTGAAAATATAATACAGCTTCAAGATTCATACATAATTTTGTGAGGACAATATGAACAGAAGATCGCAGAATATTGAATTTTTGGGTAATTCCGGAAAAAACAACGATACCGAGAAAAAATCACTGAATTCGATATATTTTTTCCCAATGTCCCCATAAATTATTAGAATATTGTAACGTGTTCTCAGTTTATCAAAACGTTCAGAATAATTAGACTATTTATTTACACACTACTGTTTTATAACTAACTGAACAACTTATTCTATCAAAGTCAATGCACAATTTATTTCCACACTATTTATTTTCACTGATCACTTTCCGCTACGAATAACTCTGCTGAATTAGTCCCTATACTGCTCCGCGCCTGGCCTTATATTCATCGTGGAAATTCTAGTGATTGCTAGAATTTACCATAGTGCTCCAGTTACAGGCAAATGACTCAGACGTCTGGAGCTCTCGGGAACTTTCTCGCACAGACAGGGCCGTACTCGTCACACTGTCCCCTCCTTAAGCCTGTTCTGTCCCAGAACAGATTCCATGAATTCCCCGGAGGACCGTGGCGAAATCTGCAATCGTCTCCATTTCTGCAGTAGCCCTTCTGATGGAAGTAACAGTCTACGGTTTTGCTGGGCTTTTTGATTTGCTTTGGGTTGAAATTGCATACCAAGATCTGCATACCTGTCTTCTGGAAGACTACTTCAAGCATGCTTAGCACAACCCGCCAATTCAGTTAATCCAATCCACAACTTAGCTTGGGACCAGCTAATTTCCTAACCCCAACGTATTTAAGGTCTTCTTTCAAGCCATGCAGTGCTGTCCATAAATTCTGGTAGGTGGTACTGTTTGGTGACCCTCTGACTTCAGTCTCAGGCATTTTCCGATTTTTGGCCTGCTGTCTCATCAACTCACCTCTTGACGTCCAAATTTATTTCTGAATACTCTTTCTATTCCCTTACTCATCCTTAGATCCGCTGCTACACAATGAGCACGAGAGTATTCCTCGGGAACTGTGAACAGGTCTTGATTAACTTCCTGTGTGACGCCAAACCGTGCAACTCGTGTTCCCCCATAGCTATTAATGAACTCCTGAAAATAGTCATTTTCCTTCGCCGGAACCTCGATGAGACGTACTTCTTCTTCGTCACCCTGTGTTGGTGCGTACGGAGCTTCAATATCCGTTCAGCCTCTTCTCTTTTTGCCAGAGAAAGACGTCTAGGGTGCCTTCGGATCGGCTGTCCTTCTTCGTAACTTGATTGAGCTGCCTATAGTCTACACAGAACCTAGTGGACCCATTCTTTTTCTTCACTAACACTACAGGCGACGTCCAGGGGTTATTGGATGGTTCAGTGACACCTCCTCTCGCCATGTCTTTAATAATCCGTTCAGCCTCTTCTCTTTTTGCCAAAGGAAGACGTCTAGGGTGCTGTCGGATGGGTTGTGCATCACCAGTATTGATTTTATGCTGCACAATATCGGTCTTCCCTGTTCTTTCGTCAGTGGCAAACACTTCGGAGAATTTCTGAATCAGTTTTCTCACTTCGGCTAGTTCATAAAGGTCAAGATCTTGACATTTTGAGGAGGGAAGTGTCACCAGCTCGTCAGCATTCTTCTGGCTCTGCGAGACTCCAGCAGTATCTATCCCACCAGAAATATGGTACACTGGTACCCCGTGTCCAGTCAAGGTGTTTTTCTTCAGTGTGACTGGAAACATGTTGACATTCAGTAATCGGATGGGAATACTGTCTGTTATTCTTACCAACGTCTTCCCGAGTAACATTCCTTTAACTAATATTGCATCGTCACAGGGCTCGGTCACTTTGACGCTGCGTCATTTCTCGTAAAATCATCACATCTACCAGTCACTATGCTTTCAGTTCGACCTGACAACGTGATTTCTTCGGCCAATCGAATCCGATATATCTTGTCATTCGCATCATTAAACGGGATCTCTTCATTTACCAGTCGAAGAACATCACACTTCATATCCAGTTGGCATCCAAGTTTCTTGACGAGGTCCAATCCCAGGATAAGTTATTCTGTGATTTCAGCCACTAGAACTTCGTGCCTTGCTGTTGTATTTCCCAATTCAATAGTGGAGAGGACCGATCCATAAGTTGGTATTTCCTGTCCAGACGCAGTTCGAAGTTTGATCATAACTGGGCGAATCTTAAATCCTTTAGCTATTTCTTGACGCACAATGGTTCTCGTCAATCCAGTATCTACCAAGATTTTCACATTTCGATCATCTATTTTTCCGGGAACAACTATGCTTGATGAATCCGTAGACATGATTCCTCGGATTATCACTTCAGGGGAATCCATAGCTTGGGTCGATTAATGCCTCTTATCACCGACCCTTTTCAGTTTTCTTGCTGTGGCTCTTTTTCCATTTCGGGACAATCACTGACCCTTTTCAGTTTTCTTGCTGTGGCTCTTTTTCCATTTCGGGACAATTTCGCTTAATATGCCCACTTTTATTGCAGTACCAGCACACAGCGTCCTTTTTCTTAGTACGTAATAATCTGCTGACTTCTTCTTTGATGATCTCTTTAACAGGTCGGTTTATTTCCTGGACTTGTCTCACACGAAAGTTTCCTCTATGCGAAGCCTCCCAGCAAACAATTTTGGTCGGCATTATGCCGGTCCATAATATGCTGGCCAGACTAGGCCGTAACGGCAAGATGCCTGTGACCATAACCGGTCCACTTCCATAAGGACACACCGGCCATCAGTAGGACCAATGCTCGTTGGCCGATATTACTGCACCTTTTGTATGATGGGCATTTGAAGGCAAAACAGTGGCAATCATTATGTTACCAACTCTTGAGGGTTGGTATTGGCCCACTGAAAATTGAGTACAATCGTTTTGGTGCACTCTTGACACTAGAGGTAATATTAATTCATTCCTTGAAATACCGCGTTCATTTTGAGAATTAAAAGCTTCTAAGATTTTCTATTGATCAGTTTTCTGTTCAGACTGAAGCTTAGTAGAAAGTATATATCTTTAGATGATAATCAATATTGCATATTGTTCATGATGAACATGATTTAAACTTGAAATAATACGTTATTACATCTTATTGTCATGAGGCTTCAGTGTCAACAGAAAGTTAATCAATATCAATACAGCCACAAACTCAAAAATGTAAAAATTAACATGTTTTTGCGCGCATGTTCTAAAGGAACAGCGTGCTATCGTGTTGTCCAAATGTCTGTAATTTTGGATGATTGAGCCGAAAATGGTCTCAATCGACTAGGTTGGACTCACTGATGACGAATCCGGTGTCAAAATCGATTATGTCCGGCCGACGACACGATAACTGTCGACAGAAGCAAGCTAGCAATTTGAAACTTGCAGGATAGGTTGCACATCAGAATGCCGCGGTTAAGTTCGTTAATGGGCCAAATCGGTCGAATAGTTTCGAAGTTATAGGCACTTGAAGTTTTGAAGTTATTTATTTCAGAAACTATTTGAGCGATTGGATTCAAACTTGGCAGTTAGGTGAAGTATAACGACGCGCAACTTTGAGCCAAATTTCGTCAGGATCGTATTGTCAATAAATTTAAAGAAAAAATTTTTTCGAAATTTTTTTCCAAAAAATTTTTCTTTCGGAAACCATTCATCATATCCAAAAAAACACTCACACTTTGAGCTTCATATTTCACAGCAGTGTACCAAATTTCAGTTCGATAAGATCATAAGTTTTGGAGTTATCAGGAAAAAATATGTCAAATTTCGAGGTTTTCTTCTCGATATCGTTGATTTTTTCGGAATAACTCGAGAAATACTGATTCAGTCCTGATAAAACTTCACAGCTAGTTTTGAGATGCTGAAAGACAACTTTATGCGAAATTTCGTGATAATCGTGTCATTAGAACAAGTTGAAAAAAAAATTTCTATGATTTTCTTATCATATCCTCATTAAATTCTGTATGAAACTTCGAACTGTTATTTTTCGATGGAGTACTGGATTTCAATTCGATCTGATCTGTATTTTCGGAAATATTGGAAAAATAAAATTTTGATTGGGTATATCTACGGAATCATTGGTTGGATTCTACCCATTAAAGAATTCGGCCTTCGCAATTAAGGTCCGAACCTTCTCTACAAATATCGAGTTTCTAAGTTGTTTCTTTCGGAAGTTATTGTGTTTACGCAGTCGACCGTTTGGCTGACCGTAAACACAATTACTTCCGGAAGAAACGACTTAGAAACTCGATCTTTGTAGAGTAGGTTTGAGGCTTAATTTCGAAGGTCGAATTCGTGAATGGGTCAAATCCGCCCAATGATTCCGTAGATATACCCATTCAAAATTTTATTTCCAATATTTTCGAAAATACAGATTTGATCGAATTGAAATCCAGTAATTTATCAGTAAAAAATTTGAAAAAGCACTGCCGTGGATGCAGCAGCTTTTGCGTGCATGTTCAAATTCGTTGCTGAAGCGGTCATTTACATTGAACATGCGCGCGAAAGTTGCTGCCTTCACGGCAGTGCTTTTTGAAATTTTTTTGAGGAATAATTCTACCTAAAAAGTCAAACATACACCTTGCCAATAGGTTTACAGACTTGATCCAAAAATAATTCAAGGTTTTTGTTATCAAAATAGATATTTACATTTTTGACATATACCTATTTTGGGATAAAGAAAATTTTTTATGAGACTTTGTAAGAGGACCGTGTAACAGTTGAGAGTAAAAAAAAAACAGAAAAATAGATATTCTGAAAATTTATGCTGTTACAATGAACATTACTACCAGGAACATAAATTCCATGAATAGATGAAAAACAAAACAGAATTTTCTAGAAAAAAAATATCACAATGCTGTTTGTTTAAGCAACAGAATAAAATCTTTGGAAGAAGCACATCACAGTAAGAAATTATCACAGTCTTTCAGAGGAACAGTCATCTTTTCCTATGTTCGTTAATCTCCTTTTGTTTCTATCGCCTTGTCTATCAGGAGCTGTTCGAAGCCAGATTTTTACTACCAAGGCAATTTCTGTCTCAGTTGCATTTCTCGTCGAGGGATTTTGTCGAAGACAAACTGAAAAGAAATAAACATGTTAAGTTCAAGGCATGACTTATGAATAAAATACAGAAAAGATAGACAAGTACATCATGAAAATATGTTCACCAGAATGTGAACATTAATTGAAAATTAAAATTCAATATTTGTATACTGGAGTTAGTTGTCTAATAATTGTCCACATTATATTTATTTGCCATTGTATGTCAAGCCAAAATTAATTTGGTGGGTGTTTTTAAAAGTGTACGAGCATCTTCTGGTACATTTGTGACATCTGGCTTGCTGGCGAACCATGATAAAAGTTCAGAGAGTGCCTTATGAGTAATATTGATTTCAAGAGACCATTTGACCAAAAAATCACTTGAACTTATCACATTATCACAAACACTAGAACTGAAGATATTGTAACGTTTTCTTAGTTTTCAAAACGTTTAGAATATTTAAACTATTTATTTACACTTATTTACACACTACTGTTCCAATAACTAAACAACTATTTCTATCAAAGTCTGTTCACAATTTATATCCACACTAATTTATTTTCACTGAGCTCTTTCCGCTACGAATCACTCTGCTGAATTCGTCCCTGTGCTGACCGCGCCTACCTTTTTATTAGCTGTGGAATTTCCAGCAGTTTCCAGAATGCTCTAGAGCGAGGCGGGTGACTCATAGACTGCTCGGTCCTTCTGGAGCATTCAGCAACATTCTAGAATAGACAGGGCCGTACTCGTCACAATATGTATCACTAACTGAGGAATCTGTATCACTATCCGAAACCTCAGATAAATACTCATGAATTGTAGGTTCCGTTTCGGTAACAGAAGTTGATGGAATAGGCTCATTTACATACGAACGCAATTCTGGCCTAGAGGTATTATCAGAAATAGAACTTGTGGATTGACTTGGAATTGCCTCATCACTTCCAGTGAGGGAAACATATTTTTGATAATTATTCTATACTTATGACTTCTCGAATAATTTTTGAACATGATGTCAAATTGCAACTCGCAAAAAGAGTTCTAAGAACTTTAAAGTAGAGTGAGATAATTTATAACTTCAAACTTTTGTCATACAAACGAGGAATAAGATATGGATATTATTAACACTTACCTCACTTCGGGTGAATCAGACATATTTTTCTTCTAAAGATTATTATCTGACAACTTAACAACAAGCACTTTAAATTGCTAGTAAACTTATTATAACATTCAAATTCAAAACTTTGCCATTCAGACATGCAAAGACATGATCGCGGCTTCAAGTTGACAGTTGACGTGACGGTCATGGTGGGGAAAAATCCCGGCAGATTCAAAAATTAGACCATAAGGTAAATATACTTGTTCTATGAATTAGACGTCGTACTTTGTTTGGGGACTACAGAATTTTGACCACAGCAAAAAATCAAAATGAAAACCTTCATTTTGATGATATTTTATGCGATGTATTCATATTCAAAGCAATAAGGGCCGTATTTATAGTTGCTCCTTACTGAAGGCCGCCTTGAATTTGCTTTTCTATGCAAACAAACTTGAATTTCATTACATAGAAAAGCAAACTCAAGGCGGCCTTCAGTAAGGAAGCCTCAAGGAGCAACTATAAATACGGCCCTAAACAAATCCATATTCACAGATAACTCTCTCTGTCATCTGTGTCCATATTTCGGCTTGATTGCAGATGCTGCACTGCCAACATCGGGCCGGCATCTTCGTATTGCCGGCTTGGCCAACGTCGGGCCGGAAAACTGCCGATGATTTCATTGCCCGGTACCGTTTTTATAGTATCAGGTCATTAGTGGCTGGATTGTATGTGCCCGATTGGCGGATGCCGTACATCGGGCCGGCATTTTACCGATACTGCTTTGCCGATGCCAGCATGTTGCCGACTTGGCCTTCATTGGGCCGGACGCCGGCCAGGAATTCATTGTTTGCTGGGCTGCTTCGCTGCCACGAATTCTAAAGCTTGAGATAAATCGACATCTATAGTTTTAGGGCGGGCAAGTCTCAGAGTTTGTTGTGTTTCACTGTCCTTGATTCCGTCTACGAAGGTTTCTTAGTTTATCAGACGTTCAGAATAATTGTACTATTTATTTACACTTATTTACACACTACTGTTTTATAACTAAACAACTTATTCTATCAAAGTCTATGCACAATTTATTCTATACTATACTAATTGAATAAGGTGACGCTGGGTCGAAAAGGTGGTCCCACATATCAGCGATCTCCTTCGTAGCCGTTAGAGTTAGGAGAAAGCGGTAAATTCACATAGATAGATGAAATATCACCCTACCTTCCATTGAAAAAAACGATATCATAATCGAATTGCTAATATTTTTAAAAAAATCCAAAATATGGTGAAATTTCAACACCAATTCAGGTATATTTGACCAATCGGATAACTGCATTATATGGGCGGGGCCTGAGACACGACCAAATAGAGGTGGGTAGTTCGTGAACGAACTAGTTTCCACACTATTTATTTTTACTGATCACTTTTTGCTACGAATGACTCTGCTGTATTAGTCCCTGTGCTGCTCCGCGCCCAGCCTTATATATATCGTGGAAATTCTAGCGATTGCTAGAATTTACCAGAGTGCTCCATTTACAGGCGAATGACTCATAGACGTCTGGAGCTTTCGGGAACTTTTTCGCCTAGACAGGACCGTACTCGTCACAATATCAAACTTAAATTTTGTACACTGCTGAAAAATATGAATTCGAAGATCTGAGAAAAATATTTTCTGAAAATGCAGAAAAGTTTCGAAGTTTTTCAAAATGTACTACGGTACGATCTCAACAAAATCATGCAGTAGGTTGCAAGTCTCTAAACTCCATCTAAATGTCAAGTTTCAATAAAATGGCTCAGTAAGTTACTGAAAAATCAGGGAAATAACCTCAAGACTTCAACTGAACTCAACCGTCGCATTTTGAAATGCAACCTGCCCTGAAAGTTGCAAGTCGATAGGATCCTCAGTACGTCCGAAATAGGTCTCTTGCATGTAACACGAATTATCATATTTTTATGTTTTTCTCATTCTATATCGATACAAAATCATAATGTTTGCTATCACACACTTCAACAATTCGCGAATTTTGAATAATTCGCTATTAAAAATGGCCGAATCGGGACTCAAGGTCGAAGCGGGAGAAACGCGTCAGATCGCCTCTACGTCACTCGTTATTGTACGAGTCACCGATCGATACTGCCCGACGCTGTCTTATGGCTTGCTAGAGAGAAAAGTATACGAGAAAAGGGAGAGAGTGGATATATCCTCATACGTCACGGACCCCGCGAAGTTTCGTCCGTTTAAACAACCGACATGCGGAGCCAAATTCAAAAGAGCATTTTCTCGTTGAAAATTGAAATTTTTGATGGCGGTTGAAGTTTTTCAGTGGTCTTACGGATAGAATATGGATACATAGAATACATAAGGTGCGGACACTTTTTGACATATTTTGGGTCCAAAATGAGGTCCAAACGTTGTCAAAATACGGCTTTGTTGGCCTACTTCAATTTTAGCCGATAGATGCCGGCATAGGAAAATCTGCCATATAAAATCTGAAATATTTACAGAAATTACCGACCTGCAGGGCTGGGCAGTATTTCAATTACTTGTAATTGAAATACGTATTTGAAATACAAATACGTATTTTGTATTTGTATTTCAATTACTTCCTGAAAATGTATTTTGTAATTGGTATTTCAAATACCTGACGCTGAAGTATTTTGTATTTCGATGATTTTTTCTTCGAAATACTTTCGAACAAATACATTTAGCGCTGAGCGCTCTACAGAAAATAGTCCCTGAATCTCCCTTCAGATGGCGCGACGTTCATCTGCTTCATCTAGTTCTTTTGCTAGCAATCATATTTTTGGCAAATGGAAAGGAAGGAAAGGTCCTGCGCAATGGTCATTTCATTATGGAGTTAAAGTTAGTCAATTTCTAAAAACGATAAGAACAAAGAGCTTACCATCCTTGAACATTATCCTAACATAAAAAATATGTTCATACAATATAACACAAGTTTCTGCCCATCAGGACCTGTAGAAAGATTGTTTTTTTTTGGCAGGTTTCATTCATTCCCTAACAAGAGGCTGTTTGTCTGATATTACATTAAAAAATCTTGTGTTTCTGAAAGAAAATTCTTTATTTAGCGATAAAATAGCTGAGCTGAATTAGTTGTACTCTTTTCACATTTTACGTAACACCTGAATGTATTTTGTAATTTGTATTTCAAATACAAATAGTTAAAACTCTGTATTTTGTATTTTATATTTCAAATACCCGACTTGAAAGTATTTTGTATTCCAAATACCTGCGAGAAAGTATTTTGTAATTTGTATTTCAATTAAGCCAAGCATGTATTTTGCCCAGCCCTGACTATATTGTAGTAAGTATACCATGTTTACGTGAAGTCTGCCAAACTGTTTCAGACACTGGTTTTTACATAATTTAATTCAGCAAGTTCAGTATTATCCATAATTGCTTCGCTATTTTATCAATAAAGAATATATACAACAGTAATTCATTTAAAGAGGAATTTTTTGGCGAAAACTTGTTGTATGAAATCAATTTATCAAGTAAACAGAAACATACTATTGTATTAAATGGAAAATGTATTGGTTGTGATACTTTCGCATCAAATGAGATTCATTTCAATATAAAAATCAAACTATGAATAGACCAACTTTGTTCGATTCCAATCCTTGCGGTTTTACAATCATATACAATTTTATTAAACATCCCATCGTTTTAATTGAGTGATGGAGTTGTAATTCTTTTACTTCAGTTGCGATTCCTTTATATTATATATAATAAACATTATGAATGAATCCACCCAAGTTCGATTCCAATTCTTGTTGTTGTACAATTAAAGCATACAATGAGGACTGTCATCATAAAATAGAACCTTAAGGGGCCTTTCGTGCTAGGGAGATTCGGGTATTTGGGTAATCGGGGATTCATCCTATTGGTCGAGAGATTCACCCTATTGGCTGACGACGATCACGTGATCGTCGTCGGCTAATAGGGAAGAATCTCCGATTACCCAAATACCCGAATCTCCCTAGCACAAAAGGTAGCTTTAGAGATGACTAAACAATTGATTTTGTTGTAAAAACTCTTTGGATTATATTCTAAAATGGAACAGATACGAAATTATTCATCAAATAAATAGGACAAAAAATTAATTTCATTTTTTTTACATATTTATAACCTCTTCAAGCGAGTCCAAAAGCGGCGAGAGTGACGTAATCCTATTCCTGCAATCTGATTTGCACCCCAAACGCCTGCTAAAATTCTGATTAGCTCGATTCAGGGTCATATCTGCGTTGACATAGATTTCCTAAGTAAATGACACGAGTGGTTTATCTGGTTTGTCTGTGATGAAATATTCGGTTGGTTCCTAAAAAAATGGTTAATAACGGAATTTGATCGATGAAAAAACGTTCTTTCTGTCACCAAAACGACAGTCAATGTTCTATGGTAACATATCCATAGCATAGAACAATCTTTATTTACTTTATGATCCATAGAACATAGAATGGACAACAATCAACAATGGAAAAATTACTAGGTATGGTCTATGGATCATAAGGTAAATAAAAATTGTTCTATGCTATGGATATATTACCATAGAACATTGACTGTCGTTCTGGTGACAGAAAAAAAGTTTTTCATCAATCAAATTCCGTAATTAACCTTTTCTTCAGGATCCAACCCAATATTTCATATTTACAGAACGGAAAACCTGCAACCGAAATAACCAAGTTGATTTGCGGAACATATCCTGTATAAATTTGACAATATTAACATGAAATCAGGAATCCCAAATAAAATTTCATCCAATCAGAGATGATCTTAACAAAACCCTATATTTGGAAGGAATTATCTTGTTCGAGGAGCCGAGGCATCTTTTACGGATATTTATGAATAACGCGAACCTGATCATGTCGAATTTGTCCTGAAATTCCCGTTCCCCAGTCATAGTAAATTTGTGAGGAAAACTATGGGTTGGCAACTTGGGCTGAAATCGTCTATTAAGGCACCGTTATAGCTAGGGAGATTTGGGTAATCGGGGATTCATCCTATTGGTCGAGAGATTCACCCTAATGGCTGACGACGATCACGTGATCGTCGTCGGCCAATAGGAAAGAATCTCCGATTACCCAAATACCCGAATCTCCCTAGCACAAAAGCTAGCTTAATAGTTGAGTTCGGATATTCCTGACCAGTACTTGTCAGTAAATTTTGACAGTCGATTTTACTGGCACTGCTTTCGTAATTCTTCGTATCAGTACGAAGCGTTTCGAACTCACTGATACTGGCCAGTACTGATTGGGAATATCGGAACGCAACATAAATATTAATTCTAAATTGTTGAAAATAAGCCCATAATATTCAATATTGTTGGCAACATTGTTTGTGCCTTCGATTGACAACCCTGAATACATTTTTACTTGCTGTCTATGTTTGTGAATAAATACAGTTAGTCTGCGTTAAGAATTACGAGAGGTTGTTTTATTCAACATTACAAAAGGTTATGGGCCCAGAAAACGTGCCACGTGTATTAAGTGTTTAGTGAAACAGTAAAACTTCTTTGTGTAGCGCAAGTATGGCTAGTAATTATATAATGAATGTACCAAAGCTCAAGGGACGTGAAAACTATTCAGATTGGGCATTCGCGGTCGAGAATTTCTTGATTCTTGAAGGACTTTGGAAATGTGTGTCGCAAGTAGTGAACGAGGTGGACGCCATTGCTAAAGCGAAAATCATATTGACAATTGATGCATCCTTGTACATCCACATAAAGGAACCGAAATCGACCATGGAATTATGGTCAAAACTGAAGTCGTTATATGATGATTCAGGTTTTACCAGAAGAATCAGTTTACTCAGGACTTTGATTTCCACGAGATTAGAAAATTGTGACTCAATGGCGAGTTATGTCAATCAAATTGTGGAAACGGGACAGAAGTTACGAGGAACGGGATTTAGCATCGATGATGAATGGATTGGATCGTTGATGCTAGCTGGTTTGAATGAAAAGTTTTCACCAATGATCATGGCGATCGAACATTCAGGTATCACAATATCCACAGATTCAATAAAATCGAAACTTCTGGATATGGAAAGTGATGTTGGAAATGCTGGCAGTGCATTTGCTGCAAAAAGTTTCTACGGGAATAAAAGTAGCAGACAAAGTGGCAACAATGGTAACACTGACATAAAGAAGAAGAATTTGAAAGATGTCAAATGCTACAGATGTAAACAGTCCGGACACTACAAAAACAAATGTCCAAATACTCAGAATCCAGAAAACAATAAAAGAAAATCAAAAAATGCTTTTAGTGCAGTTTTTCTGAGTGGAAGTTTTAAAAAGGATGACTGGTATATAGATTCTGATGCAAGTATGCATATGACAGCTAATAAAGATCTTTTAATGAATGCCATTCAAGTATGCAAGCAAGAAATTATGGTAGCAAATCAAACAAAAGTCCCAGTCACTCATTCAGGGGATTTGATGTTGAAAACCGTAGTGGAAAATGATTGTTATGAAATCACTGTAAAAAATGTGCTATGTGTTCCTGATTTGACCACAAATTTATTATCGGTGAGTCAACTAATTAATAATGGAAATAGCGTATCATTTGAATCAAACTGCTGTAAGATCTTCAATAAACAAGGTGAACTTGTAGCAACAGCTAGCCTAAACGATGGTGTCTATAAACTCAATGTTAGTTCAGGCTTAGGGAAATGCTTGTTAAGTATAACAGAAACAGCTGATCTCTGGCATAAAAGACTTGGTCATATTAACACTGACTATCTCAACAGAATGAAAAATGGTATGGTGGAAGGATTAAACTACCCAGGTATAGCGAAGATCACAAGACAAAACTGCATGGTGTGCTGTGAGGGAAAGCAATCCAGATTTCCATTTCCGGTTAGAGGTTCTAGAGCCAAGAATTTCTTAGATGTTATTCATTCTGACATATGTGGTCCCATGGAAAACAGATCTATCGGTGGATCGAAGTATTTTTTAACATATCAGGATGACTTCAGTAAAATGGTGTTTGTGTATTTTCTGAAAACAAAGAATGAAGTTTTTCAACATTTCAAGAGATTTAAAAGCCTGGTTGAGAACCACAAAACTCTTAAAATTAAAACATTGAGATCTGATAATGGAGGTGAATTTTGCAGCAGAGAGTTCGAAGATTTTCTTAAAAATGAAGGCATTATACACCAGTTGACTAATCCATATACTCCCGAACAAAATGGCATGGCGGAGAGGTTGAACCGAACAATTGTGGAAAAGGCCAAGTGTTTGCTGTTTGAACGTAATATGGAAAAACGTTTTTGGGCAGAAGCTGTGAACACGGCAGTATATCTACGGAATAGGTCACCTACAGCCGACCTGGAGAAAACTCCATACGAAATCTGGACAGGTGAGAAACCAAATCTCAGTAATATTAGAATTTTTGGTAGCACAGTCATGGTACATGTCCCGAAGGAGAAGCGATTAAAATGGGACAAGAAAGCCGAGAAACATATTCTTGTTGGTCTATAATGTCAAGAAAAACCTGGTAACCACAAGCAGGGATGTTATTATAATAGAAAATCAGAAAGATGACTCTGAAAGCATATATGTGATGAGTGAGAAAGAACCTAACCAGGAATTGGTTTGTGGAACTGATGAAATATCGAGAAATGCATCATCAGAAAATTTAGTTTCAGACTGCATTGAAAATTCAAATGAAACTCAAAATCCTCAAAACAATGATGATGTATTCACTGTTGAAAGCCAGGAAAATCCGGTGACACTCAGAAGATCCAGTTCCAAGGTTCCGAAACCTAAACTTTATGAAGATTTTGTTACCTACTTTAGCTCAGGAGACGCAGATTGTTTAGAGAGTGATCCAGCCACAGTTCAGGAGGCATTGTCTAGACCAGACAAAGAAAAATGGAAGCAGGCAATGCAAGAGGAACTGCAGTCTTTCGAAGCCAATGGTGCTTGGGAACCTGTGGATATTCCTGATGGTGGAAGAATTGTGCAGTGTAAGTGGGTGTTCAAGCGCAAGTTCGATTTCGAAAATAATGTGCGGTATAGAGAACGTCTAGTGGCTAAAGGTTTCACACAGGAACCTGGTGTGGATTTTCACGAAACTTTTTCACCAGTAGTTAGATTTTCTACTCTGAGACTGTTGATTGCTCTGTCAGTTAAATTGAATTTTGATATTACACATTTAGATGTGACAACAGCTTTTTTAAATGGTTTTTTGCGAGAAAAGGTATTTATGGCTTTGCCTGAGTGTTTAGAAATAAATGATGATCAAACTAAAGTACTGAAATTGAACAGAGCAATATATGGTCTCAAGCAGGCCTCAAGAGCTTGGTATGAAAGGGTAGATGTTTTTCTAAAAGACTTAGGCTTTAGCAAATCAAAGTTAGAACCATGTTTGTTCACTAAACGTAATGGATGTTTTCATACAATTATAGCTCTCTATGTCGATGATTTCTTTGTATTTCGAAAGATACTGTTGAAGTCGTAGAATTGAAAGAAAAGTTGAGTTCTGTTTTTTAAATTAAGGATTTAGGTCGAATAAAAAATTGTCTCGGTATGAGAGTTAACTATGATAAGGAAAATAATATTGTAACTTTGGACCAACAGCAGTATGTAACTCAAATTTTAAAACGATTCAATATGTTAAATTGTAAAGGAATTAAAACTCCTATGGAACCCAATGTGAACCTTGTGAAAGCAAAGGTTTGTAAAACTGACATTCCGTATCAACAATTGATAGGTAGTCTAATGTACTTAGCTGTTTTGACCCGACCTGATTTGATGCATTCTGTAAGTTATTTGAGCCAGTTCAATACATGCTATGATGAGTCTCATTGGAAACAAGGTAAACGTGTACTTAGATATTTGCAGGAAACAAAAAACTTCGGTTTAAGGTTTTATAAAGAAGACATTGGACTACAAGGTTTTGTTGATGCCGATTGGGCTAGTGATAGGAATGATAGAAGGTCATTTACAGGCTTTTGTTTCAAGCTCTCTGGTTCCTCTGTCTCTTGGGAGAGCAGGAAACAGAGAACTGTTGCCCTTTCAAGCACCGAAGCCGAATACATGGCAGTCTCGAAGGCTGCTAAAGATGCATTATATTTTAGAAATCTTGGTGTCGAATTATTTGGAACCTGTGATTCTATAACATTATTTAACGATAATCAGAGTGCACAGAGGTTGGCTGCAAACCCAACGTTTCACAAGAGATCGAAACATATTGATATAAGGTATCATTTCATTCGAGAAGCTGTTAACGATAATTTAATTAAAGTTGAATATTTGCAGACAACAAAAATGCCTGCTGATGTTCTTACTAAAAGTTTATGCTCTGAGAAGCATTATAAATTTGTAAATCTTTTAGGGATTGTTAAAATATAGAATATTTTGTGCTAGTGGGTGTGTTGAAAATAAGCCCATAATATTCAATATTGTTGGCAACATTGTTTGTGCCTTCGATTGACAACCCTGAATACATTTTTACTTGCTGTCTATGTTTGTGAATAAATACAGTTAGTCTGCGTTGAGAATTACGAGAGGTTGTTTTATTCAACATTACAAAATAAATGTCAAATTTGTCGAACTACCTTTTCACCAAATGATTCTGTTCAAGTTAATCACGCAGATAACCCCTTTGATAGGTAATATAATCCAACATTGTGTAAGTTACGAATATGAAAAATTATGTTTGTTATACTGAATGTTCGTATTTATTCCTAGATGCTCTGATGAAGCAGCAAAATCACTCCGAAAGCTTAGCTTAGTACAATAAATGATACACGGAATACTCTACAGCTTCTCTTATTTGCCCAATTATAATTTCTATATATATATATATATATATATTATATATTCTTTTGAGAACGAGCATCACATTCTTTGGTATATCACAGTGTTAGCAGAGGAAATGTAAACGGGGTACCATACATTTTTGCGTATGATACAAGAGCACAGATAAAAACCTCAGGAAAAATTCTGTCTCCCCGTATAAGTGTAGTAATTTGTTTATAGAACATGGATGGCATCTTTTTCATTGGAAAATAATTTTTTCTTCATCTTGAATTCATTTTCAGGCCCCTTTATTGAGGAATCATCTCCCATAAATCCATAATTGGTTATTTCGAACTAGAAATCTAATAAAATATCGGGAATAAATTGAAAAACTTGTGACCTTATACTATTTTATTTAGACGGAACGGAAAGGGTAATGGAACGAAGTGATTTTCGTTACGTAGAAATTAATTAATTTGTTTCATTTATTTCGGGAAGCATCCTATCAGGAAAAAAATAATTATTCCATCATATTCATTCCGATGCATTACAATCTCCGAAGTATCGTAACTGAGTGATTTCCGTTACTTGGGAATTGTTTAATTGGTTTCTTTTTGTTCGAAATAACTGCCCCAACCGAACACGTACCACCCGTCCGAACCGAACAAGACAAAACCGCACCAGGGCCAAACTACCGCTGCGACGTCTGACCGTCCGTACATCCCCGTGTACAAATGGAATATTTTCCTTGGAGAGTTCGAACAACAAGCCGGAATGTGACTCACAACCTCTTATTAGAGTCAATCTTTGAACTCTTGAGGAAAGACGCAAGCGATTGGTACATCCCCAGGCAAGGTTCCTTCTAGCATTGGAAGATTTCAAGGACCGACTGAGAGAAGCGTTCTCACCTCTAGATTATGAGAAGGGCCTGTTCAAGAAATCAAGAAACGCACGCATGTAATGGGGAGAAGTTGTTGCTACTGGTAACCCGAATGCGGAAATTGTTCCTGAAGCTGACTACTAGAAGACCGTCCTAACAGGAGCAAGTCCTCATGATAAGGAAGCAGCTGATGCCATCCTTCCAGTAGGCTCTGGCGTTCTAGGGGACACCGTCTTACAAAGACCTACTGGAAAGGGGTAGGGTGTTCGAGATGGTCCAGTGGCATGAGGACAAAACCATCACCGTAAGCTCGTCACAACTGGAACCCACACCCCTGTCACCACTCACTACCAAGCCGCCTGTCGTCCCCAAACCGGTGGAGTGGAAAAGCCTTTCAAGTTTGAGCAAAAGTGAGCCGAACGCACTGAAGACGCCGTTACCGAAGAATGTCCGATTCACCAACCCAGGATTTCAATGCTGGCGTTGTGGGAATTCGGACATATTCGGAATGAGTGCCGATCGCCACCAAAATTGTTCTGTTCCAGAGTTGGAAGACAAGGAGTCTACTAGAGAGATTGTCGATGCTCAGAAAACTCTCCTAAGGTGAGGAGAAGACAGTACCTGTCTCCAGCATCTCCCATGAAACCGAAACCGTGCTCAAGAGAAAACCGCCCGACCATTACCGTCTACGTGGGAAAAGAACCCGTCGAAGCGCTTTTGGATACCGAAGCATCGAGGTCGTTTTTGAGCTTTGCTACCACCGAAAAATGCCGGAATGCCGGGATCCTACCACGTCAAGTTGCCGAAATGTTGGAGAGGGCCGCCGATGAAAATTCCATTGCTGTGGCTGAAGCATTCAAACCGAAGTTGACAATTGGGAGAGAGCATTTCAAGGTAGATATGTGACGGTATTTAAATACCGCGATTTTGGAGCGGTATTTCTCTGGAAGCAAAACAGAGAAGTAACGCGTTCCAAAGTAACCGTGTAACTCTCCAATCGTTCCACGCTCCAGTCGCGATCGATACCTATCTCGCTCCACGTTCCAAAGTAACCGACGGTTACTCTGGAACCGACGTTCCAAAATACCGTGTAACTCTCCACTCTTTCCTCGCTCCAGTCGCGATAGATACATATCTCGCTCCTAAGTAACCGACGGATACTGTGGAACCGTGTAACTCTCCACTCGTTCCTCGTTACCTCGTTCCTCGTTACCTCGTTCCTCGCTCCAGTCGCGACGATACATATCTCGCTCCACGCTCCTAGGTTCCAGAATACCGCGTACAGAATACCCATCGCGACGCGATTACGTCTGTTACAGGAGTTACAGCTCCAGTGCGCAGTGCGCCTCATTGGAAACTTTGGATGTTTCTACTTCGTTATCAGCTGTTACATTTCCGATACGGTGTTACATAGTTTACTTTCAGAAGGTGATATTGTGACAAGTAGTTCACAACACACAATCTGATGGAATATAATATTCCATCAGATTGTGTGTTATGCAAGTTATGCTTTCTTTTCGATAAATGCCATATTCATCAATATTTTATGCATATCCGTAGATATTATTTTAATCTGCTGGTGGAAGTTATTGGAGGATAATATGAATTGAAAATTTATTATGCAAAACATTTATTCATGTGAAACAAGATATTCAAATAATATTGATAGAGTTTGCGTCCTTTATAATGATATTGTCTATTGTAAATATGTAGTTTTAAATAATAATCTTCTCAATTGAGAAAATATTAATCCTGAAGGCATTCTTTTCTTTCAATTGAAATGATATATCTCGAATGTGAAGAAAATATGAAAAAGTACTGGGAAAAAATCAATTATATTTTTAAGATACGTCAGGTTTCAACCGAAAATATTTTAGTGGAAGTAGTTCTTGGAAGCTCTAAATCTGAATACAATAGCTATAAGTAGAATAGAAAGAGAATTTATATCATTTGAGAAACAGATTGCCGTACTAATTCATTTTGTTTCAGCGTTGGAACGACGGTTCCAAAATCGCGGTATTTTTCTGGAACCGTCGCGAAAATACCGCGACACGGGTGGAACCGGTATTCCCATCTCTATTTCAAGTCCATATTGTACCTGGTTCCCCATCTCTCCATGGACATGATTTTGGGGATGGAGGGACTCGGATTTCATGACTTCCGTATCGACCTCCGCACCTCCCAGTGCATGGCCTAACAAACATGATAGTCCACGAGATCAAGCTCCAGGTGTACAGAATCTTGACTAAAGACATAATAGAACCGTCAGCGTCACCATAAAGTTCGCACGTGGTCATAGTGAGGAAAGCCAATGTCAAGCCCAGGTTCTTTATCGACTTTCGTGCAGTGAACTAAGTCACCGTCAAGGACGCATATTCGTTACCTCACATAGCCGGGATCCTGAAGAAATTGAGACGAGCAAAATACAGTTCGACGCTTGAGTTGAAACAGGGATATTGGCAAGTTCCCCTCACCGCCTTCGCCGTCCCTGAAAGAGGTTCCTTCTAGTTCAGGACGTTCAGCGTACCTAGACGATATTTAGCTGTTGGCTGAAACCTTTAAGGAGCACCTGTCAAACCTGAGAGCCGTGTTCTTTCTCCTCCGTGAGGCCAGTCTTAAGATTAACCCGGGGGAATGCGAGTTCGTCCGCAGTTCGCCCAAGCACCTGGGTCATGTTGTAAACGAGGAGGGAATTGCTACTGATCCAGAGAAGGTTGCTGCAATAGAATCTATGACGTAGCCGAGAACTGTCCGTCAACTGCGCCGATTCCTAAGAGTCGCGAGGTGGTACCGTAGTCCTAGCCTGTCCAGACTTTTCTGAACCGTGTATGCTTCAAACCGATGCGTCAAAGACAGGACTGGGAGCTGCTCTAACTCAGGTGTTAGATGGCCACGAACGAGTGATCGCCTACTCGAGCCGTGCCCTGAATGATGCCGAGAAGAATTATTCGGTTACCGTGAAGGAATGTTGGGCCATAGTGTGGACCATCAACAAAATGCTAACGTACTTGGAGGGATTCTGTTTCACCGTGATAACAGATATGTGTCTCCATTGGCTCCAGTCCATAAAATCTCCATCCGGAAGGGTTGCAAGATGGGGTGTATTTCTGCAACCATACGAGATCAAATCCCATTGTCAGAATACCTGAGCCCTGGAAACCGTAGATCAAGCACGGCCATCGAAGGTCGATACCAACGTGAACCATGTATCCTTGTCTGTAAACGGGAAGGATGCGATAACCCCAAAGCGAAGTCATCGACCCAGACCGAGCCAAGCTGATTACCTACAGATCGTGACACGACTATCGACCCCGAAAACCAAGTGCCCCCGACCGTCAACCCGGCCAAGTGACTCCTCACGTGATGCGGCAACAACCCTACGACAAAGTCAACAACAACGACGAAAAAACGCTGCAAATTTTACACAAGGGTTTATTATTTGCTCAGTTGAATAACCCAATACCACTGATGTCTTAAATAAAACTTATATATTGTTCATAACTCATTGGTTCTTCACCCCAAAATTTGCAGCATTTTTCTTTATACCTCAGGAACCACTTGACGGAAATCATCCGGGTGAAAATTTTTAGGTTGAGTTATGTAACAGTATCTAACATTGAAAGTTTCATGAAAATTCGGTGGTAAGTTTTCGAGAAATATTTTTTTCCCTCCAACCCCCAATTTCGAGCCCTGAGGGTACACCGATCCTGCTGAAAAGCTTGGAGGATCAATCCCGAGCCACACACGATTTTTCTACCAGGTTTCACTGATTTCGGTTAGGTACTTTCTGAGAAAAGCCCCGGACGACGGCGGACGGACGGATTTTTTTTATTAGTTTATTCATATCTACATACTCCAAAACGTAAACTGTGAAATTTTCAGGTGGGGTTGAAAATTTTTTTCTGTTGGTCGATTACTAAGGTTTATTATTTGATTTCATCAAATAATAAACCAAAATCCGTCCGTCCGCCGTACGTTGTCCGGGGCTTTTCTCTGGAAGTACTGAACCGTAATCCGTGAAACTTGGTGGAAAAATCGTGTGTCGCTCGGGATTGATCCTCCAAGCTTTTCAACAAGATCAGTGTACCCTAAGGGCTCGAAATGGGGGGTTGGGGGGAAAAAAAATTATTTCTCGAAATATTACCACCGAATTTTAATGAAACTCAGAATGTTGATTACTGTTGCATAACTCAACCTAAAAATTTATACCCGGATGATTTCCGGCCAGTAGTCCCTCAGTTATAAAGAAAAACGCTGCAAATTTCGAATAATATCGAAAATGAATCATCGTATTCGGTTCTAAGATTGGAATTCAATGGAATAATTGGTTAGCTTTTCATCCAAAATCTGAAAGTAGATGAAAATAATGATTACCAAATTATCAACGAATATTGAAAAATTTTTGATGGATGCGTTATTATTTTATAAGCACAATGTGCAAATGCTGCATCGATAATCGTAAGTTATTCAATATTGTTGGGTTTTCTCTCACAATATCCAAAACATAACTACTGAAAATCGGATCAAATTATTATTTATAGGAATTGGTTTCACGGAGAAGAAAGAGCTCCAGTAATAATAATAATTATTACTATTTATAGAAATCACCCTGCGGATTACAGGATTCAAGATAAAATTACTTCATGAAGCTTATTCATATCTCAAATAAAACTTATTTAATATTTTATTTATAAATCATTGGTTTTTCAGAACACAAAAACCAATTCCACGAAAAAATTCATCTGAAACATTGTAATATCAATAAATACTCTTTTATAACTGAATAATACTTTTACATTCAGAACGCGAATTAAGAAGCGTAATTTAAAACAATGCTGGTTTCCAAAAAAATCGGTTGATCGGAGGTTTCCATCAATTTTGGTTTGTGTAGTATAACTATCGTCAACATGTGGATATCTATTACTGGTTCCAATCGAAATCCAATATTTTTCGTAGGATATATGCAAAAAAATCAATAACAAAAAATCTCATCAATTGTCGAAAATCTAATACTAAGGGTAGGAGCCTCAGACTATGGTAGCAGCAGATTTGACACCCTCTCAGTTGAGTGTATCTGACAACGTTTCGAAACCAAATTTTTATTTCAGAATTATTCATTCATTCATTCGAATTCAACCTTAAGAGGTTCATGATATATTTAATTGTCACAGAAGTGAAAATAACTTTAGTTTTTTGTGTGTTGGATATTTTGTGAATCAAGTGAACTCTTATGGGATATATGCACTGTGGGAATTTTTTTTCACATGAATTGCACTAGAAGGGTGAGTTTTTTTTCATTTCATTAATATATTTCAGAACAAAGTTGAATCCTAATAGAAATCACATCTACACTTCGATATTAACGGAAAATCTTTAATTTTTGTTTGTTTTGGTGTTAATTTCAATTCATTTGGAAAAAAAAATAATTCAGATATTTTTATAAATAAAACATCCTCTAGGCTTACTTATAGAGTGATTCTTTCGATTCTTTTCAGCAAAATTTTCGTTATATGTTGGAACCTCAGTGACTAGGTTAATCTCCTATATTTCGAGAATATATTTAGATGAGACAGACAACATGGATAGGGTGATTGATTATATCGGTGACAGGACTGATAACTTTGATGATCAGTCTGACATAAAAACTCCATCTCATAATTATAATGCAGAAACAAAAAAAGAATATGAGGAAAGTTGCTAAAAGTAAAAAGAGAGCTTTACAATTTGATAGGGAAAAAAAGCGTTTATCACGATTGAATCAGGGCGTGAAAAAAGCGGCAGCTGAAAGGAGTATGATCGCGCGTGCCCAAAAAGGGGAAATGGGTTCAGAGCAAGATGCATTACACAAAAAAAAATATAAGAAAGGACGAGACGATGAGAAAACTTGAAGCTGAAATGAGAAAAGATCTGTAATCTGTGTAATTAAAGGGGAAATTGGCTTGAGTCAAGATTCAAACCGGAAAAAAATGAGAGTAAGAAGAAATTAGAAGCTGAAAGAAGGAAAAGCTCACGTGTTAAGAAGGGGTTGGGGGGCTTAAGTGAAGATGCAAGTCGGAAAAACAATGAAAGACAGAATGAGAGTAAGAAGAAATTAGAAGCTGAAAGGAGAAAAAGCTTACGTGTTAAGAAGGGGGTGGAGGGCTTAAGTGAAGATGCAAGCCGGAAAAAAAATGAAAGAAAGGATGAGAGTAAGAAGAAATTAGAAGCTGAAAGGAGAAAAAGCTTATGTGTTGATAAGGGGGGGGAGGGCTTAAGTGAAGATGCAAGCCGGAAAAAATCGAAAGACATGATGACGTTTTGAAAAAAATCGAAGCTGAAAATAGGAAAAAAAATCGCATAGGAAAGGGAAAAGAAGGCTTAACTCAGGATGCATATTGGAGAAAGAATAAACGTCATGATGATAATGTAAGGAAAATTGAAGCAGAAAAACGAAAACTAAATCGTCTGGACAAAGGATAGTTGGGTCGTGCTGAAGATTCCACACGGAAACGAAGAGACTCTCCAGCTAGTAATATAATTAAACAAAATGACAAATTACGAAAAAAGAAAGACAGACAGTTTGAGCTTTATAGACATCGCGAACAAAACATCAACACTCTGCAGCATAATACATCGTAAGAGCGGGATGTCGAGCATTCAAAGCTGCTTCTGAAATTCTTCGAATCGATCAAAAAAGGTCCAGACAAGGTTTGCGTTTGTTGTAAAAACTTATTTTTTTTTCATTCCATAAGACCATTCGATTCGACAGCTATTTGTGAAAAAATTCAAACATTTGTAGATCAAACCGATACTTTTATTTCAAAAATTCAGAATTACGATTCTACTGTAATTTGCTCAACTTGTTTCAAATATATTTCGAAAGGTGAAATACCGAAAATGACAGCAGATGAAAATTTAGAATTAGCCAAAATACCTGAATGTGTCTCAAAACTATCATCCTTAGAATTGCGCATGGTATCCCCATTTATTCCCTTTAAGCAAATAAAATCATTGATGCCTCACGTACTGAACGGTCAGCAATGTATAAAAGGTAGCGTAGTGAATGTAGAAGTTGATATCAATGAAATAATCGAAGTTTTGCCGCGTACTTTCGATAACATGTGTACAATACAGTTGAAACTGAAACGCCATATAGAACACAAAAGTCATTACTTGTATGAAACTATACGACCACAAAACGTAATCGATGCGCTACGATATTTGGTATCAACACCCCTTTATATTAAACATAATATCACTGTCGATGAATCTATACAGGGTCCTTCACGAGGTACCTCACCCATATTTATACGGGAAACTACTGAACGTATTTTCATGAAATTCAGCACTTATAAGTATTTCACGATGCTGATGAAATCTAAAATATTTTCAAGGCATGAGCACCTCCGGTTTTTCCGGAAATGACGTCAACTTCCGTTTTTCAAATTAGAACACCATTTTTTTATTGCAGAAATAGATTCCTTAGAAAATTTCAATTTATTTTGATGTAACATTTTTCAGTTTTGGTTGGAAAATTCTCTCTGAGCGGGAAAATTCGAAAAAAAAAATCGAAAATAGAGCTCCGCTGAAACAAGAATAACTTCGAGGTTTTTGGATGAAAAATTTTCATTTTTGGGATTTTTCAAGATGTAAGATTGATGTATCCACTTTAAAAATCGAAATCGCGATTCATGATACAGGGGGTGAAAAAATCGCTTTCAAAGTTAGGGATGACAAAATCGTGAAAAATCAATTTTTTCAAATTAGAACCCCATTTTTTTATGGCAGATATTGAATCTACGTTAAAAAATAATGTGAGTGTATGCATCACACCCTTGCCCTAAAATGGATATTTTCTGAGTTATTCACAAAAAACTGTTTTTCGTCTTGAATTTTCAGCTATTTCTTTTCCCTTCACGCCAAAAAGATGAAATTTTCAGGAACTGTTATTTGAACCATGCTGTAGATTTTTCACCCCTTCTTGAAACCGACTTCAAGTTACTATTAGGAGAACCATGGCAAACTCTCGCAGTTATAACTAGAGAAGATGCTCAAAGTTTTGACCGTTAATTTCTAGACATTTATTTATACGTCTCAGGAATGCTTCGTGCGTTGCTCTTCTTATTTCATCGGGAGGAAGAGATCTGCGAAAGTGTTTAAAAACCAAATTGAGTTTCAAAACTATGAATCTAAAAATCTAAACAAACCTGAACGAATTTCTGACTCATTCTATGCAGTCCTCTTTATCAGTCAGGGGAGTTGAGTAGACAATATTTTTTATCCTACCCCAAACATAATAGTCTAAAGGAGTTAAATCGGGAGAACGTGGTGGCCAAAGATGTGGACCATTGTTCGCCAACCATCGATCTTCAAATAGCCTGTAGAGGATATTTGACACATTGAGTGAATTGTGTGGAGGCGCGCCATCTTGTTGATACCATAAGTCATTATGGTTCTGTACTAGCGGCTCAATTATTTGAGTCAATATGTCAGAATATCTATCTCCTAAGGGAGAACATTCTTTAAATAATGCAAACATGTGTAGTGTTCTATCTTACCAGTTAAAGTCCCATCATAAATGTGAAGATCGAGAATTGCATTATTTTTGATGGCGCAAAAAACATTGAAACTCCAGGTCTCTTGAAAGTTCCATTGTCTGAAGTGGTGGTTGTTCTCTTCATCCCAATAATGACTGTTATGCCTATTGAAAGAACCATTCTTTGTGAATTTAGATTCATCTGTCCAAATTATACAGTCCAAAAAGTTTTCATTCTCTTGAAATCGAATCATCATAGCTTCGCAAAACTCTGTTCTCCTGACGAAATCAGTTTCCTTCAAATGCTGTACCCTATTGAATTTATATGGGTGCATTTTATGTTTTTTTAATATTCTCCAAACACTCGATTGAGATAATCCCAGATCAATCTCGGCATCTTTGAGAGAATTTTGAGGATTCACACGAAAATATGCAAGAACTGTAATTTCGTTGTTCTCATCTTCTACTACACTTTTTTCTCTGTGTGTAGTTTTCTTAACGAAAGATCCGACATTTCTCAAGTTTGTCATGGTTCTGTTAATGGTATCTCTCGTTGGTCTGGGTCGGTCAGGAAACCTCTCAATGAACAGTCGAATCGTTCTATCTACAACTTTATTACATTCTCCATGAAGTAGAATGAGATTTAAATAATCTTCATTGGTAAAATTAGGCATAGTGATCGATTTTATAACTTAATACGAATTATCACCAAATTAATAGTAAACACAAAATGCTACTGAATAAAGAGGAATTTGGCAGATGTAATTAATGATATCTATCATTAAAAAAAAATAATGTAAAACATGGTAAGTTTTTGCATATGGTTCATAAGGAATTATTTATTTATCACTGGAGAGAAAACCGATGGCCGATTAGTTGAAATAAAGAGGTTTCCGATACAAATTCGAATCCAAATTCGCCATCTATTTAGGAACAACCTGTTACTTTTTTCTCTTGCATATTAGGGTAGTAAAATCTAAAACATGGTTTAAGTAACAGTTCTTGAAAATGTCATCTTTTTGGCGTGAAGGGAAAAGAAATAGCTGAAAATTCAAGACGAAACACAGTTTTTTGTGAATAACTCAGAAAATATCCACTTTAGGGCAAGGGTGTGATGCATACACTCACATTATTTTTTAACGTAGATTCAATATCTGCCATAAAAAAATGGGGTTCTAATTTGAAAAAATTGATTTTTCACGATTTTGTCATCCCTAACTTTGAAAGCGATTTTTTCACCCCCTGTATCATGAATCGCGATTTCGATTTTTAAAGTGGATACATCAATCTTACATCTTGAAAAATCCCAAAATTTTCCATCCAAAAACCTCGAAGTTATTCTTGTTTCAGCGGAGCTCTATTTTCGATTTTTTTTTTCGAATTTTCCCGCTCAGAGAGAATTTTCCAACCAAAACTGAAAAATGTTACATCAAAATAAATTGAAATTTTCTAAGGAATCTATTTCTGCAATAAAAAAATGGTGTTCTAATTTGAAAAACGGAAGTAGACGTCATTTCCGGAAAAACCGGAGGTGCTCATGCCTTGAAAATATTTTAGATTTCATCAGCATCGTGAAATACTTATAAGTGCTGAATTTCATGAAAATACGTTCAGTAGTTTCCCGTATAAATATGGGTGAGGTTCCTCGTGAAAGACCCTGTATATTAGTGGCTTCCTGGCCAGGTGCGTGACACCATTGTATAATCTTTATACAATGGTGAAACCCTCGGGGCTTGACGCACTGGTGCTTCACTCCCGTGATATCGCAAGGACGCGGCGATAAACAAAGAGAAAAATCATGACAAGTTTGTGGTTTCACAGCAATGAGTTAATGAAGCATCGCAAATTCGGGTGGTGCATCAGGGAAAACGGGTAGTATGCAGGAGTGTCTGAATCTCCTGCACACTGGAACACGAGTGGCGAGCTCCCGAGGCGCATCGGGTGAGCCAAAACCGGTCGCTGCAAGAGTATTATTGCGAAAATATTAAGTTATTTGATTTTTTATTTAATTTTAAATTTATGAGCTTTCAAATATGGAAACATGAACAAAACATAGGTGAATTACATAAGTAATTATTGCAAGACCCTACAATTTGTTGTGCCATCAAAATTATACTAGTCCTTCATTTTAATCCATTGAAAGTTGGCAACCTTAGTATCAAAGTCAAATATTTTTTTCTAATATAATTTCTACTTAAGATTCATTGTTTACATGGTAGTACATAGTACTGCAATGTTATGTAAATGCACAATTTGCCATTAAATACTAGTTTAAAATGCTGATTGAGAGAGGTAGCTCAATGTCATTTTTAAAAGCCATAGGCATGGAATACAGAGAAATGGTTGTTTAAATGCTCTGCCCTCTGGTAAGTCACCTTGATGTATGTAATGAAAATGCACTCACAATCTGGTGAATATAGGTGGACGAATAGGTAAGTCTATCACATGTATTTTGAAAAAATAGTTCAATCTCGTGTCTCTAGTCCCACCTAGTCCAGATTTTTGAGACTATTATGTATTGAAATAATAATGTATCCAAATCTGATGATTAATATGCAGAGAAGATATGATATAAAAATTTTTTTGAATATTCATATGTAACAAATAACGCTGCAGTAGCTGGAATTGTCCTTACTAAAGTAGGTGTTAAGCCATGATAAAGCGTTGACACCCCTTCTGTCTTACAAATTCTCATAATTAATCTAATTAAACTTTCACCACTACTGTTCACTTGAATTCGAGATTTTGCTACATCGATGGGGTATGTTGAAGTCCAGAAGAGCGCTCCACCAGCGCCTCCTGCTACCATGGTTTTCCATAGACCAATTTCATCTTTCTTTTGGTCAGAAGACGCTAATAATTGTCTGCAACCTACAAGGAGTCCACAATTCAATTCATTCCAAAATAAATAACGATGATTGAGAAAACTTTATCCTAAACTGAATCAAAAAGAGGTATAATGCATACTGTAATTGAAAGAATATGTTCAATTATTTTCATCACTCTTTTTATGTGCTGCTTGTTTAAAGTTCAAATTCAATGTTTTTCAATAATAATATAAGAATCCATACAAAAAGGAGTAATAAATTATTCGTGTGAAAATATCAACGGTTCCACCCAGAGACTCTCGACAGTGAAAAAGAAGAGAAATAGGGTGCGACGTTGCCAGATCTTCGAATAATATCTGGGTACTGTTTTCGTACATATTTAGGAAATGACTCGTTATTAATGAATTGTAATGAATAGGACCTTCAATACAATTCCCAAGTCACTACACAGGATGCATACAGGTACATCCGCGAAAGGGAGGAAATGGAAATTAACAATTGTTAAGCATCATATAACTATATACTTTTTTAACAGGTTCGTGTTTGCTGATAGATTCTTCATTAAAATGGAAGAGCAACATGAAAAATCACTTTTGCGGTTTTTCACCACCGTCAAGAGGAAGGACGGATATACTGAATGCTGCGAATTCTTAACGTCATCAGTTTCTCACGGTCTTTAAAAAATCTCGATAGTGATCAGGAAAACAATAGATGATCCTAAAAATTCGAGTTTGCTAATTTGAACCACCGTAAGGGGGAAGAATCATCCAAAGATGTAAACACAGATATCACAACCATTCCAAAAGTAAACAATTACTCACAACAGATGTTCCATAAAATAAATAGAAGATACCAATACTATTTTTATCTATCAACAACAGACATTCCTAGAATACAGATGGCAAATATATATGGATAAGTCACTTTCCAAAAAGCAAAGATGTAATATTGAAAACAAAAAAGGATTCACAATCAAATCAGATACAGGGAAAGAAAACATCGTGAAAATCCTACAAACTTTTAAAGATGATAAAATCATCACGACATTCGAGGACAACATCGTCACAAGGAAATTCTAACCAAGAAAGCTTCATTGGTCATAAGCAGTAGGGCAAGTAGGGTATTTGAAATATAAAATTCAGTATTTTACCTATTTTTATTTTAAATACAAATTACAAAATACATTCAGGTGTTACGTAAAATGTAAAAAGAGTACAACTTATTCAGCTCAGCCAATTAATCGCTAAAAGAACAATTTCCTTTCAGAAACGAATAAAAGATTTTTGAATGTGTTATCAGACAAACATTCTTGTTGGGGAATGAATAAAACCGGCTGAAGAAAGCAATCTTTCTACAGGTCCTGATGAGCACAAACTTGTTTTATATTGTATGAACCCATTTTTTATATTAGGATTGTCTTCAAGGGTGGTAAGCTCTTATCGTTTTTGGAAGCTGACTAACTTTAACTCCATTTTGGAAGTCTGTGGTCGATCACTGTCCCTGTTCGCAAAAACAAAAAATCCGTCTTCTTCCTCACTATTACTACTGCTATTTCCAGGCATTGATTAATCTTTTTTGTAATTTGCCTCTAAGGCATGAATAGCCAGATTTTGAATTCTCTGACTCTCATCTGTTGTGATGTTTTTTGGCAACTAACACATTTTATAGCTAGGATGATGACATGACGCCAAAATGGCTCCATTCACTTTAGGTGACATTTGAAAAAACTCGACGAAGGTTCGTTCTGAACTCTCTTTCAGTCAAGATATTATAACTGTGAAATGTCTCAAATTGGAATCCTGCACCTGATCTAATCTAGTTCTTATGGACATTAAAATAGGTAGAACTTTGCCGTAGTAACAATTGTTGCCCTGAAGATAATCTAAAGCCTGTACATTGCCATTATCATAGTTGGATTTATTGGTACTATGATCGCTATTGACCACTGTGAAATACTTTCCACGTAAGATTAGCGGATATGTCCCCGCATTCACTCCATCTCCATCGCTGCAGTCGTCCGGAGCCGAGGTAGGAATTTGATCATCCATCGTTAAATTCTAACTAATAAATTCGTCAAATACACAGAACTCAAACAAGTTCAATGAAAATAACCGTTTAAGAACACACGACAAACCTTACGAGAAGTTCAAATAAAAAATACAGTTTAATAGTTAACCTGTCCCTATTACAAGTATTTCGGAAATGACCATTGCGCAGGAGCTTTTCTTGCTTTCCATTTGCCGAAAATATGATTGCTAGCAGAAGACTAGACTAAGCAGATGAACATCGCGGAATCTGAAGAAAGGTTCAGGGAATATTTTCTGTAGAGCGCTAAATGTATTTGTTCGAAAGTATTTCGAAGAAAAAAGTATCGAATTACAAAATACTTCAGCGTCAGGTATTTGAAATACAAATTACAAAATACATTTTCAAGAAGTAATTGAAATACAAATACAAAATACGTATTTCAATTACAAGTAATTAAAATACTGCTCAGCCCTAGTCATAAGCAATGTAGATGCTGACATAACCACCAAAGAGATAAGTGCCGAACTAAAAGAACAAGGAATAGAACACCGGTTTTGTAAACGAATAACCTCGAGAGCGACAGGAAAACCAACTCAACTCACACGCATAATCACGCCTCATCCGATGGCTTCTTCTATAAATGTCGTCACTACCCTGTTTTCCCTAGCGCTTCACCAGAACCCATCCCGGTGCCGTGTGCTAAATGCAATCTTTTCACCCACACAATCATAAATTGTACCTCAGTAATAGACTGCAACAAATGCAAGGGAACCATAGTACAAATGCATGCACTTCTCTACTGCAGATCTCATGGTCACTGAAATGCCCCAAGAGACCAACAAAACCGGTATGATATGTCCTAACATAACTGTCAAAAATGTCACTTAAAGTTAAGCTTTATAATACCGGCCCTTAGTAGTTATCTTATGTACCAATAACCTCAAGGAATACATAAAAACCGAACTGATACCAGAGAGAGAGAGAGAGAGCGAGATTTATTGGTGATTACTACAGATAATACATTGTTTTCACACGTCATTGTAGGGAAACTAAAAATCTCAATATCAAATAATGTAAACATATACAGGGTGTTTCATCATAAACTGGTCAAACATATATAGCCTTATAGATGACATTGGGAAAGTCATTTTTGCCTTATGACATATACCCCGTTTTCGAAGCATAAGCGGGATACAGGGTGGTTAATGTCAACTTTGAGCAATATCATGATAACTGTGGTGATTTATGCGTGACCTTTGAAACAATGATTTTTGATCACATCTTAATATTCTTTGGTGGTCAATTCAATTGTGTAGAATTCTGGAAAAAATATTTCAAAATGGCGGAAAATCCTACAAAGTTGAAATTTTTTGCTTTCCATTGCCAAATTGGATAGCATTATTTCAATGTACTCAATTTGCTAAGATTTTCCGTGAAAAAATTGTTCCAAAACTCGAACTTTTTTTTACATGTCTACAGTGAAAAAAAAATTTCACCCAAAATTGTTGAAATCTTTCGAGGTTGAACTGACCTTCATTTTGAACACCGGTGTGAAAACAGAATGAAAAAATTTCAAAAAGCACTGCCGTGAAGGCAGCAACTTTTGCGCGCATATTCCATGTAGATGACCGCTTCAGCAACGAATTTGAACATGCACGCAAAAGCTGCTGCCTTCACGGCAGTACTTTTTGAAATTTTTACTGATAAATTACTGGATTTCAATTCGATCAAATCTGTAATTTTGGAAATATTGGAAAAATAAAATTTTAAATGGGTATATCTACGGAATCATTGGGCGGATTTTACCCATTCACGAATTCGACCTTCGTAATTAAGCCCCAAACCTTCTCTACAAATATCGAGTTTCTAATTCGTTTCTTCCGGAAGTTATTGTGTTTACGGTCAGCCTAACGGCCGACTGCGTAAACACAATAACTTCCGAAAGAAACAACTTAGGAACTCGATATTTGTAGAGAAGGTTTGGACCTAAATTACGAAGGCCGAATTCGTGAATGGGTAAAATCCACCCAATGATTCCGTAGATATACCCAATCAAAATTTTATTTTTTCAATATTTCCAAAAATACAGATCAGATCGAATTGAAATCCAGTACTTCATCGAAAAATAACAGTTCGAAGTTTCATACAGAATTTGATGAGGATGATATGATAAGAAAAATCATAGAAATTTTTTTTTCAAATTGTTCTGATGACACGAAATTTTGCATGAAGTTGTCTTTCAGCATCTCAAAACTAGCTGTGAAATTTCATCAGGACTGAGTCAGTATTTCTCGAGTTATACAGAAAAAATAAACGATATCGAGAAGAAAACCTTGAAATTTGATACATTTTTTTCCGGATATCTCCGAAACTTATGATCGTATCGAACTGAAATTTGGTGCACTGCTGTGAAATATGAAGTTCAAAGTGTGAGTGGACTTTTTTTTCGAATATGATAAATGGTTTCCGGAAAAAAAAATTTTTTGGAAAAAAATTTCGAAAAAAATTTTTTTTTAAATTCACTGAAAATCTGATCCTGACGAAGTTTGCCTCAAAGTTGCGCGTCGTTATACTTCACCCAACTGCCAAGTTTGAATCTAATCTCTCAAGCAGTTTCTGAAATAAAAAATAAATAACTTCAAAACTTCAACTGCCTATAACTCCGAAACTATTTGACCAATTTGGCTCATTAACGAACTTAACCGCGGCATTCTGATGCGCAATCTATCCTGAAAGTTTCAAGTTGCTAGCTTGCTTCTATCGACAGTTAGCGTGTCTACGGCCGGCCGGACAGAATCAATTTTGACACCTGATTCGTCATCAGTGAGTCCAACCTAGTCGATTGAGACCATTTTCGGCTCAATCATCCAAAATTACAGACATTTGGACAAAACGATAGCACGCTGTTCCCCTAGAACATGCGCGCAAAAATATCCATTAGTTTCCATTTTATAGCCTTTCAAAGACTCTGCTCGGAGAACAATAATTTTTATTCAAGAAACTGGTGGCCCTACAGATGCCAAAATTATGCTATAGGCCTCCAGAATGACCTGGATAGAAATATGAATTTATCAAGAAAAAAAATATTTTCTAAAAAACTTTGGTGGAAATCGAACTCTCTCCGCATTCGGAAAATAGGGTCAAATTCGATGAACTACCGTTGCTTGGTAACGGACATCATTATAATCAGAATAAATCCAATTTATACTCGGATTACTTTCCGTAAGTGGAGCGAGTTCGATTCCCATCAAAGTTATTTTGAATTTTTTTTATGAATTCATATTTCTATCCAGGTCATTCTGGGGGCCCATAAGCACAATTAGGGCACCGTAGGGACACCAGTTTCTTAAATAAAAATTATCTTAGTACTCCGAGCGGAATCTTTGGAAGGCTATAAAATGAAAACCAATGAATATTTTTTCATTTTGTTTTCACACCAGTGTTCAGAATGAAAGAAGTTCAACCTCGAAAGATTCCAACAATTTTGGGTGATTTTTTTTTTTCACTGTAGACATGTAAAAAAAAAGTTGAGTTTGAATTTTGTGAAATTTTTCACGGAAAATCTTACAAAATTGAGCACATTGAAATAATGCTATCCAATTTAGCAATCGAAAACAAAAAATTCCAACTTGGTAGGTTTTCCGACATTTTGAAATTGAAGAAACCACCAAAAAATACTGAGATGTGACCAAAAACCGTTATTTCAAAGGTGACGCATAACTCAACACAATTATCAGAATATTACTCAAAGTTGACATTAAACACCCTGTATCTCGCTTATGCTTCGAAAACGGGGTATATGTCATAAGGCAAAAATGACTTTCCCAATGTCATCTGTACCGCTCAATATGTTTGACCAGTTTATGATGAAACACCCTGTATACTGAGTTGCTCTGTAATGAGAGTTTTATTGAATTTTATATTAAAATTAAACACAGAATAAACAATTCTCACCTGTTATGAGAGAAACGACAGTTAAAGCTATTTAATTTCTGTTTTGCTTCGAATAAATAAGTTCAATGAAACTATTTTGGTGATCAGTTTAACAATAATAATCTTCATCTGTTTTTAAGATAAACTCACATCCGTCAATACAAATTCCCAAGGGCAGATGTTGCTGTAATCGGGCAAGCGTTGTTTGAACGCGGCAAAATATGAATCGAAAATAAAGAAGTACGTCAGCTTTATTTTACATCTTTCCCCCTAGAAGAAGTTTCTGATTTATAAATCGAAACTGAAATAAGTTTAGTTATATGAAAAAGTCTCTGTTCGGATCTCTCATAACCTGTATCTATCCCAAATATTGAATTTTACTTTTTCTCCAAAATTTTGAAGGGTCCTATTTTCAACTCATCCAATTTTCTCCTATTCAACCGATTTCTATTCTCAACATATACAAATTCTCCAACTTTTAACTAACATTCCCTTCAGTGTTTAACAAAATATTTTTTTGTTGTAATCATGCGATTTAATGGTTTTCTCTAAAGCAAGCTGTCTATCTTCAAATAAATGATGTGTGCTTAACGGTTTCAATTCTTCTGGTAGCACAGACCTTTCAATAAATATTTTGGGGAAAATCCTATTACTGTATGCTCTGTTTCGTTATACCTTTGAATACATTTATGTGCTACGGTCGTCCAAGCTAATTTTTCTTTCCTTTCATTGATCGTACCTCTAATTTTATTGACCAGAGTTTGATTTTCATTTAATCCATTCGAAAATGGTGCATTCACTGCAGTAAAAATGATGGAAATATTTTCTGTATCTAAGTATTCTTTAAACTCTCTTGAATTTATGCTTGGGTACTGATCTGCCAATAGCATGCCAATTTTGTTATTCTGCATCACTTTTCAAACTAATTTTTTCAAGTCACCAGAATTTTGTGTGTTTGAAGTGGAAATGTAGGCATATCTTGTGAAGTGGTCCACAAGAAGGTGTAAATATGTTTTGTAGAACGTGACTTACCAAATCCATCGATGGTATCTATGGACATTATCTCGAAAGGGTAAGAAGCAGGACCTAAATGAGACATTAATCCAAATTTATGAGCCACTCTTGATTTATTTTTTATGCAAATTTTACAATTTTCACAGATCTTCTTGATATTATGGGTAAAATTCTTTGCTGTTTGAAAAGGTTTAATTTTATTTTGCAGTTGTTGCATTCCTACATGACAATACAGACAATGTATTTCTTCCACATGTGTTGTATTGAACTTTTCAGATAGTATTATTTTTTCCTAATTTCTTTTATTTTTGTAGTATATTTCTCCCTTTAATTTCAACTAATTTTTATTATTTCTTATATCCTTATTATTTTCTTGATCATTTATGATATCTCTAAGTTTTATCAAGTTGACAATGTTTCAAGTTTCGCTCTCATCCTTTTGTGATTCCAGCACTGGGTTCCGGCTCAAACAATCAGCTTCCAAATTATATTTTCCAGGAGAGTATATTAAATCAAAATCAAACTGCGATAGATAAAAGGTAAATTCTCCTAGTTCTTCGTCAGTTCTTGCTTTAAGGTTAATTTTTTCGAGGGGTTTGTGATCAGAGAAGACTTTGAATTTTTTTCCCTTGAGCCAATATTGCCAATATTTCACCGACTGTGTTATAGCTAAGCATTCCAGAAAGTTTGTTTTTTTCCTTCTCTGAGTGTCATTCAATTTTCCCGAGAAGTATGCACATGGTTTTTCGTCTCCATTTTCTTGAGGTTGCTTCAAAACAGCGCCAATACCCTGTACGCTTGCATCTGTGTAAATATGTATAGGCAACTCTGGATCAAAGCTTTCAAGAATAGGCCTTGAGTAAAGCAATCTCTTTATCGCCTCTAGGGATTCCTGACACTCTTCAGATCAAATAAATGTCTGTCCTTTTCCCAATAAATTATGTAAAGGATCCAATATTATTGATATCTTCGTCACGTATTTTCCATAGATATTTATTTTTCCCAGCAGCTGACGGACATTCTTCTGTGTCCTAGAAACAGGAAAATTTTGTATAGCAATGAGGTTATCTTTTGAAGGTGTAACAGTATTATTTTTTATTACATGGCCCAAATACTGAACTGAATCTTGTGCAAAATGGCATTTTGTAATTTTCAATCTGAACCCCTCCTTCAAAATTGCTTCAAAAAATAATGATAAGTGATGAATATGTTCTGTAAATGTCTTCAAAAAAAATCAGAACATCATCAATGTAATTTACAGCAAAGTTTGATAATTTATGTTTTCTAATTATACTGCGGAGAATTCTCTGGAAAATAGCCGATGCTGTCTTCAAACCAAAAGGCAAGCAAGTCCACTAAAAATGACCTTCAGAGGTATTGACCAGAACGCCGAGTTTACTGTCTCTCGTTTTCACCATCAAATCCTCTATTAATGGAAATGGTTTTTACTGAGGAACCACAATTTTATTTAATTCACGAAAGTCTATACATAGCTTCGATTTTTTTGTTCTTCTTTTTTATATACCAGAGTGACAGTAGCTGTAAAAGGACTATATGACTCCTCGATCAGATTTTTTTGTAATAATTTTGATGCTTGTTGTTCTATTTCTTTTTACGCGCTTGCTCTTGGGAACAGCGCGGTATCATTTCATCACGATATCTGTAATTTTAGAATTTTGAGCCGAAATTGGTCTCAAACGACTAGGTTGGACTCACTGATGAAGAATCCGTGGTCAAAATTGATTCTGTCCGTCCGATCGGTCGTGTGCGCTGTAACTTTCGAAAGGAAGGACCTAGAGTCTTGAAATTTTCAGGTTAGGTTAAGATCCTGAATATCTCTGTCAAGTTCGTTAATGGGCCAAACCTACCGAATGGTTTTTGTGCTACAGCCATTTGAAATTTTGATTTTTCAATAACTCGAAAAATATTTATCTGATCGAAATGAAGCATGGTTGGAATATGAACAGTGTCAAAAGAATTATCCATGGAAAAATTCGAAAAAATTATTTTCTTTTAAATGTTTTTTGAAAATTTTTTTATTTCATTGAAATTTCACTGAAATTTCCAAGTCACCATTTCGCAATGTGAACAAGCGCATAGAAGCTGCTGACTTCACGTCGGTGCTTTTTTAGATTTTTTGTCTTCAATTGTATGGTCTCTTACTACAATATTTATCTACCATCAAATCAATACGTGCTTCATAATCTTTGACAGTTCCTACATCATACTTATCTTCAGCTAAAAGTGGTTTATATTTTTCTAATAACTTTTCTATTTCAAACTGTTGTGGGTCTAAATATAAAAATTTTCTGAATCTATATGGTCATTGAAATTTATTTTTAATTTATCACATTTTTCATTTTCAATTTTTTTTCTTCATCAATTTCGTCACCCAAAAAGCCAGGAATTATTTTATCTTCAAGAAGGTTTATATACTGCTGTCTAATCTGTAAGTTTTCATCTTGAGTAGGAAAAAAAAATTTTATGCCATCCAGCCCAATAAGAAAATCAAAATCCAAATATATGTCATCTACTACTACTATTACATTCATACTTTTTTCATTATTAAAAATCTCAATCTTTAATTTTACCATTCCAGCAGAACTTTTCACACAATTAATCGTTTTTAGATTTTAATTCTCATTTTTTATAAATCGTTCATTTTTAAGTCATAATGATTTTGAGTTTATCAAAGAAATATTCGAACCTGAATCATAAACTCCTGAAATTTTTAATATATCGTTAAGACATACTTTTATTTCGATTAATGGTGGAACAACTAGTTTTTTGGAGTCGTCTCAATCGACTCTGTTTCCAACTTAGAAATATTGATATTTTTTGTTTCATTTCTTCCTTGATTTTCATCATATTTATTTTTAAACCAACATAAAGATTCAGGATGAAAACGACTACCCTTTTTTTTTTTCACAAATCCTGCATGGTCTTTCCCTTCCATTTTTGTCTTTATTTCTATACCCTTTAGTTTAACGATATTCTTTTCAGCAATCCTTTTATTTACTAGATGCTCCAAACTTCTAATATTTTTGAAAAGATCATTGATTTCGTTCACGCTAGTTCTATCAATTTTATCTGATACTAAATTCGGTAGCCCTGTAGCAATAAGATTAATGAGAGTAGACTTATCTATGCCTCTATTCATTTCAAACAAAAGTTTTTCTTTTTTTAGGGCATATTCGAGCAAAGAGCCTTGCATATATCTGAATGTAATTGCGTACCTGACTGGTGTCCATCCCTTGTCTGCATAAGTTTCACAAAAGCTATCTTTCCATGTTGACCATTCTGGGTTTATTGTATATTTCATAAGCATGGAACTGTACCAATCAAGGCATGATTCTTTTAACAGTAACCTTAAGACTTCTATCTTCTCGATATCTTTCTCTACTCCTAAACGAATACATTCACCTTCAAAAATATCCATCCACTGTGATACATTAGAAGTTTTGGTTGTGAATTTTTCAATCACAAATTTTCCTACTATATTGTTGATAGTACTGGCGATCGGTAAGTAATTTATTGCTCTCGACGAAAACGATAATCTACAAGTACATCCCTTTCTCTAATATTTGAGAGAAAACAGGAACAAGCGAAATCGGTTGGTAATTATCAACATTATCCCTGTCACCCTTTTTGAAAACAGGGATCACCTTAGAGATCTTCAAGCACTTGGGAAACTCGCCTGAGCTCAAGCACTTGTTTATTAACTTGGTGAGTGGAGAAATTATAGAGTTTAAATTACGTTTTACTACCTTGGTTGAAAGACCTGAGATCGAACCACTTAGCAATTCAAATTTCTCTAACTCTCCCTAATCATGTACCGCAGACAAATGAAAATATTCGTCAGAACCTGAAAAAATACAATATTCAGAAAGTTTCCGAAGAGATGGAACAATTTATAAATTCCGAAACTCCAATTACAGATACATACATCAATACCCAAGACAGCCAGAAGGAAATATTTGGGAATCACAGTGGACAACAAAGTGAATTTCAAATTGCACTCGAACAAAAAAAGAAGGAAATAATTGCAAGATCTAAACACTTTCGAAGCCTAACCTACGGGAATCGCGGAATAAACCACAAAACAACTTCTAGGATATATCAGACCAATGTAAACCAATAACAGAATATGGACACCCACTATTCAGCAATTGCAGAAGACCTACCCTGAATAACATTGAAGTGGCAGAACAAAGCAGTCTGAGAACACTAAGTGAAATACGCCACCCAGATAACCCACTACACAACCCGCACAACGCCAAACTCAGGCCTTAGGAAAGAAATTTGTAAAAATCCCAACAACCTTAAAATTCTACCGGCTAGTTATTCTACAGAGTCCCGATCAAGAAAACAAGAGAAAATATCCAACCAAAACCCTAATAGAGACATTTGTTGAATTTAAATGACAACCCTCATCAATTGTAACCTTTTTGATCCCTATACAAATGTATAACTATATTAATCCCAAAATGAATTATAATACAAAATGTAATGTGCATAACACTGGCAGTAAGACGTAAGTTTGTTAGCCATTTGCTCAAGCAATAAACCTCATTAATGGTTAATCACGTTTCACCCTGAATTTTCCAAACGCTTTTGCTTTTTACGAGCTTGTTCTAGGGAACAGCGCGTTATCATTTCGCCACAATGTCTGTTATTTTCGAATTTTGAGCGAAAATGGTCTTAAACAATAGGGTTCCTGAAGAATCTGTGGTCAAATTCAATTATGTCCGTCCGTCCGTATGTGCTCTAACTTTCGAACGAAAAGTCTTACCGACTTGAAAATGTCAGATTAGGTTTGGAGTCCAAATACCTCAGTTAAGTTCGTTGATGGGAGGAATCGGTTGGATAGTAGGCCCATTTGGAATTTTGAGGTTAATTCCTCGATATCTCATGAAGTATTGACTCGATCAAATTGAAACTTCGTGGCCAGTTTTGGAATACCAACGCGCAATCCACTTGGAATATTGTTAAGGAATTTTTATTCCAAAATTTTTAAAATATTGATTAGATTTCAATGAAATTTGGCACGAACCCTAGAGTCAGTATTTAACAACAATGTTCCAAATTTCAATTCGATCCGATATTTACTTTCGGAGGTAGAAGGAAAAAAATTTCGTTGTTATTTGTATTTCAACGTTATTTTCGCAATATCTCAAGAATTACAAATGCAATCAGATCTTCGTGATCAGGTGGAGATTAACAACACGCAACTAGGTTTGATCTAATAGTTAGAATTTGAAAAAGCGCGTGAAAGCTCCTGACCTCACGTCAGTGCTTATCTAGATTTTTTTTTCTTAATCACAATCGAGCTTTCCATAATGAACACGAAAGCTTTTGTAAGATACAAGGTAAAACGTAAGAAACCATTTATGGAGTACAGATTACCTGAAGCATTCAGTTTTCGGTCTCCCCTCTCCTCCTGATGGAACAAATTTGGTAACGAGTATTTTCAGAATCATCAATTTTTTTCCTAATTACCAAATTTTTTTTAACGGACACGAAATCGTTCGAAAAATACAGGGTGAAATATGAGGAACTATTGAAGGGGTACCGATTGAGAGAAGAATTCAGTATTCAGTCTCCCCCCCTCTCCTGAAGGTGGTACAAATTTCCAAACGTTTTCAGGAGCATCTATTGTTTTTCAATTACCATCGAGCATTTTTCAGCGAACACGAAAGCGTTTGGAAAATATACGGTGAAACCTGAGAAATCATTGATGGGGAGCCGATTACGTGAAGAGTTCACCGTTTTCAGTCTGCCCCCTACTCCTGACGAGGGTACAAGACCGCAAAAGTGATCTTTCACGTTTCTGTACCGTTTCTCCCCATTCCAGTGAAGAATCCATCAATGAACGAGAAACCATTAGAAAAACACATATTTATATAATGCTAAATAATTGTTGGCTTCTAATTCCTCCCAGCCCCCTTAGGCTGATGTACATCTGCATGCATCCCGTGGAGTGACTAAAGTATTAAATTGACGGTCCTATCCATTACCCACGAATAATTTTTAAATATGTACGAAAACAGTATTCAGATATTATTCAAAGATATGGCAATGCCGTTCCTTTCTCCTTTTCTCTTCCAAATAGATATATCTATTCTGGTTGAATATTATATCTTGTTTACACCAATGACCTCGCTAACGTAATAACACCAGCTAACTGGAATGGAGATTGTTCATATATCACGTCTATTGAGGAAAATATTAATGACTAAAAGAAATTTCGATACAGTAGAACCTCGTTCATCTTTGCATGGATTATCTAGGCTGCCATGATATCCCATTATCGAAATTGTGTTTTTGGAGTTCTATCGAAATGGCTATACCATAACTCGACAGAAACTTTCTATACGTATATAACAATGTGGTCTTTATTTTTCTTTTAGGTTTACTTTTTAACTTATGTAGAATTATTAAATTAAACAGCGTGCTATCATTTTGTCCAAATGTGTGTAATTTTTTAATTTTAAGCCGAAAACCGTCTCAAACGACTATGCTGGACTCATCGATGACAAAATCGATTCTGTCCGACCGTCAGTACGTACGATTTCAGGGTTGGTTGCATTTCAAAATGCGAAGGTGAAGTTTGTTAATGGACAAAATCGGCCGAATGATTTCGAAGTTATAACCATTCGAAGTTTTGAGGTTATTTCCCTGATATTTCGAGAACTACAGAAGCGATTGAATTGAAACTTGGCATTTAGTTAGAGCGGAAGGACTTGCAACTTTTTGCGAAATTCTGTTGAGATTGTGCTGTCGAAAATTTTTTTTTTCAAAAGTTTTTTTCTCGGAGACTATTTATTACATTCGGGAAAAATTTTGGTCGTACCTTGAGCATCATATTTCATAGCAGTGTACAAAATTTCAGTTCGATACGATCATAGATTTCGAAGATATTGTGAATATTGATATTTTATTCCGGAATCACTCAAAAATACTATTTCAATGATGAAACTTGGCAGTTAGCTTGCAAATGCTGATGGACATCTTGTGTCACTAGAACAATTTGAGAAAAAATTTCATTTATTTGATTTTATCAAATTATTAACCAATAGCTGTTTTGAGGAAAAATAGTGAAATCAACTATAAGGACTACTAGACGAGATTTGTAAAGCTTTTTTTGGTGCTTCATATGTATCAATAAAATATAGGGTGTTCCATTTGAAATAAGGAAGATTCTGTTAATTTTTATTTCCAATATGTGGCAAGCTGGATTTCATGCCCTGTATCTTTCAAATGACATGTCAGGCAGAATATCTTGAAAACTGTTGATATTTTTGGGTTAAAGTGTAATTTATTTTTCATATAGAAACCGAAAAAGTAATAAAAATACAGGTTGCCCTTAAAAAAAAACAAAGTTGTAACGGGTCACAACTTTGTTGTGAAATGGAACACTCTGCGTTACCAAGAACATTTTTGATAAGTCAAGTTCAAGCAGTAATATTTCAAGCATAAACAACTAGATCAGTTTCCTGAATAAAGATATGGAACACCACCCCACTGTTGCGGGACCCTGTTTAGATAAAATTATATATAACAGATGAATGTTTGGATTATTAGTGCCACCTTATCCGGTGCCGTGGAGCACAGATAACTGGGGTTCTACTGTAGTTGAAGTATTACACACAATTTAATGTTTTTTCTATTGAATATACTACTCTTTTTAATCCATTTATTCATTCAATGAGATACCTTCATATCCACCGAAAAAAAAGAAATATCCTGGCATTTCCCTTGCAATGGTAGGAACGAATCCTCTATATAGACCACAAATTCCTTCATGCTTCAAAATAATTCTCACTAGATCAATAGGTCCAATTTGGGATAAACTACCTTGTTTCTTGGTTTCGTATAAAGCTTGGAGTTTACATTTAATCAACTCTGTAGGACATATCGCAATGGAGGCAAAAAATGAAGCCATGGATCCTGAACAGGCATTATTTAATATTGTAAGTTGATTTGAATCTGACTGATTGTTTACTTTTTGAATAATTTTTTGGCAGAATCCGTATGATAAAAATAATATCGAATTTTCTGCTATATTACAAACTAATGCTGGAACTGCTCCAGCATATAATCCCTTCAAAATACCCTCTGCCATTATGGTTCTTTTCACACATTGCATCATACTTCCATAAATCAATGGAAAAGTTTGCATTTTCACTTTAACCGTATCTAGTGGTTGTCCTACATAAACTACAGCAATTCCTCCTGAAAATTGACGTACAGACATGAATTTTTGAACATAACATGATATTTTCAAGAAGAATATTATACTAAATTTTCTTACCTAAGGATCCTGCAGTTAAGTCAATTACTCCGTCTTTGAGATGATTCTCACCTATAGAGCCCATTTCCCTTCGTTATCTTAGCTTAATTCCCACAGAATATCAAAATATTCCTTCGTGTGGCTGTTGAAATATCAGTCACAGAACACAAATATATTTACTTTATGATATCGGCACAGAGCCACAGAATAGAGAAGTATTATTATATTACTACTTCTCTATTCTGTGATATCGGTACATAAAGTATAATTAAAGTATTCGCAACTACTGCTAAGCGATACGCTCTCTGGTGATAGAAATTCGAACACTTCCAAGCTAGTAGTTTTTCGACGTGCCTGTTATTCTAACGTAATTTGCTCACTTTTGGAGTTCATTTTCGAGCTTTTGTGTTGTTCTCCGAGTTGAAATTTTGGAATACCGAAAGTGTTTGTAATATTCATCAATCGATTCCTTTCTTTCCGATTGAAAATTTCGATCGTATTAATTCGAAATGGCATCCTCCCGAAATGACTATTGTTGTGTGCCTCAACTCAATGTTATTCATAGTCAAAGAAGAAAGGATCATCAAGTGCCTCCAGTTTTCATTGTTTCCAAAGCCAAATGGAATTAAAGTTAATTTGGAAACAGCATTGGGCAGGGAACTCAATGATAGAAGAAGGCCTAGCTTTAGAAATTGAAGATTGGAAAACAGATCACGAAATACATGAAAGTATGTTCACTGCATTTCTCTGAAGATGTTTATTTTCATAAAGGTAAATTATCTACAATGTATTTATTTCGAAACAACTTCATGTCATGATGTTTTCAGGTGTAAATAAAAATGAGAGAATTTTGAAGGAAAATGCTGCAGAGAAACTACCGAGCACTTCTGCAGCTACCTAATTCACATACTACACAAAATCATATTCTAAAAGAGTGATCTGGTTGAAAATCTGACAAAAACTAAAAATACTGTTAGAGTTGATAATAGCTGAAGTTACTCATATAAATACATCAATACTTTTCATTTCCTTATATAGGTAGGTTGAACCGGCTGTGACATTTTTCATTTTGTATGTGTATCTTGAGCTGCTGTAATATAAAAATGAAATCAATTATATGTCTATCTGTTTCCTTTTCTTTAGAAATACGACGCAAAAGAACTAAAGCAGAAAATCTGTTTTCATTTTGTTGATTCCTTCGTTTGTAAACAAGGAACAAGTCATATCATTTGGACTGATTCTAGATTTACCACATAATATAGCCTGCATTCAGCACTTCTTCACATAAATAAGAGTCCTTAAATTACTTATTGAGGTGCCTATTTTTCCAGAAATTCAAGTAAACTTAGATATTGGTTTATTTTGATTCACTAAGCAACATACACTAAAATAACACCGAAATTTTCCTCCAGGAACGATTTAAAGTACGATTTTATATCGTGATCCAAACGAAAAGTTCCTTCTCAAGAAATCTTACACAAAACTATAATAATTTCTTTAAATATTCAAGCTCTGCTTAATAAATATTCGTTCTCCACCACATTTCTAAGGTTTGTTTACATAAAACTACTAGCTTGGACAGGTTCAAAATTTATCTGTAAGGGCGCTGGCATCTTCGCAGAAGTTCCCAATAGTATTGGGAACTTCTGCGAAGATGCCAGCGCCCTAACGGATGAATTTGGAACCTGTCCAAGCTAGTAGTTTTATGTAAACAAACCGTAAAAATGTGGTGGAGAACGAATATTTATTAAGCAGATCTAGATTATTCAAAGAAATTATATTGATTTTGTGTAAGATTTTTTGAGAAGGGACTTTTCTTTTGGATGACGTTATAAAATCGTGCTTCAAATCGTCCCTGGAGGATAATTTCGATGTTATTTTAGTGTCTGTTGCTTGGTGGATTAAAAGGAACCAATATCTAAGTACTTGAATTTCTGAAAATATAGGCACCTCAATAAGTAATTCAAGGACTCTTATCAATGTGAAGAAGTGGTGAATGCAAGCCATATTATGTGGTAAATATAGAATCAGTCTGAATGATATGACTCGTTCTCTTTGTTTACATACGAGTGAATAAATAAAATGAAGACAGCTTTTCTGCTTTAGTTCTTTTGCATCGTATTTCAAAAGAAAGGTAAGGGAATAGATAGACATATAATTGATTTTATTTTCATATCACAGCAGCTCAAGACCTACAAAATGAAAAATGTCACAGCTGGTTCAACCTACCTACCTATCTAGAAATAAAAAATATCGATGTATTTATATGAATCACTCTAGCTATTATCAACTATAACAGTATATTTAGTTTTTGTCAGGTTTTCAACTAGATCACTCTCCTTGAATATGATTTGTGTAGCTTGTGAAGTAGGTAGCTGCAGAAGTGCTCGGTAGTTTCTCTGCAGGATCAGCATTTTTCATCAAAATTCCGTTGTTTTCATTTACACCTAAAATATCTGGACATGAAGTTGTTTCGGAATTAATACATTGTAATTTACCTTTATGAAAATAAACATCTTCAGAGAAATGCAGTGAACATACTTTCATGTATTTCGTAACATGTTTTCCAATCTTCAATTTCAAGATCTAGGCTTTTCTTCTATCATTGAGTTTCCTGCTGTTTCCAAATTAACTTTACTTTCATTTGGCTTTGGAAAAAATGAAAACTTGAGGCAGTAGATGATCCCTTCTTCTTCGACCAAGAAAAACATTGAGTTGAGGCACACAACAATAGTCATTTCGGGAGGATGCCATTTCGAATTAATACAATCGAAAATTTTTATCCGAAAGAACTGAATCGATTGATGAATATTATAAACAGTTTCGGTATACCAAAATTTCAACTCGGAGAACAACAGTAAAGCACTAAAATGAACTCCAAAAGTAAGCAAAATACGTTAGAACAACGGGCACGTCGAAAAACTACTAGCTTGGAAGTGTTTGAATTTCTATCACCAGAGGGCGTATCGCTTAGCAGTAGTTGCGAATAGTATAGTAAAGTATAATTAAAGTATGATTATAAATATAGGGTTTGTTTTGGTTCCGAGTTCAGAACTGTTCGAGTATGCGCAATTGCGATTTTGAGTCTGAAAAAAGCAATCGCGCATACTCGAACCTTCCCGAACAGTCCTTAATTTAAAGATTAAACGAACTTACCTTAAGTGAATTTCGATCTTAATTATATGAAGCGTCTCGTCCGAATAGATCATTTAATGTAGTATACCCAATTCTGTACGAAGTGATCACATATTCAGAGTAAGAAAAACAAATTTTTGCATTTCTGTGGTTATTTCTCACTCTGTGTTACAACCCCGCCGCTCCTAGGATCCCGCGCCATCATCTTTAAAGCCAATTTTTTTAATATTGAGCTCTTCGGATAGAGAACTAGTTCTTTATTCGAAGAGCTACCTTGTTAACCCTTGGAATTTATTATTCATGTAGTAATTTTAAATTTATTGTTAGTTGATGGGGGTTAGGGTGGAAAGGAATGATCTATTCGGACGAGACGAGACGCTACATATAATTAAGATCGAACTTCACTTAAGGCATTGTATAAAGATTTATACAATGCTTAAGGTAAGTTCGTTTAATCTTTAAATTATATTATGCGTCTCGTCATCTAGATCATTTAATGTAGATGTTTAGAGCCACTATATTACAACATGAATTAGCAAAAAAGTGGTTGCAACCAAATACCACTACAGTACAAGTACTCACACAAAAGTTTTGATTTCAGTTCCATTCAGAATGAGGAAACTTAAATATACAACTTTGGCTAGAGAGTCAGTGGAGTAGACGGGTCCATTATAAAATCTATTGAAGGTATCTGAGGCAGATATATCCATCCTACCGTTTTCCTTATAATATTCACGGATACCCCTTTTCGTGATGCCGCCGATGTACTCGCATGTCTTAGTACTGTCACAGCGATTGAATTGGAATCTTAACAGTTAGTTGGTGCATAACGACGCGCAACTTTTGAGGAACTTTTGTTGAGATAGTACTGTGAATTTAAAAATTTTTTTTTTGGAAAACATATTTTTTTTCGGTAACAATATGATAGGTATTAAAAAAAAATTCTCATCCTTTGAGCTCCATATTTCACAGCAGTGTACTAATTTTCAGTTCGACACGATTATAATGTTTAAGATATTGGACAAAAATTATGTCAAATTTCGTGGTTTCTTTCTCGATTCTATTTTTTCTCGAAAAATACTGATTCAATCATAAGGAAACTTGGCAGCTAATTCGTAAATGCTGATATTCAACTCAGTTGTGCAGAATTTCGTGATGATCGTGTCATTAGAAAATTTTCAAAGAAACCTTTTTTTCTGATTATTCAATATTCTGCGATTTTCTGCTCATATATTATCCTCATAAAATTCTTTATGAACCTTCAAGCTGTCATTTTTCGATAGAGTATGAATTGTGTTTGATGGGGTCAATACGTGAAAAGATGACGGTTGTAGCAACGAATTTGAATATGCGCGCAAAAGTTGCTGACTTCACGTCAGTGCTTTTTGCGCGCATGTTCTAGGGGAACAGCGTGCTATCGCTTTGTCCAAATGTCTGTAATTTTGGATGATTGAGCCGAAAATGGTCTCAATTGACTAGGTTGAACTCACTGATGACGAATCCGGTGTCAAAATCGATTCTGTCCGGCTGGCCGTCCGTCTATCCGAGGACACGATAACTGTCGACAGAAGCAAGCTAGCAACTTGAAACTTTCAGGGTAGGTCGCGCATCAGAATGCCGCGGTTGAGTTCGTTAATGGGCCAAATCGGTGGAATAGTTTCGGAGTTATAGGGACTTGAAATTTTGAAGCTATTTATTTTTTATTCCAGAAACTACTTGAGCGATCGGATGCAAACTCGGCAGTTGGGTGGAGTATAATGACGCGCAACTTTGAGCCAAATTTCGTCAGGATCATATTGTCAGTAAATAACAAAAACATTTTTTTCGAAATTTTTTTCCAAAAAATTTTTCGGAAACCATTCATCATATCAAAAAAAAGTTCCACTCACACTTTGAGCTTCATATTTCACAGCAGTGTACCAAATTTCAGTTCGATACGATCATAGGTTTTGTCGATATCGGGAAAAAATATGTCAAATTTCGGGGTTTTCTTCTCGATATCGTTGTTTTTTTCGGTATAACTCGAGAAATACTGATTCAGTACTTATAAAACTTCGCAGCTAGTTTGAAGATGCTGAGAGACAACTTTATGCAAAATTTCGTGATAATCGTGTCATTAGAACAATTTGAAAAAAAAAATTTCTGTGATTTTCTTATCATATCATCCTCATTAAATTCTGTATGAACCTTCGAACTGTAATTTTTTGATGAAGTACTGGATTTCAATTCGATGTGATCTGTATTTTTGGAAATATTGGAAAAATAAAATTTTGAATGGGTATATCTGCGGAATCATTGGGTGGATTTTACCCATTCACGAATTCGGCCTTCGTAATAAAGGTCTAAACCTTCTCTACAAATATCGAGTTTCTAAGTTGTTTCTTTCGGAAGTTATTGTGTTTACGCAGTCGGCCGTTAGGCTAGATCGAATTGAAATCCAGTAATTTATGAAAAAAAAGTTTCAAAAAGCACTGCCGTGAAGGCAGCAGCTTTTGCGTGCATGTTCAAATTTGTTGCTGAAGCGGTCATCTACATTGAACATGCGCGCAAAAGCTGCTACCTTCACGGCAGTGCTTTTTGAAATTTTTTCATTTTAATTTTTATTTCAAATATTTCGATAGATTACCCGTTTAATAAGGTACCATACTTTTTATCTCGATAAATGTGGAGTGATTCGGCCTTTTTTTCACAAGCTTAAAAAGTCCCAACTTATTTCTAAGTACAAGTATTTCTATACTTATATATATAGTCTTATATATAGTAATAAACGTCATTGGATAACCTTCGGTTATCTATTCCTTCAAAGTACAGTTGGAAAATTTTCGATGCTTTCGTATTATAGAGAGAAACAAAATTGATTTATTGTTATCAATAAAGATTTGACATCCTTATATAAAGACATATAAATGATTTTATTTTCATATCACAGCAGCTCAAGATACAAGCAAAATGAAAAATATCACAGCTGGTTCCACTAAAACTACCTATATAGAAAAATATTAATGTATTTATATAAATAACTTTAGTTATTATCAACTATAATAGTAAATTTAGTTTCCTTCAGGTTTTCAATCAGATCACTCTCTAAGAATATTATTTTGTGTAGTCAGGTCCCCCGCTACCATATGTGCAAAGTGTGCAATGCACACGGGCGCCACCGTTTAGGGGCGCCAAAACCCGGGGTTCAAACAAATATCTCAAGAATTTGCAAAAAATGGAAAAACAAGAATTTATTTCAATATAAGATTCGGGAAATTACATGACATGATGTATGAAATCACACGAAATTTCATTTCCGGTTACTGACGCGATGTTGTAGTTTCTTGATTTTTCCTTTTCAGCCATGCATAATGCCTGGAGCGCTATAAAAGCCATGCATCATGTTTTAAATTCGTTCACTGAACGAATCGAACAGTAAACACAACAAGAGTAGGTTTGGACCTTGGTTGCGAAGGCCGAATTCATGAATGGGTAACATCCACCCAATGATTCCGCAGATATACCCGATCAAAATTTCATTTCCCCAACTTTATCGAATTGAAATCCATTCATCGAAAAATGGCAGTTAGATGGCTCATATAGAAAATCAAGAGTATAAGCAGGACATCACGGAATATTGAATATCTAGAAAAAAAAATTAATACTTTTTTTTCAAATTGTTCTAATGACGATCAACACTTAATTTTGCAGAAAGTTGTCCATCATCAGCATTTTCAAACAAGCTGCCAAGTTTCATCATGAGTGAATTAGTATTTTTTGAGTTAATTCGAAGAAAACTACGATCTCGAGAAAAAAAACATAAAATTTGACATATTTTTTTAACATATCTTCGTAACTTATGACCGCATCGAACTAAAATTCAGTACACTGCTCTGAAATATATAGTTCAAAGTATATGACCAACATTTTTTCCGAATATAATAAACAGTACCCGCGAAAGAAAAATCTTCGAAAAACATTTTGGAACGAATTTTTTCCAAAAGAAATTTGAAACAAATTCTTTTCTAAATCTACTGACAGCACGATCTCAACAAAATTGTGCAAACAGATGCACGTTCTCATGCTCCAACTAACCTCCAAATTTCCATTCAATCTTTCCAGTAGTTCTTGGAATATCAGGAAAATAACCTCAAAACTTCAACTGGCTTCAACTCCGAATTCTTTCGACCAATTTTGCCCACTAACGAACATAACCTTCGCATTTTGAAATGTAACCTACCCCGAAATTTTCAAGTCGATATAATCCTCCATATACGCCCGTTATCGTCCGGACGACCGCACCAAATCGGTTTTGACACCGGATTCGTCATCCGTGAGTCCAACCTAGTCGTTTGAGACCATTTTTGGCTCAAAATTCGAAAATTACAGACATGTGGACCAAAAGATAGCAGGGGCCCTAGAACATGCGCGCACACATGATCCAAATTGCCTTATTGGGGCGCCATGATCTTTCTTGAATTCTTGCACACAGGCGTCAGTATCTCCCTACTTACCGGGTGCCCTGTGTATAGTATATCAAGTACGTAGCTGCAGAAGTGCTCGTTAGTTTCTCAGAAGCAACAGCATTCCTTCATCAAAATCCTCTTATTTTCATTTACACCTAAAAACCTATGGAGATAAAGTTGTTTTGAAATGAATACATTGTATTTACCTTTATGAAAATAATCATCTTCAAAGAAATGCAGTGAACAACTTTCATGTATTTCGTAACCTGTTTTCCAATATTCAATTTCAAAATCCGGGCCTTCTATCAACGAGTCCCCTCCGAAAGGCTGTTTCCAAAGTAACTTTTCTTTAATTTTGCTTTGGAAAAAAATGAAAAATTAAGCTAGTAAATGATCCTCTTTTTTGACCATGAATTATATTGAGTTGAGGCACACAACAATTGTCATTTCGGGAGGATGCCATTTCGAATTAATATAATCGAAAATTTCAATCAGAAAGATCGATCGATTGATGAATACTACAAACACTTTCGGTATACCAAAATTTCAACTCTGAGAATAACACAAAAGTTCCAAAATGAATTCGAAAAGTCAGCAAAACACATTAGAATGTTGAATAATTCAATAATGGGCACGTCGAAAAACTACTAGCTTGGAAGTGTTCTATCGCCAGAGGGCGTATCGTTTAGCAGTAGTTGCGTATAACCGTAACCACAGAACATCAAATAAAACCGTAACTATAACCGGAGCTTTGGTCCATCGCTTGAAATCGCTTTTCTTTTATAATAGTATTCTATGAAGGGTGCAGTCTCATGTCTCTCTATTCTGTGCTCATGTCAAACGAAACAATTCTGCATGAAAAAAGTTAAGTGTTGATTGCTATAAATTACGAGCATTCGTTATTCTTAAAATTTCAAGGTAAATATTCTGCGAATTTAGCTTTATTGGGAGTTTACTTTCTATATCAATTTCAAGCTAACATTAATTTTGATTATAAAATTTCAGATGCCTTTAATAAAGTTGCAGTCATCCGATGGAGAAACTTTCACTGTAGACGTTGAAATCGCTAAATGCTCGGTTACTATCAAAACTATGTTGGAGGATTTAGGTATGGATGATGAGGAGGAGGAAGTTGTACCATTACCCAATGTAAATTCTGCCATATTGAAGAAAGTGATTCAGTGGGCCACTTACCATAAAGATGATCCTCCACCACCAGAAGATGATGAAAATAAAGAGAAACGAACAGACGACATCTCATCTTGGGATGCGGATTTTCTTAAAGTTGATCAAGGTACTTTGTTTGAACTTATCCTGGCCGCAAACTATCTTGATATCAAAGGCTTGTTGGATGTCACATGTAAAACAGTTGCTAATATGATCAAGGGTAAAGCTCCTGAGGAGATAAGAAAAACATTCAACATCAAGAATGATTTCACAGCATCCGAAGAAGAGCAAGTAAGAAAAGAAAATGAGTGGTGTGAGGAAAAATAATTTTGAGATATATGAATCATTTTTATTTTACGATGCCATGAAATTTCACTGTCCCAAATTCAGCTGTCCTCATGGCTATGAAATCCTTCTATATCAATTCTTTCAAATTAGAAATTCAAGTGTTAAGTATTGCGTTGAGTGTAATACTGTCATTGGCAGAACATGGAATATCTTTTTGAATAATCTATATGAAGTTTTTGATTGTTTGAACAGTTTTCAATTTTTAGCAAACTCTGCAATTATAATATTCAAATTAATAAATATTACTCCAATATTAAGTGTTTAATTGAATTCATGGAAGTTGTACAGTCCCTACTCGAGATGTTCAACCGAATAGATTCATGACTATCAAAATTTCCGAACTTTTCAACTTCATTGAGAGACTTCTGTCAAAGTTGCCCATCCTGTAGTTTCAAAAATTTTCTGCAGTTTCGTGAAAACCCTTTTCAGGAACTGAAGAACATTGTATAATTACAGAATGTAAAACTAGCAATGGAAAGAACCAAGTGGATTTAACTCATGGACTGCCAACTACGAGATAACTCGTAGATTCGCTAAACCTCAAAAGTTTGGAATCGAGCAGATATTGATCCAGTAACTATTTGAGTTCACTGTGGAAAGAATACTGATGACAAAACAGTATTAAGTTACACACTGTTTTGTTATCAGATATTGATCCAGTTTATAGCCTGTTATATTCAATTCGTGCTCCTGAATACAAAATCTGCAACTGTAGATGTACACTTGCAAAATTTGATTTTTCAAATATTTCCAAAAATACAGATTAGATGAAATTGTAATAATAATAATAATAATAAGCCTTTATTTTCCAACAGGTGAAATAACCCAATTACAGGAAAATCTATCTCAAATATAACAAACACCTTAATATTAAGAACAAAAAATTAACAAAAACAAAATGAGAAAAATACTTATTCTAGGAATGGTTGAATATTATCAGTTTCCTTCAAAAAGGCAGCCACTATAGAGCAGGGAGAATCATTGTGAATGTCACATCTGCTTGCTATGGAATTGAACAATCTGCACATGAAATTAATGGGTGATCTAAAACTGGCATTCGTTCTACCCGCCCTACAGTAGAAAACATCATTACTCCTCGAACCGTATCGTGGCACCAAAAATGACAGATGTTCAAGTAATTCAACACAATCTATCGAGCCATTCAAAATCTTTTGAACCAATAATAGTGCCTTCACACTGACTCTATGCTCTATGGGTTCTGCTGCAAATCTACTAAGAAGCACAATATTGTTAGAACCTACAAGTGGATAAATGCAGTCTTCTCTCCAAACCAGATACTTGTAGAATCTTCTCTGTACCGATTCAATTCGCTTTCTATGACAGTCATAATTGGGTCTCCAAATAATACTACAATATTCTAATTTGCTGCGAATAAAACTATTAAGGTGTACAAATTGTGAAATCGCCTGCCATTACGAATGATGAATCCATAAGTTTTACTCACAGAAGAAATGAGCTGATTCAAGTGAGGCACAAAAGAACACTGGCTGTCACACAACACTCCCAAATCTCTATACTCAGTTACACGGGATAATACATGATTATCGATTTGGTAATTATGAAGAATCTTGTTAGCTTTTTTAGTATGACATTGCATAGCACTTAGAAATATTCAGCGACAGCCTATTCACTTCACACCAACTTGAAAGTGCATCAAGCGCCCACTGCAATCGAAGACAATCAGCAATTGAGCGTATCCTAAGGAAGAGCTTTAAATCATCAGCGAAAATCAAAATAAAGATGCCCACATCATCAAGAATATCATTTATGAACAGGAGAAAGAGCAAAGGTCCCAAGTTAGAACCCTGAGGAACGCCGGATGTAGCACAGAACTCAAAAGATCGAGACTGCTCTATCTCCACAAAACACACTCTTTCACTCAAGTAAGACTCCATCAATGAGGCCAACATATTTCCGAAACGGAATATGAGCCTAAATTTATTCAACAAAATTCTATGATCGACCTTATCAAATGCCTTTTGAAAATCCGTATAGATTACATCCACTTGTTCAGATTTATCCAAGGAACTTAACACTTGTTCAAAAAAGCATGCTAGATTAGTACAGGTGGATCTTTTTGGCATGAAACCAAGTTGATTAGGTTTGATACGGTGCTTTATAGATGAGAAAATTGAACTGTACAAAATGATTTCAAATAACTTAGAAAAATTAGACAACATAGCAATCCGTCGGTAGTTTCCTATATTAGATTTCTCTCCTTTCTTAAAAACAGGTAAAATTCTCGATTGTTTCCACACTGAAGGATAATTACCCCCAATAGCAGACATATTGAAAATATGAGCTAGAGGTGCAGCAAACACACTTACGCAGTCTCTGACTAAAAAGCTAGGAACCCCATCAGGTCCAGCCTTGAACTTGTGCGACAGCCTTCTAGACGCTTTAATGACATCATCCTCCCTGATATTTTCAAGTTCAACGAAAGAGCTATCAATAACCTGATCCATGAACAATGTTTCAACAGGTCTTTCAAACACATCAGAGAAGTGAGTAGCAAATGCATTAGCAATCTCATTCGGACCTGTGAAAGTCTTAACACCACCGCTCATAACACCAGGTATACGAGAAAAGCCCTTACTCTCGTGCACAAATGACCAAAAAGCAGCAGGATCATTGCGTATCTTATCCTCGGAAAAACTAGCGAACTCTCGATATGCCACACTGATTTTAGACTTGAGTAGCTTGCGTAATGATATATACTTGAGAAGATTAATATTATTTTTGTACTTTCGGTAATTACTTAATGCCTTACGCTTGGCATTGATCAACTCAATTATCTCAAAGGTGTACCATGGAGGAAATCGGTTTTTTCTCCTAATCTTCACCGGAACAGTACGTTCAGATACATTATTGAGAATATTATAAAATTCAGCACATGTTATTTCAGAATCAAAACTACCTAGAACCCTCGACTAGTCTGCGCTGAGTAAGTGTTCATACATGGCAACAAAATTGGCCTTACGAAAGTTGAAAGATGATAAGGTTACATTCCCATTGATCCTAAGATTACAAACTCTAGGCTGATTGAAACCGAAAGAAATCTCAATGGCTGGGTGATGGAAGTCCAGTGGGACAAGTGGGAAGTTCGAGCCAGTTATTAAGCATTCCATGTTGGAAAGTACGAGATCAAACAATCTACCATTAGGGTTCAGCACATTATTGAACTGATGTAGGTTGAGGGTTTGCCTTAATATATTAATTGATACAGTGCGATGATCAGTTATAGAGTTTTCGATATATTTGGCGGCATTAAAGTCCCCCACTATAATAAGTTGATTATTCAACGAGAAGTCAAGAGATGACAACGTTTCAAAAAACAATTCATACAATGCGATTTCAATGTTAGGTGGAATATAAAGCACTAGTTCAATTACATATCTGAAATCGCACTTAATTTTACATGCTGTCACATCAATGCAAGGAACCAAATCAGCCAAAAGTGATAAATCTAGTCTTTCCCCACAATACTCACTCCGAATCGCAAACAATACTCCTCCGCCAGTAGATGAATTGCTTTTTACTGAATCCCTGTCAGACCGAAACACATCATACTCCGAAGGAAATAATTCACTGTCATGTAACCCATCCTGTAGCCAAGTCTCAGTTAAACACACGAAATCGAAGTCAACACTCGACAATGAGTTCCGAAACTCATGGGATTTTGTATTCAATCCTCGAACATTCTGATAGTAACCATTGAGCTCCTTCCGATTGTAATTGTAATTGGGCTGATTCAGTTTAAAGATTTTATGATTGGAATACCTCTCATGAACTTAAGTTCAACATTTTCACCAGCAGCTTTACGTTGATTCAATTCAGTCTTGACCCTGTTGAAGTGATCTTTTTGCCTGGGAGTTCCATCCCATGACATGAACTCATTGTAGTTACCTTTGAAGATTCCAGACTGCTTCAGTACTCTCCGTACATCCCCAACATCATCCAAGACCACTTTCACAGGTCCAGGTTTAGCATCAGCTGAAAGAAACCTCTCCAGACGTCTGAATCTTGTCCTTTCTAAAGTTGGAAAATCGGATATATGTCAGCATAGTATTGATTTTATCACAGTCCATCACCTTTGCCCCCTCAGATGGAGCCTCACTTTCAGGGAGCCCATGAACAATCAGATTGTATTTACGTTCTTGACGCTGCTCAAATTCATGTAGAAGTACTTCAAAATTTTTCTCCGACGAACAATTATCAGGAGAACGGGATGGAATACTCAGAACGGAAGCCTTTGACTCGTTAACCTCCTTTTGCAAGGAAATTATAACTGCTTTCAGTGAAATAACATCAGCCTAACGGCCGACTGCGTAAACACAATAACTTCCGAAAGAAACAACTTAGGAACTCGATATTTGTAGAGAAGGTTTGGACCTAAATTACGAAGGCCGAATTCGTGAATGGGTAAAATCCACCCAATGATTCCGTGGATATACCCAATCAAAATTTTATTTTTTCGATATTTCCAAAAATACAGATCAGATCGAATTGAAATCCAGTACTTCATGGAAAAATAACAGTTCGAAGTTTCATACAGAATTTGATGAGGATGATATGATAAGAAAAATCATAGAAATTTTTTTTTTCAAATTGTTCTAAGGACACGATTATCACGAAATTTCGCATGAAGTTGTCTTTCAGCATATCAAAACTAGCTGTAAAGTTTCATCAGGACTGAATCAGTATTTCTCGAGTTATACCGAAAAAATAAACGATATCGAGAAGAAAACCTCGAAATTTGAAACATTTTTTCCCGATATCTCCGAAACTTATGATCGTATCGAACTGAAATTTGGTACACTGCTGTTAAATATGAAGTTCGAAGTGTGAGTGGTCTTTTTTTCGGATATGATAAATGATTTCCGAAAAAAAAAATTTTTTGGAAATTCACTGATGATCTGATCTTGACGAAATTTGGCTCAAAGTTGCGCGTCGTTATACTCCACCCAATCGCCAAGTTTGAATCCAATCTCTGGAGTAGTTTCTGAAATAAAAAATAAATAACTTCAAAACTTCAACTGCCTATAACTCCGAAACTATGCGACCGATTTGGCCCATTAACGAACTTAACCGCGGCATTCTGATGCGCAACCTATCCTGAAAGTTTCAAGTTGCTAGCTTGCTTCTGTCGACAGTTAGCGTGTCTACGGCCGGCCGGCCGGACTGAATCGATTTTGACACCGGATTCGTCATCAGTGAGTCCAACCTAGTCGATTGAGACCATTCTCGGCTCAATCATCCAAAATTACAGACATTTGGACAAAACGATAGCACGCTGTTCCCCTAGAACATGCGCGCAAAAAACCTAGAAAAGCGCTGCCATGAAGCCAGCAGCTTTTGCATGCTTGTTCAAATTCGTTGCCAAAGCGGTCATCTCCATTGAATATACGCTCAAAAGCTGCTGCCTTCACGGCAGTGCTTTTCTAGGTTTTTTCTCCAAATATTTATTTATTATGATGGTCAGTGGGACCGGACCATTGAGGCTACACTTATTTTCTATACAAATATGGTTGACATGACTTATATGGCACGAGTATGTTTGCTTTTAAGATTTGAGATAATTTTTATTAAATTTCAAATGGGGTGATACTGTTGATGTATGTGATCTTCTAAGATATTCATGGCTTTATTCTCTCTAGTTAGGGATGTTGTGCTATTATATAGGTTTTGTCCAATAGTCAAGAAGTAATTGTTGGAAACATCTGCAATCATTGCAATAACATCTGGTTTATTCGGTTGTTTTGAATTCTTTGTAATGTAAAGTTGTAATGACTGAATGCTACTCCAGAGGGTCAGAATTTAGTATCATAGACTTTATCTTCATGTTTAAAATCTAAACCCAGTTGAAAACATTTGTTGTCCTTTAATTTGTGTCTCTTTGATCAATTATTATTTCCTCTGTTGCGTTAATATCAAGCTTTTATGAAATTTACTTTCTGATTTCTTCTGTTACCTACCTGTTCTTTCACACTGGATATGAATGCCAAACCCTTTCCCCTTTCTTTTCCTTTTGAAATTCCGTATTTTCTTCCCCTTCCACAGTGGCTGTTCTACGGTTGTTTTCTTGGTTGGTCACTTATTTTTTTCGATTTGATTTCACCATGTTAAATTCAGAGTACATTTCTGCATTTTGCTCTTGGGTTTGAGTTATTCATTCAGTTTCTGGTAGAAATGTGATTGCTGCACTCAATTTCACCTCACTATGCTCAAGAGATTCCTCATCCACCTCTTTGCGAGTCCTCTGCGGCATTTAGGCTGTTACTGTTTTTTCCCGCTCTCCTTTTATTTCTGTTTGTGAACTCCTTGTGCTGTGCTATTCTTTGCCTCTGTTTTGGTGATATTTGCATAGGAGGGCGAAAGGACTGAGTTTGTTTTTTCTTCTGTTCCATGTTGGGTAATATCCTCAATTTAGGTTTTGATGAGTGTCAGGTCGTCTTCCAGATCATGGAAGCGCATTTCAATAGGTTCTTGTGTGGCATAGTTTTGTTTTTCCAATACATTTTCCTTTAAGAGCAAACAGTAACGTATCATCAAGTTAGGAAGATTGTATGCTTTTCTTTAGAAATGGGCTGGTGAACTTCAGCTTCGTGGATTTCGGAAATCTCGACGTTGATAGGAGAAGACGGAGTGTCGATTTGCAGGCTTCAGTGATTATTTTGGAAGGGATGTTTTCAGTTCTTTTGCGAGAATGCGCAATGCTATCTTTAGTACATTTCACTATTTATTTTTCAAATTTTTTTTTTACAAAAACGAACTTTGGTGTCTGTTATATTCGAGGTACTGATGTAATCTCTTAATAATTTGATTTTTAGTAGTTCTATCTCTTGTTTGAGTTTGTATTGGCCACATTTTTTGATGATAAATCGGAAAATAAAGAGAGGAAAATCGCCGAAGGCAAGAAGCCTCGTCTCGGAGCGAGAGTGGGGAGGAGGGACCGAAGTGTTTGCAGGGCGTAATTTTATTCCGCGCAAATAAACTGAAAGGAACCGAAAATACGAAAGAGGAAGTTGTCTTTATACAATGCTTGTAGCTTAGTATTCATTGTCATAGTAAAAGATAAAGCGTAGTATTAAACTTGCGGTAATTGTTATAACTCACTTTGCGAGTTACAGCAGTCACTGCGGCACGAGCTGCTAACTTCATCCGCATCAGTTATGGCCTACATTACCGCTAGCATCGTTTAAGGATACAATGCCACTAGTTAAATAATATACCTATTAACTGGAACTGAATCTGACAGACACATCGGATGCAGTCGACATATCGATACATTTTTGCCCAACTATCCTGAGCCACAACTTACTACGCAATATCTTACGATAGTTCGGCAAAAATGTATCGATATGGAGGTTTTTCAAATTTCATTCTATTCAGTTAAATTCAAGGAAATAACAGATGTGATATCAGAAACTTTAGCATGTTCATCCACCTGCTCACCCCTTAAAAATATACTGAAAATTCCAGGGATTGAAGGGAAAAAAAGCGAACCTGTAATCTGTACAGGCCTGAAGAAGCTGAAGGGACACTTTTGCGAAACGTACCCACGTATGTAATAAACTTTTAACATCTTCATTATGTCCTATTTCCTGCTACCAATTTATGCCTTATCATATAAATGATTTATTTTCATATCACAGCTGCTCAAGATACAAGCAAAATGAAAAATGTCACAGCTGGTTCAACCAAAACTACTCAGGTATAATGAAAAATATTAATGTATTTATATAAATAATTTCAGTTATTATCAACTATAACAGTATATCTAGTTTTGTCAGTTGTTCAAAGAGATCACACACTTCGAATATGATTTTTGTGTAGTAGGTAGGTATGTGAAGTGCTCTGTAGTTTCTCTGAAGAAACAGCGTTCTTCATCAAAATTCTCTGATTTTCATTTACACCTAAAAACATGTTTTTATATATATGCATATGGACATTTTCTGGAATTAATTCATTGTAATTTACATTTATATTTATACTTGCATGTATTTCGTGACCTGTTTTCCAATCTTCAATTTAATAATCCAGGCCTTTCTTCCATCAACGAGTTTCCTGCAAAATGCTGTTTATAAATTAACTTTACTTTCATTTGGCTTTAGGGAAACATGAAAACTTAAAGCAGAAGATTATTCTATCTTCTTTGACCAGGAATTACATTGAGTTGTGGCACAAAACAATAGTCAGTTCGGGAGGATGTTATTTCGAATTAATCGAAAATTTGAATCGGAAGGAAATGAATCGATTAATGAACTTTTCACACTTTCGTTATACCAAAATTTCAAATCAGAGAACAACACAAAATCTCGAAAATGAATTCTAAAAATAAGCAGAACACGTTAGAATAAAAGAACAATGAGCAAAATTATAATACTCTATCCATTAAACAAAATGCAAGGGGACTCTTCAATTTTCCTTTTCAAATTATCTGAATCCGATATCAGTATTTTTGTATTGCCCCAATCTATCATGTGATTCCCAATGGTCTAACATACAGTTACTCTATAAAATAAAGTATAAAGTAACTGTAGCTCTGCGTTCTGGGCATCCAACAGATATAAACCTTGAAGTGTATTTCAGTTAATACAAATAAAAAATACAGTCTACAGGTTTCATTTATGTTGTTATCAACATAAAAATTGGTCGATCGTGCCGAATGAAGAATCAGTCTAACCTAGCCGAAAAAGAATTGGGTACATCTAAGAAAAGGACATTGTGAAGTGTTTTGGAAGAGACAGTTTTCATGTGAGTTCGACTGATAAAAACAACAACAAAAAATTGTTGGCGTAGATAGAGAAAAGAGAAGATGCCGCATTCCCTTTCATCCTTCACTCAATGTTTGCAGCTACCTTTTGACGTTTTGGAGAAATCAATTTTATTCTGTAATCTGTGGGAGAAATGTAAATATGAACACAGAGATGTTTGCCACGTTTTTCTGTGGTGTTTACTTCATCTTCTCTTTCCTCTATATCTAAGGGAAAAATCCAAGATAACCTCTATAAGGGCCGGTATTATAAAACTTAACTGGAAGTTATCTTTAACTTTAACTGACAGTTTTGACTAGAGATGTGACGGTATTCAAATAGGTCACGAGCAGTTTTGACAGTTTGGAGAGACTGGAGCTTAGAATAAAGAATATTTTCTATGTTCTAAGGACTGGAGGACCAACAATAACCTAAGATGCATTGTTTACTATGGGAAAAAGCGATTTCTCTTGTGATTTCGTATTCATTTGGAAATTTTGGATTGATATATTAACTTTTTTTGAAAAGGATAGCATAAGTTTGGTGTACTTAATATGAAATTAGTCCTCGATTTCAGAAACAGGCAAATGAACAGACCTTTGGTTAGTTTAGTCAACGGTCTTTTTGTGTGTTGTAGTATATTACATAGGCACCTTGTTACTTTCATATGGAGGTAAAATATTTCGAGAATATTTTGTGATATCATCGTGCTAATAAATTTTTCATTCTTAAACAGTGCCAGGTATTCCTGGGTGTAGTAGATAGGAACAGTGTATTGACACAGTGGATGGTTTTTGTTTCTAAAATACGACTCAAGGGTGATCAAATTAGGCTAAAATGCCAATCAGTGATGATTTAGATCTTTTCTATCGAAAAATGACGATTTTACGAAAATTCTTTACCTGGTATCAATCAGCATACCGAAACACAACATTGTCAGTAGTAATACTGCACCTTGAGTGAGAAACAGCTAAAAATTTGACTGCACTGAATACTTGAATGGAAATATCTTTTATAAATCCTGTCTTGTTCAAGTAATGAAGAAATGCTTATTAAGAACTTATGATTTTCAAATATTCCATACCCCGAATCGTTCGGTATGCCCTAACAAAATAACGTACATGATATTACTAGACTAAACATGAAAATCAGCTCAAAATTTGATGTCAATGCATACCTGAATGTAAATGGTATGGATAAATCCTATCTAATTCAAGTTTTATTGATTGTGGAGACTAATCTCCATACTATGACCTTTGCCGAGACAACTGAAGTTGCAAAGTAACATTTATTCTGTGAATTTTTGTTTTAGAGCGCAGTTCTTTATTGAATTAATTCAGAAACTATGATTTTCCCTCTCAAAACCGATAAAATCTTCTTATTTCTCTCTTTTATAATGGGTAAATTGAGTTCCCCGCCACATTCGGTTGGTACCCAACATTCTGAAGCTTTTGAAGGTTTGCGAGGTAGCTTCAACCTCTTTGGGAAAGTGTCACGTTTCGTCCCGGCTTAGTTTGGGGGAACTCGTCAGGGCATGCACCAAACTGAGCCGTTAACATGCCTACGTGATCGGACACCCCTTGAGCGGGTCACAAGGGAGTGTACCAGACCGTTTGGGATGAGTGTATTTCCGAGATCTTGAGAGGAACTACCAGGGATAGGGTTCGCGCTAGCACCCCCTGTACGCTGACGATGATGTGGCCAAGCGTTACAGGCAGGTAACGTAGGGTACTTAAGACGCAAGGGCTGGTACTGCGCGCGCGACTTAAGTAGTAGGAGCTGAGAGAAGGCGCTCGCCACAGGACTCCCCCTCCAGTGAATGCGATACGAGAAAGATGCATCTGGAGGAATGTGACCGATACTCTAAAACGCGGCTGTCAGCTAGCCGTTGTGCCATTGCTGCGCTGTTGAGCACGAGTGTACGGCATTTGATGCTCGGTTGGCCAAACCGTTGTGTTGAGCCGTATTGATTGTGTGCTAGAGCGCTCTCCCTCGTCGTTCGAGGAGTGTGACCGATTTAGAGGAGGTCAGCTTTTGACGGAATGTAGTCATGGCCGTATTGACCAGAAGATGTCCCACAAGTGCGGCCCGTGATGACGGCGTGATGCGGAGCAGTTGCGTGCCTTTGGAATGTGAGAAATCTGGATTGAGAAATGCTGCGCCACTTGTGAGTTCCTATACCACTCGATATCGTGCAGTGAGCCGGGTGCATTAGTGAGCACAACATTGGGCAGCGTGTTGCAGCACGAGAGCGAAGTGGCGATGTGGAACCTCCTGAGGATGGTTGCCGAACCATCGCCGCCGGGAAAGGATAGGATCACACAGTGGCAAGCGCGGTTCTCACTGGAAGCGAAGATGATCGCGAAGGGACAGAAACTGTAACACCGTCATTGAAATGAATCACGTCGGAAAGTCAGCACTGAAGGTTTGCGAGGTAGATTCAACCTCTTTGGAAAAGTGTCACGTTTCGTCCCGGCTTAGTTTGGGGGAACTCGTCAGGTCATGCACCAAACTGAGCCGTTTACATGCCTACGTGAGCGGACACCCCTTGAGCGGGTCACAAGGGAGTGTACCAGACCGTTGGGGATGAGTGTATATCCGAGATCTTGAGAGGATCTAACAGGGACAGCGTGCGCGCTAGCGCCCCCTGTACGTTGACCGATGATGTGGCCAAGCGTTACAGGCAGGTAACGTAGGGTACTTAAGACGCAAGGGTTGGTACTGCGCGCGCGACTTAAGTAGTAAGAGCTGAGAGAGAGCGCTCGCTACAATTCAAATGAAAATACTTCAACAACTCATTGGTAGTTTTGATCGATTTGATTTTGATTAATCGAGCTTGAATACCTGAATTCTCTTGAAAATACTTAGGTTTTAAATTGTATGACCTGCCTTACTAAACCAAGTAACATGCAACAACAGCATCAACCAGCAAGAATTGTATTTATTCGAAAAATTCCATAAGTTTAGTAAAACTGTTACTGTTACAAGATATCAAGTACTTTAGATATAGTTCCTAAATAATGCAATAGTGAATATCTCAGTCCAAAATATCCAAATTCATACAAAATCACAAGCCAAGTCCCTTTTTCCCATAGTAAACAATGCATTTTAGGTTATTGTTGGTCCTCCAGTCTCTCCCAACTGTCAAAACTGCTCGTGACCTATTGGGAACTTCTGCGAAGATGCCAGCGCCCTAAAGGATAAATTTCGAACCTGGGGCGCTATTTTCGAGCTCTTCCGAATTCATTTCGTCTACGAGCTCTCGCGGCGATGCTACAGTTTGGCAACATGGTATTCACGGAGTGCTTGGGCAAGATTTATTCACGAAAACACCTTTTTTATTATAATTTTGAATGTTTCAATTATTATTCTGAACTCTAAAATAAATTTTGAATATAAAAAAGCCAAATAACCACAAAAAAGGGGGGAAATGATAAAATGCCTTATTTTTTAGGTGTGCTGATCACTTTGCACGGTACAAAAATGACTCATATGCACTTGCGCACCAGTAAATGAACTTTCGCATAGCTTCGTTTTCCATTGAAATACATCGGATGGGTCGAGGCAGGCGGATTCAAATCCGCATGCGGATTCTCTAATATGTAATATGTAGCAATTTTTTTTCTCTATTTCGAAAACCGTGTATTAATCCATAGATAAAAGCTATTCACTTCCCGCAGTCAAAAAGTATCCTATTCATACTCAATAAAAAATTTCAAACATTATTCAAAAAAACTTTCTTACCGGGTGGAATAGTTGATCCAGAACAAACTTTTATTGATTTATGATTAACTACCCTTTTAATTTTTCACATTTTCGGCGCTGTACATAGGATTTTCTTGGGTTCCTAAAAGTAGAAAAGGCGAGAACGAGGTAGATATTAAAATAATCCTAATCTAGTTACTTCACCCTTTATGGGATCTAAATTCATGAACCAATATGCTAATATCATTGTATATTTATACGATGTTAATATGTACCCTCATTTGATGGTGAAACATTTGAAAACTATTTTGGAAAAATTTGCGTCTGTTTATGGAAAATTAATTTTTGTGAGCGTAGGGAAGGTGAAAAATCATTAATTTTCAGTTTAATTCACCAAAGTTTTCAGTTCAATCCACCAAAAATCAATTATTTATATAGAACACGTTCAAAAATATTATTTTGTTGCAGTGCTCTTATGAATTTTCTCCAACAATTATTCTCTGTATTTTATTAATCAACTATATTTTAACCGAAAAAAATTCATTAATTTTTGAGAAAACCCCTATTTGAACAAAATTAAAATTCTCCTGCAAATGAGCACAAACTGAGACTAATTAATCTAGTTGAAGTGGATTTCTTATGAACTGAGTACCTACAAATTTCCATTTGAGTTCAATTTAAATATACATGCAACTCTCGTTGCGATCATCAAGAATACAGTTCAAATTAGGTATCCAAATTGCTTTGTTCAGTATTCAGAAAATACATCATTTCAACCATGAATTTGTAAATAAAACACTCCATATTGTATATGCTTCATTTATTTTGATATTGTAACTTTATATTTTGTACATATAAATTTTTAATAGTTTTTGAGCCTTCAAAGTATTCGTAAGATTGTAGACATTTAGAAGTCTGCGTTTGCACCTTGTGCAGAAACTACTATTCGACACCTCATATGTAGTATATTCACAGCATAATTCGATTCCTCTGAAGCTCTGAGTAATTGATTTCAGACATTCAAGTGACCAAATATCCATTTGATACCTAAAACAAAACTAATAATAAATATTACAAATAGAATTTGGGTACAATACAATATATATCCTACCTTCAACCATTGTTTAATAAGGCTTCAGTCCACATCGTCTTTCGTACATGAATTTTCAGATATTCACTAATCCATCACTAATATTAGTTCGCGAGAGGATCGAAATAATTATTAAATCAAAAGAAGTGCCCATAAAAACAACTTCAAACTGTAAAATCCATCAAAAGCATTAATGAGTATCCACTGTGTTTTCGTTTGTATGTCATTTCACCTTGTGGCTTGTAATGAGGATTGCCTACAAATACAAATTCTAAGGAAAAACAACACGTTGCCAAACTGTCGCATTTGGCCAAATCTAGATCTCACTTTCGCATGCGAAAGTGATTCGGATGACTCGAAAATAGCGCCCCTGTACAAGCTATTAGTTTTATGTAAACAAACCGTAGAAATGTGGTGAAGAACTAATATTTATTGAGCAGAGCTAGAACATTGAATGAAATTATCATAATTTTGTGTAAGATTTTTGGAAGGGACTTTTCTTTTGGATGACGTTATAAAATCGTGCTTCAAAACGTTCCTGGAGGATAATTTCGATGTTATTTTAGTGTCTGTTGCTTGGTGGATCAAAATGAACCAATATCTAAGTTTACTTGAATTTCTGGAAAAATGGGTACCTCATTAAGTAATTGAAAAACTCTTATCAATGTGAAGAAGTGCAAGCCATATTATGTGGTAAATCTAGAATCAGTCTAAATGATATGACTCGTTCTCTTTGTTTACAGACGAGTGAATCAATAAAATGAAAAGACAGCTTTTCTGCTCTGGTTTTTTTGCATCGTATTTCGAACGAAAGGAAACAGACATATAATTGATTTCATTCTCATATTACAGCAGCTCAAGATACACATACAAAATGAATTTATTTTTATTTATTTATTTTATTTATATGAATTACTTCAGCTATTATCAATTATAACAGTATATTTAGTTTTTGTCAGGTTTTCAACTAGATCACTCTCTTTGAATATGATTTTGTGTACCATGTGAAGTAGGTAGCTGCAGAAGTGCTCGGTAGTTTCTCTGCAGGATCAGCCTTTTTCGTCAAAATTCCTTTATTTTCATTTACACCTAAAATATCTGGACATGAAGTTGTTTAGAAATGAATACATTGTAATTTATCTTTATGAAAATGAACATCTTCAAGAGAAATGCAGTGAACATATTTTCATGTTGTTGCGGTAAGCTCTTATAATTGAGGGATTGGTTGGACTGTAGGAGCCATAGGTTTTGAAATATTGAAAAATAAAAGAAACAAAAGAAAGAAAATGCACTAGACTCACCACAAAGTAATCCTCCACTTGTCTTCCTGAGAGAACTCTCGGCTGTAGGTCGGTGATCTTCAATTCTTGATTTTTCAGCGAAAGAATATCCTAATATAAAGAGTAATTCACAGTTGCGGAACACAGGGTTCGATCTCAAAATGAGACAAAATTCAAAATAGCGAAACGGTGATTCAGAAAAAAACTTAGAGGCGTAGCGGTAGCGTTCGAGAGCAAAGTCAAGATACTAATAATCAACAAAAACTGTCACATTGTTCATTTTCTGGAAGTCGCGCATACACAGCACGCATCAGTCAGAGTAACCAATGCTCCTCAGGCTATCTGGTGCATTCAAAGATGAAGTGAATTTTCAAAAATGGAAAAAAAGAAGAATTTACTACAACTTTTCTTGCCCCCCAAAAATGCAATAGCATTTTTCAACCAGAAAACTTATAGTCAACGAATTAAAAAAAAAAGAGTTGAAGTTGTGCAAACTGTCATGCAAAAATATCAAAAAACCAAACACAAAAAAAATACAGCAATTATTCCTTATCGCTTATAATGGGTAAGAGATAAAGTTTCTAGTGAGGACTCCATCACTAGTTTTTACTTGCGCAACTCATGAAATTTCGTCGCTCCCTTTGTATAGGGTAATTATACGTCCTAGACGCCACCGATTCGGGGGAATATTATCGGTCTTTATCAGCACCAATTTACCAATTGTAACAGGATCAGACAAGTCCAACCATTTGACACGTTTTTGCAACGTATGAAGATGCTCGTTTCTCCATCTCATCCAAAAATGTTGATGGATATTTTGTAGAAGTTGCCAACGAGATAGCCGACTGATCAGTTGATTTGTTATATCTGGGACCGGTAAAGCAGTTAGAGGCTCCAGCGTTAAAAAGTGACCTGGAGTTAGGCAATTTAAATCATCAGGATCTGAACTAAGGGCGCATAATGGACGAGAACTGAGAAGAGATTCTATCAAGGTTAGAAGTGTGTAAAACTCCTCGTATTTTAGAACTTCGGTCCCAACAACTCTTAAAAGATGGGTTTTTACTAATTTCACGGCAGCTTCAAACAAACCGCCGAAATGGCTACCGGAAGGGGGGTTGAAATGAAACTTTATTACCTCCTGTTCCGCCGAAATTTTCATCAGTTTAATTAGTTCGCGATTGGCGCCGATAAAATTAGTACCATTATCGCAATATAAATCGGTACAGCGACCTCTTCGGGCAATAAATCTTTGTAGAGCTGCCAAAAATGATTCGGAAAATAGATTATTGGCCAATTCCAAGTGAACTGCCTTCGTTGAATGACATACAAAAATACATATGTAGGTCTTTGAAGTTTTTTGTCCACGATATTTTCTCATGGGCGCAATCGTGAAAGGCCCAGCGAAATAACATCCGCAGTGTAAGAAAGCCTTTATCGTTGAAAACCTTGACTTAGGTAAATTACCCATAGGGGGTTGATGGGCGATAGGTTTCATTCTGAAACACTTGACACATTTTAACAAAACGTAATTTATGGCTCGTCTTGGGGATAATATCCAAAATCGCCGAACGAGTAAAAATTGCAGTTGACGTGGACCAACATGAAAATATTATTTATGGTAGTGATCAATGAGATGATCGGTTAATAGGCTTCTTCTAGGTAAGAGAATCGGGTGTTTGGTTTCATATCGCAAATCGGAATGACCCACCCACTCGAAGTAGATCGTCCTAGCCCTTGAAAACATTGAGCCTTCTTAATGGCTTAGAAAATTTATTCGAGGAGATTTCATCCGAGAATGAAACTAACTGTGTATATTTTGCGAGTCTTTTCCTGGGTATGAGCAATGTTATGGACAAATCTCATATATATGCGCAGACACGTAATACTGCCGAAAAGTTAGAATATTTTTCCAACAGAAATTCGCAAAAATTTTTAATTTGAGGTGTTGCGAGTAAATTAATATTTTTTTCTTCGCATATTATATCGTCTGATACAAAATTCTCTGAAGAGTCATCTAATGGGAATACAAAATGAGTTTGATCGTCACACACAAACTTTGGACCCCTAAGCCAAAACTTATTACCAAGCATATCTGAGGGAAAGAGACCCCGACTGCCAAGATCAGCTGGATTGTCTTCCGAACGGACGTAATTCCACTGAGCGAATGGATTTTTTTTCTGAATATATGACACTCTATTAGCTACAAAATTCTTCCATCGATAAGAAGGTGACCGAAGCCATGCCAAAACTACCTGTGAATCTGACCAGGCTTGAACTGTTGCGAGCGAGAGTTTGTTGGAAACAACTGTCAAAACAAAAGAAATAAGTTTGGCAAGCAGAACCGCGGCGCATAGTTCTAATCGCGGTATACAGATTTTTTTGAGAGGTGCAACCTCTGAATAAAGAACATAAGGAAGGAGCATAATGCCTCAAAAAGTGGGTCCGGGATGGAGGTTGCATATGGCTGACTTTCCTTTCACTTTAAAGAGAGAACAACTTGTTCCGAGACTTCTTTGTCTGAAGAAACTAACTAACATTAGTCATACTTGGAGGTTCAATATGGGCGCATATGTCCCACTGATATACGAAGTAGAAAAGCGTTATGCTCCTTCCTGCTGTTCTTTATTCAAAGGGTGCAACTTTACTTTTAGCTATAACGAAATTGACAAAAACGTTACCCTCAACATGAACAGCCTTGAGATACAAAACTGTACAATAACCCCTTTCAGAACTATCACAAAACCCGTGTAACTCCACTCTAGATGCATTTGAACAAGTTAAATGTCTTTCGATTTCAAGTTGAGAAAGACTTGGAATCTGTAATACGACGCGATTCCAAACACGCAAAATTTCGATTGGCGGTTGATCATTCCAAGTGAGGCCCATCATCCATAATCTTTGAATGAGGTATTTAATTAAAAAAGTTAATGGCGCTAAAAAACCTAGCGGATCATATATCCGTGCTAATTGTGATAATACTAGTCGCTTAGTACACACTGAATCATTTTGAGGTGGAACAGAAAAAGAAAAGGTGTCTGAAACTGGATTCCACAACAATCCTGAAATTTTCAGAGCTAAATCTGCCCCTGAACTTAAATCAAGATGTCCTATTGTGCGCATAGAAGCAGGAATAGCTTCTAAAAGTATTTCACTATTACTGGACCATTTTCTCAAATTGAAACCCCCTCTCTCAAATAAACCAATCAATTGAACCTGCAAAATTTTGGCTTCTTCAAGTGAAGATGCACCAGTGACAACGTCGTCAATATAGGTGTCCTCAAGCAACACCTTTGCCGCAAGGGGGAATTTATTTCCCTCATCTTGCGCTAATTGTTTCAAAGATCGTGAAGCCAGAAAAGGAGCAGATGACACTCCATATGTAACGGTTTTCAATCGGTAGATTTTTAGAAGTTCGTTAGGAGAAAATCTCCAGAATATTCTCTGATAGTCGCGATGCTCAGGGTTGAGCCAAATCATTCTGTACATTTGTTTGGCATCGGCACATAGTACGTAGGGATGAATACGAAACTTGAGAAGAATGGATAATATATCTGATTGTAGTTTAGGACCAGTTAATAGGTTATCTTTGAGAGAGAAGCCGGAAGGAGCTTCTGCAGTACCGTTGAAAACCTCACGCGATTTGGTATGCGTACTTGAAAGTTTCAGAACACGATGATGTTCGAGATAATATGGATTTTCGTGTACCGAATTCTCAGGAACAATTTCCATATGTTCGCAATCAAGATATTCCCGCATGAAATCAGAGTACTAGCTCCTTGTAGAGAGCGGGATCCTTCAATAATCGATGCTCCAAAGAAAAAAGCGCGTGGAGGCGAGTTCTTCCATGCTACTAAAGCTAGGCATTATTTGCGAAAGGTAATGAAACAATATACTTTCCATCAAAAAAATCGCGTTTATGTGTGTCGACAAATATTTTCTCACAAAGTTTATCAGCTGGGGAATCCACCACTACTGAAGGTACAGATTCGATTTCCCAGAAACGTTTCACAATTTCAGGCAAGGAATTACTGTCGCTATTCTGACAATTAATATCACAAAAAAAAGATGTAGTGTAATTTTGAGAAGGTCCCGTTCCACCTCCTATAAGTACATAACCAAAAACAGAGTTAAATGCGTTTATACCATTATTACCGTGACGTGACCGCCAAGAAGAACTTCAGAGAACATATCAGCTCCCAGCAAAATATCAATATGTCCAGGAGTATGAAAAGTGGCGTCAGCTAATTTCAAATTTTTAAATTCATCACTAATACAAATCGGTACAGGCGTAGTCGGTAATTTTTCTGTTATTTGATTTATTATGGATGCGTTCGTATACAGAATAGGCGATGCTTGACAGACTGGTTTGAGTGTAAGAGAAACTAGACCTTTACTTATACAAGATTTAGATGAGTTTAAGCCGGTAACCTCAAGAAAAACAATTTCTGATCTCGAATTCAAACGTGAAACTGCCTTCTTTGTTATAAAGGAAGTCATACTCTCAGAATCAATAAGGCAACGTAACTTGTGAAAAATGCCGTTTGAGTCTGACACTTCTACCACAGCAGTGCCCAAAAAAACATGGGAGGTTTTCCCAGAGTTAAGAACTCCGTTACCCGCAAAATTAACCACTGATTGCGTTTCTGAGTTATCATAACCAGGGTTGTTCGAAGAAGATGGCTCATCATCTACCTTTATTTTATAGTGCAAAAAAGTATGATGCCTCAATGAACACTGATGGCAGGTAGACTTGGATTTACATGAGCGAATATCATGTAAATTTGATAAACAATTAAAACAAAAATGCAGCTTCTTAGCCAAATTATAGCGGTCAAACGGTTTCATATCCAGAAAATATTTGCATTTAAATGCATGGTCATTTTTACAAACAACTCATTTTGAAGGACTAGCATTCAAAAATCGTTCTTGTTTTCAACAAAGAAATTCTTCATATTATTTCTCACCGAAGATTTTTTACGAAAAACATCAACACTGCTAGTAAATGGCTGATTAGCATTCAACATATCCGATGCAACGCACTCACAAGTTAAAACTTGGAAATTTTGGAATTTTGGAACTTCAGATGAACCATAAGAATGTTCAAATCGAGATATTGTGTCATCATCTAATCGATCATACAACATCATTAATGATATAAAGTCCCATTCATCAGTGGGAAATTGTAAATTTCTCAATGCGGAAATATTTTCTTGAAACGTATCTAATAAATTTCTAAGTGCATTCGGTATTTTCGACTTTACTTTAACTGTGCCTTCAATACGGCGCCAATGACACTTTGCGAGCCAAGGTTTATTGTTGTAACGATGAAATAAAGTATCATAAGCAGATTGGTAAATTTTACCACAAAATTCGTCATGTTGAATCAGTTTGAGAGGCGACCCATCGAGAGAAACCAAATAACTAATTTTTTCATCGTTGCTCAATTGTGTACAAGTGATTTAAATAATCCTATAAAAGTTGGAAATTGCGTGCAATCACCTGTAAATCGCTTCAATTCTAATTTAGGCAACTTAACATTCACACTTTTTGAAATAGAAGGAGATGAATTCAAATTTTCCAACTTCTTGAACTCGTCGAGAGTTAAAGTTTCATGAATTGCTAATCGGCTAAAAATTTCTCCTTTATAGTGTCTTCGACACTCAAATCAGATTATTCCTCCTGGAGTACCGAATCTACAATAATTGTATGTTGTCTGTCGAATTCATCTCTAATCCGTTCAACATCTGAATATCTTGCTTTGAAAATTTTATATTTATTCATATCAGATTCGGCTTGTTTCGCAAAATTCGTTAGTAGTTGAATCTCTGATATATATAGCCGTATTGCGATAAGCCCTTGCTAGTTTTATTTTATTGCCATAATTCAATGAAGACGCAAATCAGTCAAAGGCTCGAAGATCGTCAGTTACAGCACTCCTATAGAATGTAGTTACCAAACTACCGCGGCGTAAGCAGGTTGCGTGCAAAAAATAACATTAATAATAAACCGAAAATAACCAAACGCAGGAATTAATGAAGCGATAGAATAATGCCCTTAATAAACAAACCCTTCTGCACGTAATTTGCAGAACTTCAGATTATCCAACCGAAAAAAACCAAATATGAAAGAACAAATGATTCAAAAAATCCGGCCCGAAGGAATCTCTTATAATTGAGAGAATGGTTGGACTGTAGGAACCATAGATTATGAAATATTGAGAAATAAAAGAAACAAAAGAAAAAGAATGCACCAGACTCACCACAAAGTAATCCTCCACTTGTCTTCCTGAGAGTTCCTTCGGCTGTAGGTTCTTGATTTTTCAGCGAAAGAATATCCTAATATAAAGGGTAATTCACAGTTGCGGAACACTGGGTTCGATCTCAAAATGAGACAAAATTCAAAATAGCGAAACGGTGATTCAGAAAAAAACTTAGAGGCGTAGCGGTAGCGTTCGAGAGCAAAGACAAGATACTAATAATCAAAAAAAAACTGTCACATTGTTCAGTTTCTGGAAGTCGCGCATAGAAAGCACGCATCAGTAATAGTAACCAATGCTCCTCGGGCTATCTGGTGCATAAAAATAATTCAAAGATGAAGTGAACTTTTAGAAATGGATAAAAGAAGAATTTACTACAACACATGTATTTCGTGAACTGTTTTCCAATTTCAAAATCCAGGCTTTTCTTCTATCATTGAGTTTCCTGCTGTTTCCAAATTAACTTTACTTTCATTTGGCTTTGAAGAAATGAACACTTGAAGCAGTAGATGATCCTTTCTTCTTTGACCATGAAAAACATTGAGTTGAGGCACACAACAATAGTCATTTCGGGAGGATGCCATTTTGAATTAATACAATTGAACATTTTTATCGGAAAGAAAGGAATCGATTGATGAATATTATAAACACTTTCGGTATACCAAAATTTCAACTCGGAGAACAACACAAAAGCTCTAAAATGAACTCTAAAAGTAAGCAAAATACGTTAGAATAACCGGCATGTCGAAAAACTACTAGCTTGGAAGTGTTCGAATTTCTATCACCAGAGGGCGTATCGCTTAGCAGTAGTTGCGAATACCGCGATTTTGGAGCGGTATCTCTCTGGAACCGTCTGTCGCACTCCAAAACAGAGAAGTAACGCGTTCCAAAGTAATCGACGTTCCAAAGTAACCGTGTAACTCTCCAATCGTTCCACGCTCCAGTCGCGATCGATATTACGTCTGTTACAGGAGTTACAGCTCTAGTGCGCAGTGCGCCTCGAACTTGAAACTTTCAGGGTAGTTCGCGCTTCGGAATGCCACGGTTGAGTTCGATAATGGGTCAAATCGGCCAAATGGTTTCGAAGTTATCGCCATTTGAAATTGTGATGTTATTACCCTGATATTTCAGGAACTACTGGAGCAGTTAGACTGAAACTTGCCAGCTAGTTGAAGCATAACAACGCGCAACTTCGAGCAAAGTGTTATTGAGATCGTATAGACACTCAATTTTGAAAAGAAAAATTGCTCATACTTTGAACTCCATATTCCACAGCAGTGTATCCAATTTCAATTCGATACAGTTATTATTTCCGGAGATATTGGGCAAAAATGTGAATTTCGTGGTTTTTTTCTCGTTATCGTTGGTTTTTTCGGTATAACTCCAAGAATAACTCAATCATGATGAAACTTAGTAGTTAGTTCGAAAATGCTGTTGGACAAACTAATGCAAATTTTCGTTATGATCGTGTTATTAAAACAATTCGAAAAAAATGTTTAATATATATTCAGTATTGTGATCTCATATCATATTATCCTCGTGAAATTTCATATGAACCTTCGATCTGTTATTTTTCGATGAAGTACTGGATTTCAACTAGATCTAATCTGGATTTCTGGAAATAAGTATAAGGAAAATAAAATTTTAAATGGATATATCTGCGGAATCAGAGGCCGTTTCCACGCATTTGGCCTTCGCAATTAGGATCTCAACCTACTCTACAAATACCGAGTTTCTAAGTTGTTTCTCCCGGAAGTTATTGTATTTACAACTGTAGTTTTCGAAGTTTCGAACTCTTCTTAAGCGATTAGGTTGGACTCCTTGAAGAAGAATACGTGGTCAAATACATTTATGTGTGCTCTACCTTTCGCAGAACATACCTTGAATCTTGAAATTTACAGGGTTGGTTCGGAGCTTAAGTATCTCGGTTATAGGTTCGTTAATTGTGCTGAGCGGGAACGAATTACAGGGACGAATTACAGTTACAGTCTTTGAATTGCGTTTATCTTAAATCAAAATAATTGTAAATTACTATTGAAATTGAAAACACTGTTTCAAAAAAGTGGCATCGAATTCTGCGCCAAATTCCGTTGAAATAGGTTAAAAAATTTCTGACACAAATATTTCTCGACAAAAATCTGGAAATTTTTCGATATTTTTGTCTTTTCTACCTGTGTGATCACCATGCACTCACGCGCACAGTTCTCCTTGACTTTTTGAGGAAAAAAACCCCATATTTCAAATAGTCACGAAATTTTACATTTTTCTTATCCAATATGTCCGGAAATATAAAAACAGACCAAGTAAAATTGGAAACGCTTCTGTTGAATATTGATTCGAGATCTGTGTGTTTTCGAAATCTGATGAATAGTTTGCGAAAAGACAGTTTCTTTCAAAAAAAAAAGTTACTCTGTCTCCCCGTCCTCATCAATTGACATATTGAATATGATTTTTTCCAGAAAAATCCATCGATTGACAAATTGAATGGATCGATTGACAGATATGGAAATTGACTAATTGAGTGGAGTCCACATAAATTCGATCAAGACAACCTTCACGATGGCGATCAGATAATAACTTTGAACTTGTGGTCGCGATATTGAGCGATCCATGACTTAAGAGAAAAATATGGCTGTTAATTTAATAGGCCATAAGACGAAACTGCAAGTTTTGATCTCGTTCCGAGCAGAATATGATCCCTATTATTGAAATAATCAAAATATGCCACGTGACAATTTCCCAGATTGTCATTCCAAACTGACAAGTATCAATAATTACTAGTTCAAACTGATACATAACTACATAATTGTGAATGTATGAGTGCCAATTGACACATTAAATTTGTTACTAGAAAAATTCGACCCACCACTCATAAATTCAATTCGTCGATCGACAAATTAAATTTGTCACTAGAAAAGTTATCAATAAATTGTCAAAAGACAGAATAAATTTCTCTGATAGACAATTAAGGGCCGGTATTATAAAACTTAACTTTAACTTTAACTGACAGTTTTGACAGTTATGTCCTAACATAACTGTCAAAATTTCAGTTAAAGTTAAAGATAACTTCCAGTTAAGTTTTATAATACCGACCCTTAATTGAAAAAGTAAATCTCTCAATTGACACATTTAATAAGTCAACTGAGAGATTGAATATAAAAATGAATAGAAAGAATCGATTAATTGACGGATAAGGGCCGGTATTATAAAACTTAACTTTAACTTTAACTGACAGTTTTGACAGATATGTCCTAACATAACTGTCAAAAATGTTAGTTAATGTTAAAGTTAAGTTTTATAATACCGGCCCTTAAACATGTTATTTGACAGATTTCATGTGGTGCCGATTGACAGATATTAATTTTGTGGTAATCGAGTTCATTTGAATTTTTGAGATAACGTGTCGGTATGTTGGCACACTAGTATTCATATAGAAAAAACTGCAAATTTTACACAAAGGTTTATTATTTTCTTAGTTAAATAACCCAATATACCACTGATAACTTAAACAACTTTGAACCGAATGCTATGATTCATTTTCGACATTATTGGAAATTTGCAGCGTTTTTCCTTATAACTCAGAAACCACTTGTCGGATATCATCCGGGTGAAATTTTTTAGATTTAGTTATACAACAGTAATCAACGTTTAAAATTTCATGAAAATTGGGTGATACGTTTTTGAGAAATATTTTTTTCCCCCCAAATCCCCAGTTAGAGCCTTTAGGTTACACCGATCCTGCTGAAAAGCTTGGAGGATCAATCCCGAGTGACACGATTTTTTCACCAAGTTTCAAGGATTTCCGTTCTGTACTTCCAGAGAAAAGCCCCTGACAACGGACGGCGGACGGACGGATTTTTTTTATTCGTTTATTCAAATCTACATACTCCAAAACGTAAACTCAGGAGGGCTTAACATTTTTTTTTGGTTGGTCGATCACTAAGGTTTATTATGTGATTTTATCGAATAATAAACAGAAACGCTGCAAATTTTACACAAGGGTTTATTATTTTCTCAGTTAAATAACTCAATACGATTGATACCTTAAATAAAACTTATACAGCGTGCCAAAAAAGTAACGTAACTGGTCAATAATTCTTGTATGAAGAATTATTAAGGAAAATCCTCGTACCCGTCGATTTTTTATTTCAAAAGCAATTCATCTTGTGCTTTTTGGTTTATTATTTGATAAAACCAAATAATAAACCTTAGTGATCGACCAAAAAAAAAAAAATTACCCCCTCTGAAAATTTCACCGTTTACATTTCGAAGTATATAGATTTGAATGAACTAATAAAAAAAAATCCGTCCGTCCGCCGTCCGTTGTCCAGGGCTTTTCTCGGAAAGTACTGAACCGAAATCCGTGAAAATCATGTGTCGCTCGGGATTGATCCTCCAAGCTTTTCAGCAGGTTCGGTGTACCCTAAGGGCCTAAAATTGGGGTTTGAGGGAAAAAATTATTTCTCGGAAACTTACCACCGAATTTTTGTGAAATTATCAACGTTGATTACTGTTGCATAACTCAACCTAAAAATTTTCACCCGGATGATATCCGACCAATAGTCCCTGAGTTATGAAGAAAAATTTCAAAAAGCACTGCCGTGAAGGCAGCAACTTTTGCGCGCATGTTCGATGTAGATGACAGCATCAGCAACGAATTTGAACGTGCGCGCAAAAGCTGCTGTCTTCACGGCAGTGCTTTTTGAAATTTTTTCTGATAAATTACTGGATTTCAATTCGATCATATCTGTATTTTTGGACATATTGGAAAAATAAAATTTTGAATGGGTATATCTACGGAATCATTGGGCGGATTTTACCCATTCACAAAATCTGGTTCCGTAGATATACCCAATCAAAATTTTATTTTTCCAATATTTCCAAAAATAAAGATCAGATCGAATTTAAATCCAGTACTTCATCGAAAAATTACACTTCGAAGTTTCATACAGAATTTAATGAGGATGATATGATGAGAAAATCATAGAAATTTTGTGTTTCAAATTGTTCTAATAACACGATTATCACGAAATTTTGCATAAAGTTGTCTTTCAGCATCTTAAAACTAGCTGTGAAGCTTAATCAGGACTGAATCAGTATTTCTTGAGTTATACCGAAAAAATCAACGATATCGAGAAGAAAACCTCGAAATTTGACATATTTTTTCCCGATATCTACAAAACTTATGATCGTATCGAACTGAAATTTGATACACTGCTGTGAAATATGAAGCTCGAAGTGTGGGTGGTTTTTTTTGGATATGATGAATGGTTTTCGAAAAAAAAATTTTTTTGGAAAAAAATTTGGAAAATATTTTTTTTAAAAATTGTTGATAATATGATCCTGACGAAATTTGGCTCAAAGTTGCGCGTCGTTGTACTTCACCTAACTGCCAAGTTTGAATCGAATCGCTCAGGTAGTTTCTGAAATAAAAAATAAATAACTTCAAAACTTCAAGTGCCTATAACTCCGAAACTATTCGACCGATTTTGCCCATTAACGAACTTAGCCGCGGAATTTTAATGCGCAACTTATCCTGAAAGTTTCAAGTTGCTAGCTTGCTTCTGTCGACAGTTATCGTGTCTACGGCCGGCCGGCTGGCCGGCCGGACAGAATCGATTTTGACACCGGATTCGTCATCAGTGAGTCCAACCTAGTCGATTGAGACCATTTTCGGCTCAATCATCCAAAATTACAGACATTTGGACAAAACGATAGCACGCTGTTCCCCTAGAACATGCGCTCAAAAATGCTGCAAATTTCCAATAATCCCGAGAATTAATCATCGCATTCGGTTCTAAGATTGGAATTCAGTGAAATAGTCGGTTAACTTTTCATCCAGAATCATATATCTGCGAGTAGATGAAAAGATTGTTACCAAATTTTCAACATATATTGAGAAATTTCTAACGGATTCGTTAATTATCTTATAAACACAATGTGCAAATGCCCCATCGATGTTTTCGACAATTTCATAATCGTTAGTAGTTCAAATTAAATATTTTTGGGGTTTCTCTCCTAATATCCGAAACATAATTACAAAAACTCGGATAACAATTATTATTTATAGATATCACCCTGCGAATTAAGTGATTTAATATTAAATTTCTTCATGGAGCTCAATTATATCTTAAATAAAACGTATATATTATTCATAGATCATTGGTTTTTCACAACCCAAAAACTAATTCCATGAAACAATTCATTTGAAACATTGAACTCTTAATAAATACTCTTGTATAACTGAATAACCCTTTCACATGCAGTACGCGAATTAAGAAGGGTTATTTAAAATAATGAATATTTCCAAAATATTCGGTAGATCGGAGGTTTCCATCAATTCTGGATTGCGTAGTACAATTATCGTCAACATGTGGATATCCGTAACTGGTTTCAATCGAAATACAATATTTTTCGTACTGAGAGTTTGAAATAGGGGCGAATATAAAAGATAATGAGCATGTATATGATAAAACAAATTGGAGGATATATGCAAACAAATAAATTAACAAACCGGAAATCTCATCAATTGTCGAGAATCTAATACTGAGGGTAGGAGCCTCAGACTAAGGCAGGAGCCGATAATTGACCTGTTCAGAATAGAGTCTGTACCGGGTCGTGACCTAAGACAGTGGATGCATCGTAGACAAGAATATTCCGCATGTTTCAACATCTGGTGGTTCGCAAACAACTTGTCTGAATTGAACGTTTTTACATTAAACAGACGTTTGGATTTGACACCCTCTTAGTTGAGTGTATCTGACAACTATACGGAACTAAATTTCTCTTTTAGAATTATTCAGTCGAATTCAACCTTGAGAGTTTCACGATATATTTGATTTTTACAGAAAATCTATTGAAAATAACTTTAGGTCTTCAGTTTGTGTATTGAATATTTTGTAAATCAAGTGAACTCTTATCGGATATATGCACTGGGGAAAATTTTTTTTCAGATAAGTTGCACAGGAAGGGTGAGTTTTTTTTTCATTTCATTGATATTTTTCAGAACAGAGGTGAATCCTAGTAGGAATCCCAACCCCACATCAAATATCAGCGGAAAATCTTGAATTTTGTTTTACGTATTTGTCGTTAATTTGAGAGTTTAAGTTAATTTTCCCGAAAGTTTCTCAAGAAATACTTACGCGATCAAATTGAAACATCATAACTAGTGGTGAAATATCGACGCTCAATTTAATGCATGATTTCGTGAGAATTGTATTGGAAAAAAATTGAATTTTTTTTCAACATTTTTTTCGGAAGCTCTTCATTAAAGTTCAATTAAATTTGGTACAGGTCTTACTCAACATTTTGAAACAGTGTTTCAAGTTTCAGTTTGAACCACATTTATTTGCAGAGATATTGGCGAAAAATTTTGTGGCCATTTTAAATTTTGAGGTTATTTCCCTTATATGTCAAAAGGGGCAAACGCTTTCTGATTTGAATTTCATTTTTATTTGTAGTACTGGCAAAATATTAGTAAAAAATATTTTTCAGAAATTTAACTTTAACTTAACCGAAAGAAACAACATAGTGACTTGACCTTTGTAAAGTAGTTTTTTAAGAAAACTCAGCACCAAGATAATTTTCTTATTTTTCAACTCCATTAATTCATAGGAAATGTGATTTGGAATAAAAAATATTTAAGATTTTTATGAATAACAACCTCTAGGCTTAATTATTAAGTGATTCTTTCAATTCTTCCTAGCAAAATGTTCGTTTTATGTTGATACCTCAGTGAATAGGTTTATCTACCATATTTCGGGAATATATTTAGATGAGACAGACAACATGGATACGGTAATTGATTATATCGGTGACAGGACTGATAATTCTGATGATCAGTCGGACATAAAAACTCCATCTCATAGTAATACCACGGAATCACAAAAAAACACGAAGAAAGTTGCTAAAAATCTTTCGCTTTAATATAGCTTCTTCAGGTATCTACATTTTACAGACTGATGGTATGTAGTACAAGGTTTGAATATGGTCCGGAACGTGCCTAAATAATTATACAAAAGCGTAAAAGCGAGAGTAGGTATCAATTGGGGTTTGCCACAGAGTTTTTAGGTTACAGAAAAATATTCAGTAGTGGAGAGCTATTCACATCTGTTTATTCATTCAATAGGATTTTGCGGGTGTTGTACATATTGATTTCTAACGACTCTAGGAGTTATGTAGGTACTTTTGGTTTCGACGTGGATAATTTTGTAGTTACTATTGATTTTAAATATTTCCCATGAATTTCTTCATGGAATGAGTTATAAATAATGTATACGATTTATTTGAGATATCAATGGTATTGGGTTATTTAACTGCGAAAATAATCAACCTTTTTGTAAAATTTGCAGCGTTTTTGAATTTGATATTTCTCACTCTCTACGCCCCGCACCCCACTGCTTTATTTTGGTTTATTATTTGATAAAATCAAATAATAAACCTTAGTGATCGACCAACCAAAAAAAAATTTTAACCCCCCCTGAAAATTTCACAGTTTACGTTTTGGTGTATGTAGATTTCAATAAACGAATAAAAAAAAATCCGTCGTCCGCCGTCCGTTGTCCAAGGCTTTTCTCTGGGAGTACTGAACGGAAATCCTTGAAACTTGGTGGAAAAATCGTATGTCACTCGGGGTTGATCCTCCAAGCTTTTCAGCAGGATCAGTGTACCCTAAGGGCTCTAAATGGGAAGTTGGGGAAAAAAAAATATTTCTCAAAAACTTATCATCCAATTCTCATGAATTTAAAATGTTGATTACTGTTGCATAACTAAACCTGAAAAAAAATTACCAGGATGATTTCCGACAAGTAGTTTCTGAGTTATAAGGAAAACGCTGCAAACTTCCAATAATGTCGAAAATGAAGCATAGCATTCGGTTCTGAGTTGTTCGAGCTATCAATGGTATATTGGGTTATTCTAACTAAGAAAATAATAAACCTTTGTGTAAAATTTGCAGTGTTTTTTCAGATGGGAATATATGGACTGTGGTACATCAAATGAAATGTAATTTGATCACCTATTCAGCGATGTGGCTTGAAGTAGAATTGGTTGGGCCGTTTTTTTATTAAAAAATTAAATTATTTACAATTTGTGATTGGGGAGTACTGTAATCAAACCATTATTCTTTTATTGACTATTATTAAGGGAAATCCTCGAACCCCTGGATTTGTAATTTAAATGAAATTAATAATTAAATTTTATTTTCGTTCACATAACTGAATTGTTCATCGAATGACCTTTGATACGATATATCACATGCAATTTTTTCCGAAAAAAACCTGTTGAGTTTCAAGGGTATAAACCCCCAACTTTAAAAGTGCATGTATTTCTCAAACTTCAAAAATAGAAATCAGCGGGTAGGAGGATATTTCTCAATATTCATTATTTCAAGAATAAGAACCTGACACCAATCACAAATTGTTAATTTTGAAAAAAAAAATAGCTTAGCAAATTCTTTTTTCAGTCACACCGCTCAATCTGCAATCGAATATTCTTTTATTTGATATATCACAATCCATATATTACTATTTGAAAAAACAGTATAGGGGTGTGGAGCGAAAAGGGTGGGAGATTTCAAATTCAAAAAGGAATATGGGGAGACCTGTTTTCGAGAATACAAATCCATGAATTCGTGAATTTTCCTTAACAATAATTAGTTGAAGAATAATGATCTGATTGCAGTACTCACCAATCACCAATGTAAATTATTTCCTAATTTTTTATTAAAAAAACGGCGCAACAAAAACAAAGGATTTTTTTTTTAAGTCATATCGCTGAGCAGGTTATCAAATTATTTTTCATTTGATGTATCACAACCCATATATTCCTATTTGAAAAAATAAAGTAGTGGGGTGCGAGGCGTAGGGAGTGAGAAATATCAAATTCAAAAAACCCAGGATAAATTGCTTTAGATACGGATGCGAGGATTTTCCTTAATAATTCTTCGTACAAAAATTATTGACGAGTTACGTTACTTTTGTGGCAAGCTGTATACTATTCATAACTCATTGGTTCTTCACCCCAAAGTTTGCAGTATTTTTATTTAAACCTCAGGAACCACTGGACAGAAATCATCCGGGAAAGAATTTTTAGGTTGAATTATGCAACAGTAATCAATATTTCAAAGTTTCATGAAAATTCGGTGGTAAGTTTTCGAAAAATGTTTTTTTTCCCTCCAACCCCCAATTTTGAGCCCTTAGGGTACACCGATCCTGCTGAAAAGCTTTTAGGATCAATCCCGAGCGACGAACGACTTTCTTACCAAGTTTCATGGATTTCGGTTCAGTACTTTCCAAGAAAAGCCCCGGACAACGGACGGCGTACGGCGGAATATGTCAGAGCAGTTGATTCTGTCAATTTTTAGCTATTGTGATTTTATTTATGGACCCTGTTTGGATGCGTTTCATGACAGGAGAATTCAGCTTGTGCAGAATTGGTACTTTCGTTTTGGTTTATTATTTGAAAAAATCAAATAATAAACCTTAGTGATCGACCAACAAAAAAAAATGTTTAACCCCCCCTAAAAATTTCACAGTTTACGTTTTGGAGTATGGTGATATGAATGAACGAATGAAAAAAATCCGTCCGTCCGCCGTCCGTTGCCCGGGGCTCTTCTCTGGAAGTACTGAACGGAAATCTTTGAAACTTAGTGGAACAATCGTGTGTCGCTAGGGATTGATCCTCCAAGCTTTCAGCAGGATCGGTTCACCATAAAGGCTCAAAATGGGGAGATAGAGAAAAAAAATATTTCTCGAAAACTTATCACCGAATTTTCATGAAACTCTGAACGTTGATTACTATTGCAAAACTAAACCTAAAAAATTTCACCCGGATGATTTCCGACCAATGGTTCCTGAGTTATAAAGAAAAACGCTGCAAATTTCCAATAATATCGAAAATGAATAATCGCATTCGGTTCTAAGATTGGAATTCAGTGAAATAATCAGTTTCCGTCCAGGATCATACATCTGAAAGTAGATGAAAATATTGATTACCAAATTTTCAACACATATCGAGAAATTTTCAATGGATGCGTTAGTATTTTATAAACACAATGCAAATTTCATAATTGTAAGTTGTTCAAATTAAATATTTTCGGGTTTTCTCTCCCAATATCTTAAACATAACTACTGAAAATCGGATCAAATTATTATTTATAGAAATCACCCTGCGGGTTACGGGAATTAAGATTAAATTTTTTCATGAAGCCCATTTATATCTTAAATAAAACTTATATATATTTTATTCATAAATCATTGGTTTTTCAGAACACAAAAACCAGTTCCATGAAAAAATTAATTTGAAACATTGAAATCTCAATGAATACTCTTTTATAACTGAATAACACTTCTACATGCAGAACGCGCATTAAGTAGCGTAATTTAATGCAGATTTCCAAAAAATTCGGTTGATCGGAGGTTCCCATCAATTTTGGTTTGCGTAGTACAATTATCGTCAACATTTGGATATCCGTTACTGGTTTCAATCGAAATCCAATATTTTTCGTACTTAGAGTTTGAAATAAGCGTCAATATAAAAAATAATGAGCATTTATATGATAAATCAAATTGGAGGATATATACAAAAAAATCAATAACAAACCGCAAATCTCATCAATTGTCGATTGTCGAGAATCTAATTCTGAGGGCAGGAGCCTTAGAATAAGTTAGGAGCCGATGATCTATCTACCTGTTCTGAATGGAGTCTGTGCCGGGTCGTGACCTAAGACAAGGGATATAGCGTAGTCAAAAATATTCCGCATATTTCATCATCTGGTTGTCGGCAAACTACTCGTTTGAATTTTACGTTTTCACATCAAACAGACATTCGGATTTGACACCCTCTTGGATGAATGTATCGGACAACGATAACAACTAACGAAATTTATAATCTAGAATTATTCTTTCGAATTCAACTTGATGAGGTTCACGATATATTTAATCATTACAGAAATGTTATTGAAAATAACTTTAGTTTTTCGGTTTGTGTGTTGGGTACTTTGTGAATCAATTGAACTCTTATCGGATATCTGTACTGTGGAATAAATTAATTAATATTTTTCAGAATAAAGTTGAATCCTAGTAGAAATCACATCTCCACATACTAACGCGTTCAAATTGAAAAATCTTAACTGATTGTGAAATATGGACGCTCCATTTAATGCAGAATTTCGTGAGAATTGTATTGAAAAAATTCGAATTTTTTTTCAAAACATTTTTTTTCGGATACATATTCATCAAAGTTCAATGAAATTTGGTACAGGTTCAGAGTCAACATTTAGAAACAGTGTTGAAAATTCCAGCTTGACCGATATTAACTTGTGTAGATATCGGCAGAAAATTTCGTGACCATTTTAAATTTTGAGGTTATTTCACTAATATCTCAAGAAGGGCACACCTTATCTGATTTGAAGTTCATTTTCAGTTGTAGAATACCGACACGAAATTTATAATAAGTGTGGAAAATAGTAACATTTTTAAAGAGGTTAAATGACTGTGGAACGTATCTCCTCATTCAAAATATTATTTTAAATTAATTATGTTATTTATTATTTATTATTTCATTATTATTTTTTTGAATTTTGCTGCTCAGTTAGCGTTCTGCATGTGGAAATGTTATTCAATTATACAAGTGTATTTATTGAGATATCAATGTTTCACATGGATTATTTCGTGGAATTGGTTTCTGTGATGTGAGAAACCAATGAGTTATGCATAAGATATAAGTTTTTTAAGATATCAATGGTATATTGGGTTATTCAACTGAGAAAATAATAAACCCTTGTGTAAAATTTGCAGCGTTTTTTATTTGGGCTTCGTAAATTCGATAATGTGTCACAGAAAATTAAAGATCTGGGATGGCTTAGGATGGAAAGTAGTCAGAGCTGTGCCGAGCACTGATGGAAAGTGCTCCGAGCACAAAGCACTAAGCCCTTTCGAAAAGTGCTCCGGAATCTCGAGCACTAAGCACTCATTTTTTGTGAAATGCTCGCGATTACCAAGCACCTTCGAAAGTAATTCGTTTACACGAGCACCAAGCACTAAGCACTTTTTAATATGGAACTTTGACCTCAAGACTTTTTCAGCCAATTGTCTGTAATTTTGGCATTTCTGTTTCTCGAAGTCGGAAAACCATCCTGGGACCAACCATAATTTGGAACCCGAACATAGCTTTTTTCCTTTGAGATTTATCGTGTTTACGTCTGGACAGAATGGATTTTGACTACGGATTCTTCATTAGTGAGTCCATTCTCGGTTTAAAATTTCAAACTTACTCACCGACATTCGATTACTTTCAAATATAGTCTTCGCTATTATGATATGCTGTCGAAATAATGGAAACATAAAGACATGCCTCAGAGTGCATGGCCTACGGAAACTCGTTTTTGCGCGCTTGTTCAAGGGAATAGCGTGCTATCGTTTGTTTGGTGTTTGGTTTGTCTGTAATTTTCGAATTTTGGAGCTGAAAATGGTCTAAAACGACTAGGTTGAACCCACTGATCCGGTGTCAAATTCGATTCTGTTCGGTCGGCCGTCCAACCGAGGACCTGATATCTGTCGAACGGAGCGAACTAGAGGCTTAAAAGTTTCAGGATAGGTCGAGCATCCGAATGCCGCGGTTATGTTCGTTGATGGGCACAAGCGGCCCAACGGTTTCAGCGTTATAGCTATTTGAAATTTGGAGGTTTTTTCCCTGATATTGAAATTTGGCGCTTTGTTGGGGCTCAATGACACGCAACTTCCTGCAAAATTTTGTTGAGATCGTACCGTCAGGATGATTGAAAACATATTTTCAATATTTTTTCAGAAAATTGTCCATTGTCAGAAACAGTTCACTACATTTGAAGAAAATCTGCTTATACCTTGCGTTCCATATTTCATAGCAGTGTACCAAATTTCAGTTCGATATGTTCATAATTCTCAGAGATATTGGAAAAAAATATTTGAAGGAAATTTTGGATGGTTTTTTACTCAGTATCGTTATTTTTTTCCGGAATGACTCAAAAAATAAAATCTCAATCATTGTGAAACTGGTAAAATGCTGATTTGCAACTTATCCTCACGAAATTCCGTGTGAACCTTCAAGTTGTCATTTTTCAATCAAATACTGGATTTTAATTCGATCTCATCTGTATTTCTGAAAATATTGAGTGTTAAAATTTTGAATTCGTGAGTGGTCACGAATTCGGCCTACGTAATTGAGGTTTCACAAATATCGAGATTCTAAGTTGACCCTTTCGGAAGCAGAGTCGGACCTAGGATTTCAGCGCCCGTGGCAAGTTATCGAAATGCGACCTTTTCAATTTTTTTTTTCAATGACTATATACTTTTCATGAATGATAGTATTTATTCTATTCCTAAGATATTTTACTATTATTATATTCTTTTGAGAACGAGCATCAGATTCTTAGGTATAACAAACAATATGTGTAGAGAAATTACTATAATCTCCCATGTATCTTATAAGGTAGTCAAGAGAACTCACGAACGTATTAATATACGATAATGAGGGTATGAAGAAAACAAAAAGGAAGCGAATAGAATAATTTATTCTAAAAATAATATATAAGCATTCAAAGCTTCAAAAAAAACAATAAATGAAAGTGTAAATGAAAAACTGAAATACATTAGAGAACACACATGCCAACAAAGGTCATTACGAACATTTTAATATCACTTTTTGTAATTCGCCATGATGTAGGGTCATTAAAATCAACTGGTTCAGGTTTAACCTCGGGAAGTCTTGATTCCTCGTCAAAACAATTTTCCTTGTCCGAATTATCCGAAATGGAATACTTTCTTACGATAGGCTCGGCACTTGAAGAAGTAGAAGGAAATTCCGGTACATGATGGGTTTCGCTAGTGGAACCACTTTTTGTCGACACAATACCCGGATCGTTCTTAAAGTAACTTGAGATATTACCAGTATTTTTTTTTAGGTCTAATAATTTTTATCCCTGATCTTCCGAGATTGAGATCCTGATAGTTTCTTGGGCGGCATTTCAGTTGGTTATATCAACCTAAAATGTTATAAGTTTCTGAAAATTCATGGACGTCGAATCGGAATGTTTTGCGCGCTCGTTTATATTCATATCTGAATAGTCTCATCAATGCTCGACAAATATCAGGAGGACAGAAAAAGGGTTCATGTTTCAGTGAAACTCAAGAATCATACTATTCATTTGATCGATATTTGATCCTCTTTCTGTAGTACCCATAGCTAAGAAGCTGATTAATAAAATACTAGAGATACGATAAATTTATCGTATTCTTCTCAACATTTTGAACTTATTCTTATACATATAAAAACTCGTGTAATTATGGTACAACGCAATTTTAATTGAATCGGCATAATTTGGGATCTCGCAAATAAAATTCGAAGGATAATATCGCCGACATATTCCCAACCCAAACATAACCTTATAAATTTTGCAGTCTCTAAGTTATATCTTTCGAAAATGATTGACTCTCGTGTACATGGACAGAATATAATTTGACCTAGCGCGCAAAAATCCTCAACTCAAAATTGAATTATTTAAATAACATACCTGATTGAAATTTTCAAACTTTTACCAGCACGAATAATTTCCCGGCCCGCTTGCACGATCACGTTATTCGCGGTATTGCACATAATATAAAATATTATGATAAGTTCCTGATTCCTATTTTTCTTATTGATGCCATCAACTGCGCCGCTGCATGGAAGTACCCCACATGCGAGAAAAAAGTAGTATTGATAATACTGGGGTGATTTCATCAATCCTATCGGTCGTAAACGTCTTCGAAATACATTACCCTTATCAGAGCCGGTGTGATGAACGATTCGGCGAATAATGTGGACGGTCTGAATCTCTTTGTCATGCCGCTAGCTCGAACATTAAACTGCCTCTGAACTTGACGCTAATTGAGGTCTTCAGTGTTCGAATAACAAACATCTGGACGCGATCGGGAATCGTGTAGGGCAACCGACAAGTGTAAATTTATCATTTGTTAATTTATTGGTAACTACTTGTGGCCGCATATTGTACAACAGGTGCATGTACTATAGCACCGCTCTTAAATATGAATGGCCTTTAAAGTGAAAAAACATAATTTCAAGAAAAAAAAATCATAATTTTGCGCCCCTAGTTGGTTGGCGCACGTGGCAAATGCCTTCCTCGCCACGCCCTAGATCCGGCTCTGTTCGGAAGTTACTGAGTTTACTATCAGCCGTTAGGCTTATTGACGAAAGCTAATGAGCAAATTTGTACGATTTCGTGATGATCGTTTAGTTGGATTGAAATAAAATTCAAAATTTTGTTTTCACAAATTTTATATTTGAATCATGTCATTTTTCATTGAAGTACTTGATTCAATTCGATTTGATAGTTATTTTTGGAAAAACTGGGAATATGAAATTGACAATGGGTATACATATTACGAAGGTATAATTCGTAAATGGGTAAAATGCGCCCAATGATTCCGTGGATATATACATTGAAAATTTTATATTCCCAATATTTCTCAAAAAGACGCATAATATCGAATTGAAATCCAATACCTGACGTGTTTGACTCCCTGATGATGAATAATAATAATAATAATAATAATAGGCCTTTATTGATAATTATAATAAACAATTAACAAATAAATGAAACAAAAACTTGATAAATTCAATCACAGGGCGGAGTTCAGTTGGGTGCGAACCCTCTGTTCTACCACTCAAACCCTGAAAAAAAAGATCATTCGATTGGCCATCATTGTGCCTTGAGAGACTAAAGTGAAGAATATACAATTAGCTTTTGAATACAAATATAAGTATCAAACCACTGATGCACACTGTTCTCTGAAGAGAGAATCCCAGACACGATTTCTAAATGCACAAAGTGAAAGTGTACTGAGGTTTATGTACTTATTATACAGGGTCTTTCACGAGGAACCTCACCCATATTTATACGGGAAACTACTGAACGTATTTTCATGAAATTCAGCACTTATAAGTATTTCACGATGCTGATGAAATCTAAAATATTTTCAAGGCATGAGCACCTCCGGTTTTTCCGGAAATGACGTCAACTTCCGTTTTTCAAATTAGAACACCATTTTTTTATTGCAGAAATAGATTCCTTAGAAAATTTCAATTTATTTTGATGTAACATTTTTCAGTTTTGGTTGGAAAACTCTCTCTGAGCGGGGAAATTCGAAAAAAAAATCGAAAATAGAGCTCCGCTGAAACAAGAATAACTTCGAGGTTTTTGGATGGAAAATTTTCATTTTTGGAATTTTTCAAGATGTGAGATTGATGTATCCACTTTAAAAATCGAAATCGCGATTCATGATACAGATGGTGGAAAAATCGCTTTCAATGTTAGGGATGACAAAATCGTGAAAAATCAATTTTTTCAAATTAGAACCCCATTTTTTTATGGCAGATATTGAATCTACGTTAAAAAATAATGTGAGTGTATGCATCACACCCTTGCCCTAAAATGAATATTTTCTGAGTTATTCACAAAAAACTGTTTTTCGTCTTGAATTTTCAGCTATTTCTTTTCCCTTCACGCCAAAAAGATGAAATTTTCACCCCTTCTTGAAACCGACTTCAAGTTACTATTAGGAGAACCATGGCACACTCTCGCAGTTATAACTAGAGAAGATGCTCAAAGTTTTGACCGTTAATTTCTAGACATTTATTTATACGTCTCAGGAATGCTTCGTGCGTTGCTCTTCTTATTTCATCGGGAGGAAGAGATCTGCAAAAGTGTTTAAAAACCAAATTGAGGTTCAAAACTATGAATCTAAAAATCTAAACAAACCTGAACGCATTTCTGACTCGTTCTATGCAGTCCTCTTTATCAGTCAGGGGAGTTGAGTAGACAATATTTTTTATCCTACCCCAAACATAATAGTCTAAAGGAGTTAAATCGGGAGAACGTGGTGGCCAAAGATGTGGACCATTGTTCGCCAACCATCGATCTTCAAATAGCCTGTAGAGGATATTTGACACATTGAGTGAATTGTGTGGAGGCGCGCCATCTTGTTGATACCATAAGTCATTATGGTTCTGTACTAGCGGCTCAATTATTTGAGTCAATATGTCAGAATATCTATCTCCTAAGGGAGAACATTCTTTAAATAATGCAAACATGTGTAGTGTTCTATCTTACCAGTTAAAGTCCCATCATAAATGTGAACATCGAGAATTGCATTATTTTTGATGGCGCAAAAAACATTGAAACTCCAGGTCTCTTGAAAGTTCCATTGTCTGAAGTGGTGGTTGTTCTCTTCATCCCAATAATGACTGTTATGCCTATTGAAAGAACCATTCTTTGTGAATTTAGATTCATCTGTCCAAATTATACAGTCCAAAAAGTTTTCATTCTCTTGAAATCGAATCATCATAGCTTCGCAAAACTCTGTTCTCCTGACGAAATCAGTTTCCTTCAAATGCTGTACCCTATTGAAATTATTTGGGTGCATTTTATGTTTGTTTAATATTCTCCAAACACTCGATTGAGATAATCCCAGATCAATCTCGGCATCTTTGAGAGAATTTTGAGGATTCACACGAAAATATGCAAGAACTGTAATTTCGTTGTTCTCATCTTCTACTACACTTTTTTCTCTGTGTGTAGTTTTCTTAACGAAAGATCCGACATTTCTCAAGTTTGTCATGGTTCTGTTAATGGTATCTCTCGTTGGTCTGGGTCGGTCAGGAAACCTCTCAATGAACAGTCGAATCGTTCTATCTACAACTTTATTACATTCTCCATGAAGTAGAATGAGATTTAAATAATCTTCATTGGTAAAATTAGGCATAGTGATCGATTTTATAACTTAATACGAATTATCACCAAATTAATAGTAAACACAAAATGCTACTGAATAAAGAGGAATTTGGCAGATGTAATTAATGATATCTATCATTAAAAAAAAATATTGTAAAACATGGTAAGTTTTTGCATATGGTTCATAAGGAATTATTTATTTATCACTGGAGAGAAAACCGATGGCCGATTAGTTGAAATAAAGAGGTTTCCGATACAAATCCGAATCCAAATTCGCCATCTATTTAGGAACAACCTGTAACTTTTTTCTCTTGCATATTAGGGTAGTAAAATCTAAAACATGGTATAAGTAACAGTTCCTGAAAATGTCATCTTTTTGGCGTGAAGGGAAAAGAAATAGCTGAAAATTCAAGACGAAAAACAGTTTTTTGTGAATAACTCAGAAAATATCCACTTTAGGGCAAGGGTGTGATGCATACACTCACATTATTTTTTAACGTAGATTTAATATCTGCCATAAAAAAATGGGGTTCTAATTTGAAAAAATTGATTTTTCACGATTTTGTCATCCCTAACTTTGAAAGTGGTTTTTTCACCCCCTGTATCATGAATCGCGATTTCGATTTTTAAAGTGGATACACCAATCTTACATCTTGAAAAATCCCAAAAATGAAAATTTTCCATCCAAAAACCTCGAAGTTATTCTTGTTTCAGCGGAGCTCTATTTTCGATTTTTTTTTTCGAATTTCCCCGCTCAGAGAGAATTTTCCAACCAAAACTGAAAAATGTTACATCAAAATAAATTGAAATTTTCTAAGGAATCTATTTCTGCAATAAAAAAATGGTGTTCTAATTTGAAAAACGGAAGTTGAAGTCATTTCCGGAAAAACCGGAGGTGCTCATGCCTTGAAAATATTTTACATTTCATCAGCATCGTGAAATACTTTTAAGTGCTGAATTTCATGAAAATACGTTCAGTAGTTTCCCGTATAAATATGGGTGAGGTTCCTCGTGAAAGACCCTGTATAGTTTATAGATGCTGAACGTGAAAGATCTTTCAAAGAGTGTACTCCTGTGAGCAGGGGCTGATATAAGTCCACGATTTCGGATGTTGAAACTATGAATATCAGATCTATATCTTATTTTCCTCTGAAGGTATGAAGGTACTCCAGTGGACAATATGCGATGGTAAAGAATCAATGCTGAAAGTTTGAACCTGTTCATCATATTGAGCCATTTAGTTTCAGCCAGCTTGTGACTTATTCTATCGAATTTCCTCACACCATAGATAAATCTCAGACAGGAATTCTGAATCTTTTGAACCTTCCTGGTTGTTTCATGATCCAAACAAGCGAAAAAGATCCGTTTTCCATATCGATGTTTGGCTGTTCGGCCGTCCGTAAACACGATTACTCTCCAAACGAAAAATCTAGAGCCCCGAAAAGTTGCAGGGTAGGTTCAGAGCCTAAATATCTCGTCTAAGTTCGTTTATAGGTATTAGAGGTCGAGAAGTTACAGTGTTATTGAAGTGAGCATAATTATATATTTTTGTCCCATTACTTCTAAAATGGACAGCTTCGAGCCAAGTTTCGTGATGACCGTTTAATCAGGAGATCAAAAAACAATATTCATTTCTATTTTTCCCATCATACAACTAATTATCTGATTCAATTGATATTTATAGTATTTGAATCTAGAGATTGGTCATCTGCCATGAATGACTTAAAACACTCATCCAGTATTCAGTTAAGCTCAAGAAATATATTTTTCTCAAATATTCTAATTTTGCGAAACCTACTCTTGGAATTTCTCACGAACCTGCACGCAATCATACTACATCAAAGAATGCAGAATATCATTTCAATCAGATCATTAGGTTCGAAATCATAGAGAAAACAATAATGAAATTTTAAATGCGAACCGGAACGTGTGACATACGAATACGAAAATTTAATTAATATAATCCACGTGACTCCACATCAGTGGATTTCTTAAATTTTCCAACACTCTCCAGAACGGAATTCTAATATCTCCATGATCCAGATAGAATACGAAATATCCTATCTCGATGTTCTCAGCCGAAAGCTTACGGTTTGACATTTTCACTCTGAAAGCATTTTATTGTTTTCATATAATAGTAGCACGAAACTAAACTTAAACACATATATCACGAATGTGTCGAATGAGTATCCTTGTATTCCTTGTCCGATGTCTCCAAACACCAGAGACAACCGATATATTAGTTCTCTTTGTATACTCCAATCACGCGATAGCCCGACATTTTCCTGTTTCGACAAGTCCATGAAGGGCTTAGTGCTTAGTAATCCCGAAAAGTGCTTCGAAGCCCTACGGAGCTCGGGAGCACTTTGCGATGCTTAGGAGCACTTTTTCGAATTACTAAGCACTAAGCCCTTTCAAAAAATTCTCGAAGCACCAAGCACTAAGCACCGGCTTAATAAAGTGCTCGCGAGCACAGTGCTTAGGAGCACAAAAGTGCTTCGAGTGCTTTCACGAGCACTAAGCACAAGGCTTTGGCACAGCTCTGAAAGTAGTGTTAAGTTACACCTGGGTTGCTTTGTGTTCAAGCTTCTCAGGAGTCCGATAGATAGTGGTGTATTGGATGGACTGGTTCCAAGATCTGATGTTCACTCTGTCAATTAGGCACCCTTACAGGTTGTGCATTCCAACTCATCGGACGGCCAGGTTCCGTAGGTGTTTTTCCTTCAATGCCGTGAAAATAATCAATTTTCTGGATATGGATGTCAGAAGTTTCTCATCCTTGTTTGCCTTTAAGTCTCGGTTGAAGTCATTCTTGATTTCGAAGGAGTAGTAGTGTGAATTTATTTTTTGGATCGGAATAGACAGCGCTGTTCGATACGTTACTTATAGGTTAATTTTTGTAATTGAATAGTATTTTCTTCTCATTTTATAATAGCTACTCGTATCTTACTGGTTTCATCATGGTACTATATGAATTATTGTCGTCTGTATAAATGTAGGAGAATCGGTGGAGTAAAGTGTAAGAGTAGTCTCTCGACTAAACTTCGCTGCAGCGGTTCTTCTAGATCTTTGAAAATTGTACATTTTTTTTTCATGTTGTAGTAATGTTGGGTAAATAAAGTGAGTTTATTATAATTATTATTGAGTGAGTGGATGAGTTTTCTCAATCTTGTTTCTTTGAAATTCAAACCTTGGATTGGTTATGCTCCAGAAGAAATTACCGTAAGAGATATCTGTGGGGAACTTGCAAACAAAGCGCAGGAGAACAATTGCACATTGAAAAATGTTTGAATGCTAATGCTAATAAACTTTTTACCTGAGCCGAATATGGAATAGTGGCAGATGAAAAAAGTGTTTCATTTGATGAGAGGAATCTATGGTTAAAATTAATGTACAACTTAAAGACTCACCCTGTATATATACATTCAGCATACAAGGTGGTATACCCCATGTAAAATTCGCGGTAGAGATGGTTTCCGCGGTAAAGTGGCAACCGTAACGGAATTTTGGAATTTGGAATTCGCAATCTTGACGAAAGATATTATTTCGTGTTTAGGAGATTGAACGAGGGCATATGCACTCGAGCGACGCGTGATCGGCTTGACTTCAGGAAGATGCGCAGCGGTGGGAAATATATAGTGGATTATCAATAGTTTAATGATTCTTTCATTTCGCGAATTAGTTGAATATGAACAACTGTTGTGTGATCTATTATAGATATTGTTTTTCGTTCACGTTTCATATATTTCAGTTAGGTTTTGGGGCAGTTTTCATTCGGAATATTTGTCAGATTTCTTTCTGTACAAAGGATCGAATATTAGGTTGGAAAAATTAGTAAACCAATGACCAATGTTAGAATTTTGAAACTATTATTAAGCGTGTGTTCTGGTAAACAGCGCGTTATCGTTTTGCCGAAATGTCTATAAGTTTTCGAATTTCGAGCTGAACATGGTCTCAAATGATTAGGTTGGATTCCTTGAAGAAGAATATAAGCTATAATTTCCTTTCCTGAATAACCATGAAAATACTGATTGAATTGAAACTTGGCCCGTAGTTGTGAAGTACCAACATGGAGATGTATGCGACATTTCGTGGGAATAATATGACCAGAAAATAAAGAAAACCCTGTAAAATTCTTCGTTATCTTTGAAACTATTCGCCATATGCTGTTGGTATTCTGTTTCTTCATAACGGGCATATGAAAAATGAGTTATATGAAAATTCAGTTTTTCTATTTTGATGATCTTGTTAATCACGAAATCAAAAAATATTTGGAGTTCTTGTTTTGAAGGGGTTAATTTCGGATATTTGAGATAGAATAGGAGAATCGCGAAAATGTGGATGGATAGAGGAAGGACGAAATTTTTATTTCTGCAAACATATCGCGAGAAAAAGCTACACCCATTCTTGAAAAATTCGTTAATCGAAAAATGTGAGGTTCGGTGGAAAATGTAAAAATATAAATCAGAATACTTCTCAACAATGATTCGCTGCCAGTATATGGCGGTACGTTTCCAAAAGAAAAGGGTTCATTATGGATGCATTGATTAATTCCACAGTCAAAAAAACTACATTCGTCTTGAAAATTTGATATTTCATATAATTCTTTGATTTAATATGACATGACCTCCTGGCACGGTTTGTCTTTTAGAGAATTTTCACCTCTGACTTAGTAACCAAAAGTCTTAATTAGATGATATCACAGTTTAAATTTCACAAAAGAAATGGAAAGATATATGTGCAATTCTTGTGATGAGTTTCAGAAAAATGAAGTAATGTTATAGACAAAAATAATGGCAAAAATTGATGAAGTGCAATTAAAGTGATATCTTTGATATTTTACGTATTAAGTATTGAGTCGTCCAGAATAAGATCAAGATTTAGTTGCTTACAAAATGATTTCTGATGGAGATAATGCATAAGAATAGGCTACCAAAATGGTTTATGGAAGTACAAGATTTGTCTGAAGTTTCATCGAGTGTTTTTAGTTGGAAAAATAGGCAAAATAAAATTTAAAATTCAGGTGGAACTTACCAATTCACGAATTTGACTTTTTGATATAATTGAACCGGCTCTACAAATATCGATTCTCTAAATGGATTCTCATTCTGTTGACGATTGACCGTTAGACCGACCATAAACATAATAACCCCAAGAAAAAACTACTTAGAGACTTGATATTTTCAAAGCAGGTTGTGAGTTTAATAGCGAAGATCTAATTCGAGAATGATGTGATCAAGTTGAAATTAAATAGTTAGTTGAAAATGACGATGTCAAGGTTAGTGCAAAGTTTCTGGAGTAAATGGGTTCGAATTTGAACAAAACCGTAAAAGCTCCTGACAAAACTTTTGAGCACCTGTCCATTGTAGGATAGTAATTTTGAAAGAACATAGAGGAGACATGTTTTCACAAAATTTTGCAAGAACCGTCAAGCCATCAGTCTCGACCTCACGGCAATAGGTTCCGAAGGAAGCAAAATTGAAGGCTCGTTATTTGAAGAGGAGATTTTGATCTTAATAACGAAAGCCGAAATTGCGAATTGGTAGAATCCACCCATTTTACCGCAGATATGTCGATTCGAAAGGTTATTTTCTCAATTTTTAAAAATTCAGGTCTGATCGAATTGAAATTCAGTACTTTGACAAAAATGAAGGTGTGAAAGTTCCTTCCCGCAAAATTTTTGAAAATCATATCTATGGACGGATTTAACCCACTTATGAATTTCACCTTCTTAGTTAAGCCTCAAGTTACTCTTCAAATATCAAGATTCTATGATATTCCTTTTAGAAATTATTATCCTCATGGCCGCTTTTGAACACAATAACTTCAGGAAAAAAACAACTCAAAAACTCGATATTTGTAGAGTAGGCTTGGACCTTGAGAACGAAGGCGGAATTCTTGAATGGGGAATTCAAATGTTTTTCTCTCAATATTTCAATAAGAAAAGACTAGATCGATTTGAAATCCGTTACTCGACACTCTGAAGGTTCATACTGAGTTTCGTGACAATAATATGATCAGAAGAATGCAGAATATTGAATACTTGAGTTTGCTGAAGGTGCATACTGAGTTTCGTGACAATAATATGATCAGAACAATGCAGAATATTGGATACTTGAGTTTGCTTGTGGAGAACAAATTCGTGAATTGGTAAAATGTACCTTATTTTTCGGCAGACATATGCATTAAAATTCCCTATTATTTTCAAAAATATAGATCAGATCAAAAACATATCAAGAACTTCTATGAAAAATATTTATTTCATCGATGTAATCGAGCGATCATCACGAAATTTCAGACAAAATTGCTCATGAGCATTTGTCAATTATTAACCAAGTTCCTTCATGATCGCATCAGTAGTTTTTGAGGTGTTTTGGAAATAACCAATAAATTCGCTTCTTTTCCCAATATCTTCAAAGACTGATATAAGGTCAAACAGAAATTCTAAACACTGCTACTTTACAAGATCTTTGCTGAATAGTTTTGAAAATTATAATATCTCCAAAACTTATTACTGTATCAAATTGACATTTGGTACTCTGCTGTAAAATATGAAGGTCAACCTAGTCTTCTTAGACCATTTTCAGAAACAAAAATCTGAAATTACACCCATTTGGGCAAATCGGTAACGCGCTGTTCCTTAGAACTAGCGCGTAAAAATACGGACAGCGTAACGAAATAGTACAGAGTTTGCATCAAAATGTGCTTTCTCGAAATTCAAACGTTCTTGAAATAAAGGCATACCTTTCCCAGAGACAAATGCATTGTACATGGTTAACTTTATGGCTGCCAACTATACTGTGAATTTCATTAAACAGATGCCAGTTATACCCATACAGAAAAATGTTTTATACTGTAGCCCAAAAGTTGATATGAAAACATTTGAGACTCATTTTCTCATAATCATGTTTGGCAACTGAAATTTGGCTCAACATTGTGGAATATTGGGTTTTATTATTTATTAATTATCATATTGGAAACATGATAGTTTTCAAAGAAAGTGTTCAAGAAAAATTCAAACTTTTTTTCAAAATACTTCCAATGACATAACTTGTAACGACATAATCGTCACATTCATTCAAAAGTTAAGATTGCTAGAGACATCTAGTGAAAGATGGTTGAGTTATTCCGATCGATTGGGAAAAATCGATCGAATTCCATCTGATGCGCAGGAAAAAATTCTGCAGAGTGGGGAACGCAGGTTGAATGCAAGAAGGGAGGAGCGATTTTGGATGAAGAGCGGCAGGCTGTCAAGGAGACGAAGAATTTTTGAAATAGATCTAAACTTGGAATTGATCAGATCACTAATTTTTTGTTATTTTTTTTAAGGGTGACATATTTTGGGTTGTTTGTTGAGAAAAATATTTGGAGCTTCCGGATGAGTCAAGAATGAAGATTGCGAATATACCAGTTTCATTTGAAGATTGCAATGGCGGATTGATTACCCTTCAGAATAGGAAAATTAATTGATTGGAAAAATCGTAAGTATTGAAATCATTTTATTTTTTAAATTTTGTATTTGCCATAGTGATGTTTCAATCATATTTCTTTATTAAATTTAATTGTCGAATTGAGATTTATAACTGTTCATTTTTTTTCTTATGTTTTTTAGTCAATATTTGATGGATTGTCAATCTTATAATTGTAATTGCTGTGAATGAAAACTCATAATCCTGACTCATCTTACTGAGGTTTGAATTCCTTATAAGTAAAAATCGTTATAATGTTATTACGGATTCTTGAGATCATGAAGTTGAATTTATATTATTCGTCCTGTTGTTGATAACGGTCAGTTCATCCATATGTGCAGAATTTTATCAAGGGCATTGATGTTATTGCAAATTCGTATGAACTAGATTATGAAATCAAGATAAGAAATGTAAGCCCGGGTGGTGATATTGATATATAAGCGTAGGAAATTGTTACGTGGACTATTAAGTCGAGAGAATATGAACCGTAGTTTTTCGGAGGGTTTGCACACCTGTTTTACCTTTACTGAAGATGTATCTTAGATAAGAGAAACCTTGCGGGATTTGAAAAATAAGATTGATGTTTATATGCACAATTTGAATGAAAATAAGAGACTAAATTCCAGATTATATCACTCGTCAGGTAGAATTTATAGGTTGGAAACAGAAGATGAATCGCCTGTGGGATACAATACAAATGAATTTCTCACAATTGAATTTTTTATTTTTTTCTGGAATTCTATCAGAATATCGAAAAGTACAAATACTCAATCATTTCAAGAAAAAATTTGTCGATTCAATTACAATGAACTAATTCGCTAAGAATTTATTGGACTTGAATCTTTCCCTGAAGTATTCTATGAGCAAAATAACGTGCGAGACTATGGAATCTTCTGAACCCCATTGAACATTTTTTGCTCTTTTCGAATATCTCAATCAAATCCCAAAATTTCAATATACAGGATGTTGAATCTCAGCTTGCAAGAACTCCAATATTTTTCAGATACGGACCTGGAATTTTATGGGAATTTGAATATAAATCGATCGACCTGTGAAAGTTAATCATACGTTCCAAATATCAACCGAATATTTCCCAATTTAATTACAATGAACTTATTTTCTAAGAATTTATTGGAATTCAAATATTCAAATGAATCTTTCACTTAAGTTTTCTATGAGCAAAATAACACGCGGGAAGATGGAATTTACTGAGCCCCATTGAAAATTGTCTGCTCTTTTCGAATATCTCAATCAAATAGGAGTGATTAAGCGCGACCGTTCGGTATTTTAATGGACTGAAATTTAACAATGAAATTGAAATGAATATATCAAAGGGAGAAAAAAAAAATTCAAAAAGCACTGCCGTGAAGGCAGCAACTTTTGCGCGCATGTTCAATGTAGATGACCGCTTCAGCAACGAATTTGAACGTGCGCGCAAAAGCTGCTGCCTTCACGGCAGTGCCTTTTGAAATTTTTTTCTGATAAATTACTGGATTACAATTCGATCTGATCTTTATTTTTGGAAATATTGGAAAAATAAAATTTTGATTGGGTATATCTACGGAATCATTGGGTGGATTTTAACCATTCACGAATTCGACCCTCGTAATTAAGCCCCAAACCTACTCTACAAATATCGAGTTTCTGAGTCGTTTCTTCTGGAAGTTATTGTGTTTACGGTCAGCCTAACGGCCGACTGCGTAAACACAATAACTTCCGAAAGAAACAACTTAGAAACTCGATATTTGTAGAGAAGGTTTGGACCTTAATTACGAAAGCCGAATTCATGAATGGGTAAAATCCACCCAATGATTCCGTAGATATACCCAATCAAAATTTTATTTTTCCAATATTTCCAAAAATACAGATCAGATCGAATTGAAATCCAGTACTTCATCGAAAATAACAGTTCGAAGTTTCATACAGAATTTAATGAGGATGATATGATGAGAAAATCATAGAAATTTTTTTTTTCAAATTGTTCTAATAAGCTTAATCAGGACTGAATCAGTATTTCTCGAGTTATACCGAAAAAATCAACTATATCGAGAAGAAAACCTCGAAATTTTACATATTTTTTCCCCATATCTCCAAAACTTATGATCGTATCGAACTGAAATTTGGTACACTGCTGTGAAATTAGAAGGTCAAAGTGTGAGTATAATTTTTTTTGGATATGATGAATGGTTTCCGAAAAAAAAATTTTTTTGGAAAAAAATTTCGAAAAATTTTTTTTTTAAAAATTACTGACAATGTGATCCTGACGAAATTTTGCTCAAAGTTGCGCGTCGTTGAACTCCACCTAACTGCCAAGTTTGAATCGAATCGCTCAGGTAGTTTCTGAAATAAAAAATAAATAACTTCAAAACTTCAAATGCCTATAACTCCGAAACTATTCAATAGATTTGACCCATTAACGAACTTAACCGCGGCATTTCGATGCGCAACCTATGCTGAAAGTTTCAAGTTGCTAGCTTGCTTCTGTCGACAGTTATCGTGTCTACGGCCGGACAGAATCAATTTTGACACCGGATTCGTCATCAGTGAGTCCAACCTAGTCGATTGAGACCATTTTCGGCTCAATCATCCAAAATTACAGACATTTGGACAAAACGATAGCACGCTGTTCCCCTAGAACATGCGCGCAAAAAGATATCACCAAAGCAATAGAATGGCTCACCTTTCTCCTGTACATCGACCATACACTCTCGTCTGACACCTCAAATTTCCAAAATCTTCCATATCAACGATTTTCACGATCTATCTCTTCAAACGACGATAAGACGAATGTTCTTGTTTTGACAGTTTCTCCAACATGTGTACGGATCGATCGACGTTGCCAAACATATATACTCTGGTGAAAATCAAAGGAAAAAAAAAACAAAGACACAAAATAATTTTCGAACATTGGTTCATTCGATTTTCTCATCTACGCGAATCCCTAATATTTCCGCTCACCAAAATATGGAAATATTTTTCTATAAACCCGTTTATAACAAATTAAAAAGTATCCCGCAATAAATTTACAAGGGTAAGATATTGAAGTGCCGCACTAATCGCACTTCGGAAGCGGACATACCTTCGATATCCCACGCCTATAAATTCCATCGGCAGTTTTCACCGAAACCACCCTTACTATCCCGTCTTTAACGGGAAACAACTCAATGATGCGTCCCATTTTCCATTCCAATGGGGGGAGTCTTTCATCATTGACCAGTACCAAATCACCGATTTCTATCCGAGCAGTATTGTCATTTGTCCACTTCAATCTTTCATTCAATGAATGCAAGTACTCAATATGCCACCTCTTCCAAAAATCTTGGTGCAAACGATTAATTAATTGCCATCTATCAAGCCGATTAAGTTTTAAATGAGATAAATCTGAGTCAGGCAAAGTACGCGAATCCCTAACAAGGAGGAAATAGAAAAATCCATACGATCTCTTGACCCACGTGAAGGACCCGGTCCTGATGGTATCCCCTCTCATTTTGTGCAGTGTTGCCCTTCTCTTAGTATACCTCCTGAGATAATTTTTAATAAATCGTTAGAACATGGCAACTTCCCTGATATCTGGAAGCGTGCCATTGTAGTACCAATCCACAAAGGTGGGGACAAGACTCGCGTTGAGAATTACCGGCCGATAAGCAAATTCTGTATAGTTGCGAAACTATCCGAATCACTCGTATATAAAAATATCCTCCCACTCGTCAAAAATTGGATGATACCCGAACAGCACGGGTTTCTGAAGGGAAAGTCTATAGAAACCAATTTAATTAATTTCCTGGAATATACTTATGAGGCCCTCGATGAGAGAATTCAGGTTGACGTTGTCTATACCGATTTTACGAAATGTTTCGATGAAATAAACCACGACATATTAATGAGGAGATTAGATGCTGTTGGAATCGGTGGTTCACTGTTGAACTGGACAAAATCATACCTAATCGGAAGAAGTCAATACGTGTCGATTGATGGAGAGTTCATGTCGGAGGATATCGATTGTACGTCTGGCGTCCCCCAGGGTTCACACCTGGGTCCGCTTCTCTTTTTGATATACATCAATAGTCTACATTTCGTCTTCAAATTCTGTCGGTTTTTTATGTACGCAGATGATTTGAAGATATTTTTACTCATCAGAAACTTGGCGGACGGCTTAAACATCCAGAGGGAATTAGATTCATTCACAGAGTTCTGCAAGTTGAACGATCTCGGTTTGAATATAAATAGATGTTACGTCATCTCATTCACGAGAAATTAATTACCAATCTCCTACGAGTACAAAATTGGCGAAACAGCGTTTACCCGAGTTACTTATATAAAAGACTTAGGGGTTACATTTGACTCTAAACTTTTGTTCAACTACTACATTGAAAGTGTTGCCGGATCAGCTAGTAAAATGCTCGGATATATTTTTAGACAATGCAAACGTTTTCGAAACACTCTACCCCTAATACACGTCTACTACGCATACGTGTTCAGCCGCTTAAACTTTGCCTCGGTAATCTGGAACCCACAGTATAAAACTTATATCTCACGCCTTGAAAGAGTCCAGAACCGATTTCTGAAACGCGTTGCCCTCGGAATGAACCTGCCTCTCCAGCATAGTGTTAAAAAATGGAATATAAAAATGAAAAATGATGATCTTCTGCAGGTGACGACCGCCGATGGTGTGAGACAACGATGTTTGGGTTATGTAGACTTGCCAGTAAATGTACAAGGACAGATGAAGTCACTAAGAGTTTTGTTTATTCCTTCTCTCAGACACACTTATATATAGGGTAATGATTTTCTCAAAGACTTCCGAGTAGAAGTTGACTTTTCAAATTTATCTTATAGATTAGAAGAAAATAATAATGTTTGTACAGTTAACACCATTCAGTCTTATGAAGATCTCAATGTATCACAGAGGCAGCATCTAAATGGTGTTATAAGTTCATTTTCTGCAATTTCTCCAACAGATACTATAGGCAAAACTGACTTAATTCAGCATATTATTGACACAGGTACGGCTGTACCGATTAAGCAACGTCAATATCCTCTCTTCCCTGCAATGGAGAAATACCTTAACGCAGAAGTAGATGAGATGCTTAGAATGGGAATTATTCAGAGATCTCAATCACCGTGGTGTAATCCCGTTTAGTTAGTCGAGAAACATTCTGGAGAATATAGAGTTGTTCTGGATTCTAGGAAATTGAACTCTGTCACAATAACAGATGCTTATCCGATGCCATTGATTGATTCTATTTTGAGTAAATTGAGAGATGCCAGATTCCTATCCTCTATTGATTTGAAGAAGGCTTTTCACCAAATTTGCCTTACACCCTCTTCTTGTCCTAAAACAGCGTTCGCTGTTCGTGGGAAAGGTTTGTTCGTATGCCTTTTGGATTGCTTTCATCAACTCAGTCAATGTGTAGATCAATGGATAGAGTCATAGGTCTTCATCTTGAGCCCTATGTTTTTTACTATATTGATGATGTAATCATCGCAACTCCAGACGTCGAGACAGACATGGAAATTTTACTAAAGGTGAACAATGTGCCGGTCTTACCATCAATCAAGAAAAATCACAGTTCTGTAGATCTTCTCTAAATTTTCTTGGATATATAGTTGATAGAGAGGCTTTAAGAATAGCTAGCTCCAAAGTAGCAGCCATTTTGGATTATGAAAAGCACAAAACAACGACACAGATCAGAAGATTAGTCGGTATGGTGGGATATTATAGGAGATTTCTTAATAATTTTTCGTTCTTATGCAGTCCGATAACTGATCTTCTAAGAGGAAGAAAAGAAGGCCAACCAATTGTATGGACTGAAGAAGCTGATAAGGCTTTCAATAAAATTAAAAGGTTATTAACTACGACTCCAGTACTGGCGAGTTCGGACTTCACTCAGCCATTTATTATTTACTGCGATGCATCAGATACAGGTTTAGGGTCGGTTTTGTATCAAGAGACAGACGGAATCGAGCACCCTGTAGCTTATGCTAGTAAGACACTGAACAAGTGTCAGCGAAAATATTCTGCGACGAAAAAGGAGCTTCTTGCAGTCATGTTCGGTATCGAAAAATTTAGATGCTACATTGAAGATACGCATTTAAAAGTTATTACTGATTGTGCTAGTCTGATGTGGCTTAATAACATATCCAATCCTGCTGGTCGTCTAGCTAGATGGGCAGTGAAGTTGTCCCAGTTTTTATTTGATATAGAACATTGAAAGGGCACACTCAATGTTGCGGCTGATGCACTGTCAAGAGCTCCGACCGAATCAGCAGTGCTCAATTTGTCGATGTTGAAACCAGATAAATAGTATGAAGACATGTGTAAGAAAATAGGAACAAATTCTGTTGCATATCCTTCTTGCAGAGTGGAAAATGACGTTTTATATAAGCATGTTTTCAATAGAGACAAAATCATGAGTAATCTTCCGGAGTGGAAAATTGTTGTACCAACAGCCAATAGGAAGCAATTACTGCGAGAATTACACGATGATGAAACAGCAGGGAACTTAGGGATTGCAAAGACATTGGCACGTCTTCAAGAACTGTACTTTTGGCCAGGCATGCGTAAGATATAGATATATAGATACGTTCGTAGGTGTCAAGTATGTGCTGCTTGTAAACCATCTAATCTACCTCAAGCTGGACTAATGGGCTGCTATAAGAATATAAATTTTTTATTCCAGCCTATTTTTGCTTATCTGTTGGGACCATACCCGAATTTCAAAAGTGGGAATCAGTATTTGCTGGTGGTGGTATATTGGTTTACCAAGTTTGTGTCGGTTCATCCCTTATCAAAGGCAACATCAAGAGCTATAATAAAATTTTTGGAGAACCAGGTATTTCTTATCTTTGGTGTACCACAAATTTTTGCTTGGTTCGGTTTTCACGAGTAAAGAATTCGAATAATTTTTGTCCGAATATAAAGAACAAAAGATGAGGTTCAGAGCTAGATATCATCCACAAACAAATGCTACAGAAAGATAAAATGAGGTTATTGTTACAGCAATTGGATCTTATATTAAAGAAAACCACAAAACCTGGGATCAGGCTGTCCATAAAATTGCTCAGGCAATTCGAACGGCCAAAAGTGACGTTACGGGATATTCAGCAGCTTTCCTCACGTTAGAGAGGAATGTGCTTGTTTCAGGTGATTATTATGGGTTAATTGCAGAAAATTCTAAGAACATTGATGTTACCATAACGGAGAGAAATCAAAGAGTCAATGATCTTCAAAAGTTACCGAAAATATTCAATAAGGTTCGTGAACGTATACAGAAGGCTTATCAGAAAAATGCTGCTATTTATAATATGAGGAAACGACATACAACATATAAAGTTGGTGATAGAATTCTGAAAAGAAATTACGTATTATCCAAGGCCGAAAATGCAGTTAGCGCTAAACTTGCTCCGAAATTCATTCCTGGTATACTTGATAAGGTACTGTCTCCTTTGGTTTATTCATTGAAGACAGAAAATGGTGATGATATGGGGAACTTGCATGTAAAGGACTTATAACCAGATCCTTCGTTCCCGAATGCTGCAGTTTTTGGACCAGTATTCGAACAAGATTCCAATATGGATATAGTTTCCCAATGATTTTTGGCGGACAATATTAGTCTACATTGGTGTGCACAGTGAGTTTGAAATTGTGATGATTGTGAACTTTATTGATTCCGTTGTTTCTTTCCCTTTGTTTACCCTGTTCCTTGGTTCCGTGGCTCATTTCATGTGTGTGTATGAAGATTAAAAGCCTCTATGAGTCCCTTGGCTATCTGTGTCCCTGTGCTTATTGATTCTATTCCTCTCTATGACTTTTTTTTTCACTCGATATGATTCGAAAGGGATTTCGAATCATGTGGAGAAGGAGGGATATGTAACGATATAATCGTCACATTAATTCAAAATTTGAGATTGCTAGAGACATCTAGTGAAAGATGGTTGAGTTATTCCGATCGATTGGGAAATATCAATGAACTCTATATTATATACCTGGAAGGGACCCGTTTTGAGCGACAAGTGAAGCCAATTCGTTGCTTATGCAACCCGCGAAGTGGACGGGTATCTATCTCTTTCTTCCTCATTACAGTAAAGGGAACTCTGTCGCATTTATTCTTAATCTTTTTAATTTTTCATTTCAAATTAGGAGAACCTGAATTTTTTTCTGACTAATTCGTGAAGAAGGCAGGATTGTAGAAGATCGCACATGTTCAAATGAAATTTCAACTTAGTGAGCGTTTTTTCTGGGGAACAGCTCGTTATCATCCTCCGTAAATTTGCGTTTTTTTGCCGAAAATGGTTCCAAGGGACCAGGTTGGACTCACTGATGAAGATTTCAATGTCAAATTGAATTCTATTCAGCCGCCAATTGCCACGATAACTTACTACCGAGAAAAGCTGTAGCGACTTAAAAAATTCAAAATAAGTTCGTTAATGGGCAAAATTTACCTAACAATTTCGAAGTTATATCCATTTCAAATATATTATTTTATTTCCTCTATATCTCAAGAAGTACTGATGCGATCAGATTGAAACTTGCTAACTGATTGCATGAAGAATCGTTGAAAAAATATTTTTTCAGAAACTATCAATGAGATTTCGATGAAACTTTGCGCAGACCTTGAAGTCAAATCTGAACAGCAATGTTCGAAATTTCAGCTCGATTCGACACACATTTCCAAAAATATCGGAAAAAAGTATGTCAAATTTCGCATTGACAATGAATTTTAACCAGCGCTTAAATTCTCCTGAGTTCAAGTCAGTGCCTTTCGAGAAGTATTTTCCTATGTTCCTGTCATTTAAATTTATTGTAATAATGATGAAACTATCGTCAATCGTCAATGCACAGCTCGCACCAACATAATTCTTCACTTTTTGAACCACATGCGGTGAAGGCAGAGAAAGTAATGACATATCACAGAAAAATAGATATTCATTTTCCAAAATATTGCACTTTCTAAACGATGTAATACCCAAACTACCTGAATTTCCAAGTAAAACCAAATTTGAGCCGTCAAACACCATTTACTTCAATGGGTGTGACAGGGAGAGGTTACCGTAATTAGCGCTATCTTTGTTTCGTTGCCCCTTGTTACGCTTTAAGCTTAGTTGAAGAAGGGTCGGGTCCTTTCCAGGTAGTAATATAGAGTTCTATGGGAAATATCGATCGAATTCCGTCTGATGCGCAGGAGAAAATTCTGCAGAGTGGGGAACGCAGGTTGAATGCAAGAAGGGGGGAGCGATTGTGGTTGAAGAGCGGCAGGGTGTCAAGGAGACGAAGAATGTTTGAAATAGATCTAAACTTGGAATTGATCAGATCACTAATTTTTTGTTATTTTTCTTTTTCAGGGTGACATATATTTTGGGTTGTTTGTTGAGAAAAATATTTGGAGCTTACGGATGAGTCAGAAATGAAGATTGCGAATATACCAGTTTCATTTGAAGATTGAAATGGCGGATTGATTACCCTTCAGAATAGGAAAATTAATTGATTGGAAAAATCGCAAGTATTGAAATCATTTTATTTTTCAAATTTTGTATTTGCCATAGTGATTTCGACAGTTTCAATCATATTTCTTTATTAAATTTAATTGTCAAATTGAGATTTATAACTGTTCATTTTTTTGCTTATGTTTTTTAGTCAATCTTTGATGGATTGTCATCTAATCATTGTAATTGCTGTAAATGAAAACTCATAATCCTGACTCATCTTACTGGGGTTTGAATTCTTTATAATTAAAAATCGTTATAGGTAATGTTATTGTGGATTCTTGAGATCATGAAGTTGAATTTATATAATTCGTTATTGCCCGTTTCGGAATTATATTTGTTTTTTTTAATAGAAATTGATCATATGCACAGTTTACAACGATTTGTAATTCAATTTCAAGGTTAATTATTTTGTTTGGTTGTAGACCAGAAATTGAAACTTTGATTCAATTTTTTTATATAAATGCCCTGTTGTTGATAACGGTCAGTTCATCCATATGTGGAGAATTTCATTAAGGGCATTTATGTAATTGCAAATTTCTTTTTTGGGTGAATTTTGAACTAGAGATTCAGTCATACACTTAGTTAAATTTTGATTAGACTATTCGAACCATAACCTTTTAACTATTTCTTAGCTCTAATTCTATTGATACCAATTCAGCACTGAATTTAATGCGGAAAGATATTATTATATGTGTTTCATGAAGTGTGATGAATTTTGTTTGGAGATCTGAATAAATTTGTTGATTTGATAGGGAGGTTTGAATTCTGGAGGCCCAATAAACAAGAGTAGCTTCTAACACCATTTGTCAGAAACATAACTCGTAGATAAATCAGAAACTGGCAAGGTAGCCACAAGATTCCACCTCGTTTTGAATTTCGCTAGCCTGGGTCAATAAACACACCCTCTCGGGTGTTACAAACTATGAAAAATTTTTGCAAAGAAATGAGCCTCAGCATTTAAAAACAAGATTCCAAGTCTTATCAGGATTGGGTCAGTATTTGTTGAGTTAATCCTGAAATAACGTAACGATACCGATCGAGGAAAAAAACACAAAATTTGACATATTCTTTGCAATATCTCCGACAGTTAAACCCGAATCGAACTGCAGTTCTGCACACTGTGTTGTGAAATTTATAGTTTGAGGTCTCTGCAAAATTACGTCGGAATCTGACGTATAGTTTTCGAAAAAAATATTTTTTTGAAGAAAAATTTCGAACAATTTTTTTTTTCAAATTAACCAACCTGACCTAAGCTAATGAAATTTCGTAAGTGGTTGCGCGCCAATACTGTTCCACAGTTTTCATGTCCTTTGCCGGCGGGATAGAATCGATTTTGACATCGGATTCGTCATCATGGAATATACATGGTATACTTTATGGCTCTCAGCTTTACTGAAAATTTCATAAAAAAGATTGGGGTTGATCCCATACAAAAAAATGTGTATAAGTTCAAAAGTTAATTTGAAAACATTGAAAACTATTTTTTTTCTAATGATGTTTGACAACTGAAATTTGGTTCAATGTTGTGAAAAACAGGGTTCAATCTCTGTGCACAATTTATTCATAATCCGGATCTTCTCCTTCTGAACAGTGCTCAAAGCCGGTTGGGCCATATTAACACAATTCATCACTGAACTGCGCCCTTCAAATAGTGATTCCAAAATACTATGAACCACGCAGAAAAAAAAACACCGTTCCACTCTTTTATTAAATGAGAAAACCTCGGTTAAAATTAATTTGTCATTCTGAAATTGAATGGATTTCCTATTCATTTATCAATTAAAGAATAAGAGGAAATAGTCTCATCCATCTGGAATTGGTAGCAGGAAATAGGACATAAATACAAATGAATATGTTAAAACTTTATTACATACGTGGCGACGTTTTTCAAGTGTCCCTTTGCTTCCTCATGCCTTCAATTCATTGAAATATGTTCATAATGTTTTCTGACTTACCAAATAATGTAAAACTCAACAGTAATTACACATATCCGGGCACATAGTACGCAAGAACACAGTGAAAAACTATTGAAGACAAAATTCTCCAAAAGAAAAAAAATTTAACACACTAAAATATTCAATTATCACTTGCAACTTCAGACAGGTAATATTCAGGAGAAGAAACGTCCATTTTTATTTTTCCCCTGAGATGTAAAAGCTTTTCATGTTCACTCCATAGATCAATTATTTATACCCACTTCTGTTTCATTCTTAATTACATTATGAAATTTTCAGTAAATTTTTGAGGCGTTAGCAGGTGGATGAACACGCTAAAGTTTCTGATATCACATCTGTTATTTCCTTGAATTTTAACTGAATAGAATGAAATTTGAAAATCCTCCATATCAATGCATTTTTGCCCAAACTATCGTAATACACTAGTAATTTGTGGCTCAGGATAGTTTTGCAGAAATATATCGATATGTGGACTGCATGCGATGTGTCTGTCTGATTCAATTCCAGTTAATAGGTATATTATTTAACTAGCGTCATTGTATCCTTAAACAATGCTAGCGATAATGTAGGCCATAACTGACGCAGATGAAGTTTGCAGCACGTGCCGCAGGAGACTGCTGTAACTCGCGATGCGAGTTATAACAATTACCGCAAGTTTAATACTACGCTTTATCTTTGACTATGACAATGAATACTAAGCTACAAGTACAGAGAAAACACTATAACAATGAAAAGATAATGAAGTTAAGTTGTATAACAAAGAAAAAAGGAAATGAATGGATATATTTACGCCTTGAACTCACTCAACCTATTGTATGGGGAGAAAATTGAAAAACTGGATTACTAACCAATTCAATATATTAATCTTCCACAAATATCTACATATTTTTAAGAACAATTTCTGAGGTCAGATTATGGTAACACAAGAAAAATAACACGTATCTAACAATCGTCTAGAGCATGTGTGCTGGTGGTCGAAGATCTCAGGTCGTGGGCCTTTTTAATCCAACTTTGGTTATCGTTGGTTTGTGCTCTTGAATTGCTCGGTGTCACAGGTGGAATTGCAGGTAGTTACGCAAGCTGGCATGTCCTTAGCAAGTACTGGTTATCAGGTGGGTACAAGCAACTACTTAGATAATGCCAGACAACTCCTAAAAGTTCGTAATAAATCAGGTAAATAGGTACTCGGTACTCAAAAAGTGAGAAAGTAAGGTTCCAAAAAGTCAGGTTCCGGGAAGTTAGGTTCGCGGAAGTTAGACTCCAGGAAGTTGAATTCCTGGAAGTCAGGTTGCAAGAAGTTACCAGAAAGTGAAATTCCAGGAAGTCAGGTTCCAGGAAGTGCTAGAAAATTTGAAGAAAATTACCACATGTTCATTTGTGTTGGGTTTACCCTCCAGTCTATCTTCCAAAATTTGAAAAGAATGAACAATGGCAAAATTCGAGCAAGAAAAATATATCGACTGGAAAATAATCCATTTGAAGATTAATAAGATATAAACAGATAAACTATTTGAGTCGCAAAACCTCCTGGCTACAATCTCCCAGAATGGCGTTCTTACATGTGACGAAATATCGGAAAAAGCAAATAAAATTGATATATTAGGCCATTCAGAATAGTTACACTAAGAGTACTTACCCCTAATACTTTATATTAGAGCACACAGGTAACAATTTCTTAAAATCAATGAGAATACTAAACTCAATCAATCGATATTGATCGTTACTATAAAATCGATCTTTGCACCTTGAAAACTGCCAGTAAAAGAATGAAGCCGAACGAATAAGGAACTCGCAGGCGCCACATTCGTCAGACGCGATACGCGATTGCGCAACAGTATCGAAAACACAGAGTACGATATGTGTCAAGTAAAAATTGACCTACTGAAGTGTTTAACTACTACTTCGTTTATATTATTGCTAAAATGTACTTTTATACCGTTGCAACACTTCATAGAAAAATTACAAAACATGCTCGATGGTTGCCAGAATTTCTCGAAGATTTGAGAAAGGTCAAAAACTTACCGACTTTCTTTCGTATTTTCGGTTCCTTTGAGTTGATTTGCGTGGAATAAAATTACGCCCTGCAAACACCCTCGCTCCGAGCCCAGGCTTCTTGCCTTCGAAGATTTTCCTCTCCTTGTTTCCGATTTATCATAGTGAGTTATAGTTGTGAGGTCTTATAGCTCACGCTGTTTGTTCACATATACCATTAATTGCTCAGGAGGAATTGGGTAATGAATATATAATATAATAGGAGTAGATCATTGGTTTTTTTCATGAAATAAATCGATAATCGGCAATGTATGTCAAATAAATAAATATTGATTATCTTTGAAATATATCTTCCCTTCCTATGGACAAAATTCAATATAATATAATGTATATTGCAATACAATAAAAGTACAATGTATAAATAATATCCCCTTAGAGAAATACTAAAATATTCAAAATACAACCTCATGACCTCTTTTACCGAAGCTACCTAATGGAATAAGAGGATGGCAGCCGAATCTTTTTGATTGACAAAAATTTGCACCGATGATAGCTCCATATATGAACATCAGAAGCAATAGTAAATATACAATGAGCCACTGAGGCCATTCCCAGGGTTTGCATGGAGAGCTTGAATCTATCATTCCTCTTGGTTGGTTCGGTTCCTTTTCTGAAACTGGTAGTGCTTTATCGATGGTGGGCCTAAAACAAAAGATGAATTTGAAATTTCGGATGGCAGATTTCAGACTTTAATGATGTGCAAAGCAATATCATAGCCAATGCGAATACTTCAGTATAAATGCTCTTTTTTTTTGATAATCACTTAATTTGGATGAAAAATAATGCCTCGCTAAAGACCGAGCTCAAGACTTAACTTCGGCAATTTTCCTAGCTTTACTGTACAGTTCGAAGCAATGAATAAAATTGTAAATTCTCATTAAAAAGTTTTTTTATTAATATTTTCGAATAAGACAGAATAGAATTTCCTATACCAAATAGTTAAAAACGCTGCAAATTTACACAAGGGTTCATTGTTATCCTAGCAAAATAGACCAAATAAAATTTAATTGTGTCTCAGCATTGAAGGGATTCTCCTAAAAACTCAAAATAATACCGCGGAAAACTTCAAATCAAAATCAATATTGAGGAAATAACCGCAACATCTCAAACTACGACATTGTACATATTATTTTCCATATACATATATCTCCAAAAGTGACTATTGTTTCGAACTGAAATTTGAAACATCATCTTTTAATAATGATTCTAAGGTCTGTGCCTCATTTCGTTAGAAAATGATCAACTTTCGAAAACTCGATTCATACGGAATTCTGCGAAAAGTTTCGCGTTGTTATTCTTCATATAATTACGAATTTTTGATCCGATCGCATCTGTGCTTCTTGAGATATTGAGGAAATAACGTCAGTTTCAAACAACAACGAAATTTGACATATTTTTTTTCGATATGTCTCCGAAATTGAATATCGTATCGAATTGAAATTTGAAACATTATTGTTGAATACTGATTCCAAGGTCAGTGTCGAATTTCGTTGAAATGTTATCAACACTTTCCGAGAAAAAAAATATTCAACAAAAATATTTGAATGAACATTTTTTTAAATTTTCTGAGATCTGCATACACACGAAATTTTGCACCTACTTGCGTGCTGGTATTTTTCAACTGATTTCGATGTTTCAATCTGATTGCATCTATTCTTTTTGAGATATTGCGGAAGTAACGTTACAATTTGTATTTTGTATTTTTTCCGAATATCCTAGGCTTCAACGAAACCCCTCAGAAGCTTAAAAGCTTGTGCGAGTTAGTAACTTTACAATTCCAAATAAAATACATACAAATAAATATCGGATCGAATTGAAATTGAGACCGTTTCTGTATAATACCGACTCAAAAGTCTGGGCCAAATTTCGTTGATATCTGATCAACATTTTCTGAGAAAAAAAATTGTCAAGAAAAATTTGAAAAATATTTTGTAACAACTAGATCCTTGCAAAATTCTGAAATAAGTTGCGCTTTGGTAATTTCAAACTTCTTCAAAAGTTTTGATCTGATCGAACCAGTACTTTATGAGATATCAAAGAATCAGCCGCAAAATTTCGAATGGGCCGAAACTATTCGAACGATTTAATCCATTAACGAACTGACACATAAAAACGAAGCTGCTGAGCTGACTTTTTTCCAACATTTTTTTTTTGAGAATTTAGAACGAGTTTCGCAAACAATTCAAAGCACAAATTATTTTGCGTATAACACAAGTTTTGCCTATATATTTTCATTCCAAAAAACCGAAAGTGCTGGGCAAACTTTAGTTTCACTTTCGCGATTTCACGGGAAACCTGACGAAATTTCGTGAAAAGATTTACGGCACTACTAAGCACAAATATATCACACACTTTTCACTTTATTCTGAAGAGGAAACTCTTCATTTATGTTTTCCCAGAAAATTAGGGCGACTTTCAGAAAAATTCGAACGGAACAACTGTTTCAGCCGTTGTAACCCAGTTTTTCGGAAAGAGCTGGGCTGGCCTATTAAGGCATTGTGTAGAATATCTTGAATAGGAATAAAAAATTCAACGGCACAAAGCAGCACAAACCAAGAACAATTCAGCACAAAAAAATATATTCCAAAACCGTAAAATGCTGGGCCAAGTTCACACTCATTCGTCTGAAGGAGCTTTCTCTTAAGTAACAAGATACAGTTCTTTTTGAAAAGTATCTAAGATACTCATGATTTATGAAGATAATCAATCGGCTGTCAAAGTATGTAAGAGTCCAAAGTTCCACAAATTCAACAAAAGTTCATTAAAGTATATTCCAACCAAACTGCAACTTGCAGATTTGTTTACAAAACCATTGTCTCTATATTTTTTCAATAATTTTACAATCAAATGCAATGTAGTTTGAGAAGAATTTTTTTTTGGGAAACTTACCATTGAGGGAGAGTGTTGTTATTATGTTTTGGGAACAGTGTAAAGTTAATTTGGTTTAGTGGTAACATTGATATTTTATGATTTTTATCTATGACATGTCTTGTGCAGATAGGTATGTCAATTAATGTATCCTGTTGATCGAGCTAGCCGTTGATCTCCTGTTTGAAATAATAAAAGTACCTGAAAGTGTTTTGGGAGTTATAATAAATTGATCCACTAAATCAAAAATCAAACAAGATTATATAATCAGGAACAACACTCAAGTTGTTTGTATCTTCTCTGTAACTTACTGTATAATTTCTTCTTAAGTCTATCATTTCACCAAGCAGACGTCTACAATAATTCTGTTCTCTTTCTAGGATTGTTGAACTTTCTCAATCAAATCTATGCCCCTCCCTGTGTTGGGTGAGGGCATTTTTGTTCTCAGCTGTTAATCGTTTGGTGTCGTTTTTATATTGTCGTACCCTGTCCTTCAAGTATTGCCTTGTCTGAACCATATACACTTCGTAGCAATCCTGTCAAGGAATCTAGTATACAAGAGTGGACTGTATAGTCGAAAGGATTTCGCCTTTTATGTCGGTAAAGAATTTTTGTTGTTATCAAGGACGTTATAGAATGTTGTCGTGCAACCATACTCCTCGAATATGTTTTCTATTCTGTGTGATGTTTATATTGTTCGTTTTTTCGTTTTAGTTGTATCGACATTCCTACCGTTGCCAACAGGCAAACCTGATTTTGTTGAAGTTTGTGGTTGTTTATTGCCCTTCTGATATAGTAAGGAGGGCAGTACTTATTTGAGAGTATGCCAGTTAGTCTCCTTATGATTTTCTTCTCGAACTTTTTATGGCTGAAAGATATTGCTCCTTGCATTGAATTGGTTGCAACATTTTTCTTTTGTTGGACGCTATGATTCGAAAGAAAGTTGAGTCATCCACCTGAATTTGTTGGTTTGTGTATCAATCTGTGATCATTTTATTATTTTCTTTCATCACTGTAACATCCAGAAAAGGGAAGCTGTTATTCTTTTCTGTCTTTATGTTTTATGGTATATTGGAGTTTCTCGTGAAATGAGTTGAATAGATCAATTGTTGATTTAATGTAGTCTTCAAGAATGAATATAAATGTATCATCAACGTATATTTTCTCTAGGGGGATATAAAAATTAGCTTACCAACAACATATTCAAATAATCCTAACATTATTAAATCTGCAAGATCAGAACTGACAAGAGATACCATAGTTGTTCCATCAAACTTTTTATGAAATGTGTTATTGAATGTGAACTAACTACTGTCGAAAATAAGTTCAACTTATTCGATAAAATTTTCAACTAACTGAGTGAAGCAACTTATATAACGCCATCTTTTGATGCTGACTTGAACATCCAATGATTTAGGAATGTTTGTGAACTAGGACACAGCATCTAAAGGAGAACGAGTCTTTAACTTTATACTTCGAGGAGGAAAAAACTTCGCTCAAAATGCTGTGCTCAACTTACCATGGTTCTTTCTGCAGCTGGCAACTTGATTGTGATTCATCCTATAATATATAATATATCCTATTTGGACGAATGCTGTTATGTCTGATCAAGTCTTTATAATGTGTTCCTGTTCCTGTTCATTTGGCCATCCCTGAGTGTTTTCAGAAATTTATTGATGTTGTCCTGAGACTTTTTCGTTGGATCTTTGCTCACAATTCTATAAAGTTTTCTCGAATTTCGACGTATGAAGTGACAGTTTTGAGAATTGATTGACGTTATCAAACGTCTTACTTTGTGTAACTAGTTCCACAAAGTAACATATTATGCTGCTAGTGACGAAAAATGAATTTCACAATTAGTGACAAGAAAATTTCATCTATTTAACTGTTATTACACAAGATTAGAACATGAATCATGAATTAATCATAATAGATGAACTGATAACATAATTATTGCAATTATTTGGATTGATTCCCGACGACAAACTTGTTTTATGGCTCGCACTTGTGAAATACGTGTATTATTTTCTATGGAATTCTCAACATATCCCTCCGCAACAGTGCTTGATTTCCAACTCCTGTGCCTCTTTAATTTCAAAATATCAGCGCCACTGTCAGCTGATAAAGTGGCGGAGCTTCTTCTGAAGCAGGGGCCAGTATATAGAGTAGGATTTTTCAGTTCAAGAAATTGTGCAATAACTTTTGGCAGACTGCTGAACGTGTTAATTCCCACAGGATTCCTGGTACGTTTTCTATTTTCATATTTAACAGAAAAATCTGTTGTGTTTAGGGTTCTGAGGACGCAAATGAATATATTTTCCTGAAATTTCAACAAAAGTCATATTTTCAAAGTCACTAGTAGTAATTGCAAACCGCCGTATATTTTTTGTTTTTGACGGAAGGATATCAACACGAAAATAGCTTCATCCTTCATCTTTAACAATTTCAAATGGAAAAAATGTTGACTCTGCCTTTCTGTAAGCTTCCATTCCAATAATCATTACAACCTTAGCCATTAAGTATTCTTTGTCATCAGCTTCTAACAAAAATTTGGCAAAATCTTCTTATGTGAAAGCTTTTGACTTCTTAGCACTATAGCCGTCCGATTGCTGTCAAATTTTCTCATGAATATGTTTATCTTCTTTCTCATCACACCAAGTTATAAATTTTTCGTAAGCCAAATTGTAAACTGCCTTTGACCATTTGGGAATTAATGATGAAAGAGCATTACCTGCTGCCTCTTCAACATCGCTTGGCAGCTCTTTAGAACTTGAATCCCTCATTTTGTGGAAGTCAATAAAAACCGTGCGTTCTGGCCATAGATATAACAAACTATGGATGAGGCCTGTCAGCTTGGACTGTGTAATCATATGTTGCCGAGAGAGATAGAACTAGTGGTGGCAGAAAGCCCGCGTATTCCATATAAAAAGCATTAAATGCGTATGAAAATTCTTTTTTTTATGCGTTTTTCCTGAGAATTTTTGGACCAAATATGAAAATGATAAGCGCTTACATTGGCTGAAGGATTATTTGTTTTCATAGCTACAAAAATGAATTACTGGAAATAGAAGGAATTAGATAAAATGATTGATGTAGGTAGGTACTTTCTTTCTTGGCGCAAGCTTTCGAGATTTTATTATTCCTTCATCAGGACAACTAAAAATTTACAATGGAGTACGAGCATTAAAATGAAAGATTATTTCAAGAAATAGAAGTATTATATTTGACCTAAATGATAATAAGTAGGTGAAAATATTGCTGAAAAATATTGACTTAAGTCGGAATGATATTCCATATTCATTTCTTGATTCAGGGATATTGATTCATCAGAATTTATAAAATCTAAATGAGTTATATGAAAAAATAGAGTTGAGACCACCTATATATATCTCTTCTTGAATTCATACTTTTTTCATTTCGTGCAATTCTATTTTTTTAATATCTTTTTCGAACTCTATTATTTTCTAATAAATTATTCTTAAAATTTGGTTCATGTTGTTCTTTGTTCTGATATCACAAAAATGAACTTAGCAGGTACTTAAAATTTCAAGGACATCACGGAAGAAAAATAAAAAACCTATAGAAGCACTGACGGGAAGTCAGCAGCTTTTGCGCGCATGTTCAAAAAATAAACACCATAAGGGAACACTCGCAAAAGCTGCTAACTTCACTTCATTGCTTTTCAAGGTTTTTTCGAGATATTCTGGAAATTATTCCGGAAAAACAACGATACCGAGGGAATAACCACGAAATTTGACATATTTGTTCCCAATATCTCCGAAAATTATAATCATCCCGAATTGAAAATTGGTACACACAGATGTGAAGTATAAAGGTCAAGGTCAGAGCACATTTTTTTTGGAATATGATGAATAGTTTCCGAAAAAAAAATTTCGCAAAAGTTGCGCGTTGTTTCGCTCCAATCGCTTCAGTTTTGGAAATATCAGGGAAATAACCTCGAAATTTCAAACAGCTATAGCTTCGAAATCCGTTCCACCGATTCAGCCCATTAACGAACTTTACCACGGCATTCTGATACACGACCTACCCTGGAAGTTTCAAGTCACTAGCTTACTCTGTTCGATCGTTATCGTGTCGGACGGCAGAATCGATTTTGACACTGGATTCGTGTCCAGCGAGTCCAACCTAGTAGTTTGAGAACATTTTCGGCACGAAATTCGAAAATTACAGACATGTGGATGAAACGATAGCACACTTTTCCCCTAATGAGAACATGCGCGCAAAATGCCGATTTATATCGCCGTGATGTTTCATTAAATAAACTCTCAATCAATCCAAAATCCAATGTAGGAAGAATTATTCAACTTTTATTAACATTTGAGATTTAATAACTTGATTCATTTGAACAAAATTTCATTTATACCGATGTTAATCATAATTTTTAACAAAATGCTTGCTGCAAATTGAAATGGTGTCCGTAGGAACAATATTTTTTCTTCGTATCGCTACTAACCATCTTTTCCTCAGGACATTGTCCTTTGAAAATCTGTAATCAATAGAAAGTCTTATCTCTTATTCAAAAATTAGGAAAAAAATAAAACAAATCAGTTTTAATTAAATAAATCCCAGATGAGATAGATGCCATATCTTACTTGTGAAATTTGATAGTTCGGCCTTTTTACAACCTGTTTGTGTAGTTTACGGCTGATCAAGATCTAACCATGTTTTGTAACTCTAATATACACACTTCAAAAAAAAAAACTCTTTGAAGCATCGTACAAAAAGCATAAAATAAGATGCTTTTGAATGCGATTTGGCGGCTTCTTGACACTCCTAGCTCTATCTTTCTCTAGACAACACGTTTCTCTTTCCCTCACCGCTTCCATTGTAAGTTATAATTTCTATGGTTCTGGCTCATTTATCTACAAAGTGACTAACTGACATAAAGTGATAGCAGTCAAGAGACTTGATTTATGTTTTCACAATTTTATCAATGAAATTCTATATTTACTATTATTTCATTCGAAACTAGAAAAAATCTTGTAGGTAATACGTTAAGAAATACAATTTTGAGTAACTTGTGAGCCCACGTCTTCCACGAAATGAAGCATTTCGTAACTTATTACATAAAAAGCATCAAATTACTTGAAATTATATTCGAAAGTAGTTGATCCACATTCAATAACACATTTCATAAATATTTAGATGGAGCAGCTATGGGATCTCCTGCCAGTCCTGATCTTGCAAAATTAATTATGTTAGAAATATTTGAATACGTTGTTGGTGAGCTGAATTTTGATATCCCCTTCATGGAAATATATGTTGATGATACATTTATACTCATTCCTGAAGACCACATTGAATCGCCTAATCTGTTCACGAAAAACCCCAATATACCATAGAGATAGAAAAGAATAACAGCTTACCGTGTCTGGATTGTACACTAAGAAGAAAAACATGAGGAGAGTAACTGACATACTCTGAAACACCAACTACCCTCCTTACTATACCAGAAATGCAATAAGCAACTACAAACATCAACGAAACCAGGTCAATACAACTCACAACCTGAAGTGACTACCAAGTCGAAGTATCGCAAACTCGTGTTTTCCCGGAATTGTCTTACAGAATAGACAACATATTCAAAGAGTATGGTTGCACGACATCATTCTATAACGTCCTTGATAACAACAAAAATTCTTTACCACCATAAAAGGCGAAATCCTTTCGACTATGCAGTCCAGTCTTGTATACAAGATTCCTTGCCAGGATTGCAACAAAGTGTATGTGGTTCAGACAAGGCAATACTTGAAGGAAAGGGTACGACAATATAAAAACGACACCAAACGATTAACAGCTGAGAACAAAACTGCCCTCACCCAACACAGAAAGGGACATACTTTTGATTGAAAAATATAACAATCCTAAAAAAATAACATAATAATTGTAGACGTTTGCGGAGTGAAATAATAGACATAAGAAGAAATGATACCCAACAAACCCAACATACAGCAATTGTACAGTTTCTGCATCACAAGTGCCTCCGGAATGCAGTACATAAAATGTTGTATTAAAACTGCACAGTCTCTGCATTGGTGATACTGCTGTCCTAAAAATGCAGTCTTTTAAATACAGCTGCTGTACAGCTTTTGTGCAACAAAATCGAAATGCTGTATGAGACAACGCTGTCTCTGTCATTGATGCTAAATTTCGTTCTAATAGTCAGCCATCGTTGTCTGTGCCGATAGCCGGTACGATAGAGAACGTTGTCGATCGTCGTCGTCGGCCATGCTGTTTTGTAACGGAAATTTGTTTGTTGTGTAGTAAATTCGTTTTTGGTTCTAAGTGAATCGCGCTATTTGAACTGACTATTGGTTTCGAGTTGATTGGGTGCAAGTGTGAAAAACTGATCTGATTGGCTAAGATAAATATTTAGATGATGCCGATTCTTTTGGATGTTTCGACATGATCAATTCCCGAAAAAACGAAATAAGGCAAATTAGACTGATCTGAGTGGCTAAGATAAATATTTAGATGATGCCGATTCTTTTGGAATTGGAATAAATAGACAATAGAAGAAAACATCTGATTCTCTACCTGAACTAGACAGGGTCAACAGAAAACAGAATTTCGAAGTACATAAACATCAATGAAGGAATTTTAGGTATTATATTCACACAAGGTAAACCTTTTTTTGTGTTTTAACTCATTTTTCTCCACTTCAAGTTGCTGTACGAAAGAACAAAGAGAGCAAAATCCAACCGATATTGAAACAACCATCATGGTATAATTGAGAAAAATGTATCCACTTATTTTAGAGGACTCAGAAAGGAACGAGAGAGAGTCACCCAATAATATATTATATCATGTATAATAATTTGATATGGACGGTATTTGTGTAAATTCAAGTTTTTTCCATTAAAGTCATGTTCCTAATGCGAATTTTCTATTTATTTAACTGAATTTGCTATGAATTACTATACGTTATATGCTCAACATAAAGTAGGCTAACCCGATTCCTAAAACAGCCAGTATGTTTCAGGAATCAGGCTCACCTCCGAAAAACCTGTATTTTTCAAGTATTCGCATTGAAATTCTGGACATGCATACCACAGGCTGTTTTTCATCGATGGAGGGGAAATAGGAAATTCTGTGTCTTCTGGTCTAACCGAAAATGACCGAACACTTTTTTCAAATAATATTGTGTATATTTTTATATATTCGAATTCCATGCTGAATTTTTGGTGAAATGTCCGTGAAAATTAAATAATTTAAATATTTTTCTTATAAATTAATCAATATCTAGATACAGAAAAAATTGCAGAATTTTTTTACCTTAAAGCATAGAAGTTGAATATGCAAAAATATATACATCACATCATATAAGAAAATCAAAATTTATTCGGCAATTTCCGAATAAACTGGAAGTAGTAGACTCTCTTTTTCCACATCTGTTGAAGGTAAATAATTTAGTATCAATGTGCAAAGTTGCAATTCAATCTCTTAAAAATAATTATTTTTTCGGGAGTGAGTCTTATTCCTGTGAGTCTCGTTATATAGCCGAGCTTCTGCTGCATTATTACTGCTTAGAAACTTCATATCGAAGAAGCACAGTTGGTGCATTATTACTATGTGCAAATTGCATTACAAAGTGGCATAGCTCCTGCACAACTGCTGTATCGTGGCTGTTCTTCGAACGCAGTTTGAGCTGTACAGTTTCGATGCAATTCCGCGGGACATATACGGTCCGTTTAGATACAGTTACTGTACCACCATCGCTGCACTATTTTTATAAAATTCAAGGTCTGAGCAAGATTTTCCCAAATTTGTCAATAGTTCCCGAAAATACTTTGAAATTTTTTTTTAAGAAACGATCTCAACAAAATTATCCAAAAGTTCTTGTGCTTCAATTACCTGCGAAGTTTCAATGCGATCACTCAACTATTTCTTGAAATATCAGGAAATAACTTTGGAATTACAAATTATATTTTAACTCTCAAACCATCTTGCCGATTTTGACGTTACCGAAAATTCGAAAATTACAGGCATTTGGACAAAACGACAGCACGCTGTACTCCAGAACATGCGCGCAAAATAAAATTTCAGATGAAAATCTGCGAAATCTTCGGTTGGGTTTTACCCATTCACGAATTGAGCTCTACCAACCTTACCTTCGATTACATATTTTCTCAGTTGTATTTCTCCGGAGAGATTATGATAACGATCGGCCGTAAGGAGCAATCGGAGACAACGCTTTATTTTACGGGGCGCTATCATAGGGGTCCTCTAGGTATTGTATTTCCAATAATCGAAACGATCATTTTTTAAATGTCCTATATATGGTTTTGAAATATCCTTTGAAGGATATTACTCTCACGGATTCCTTTTAATGACTTTCGCTGCTTTGCAATGATCAGAGCCGGATCTAGGGCGTGGCGAGGGAGGCATTTGCCACGGGCGACAACCAACTAGGGGCGCAAATTATGATTTTTTTTCTTAAAATGATGTTTTTTCACTTCAGACTCCATTCATATTTTAGAGCGGTGCTATAGTGCATGCCCCTGTTGTACAATATGCGGCGACAAGTAGTTACCAATAAATTAACAGATTATAAATTTACACATGTCGGTCGCCCTACGATTCCTGATCGCGTCCAGATATTTATTATTCGAACACTGAAGACCTCAATTAGCGGCAAGTTCAGAGGGAGTTTAAGCCTGGGCGCCCACTGGAAGCGATTTGGGGCTTTTATGAGCTACGCGTTTTACGAGCGGGGATGAGCTTTTACGATCCGGGCGGTCTCGGGCTTCGGGGTCGTCCACTTGCAGATACTTTGCGAAGCTTCGGTTCGTTCTTGTTCTTGCGTAGCAGAGGATTTTTACTTCAGATTTCCGTGTTTCCGTGTTCATTTCAAGGATGAATCTCACTTGATCAGGCATATATTAGCTACGGAATGCGGAAAATTTTTGAGCTAAGGTAGATTCAAATTTAGAAAAAATGAAATTATCGGAAAAAATTCACCATCTTGATTATGAATGATTATTATCGTATACTCATTTATAATACTGGAATGGAAGTTCAAGTGTGAATGTTGATTCGAAAACTTCGAAAACAAAGGATGTGGAACTTCGAAATTATGGCTGATTTGAATTTTAGCTGAGAAAAGTCAGCTTCAGAAGGTAAATATGTTATTAAGGTATCTAGAACGTGACTTCAAAAACTGCAAACATCGAAAGAAATGATGGTGACACAGATATTCAGAAATTCTAAAAATTTTGCAGAAGTGCATGCGTATTTAAGAAAATAGGTCACTAGTAAAAATCCGTAGCGTTTCATAAAGAAAAAATTATGTTTATTTTGTGATCGAAAAGATCGTTCTGCATATGAGATTGATTGAAACGTAGTTGAACCATTACAGGACGTATGGGCCAAAAACACTTGAGCATATAGAAAAATGTTCGGAATAAAATTGGTCGGAGACTAAAAAAACAGATTGATAATAGATATTGAGATAAAAAGAGCTATAAAACCCGAGATAATGGCGAAACACGCTGGATTAATTATATTTGGAATGCTATACAGCCGATTATTGCCAAAGAGTCCAACTTCAGGTAGGCTACTATACACCTACAGAACTTCTGGATGTGGGTTTAATGTAAGAGAAAGACAATATTCATTAACCTTTCAATCTGATCCATCTAAAATTCACCAACAATAAACAACGAGCTTCAACAAATATTCCGTTCACAAACCATACATTACACTTGCCGACGGATAGCTCCTCTGTTCGAGCGTATAGACGCGGCAAATCCAAATTGATCGGGATACGATTGCGCCGCTCGAATTCTCTCGAAATCGCCCGTATGAACTCGCTGCCAGTCGACGAGGGTACCTAGAATTCCATTCATTTGGATCTGTCGCACAAATTCGTACGTTTACGCTCCTATCGCGCCTCTCGAAATCGCGTGCAGTGGACGACCAGCCTAATGGTTCGAGCTAGCGGCGGTAGCGCACCGTCTAGGGTCGGTTTCTTGACGGCATGACAAAGAGATTAAGACCATCCACATAATTCGCCGAATCGTTCATTACACCGGCTTTGATAAGGTAAGGGTAATGTATTTCGAAGACGTTTACGACCGATAGGCTTGAAGAAATCACCCCAGTCTTATTAATACTACTTTTTTTCTCGCATGTGGGGTACTTCCATGCAGCAGCGCAGTTTATGGCATCAATAAGAAAAATAGGAGCCAGGAACTTATCATTCGTTCGAATTTTATTTGCGAGATCCCAAATTATACCGATTCAATTAAAATTGCGTTGTACCATAATCACACGAGTTTTCATATGTATAAGAAGAAGTTAGATAACATAATCAAAATGTTGAGAAGAATAAGATGAATTTATCGTATCTCTAGTATTTTATTAATCAGCTTCTTAGCTATATGAGTACTACAGAAAGAGGATCAAATGTCGATAAAATGAATAGAATGATTCTTGAGTTTCACTGAAACATGAAACCTTTTTCTGTCCTCCTGACATTTGTCGAACATTGAGACAATTCAGATATGAATATAACCGAGCGCGCAAAACATTCCGATTCGCCGTCCATGCATTTTCAGAATCTTATATAAAACTTTAGGTTGATATAACCAACTGAAATGCCACCCAAGAAACTATCAGGATCGCAATCTCGGAAGATCAGGGATAAAAAATTATTAGATCTAAAAAAAATACTAGTAATATCTCAAGTTAATCTAAGAACGATGCGGGTATTGTGTCGACAAAAAGTGGTTCCACTAGCGAAGCCCATCATGTAGCAGAATTTCCTTCTACTTCTTCAAGTACTGAGCCTTTCGTAAGAAAGTATTCCATTTCGGATAATTCGAACAAGGAAAATTTTTTTGACGAGGAATCAGGACTTACTGAGGTTAAACCTGAACCAGTTGATTTAAATGATCCTACATCATGGCGAATTACAAAAATTAATATTAAAATGTTCGTTATGACCTTTGTTGGCATGTGTGTGTTCTAATGTATTTCAGTTTTTCATTTACACTTTCATTTATTGTATTTGGAAGCTTTGAATGCTTATATATTATTTTGAGAATAAATTATTCTATTCGCTTCGCTTCTATCTATGCTCGTTCTCAAAAGAATATAATAATAGTAAAATATCTTAGAAATAGAATAAATACTATCATTTATGAAAAGTATGTAGTCATTAAAAAAAAATTTGAAAAGGGCGCATTTCGATAACTTGCCACGGGCGCTGAAATCCTAGATCCGGCTCTGGCAATGATACAAGATGAAGGAAGCGTTTCTTAATTTTGGCCACTCACTCTTTTATTGGTGGTTCTCTACCTCTGATGTTATCCATTTGGTCCCGTATAAACTTGATAACGTCACATTTTATATGTAAAATTTCATTGGGATATGAATTCGGGTCATACGGAATAACGTCTTTTTCTTCTTTTTGCATCATCTAATCTGTAGCTTTCTAAGAATTGAATAGTTTTTATTTTTGTATTTACTATAAAGATACATTGTGACAAATGTCACTATAATTCTGACAGAAGCACAAATAGAAGGCGCACATCACAAACATATCAATTCAATTTTGCAATTCATACTTGTGAATGACATCGCAACATGAAATTGAATGGCAGAAAGTTTTGAATATATGAGGTGAGGTAACCTTCTTTTGTTCGCCATTCGCGCGCATGTTCTGAGGAACAGCGTGCTATCGTTTTGTCCAAATGTTCTCATATTATTATCTCGATTAGGTTGGATTCACTGATGACGAATCCATTGTCTAAATCAATTTTGTCTGGCTGGTTGTCCGTAGGCACGATATCAAACTTATAAGAAAGGTTGCATTTCAAAATGCGATGGTTGAAGTCTTGAATGGGCAAAATGGACCTACCGCTTTCGTAGTTGAAGCCATTTGATATTCTGAGGTTATTTTCCTGATATCTCGAAAAATAATGGAGGGATTGCATTGAAACTTGGCAGTTAGTTAGAGCATAATGACGGGAAACCTTTTCATTTCTTTTCTTCAGATCATAGAGTCAGTTAACAGAAAAAAATTTTTTCGACCTCGGACCTGGAGCTTCATATTTCACAGCCGTGTTCCATATTTCAGTTCGAAACGATTATACTTTTTGAAGATATTGGGGAAAAATATGATGAAACTTATTTAAGAGTGCTGATGAACAATGGTTTATTATTCTATAAAATCAAATAATACACCTTAGTGATCAATCAAAAAAAAACACAAGGGTTTATTATTTTCTTAGTTAAATAACCCAAAACACCATTGATATCTTAAAAAACTTATATATTATGCATAACTCATTGGTTTCTCACAACACAGAAACCAATTTCATGAAAAAATTCATGTGAAACATTGAAATCTCAATAAATACTTGTATAATTGAATAAAATTTCCACATGCAGATGTTAGTAATCTAAAAATATTTGGTTGTGTGGCGTATAGCCATGTACAAAAACAATTTCGAAAAAAATTTGAATTTAAAGCTGAAAAATATGTTATGGTTGGATACGCTCCAACAGGTAACAGATTATGGAGTATTGATAAAGCGAAAATCATTATTTCTCGAGATGTTGATTTCAATGAGAGTCAATTTTTGTTTAAGAATAAATCTTTTGAACTGAAGAGTGAAGATATTAATGATGAGAATGAATTAGAAGATAAGGTGGATGAAAATATTCAGTCAGGTGATTTAGGTTAAGAGGGTGTGAATGAAAAACTAACCACTGAAAGTATACCTAATTCACTGAATAAAAACTCATCAAAAAACCTTCAAAATATGATGATTTTGAACTCTATATGGCATTTGATGCGATGAGTTCCATAGAGGATGTCCCTAAAGATTTTAGCCAAATTGGAAAGAGATCTGATAGTAAATTATGGTTAAATGCTGTAGAAAGAGAATTAAATTCCATTTATGAAAATAAAACATGGAAACCAGTAGAAATGCCCAGAAATGAAAATATATTAGATACGAAGTGGGATTTTTCTTACAAACATCTAGAGGAGATGATAATGAGCGATATAAGGCTAGATTAGTTGCAAGGGGTTTTTTGCAAGATGAAAATGTAAATAATGACTACTCTCCAGTTGCTAAGATGTCTACGCTTAGACTCTTACTTATTACTGGAAATCAATTTAAATTCTATTTCTGCCAACTAGATGTCGAGACAACTTTCCTGAATGGTATACTAAATGAGGAGTTATTTATTTATCCTCCTGAAGGTGTCAGGTGTGAGAAGGGAAAGGTTTTAAGATTGAATAAATCATTATATGGATTAAAACAATCCAGTAAGTGTTGGAATGATAAAATGAACTCTTGCTTGTTGAAACTAGGATTTGAAAGATCTGATGGTGATTACTGTTTATATTTCATGAATAGATCTTCTGATAACTTATTAATTTATGTAGAAGACATTATTATATATGGTCCTCATAAAAATTTATTTTGTTGAATAAAATCTAAATTAATGTTAAATTTCAAAATCTCCGATAGAGGTGAATTAAATAATTTTCTAGGTCTGGAGATAAAATATAATAGGATTAAAGGAATTATGGAAGTGAGTCAAGAACGATATATAAAATGCTTGTTAAAGAAATTCAAAATGGACGATTATAAAATATCGACTTCTCCAATTGTGCCAAAACTTATATTTGACATTTGTGAACATCCAGATAAGTTAACAAAGGAACCATATCGAGAATTGATAGGGTGTTTAATTTATTTGATGATAGGTTCTAGACCAGATATTTGCTATGCATTGAATTTTTTCGCTAGATATCAGGACAGGGCCTCTGATGCAGCATAGAATTATTTAAAATTGATACTGAGATATTTAAAGGAGTTTGGGTTAAAAATTCGAAAGGAAGAATGAAAATCTTAAATTGGAATGTTTTGTTGATTCAGATTGGGGTGGAGATATTCATGATCGTAAATCAGTATCAGGTTTCATATTCGAATTATTTGATAACACTTTAACATGGGCAACACGAAAACAAGCGTGTGTTTTATTATCAAGTACAAAAGCAGAATTGGTAGCTTTATGTAGTGCTGCATCGGAGGGCCTGTGGTTGATGAAACTAATTGAGCAGTTTCAGATAAATGCGAAACCAATGTAAATTTATGGAGACAACCCCTTGGTTGTATTGCAATCTCGAAAAACCCTGCAAATAATCGAAAGGTGAAACATATTGACTTGAAATATAGTTTTGTATTGGAACATATTAATAGAAAGGATTTTGAATTAATGTATATCATTGTATGTCAGAGAATCAGTTAGCTGATATTTTCACAAAAGGATCGAAAGTTGTTTTATTCACTAAATTTAGGGACCTTTTAGGTTTAGATGATTTTAGTGAGGAGGGGTGTTAATGAGTGACGTTTTCTGCACTAAAATCTTCTAGATAGTGCTGTATAATTGTAGATGGCGACACGATAAATTGTGACGACGCCATTTGATATTGTACGAGTAGTTTTTCAGTTAGTTAGAAGATGAATGTCGAATTGATATGTAGCACGTTGGGTACTCAAGTTGTCAGAAAGTTTAACTGGAATTTCATTTGAAGAAGAGAATATTAAGCACTCTGCTAGAAAAACTTTAGATATAACTCTTACTAAGAGAGTTATTCTCTCTAGAATAGCCAAGCTATTTGATTTTCTAGAATGACTTCCACCTGTGTTTATCACTGCAAAGATTCTTATGCAACTTCGTTGGGACAACAGAATATATTGGGATGATAAATTAGATTCTGATATGACCAGACAATTGTTGTGTTTGTACAAAGATCTTTCTGTTCTTAATAGTCTCAAACTCAATCGCTGGTTGAGTTATAGTCCCGATGCTAATACCTGCAAAATTCATGGGTTTGCTGATGCTTTGAAATTTGCTTATGGAGCGCATTACCCATGGAGATGAGATTGTGGTAAATTTACTTCAAGCCAAAACAAGGGTGTCACCCATAAAACCCTTGATTACTATTCCAAGGCTGGGGTTATCCGCTGCTACCCTGTTGGCTGAACTTACTCTATTGTTGATGCTTTACAAATAGAATACTGCAGGACATATCTGTGGTCCGATTCCACTGATGTCTTGTTTCGTTTAAAAGACCATACCTCACGATGGCCTACATTCATCGTAAAAAGGTGCTCCAAAATTCACACTTTGATTCCTGATGCTTCTTGGAGACATGTAAGAGGAATTGACAATCCAGCTGACTGTATTACTCGAGGTCTGAAGCCATGTGACTTGTTGAGCTATCAATTATGGTGGCAGGGTCCTAAATGGCTGAAAAGTAATAATGCTCCATATACCGCAACATCTAAAAGTTAAATCGAATCTTGCTAAACACCGGTGGTTAGTAATTGCTATCTCACTTCAAATTTGCTATCGAATTCCTAACCCAATTTGGGATCTACTTGAGAGATTCTCAAATGTACAAAAAACCTTGAAAGTAACTGCTCATATTTTGAGATTTCTAGGTAAGTTGCTAAATAAAGTAGACGAATCTTGTGGATTGAATTTGTTTTCGTTCAGTAGGTTCATGAACGTTTCAATTCCTGATACAATAGAGTTGAATACTCATGAGCTGAACAGAGCCCGTCTAACATGGACTTAATTGATGCAACAATCTCATTATTCACAAGAGATTAAATTACTGAATGAAGGTTCATATTACCAAAACGTAGCAAACTTTTGAAATTAGATCCCTTTCTGTATGATAAATTGATCAGAGTGGGTGGTCGACTATAGAACTCTTTTCTTGAATTCAAATAAATGCATTCACTAATTTTGCCTTACGAATCGCCACTTTCTTCACTTCTAGTAAAGTTTTATCATTTAAAAAGTTTATATGGTGGTGTCAAATTAACACTTGCTGTGCTTCGAAGAGATTTCCGGATAGTTCGAGGACGACAGCTAGTAAAGAGCGTAATTCATAAATGTAGTTCTTGCTCGATGTACTGGAAAAGCGCTATGTATCGAAAATTAGGTGATTTACTAGATTCCAGAACTCGACCTAGCCATCCTTTTCTCAAGACTGGTGTGGACGATGCGTAGCCTTAAGATATTATAGCTTCCCTCAGTCGTGGCCAAAAGAATAAAGGTTATATTGCCATGTTCATTTGCTCGAGCACACGTTCAATTCATCTTGAATTGGTGTCTGGTTATTTTTCTCCGATCTTTATAGTGATCGTGGAACAACTTTTATTGGGGCTGATAAGGAGCTCAGGCAATTGCTTCAGAAATATACTGCCTTTATTAATGGTATTTCAGGAAATCTTGTTGCTGAGGGCACCAACTAGCATTTCAGTCCGCCTAGCGCTGTGTCCGTGAAGTTAGCATCCACTTTTGCGAAAATGAAAATAATTATTGTTGCATTCGTTAGTAACTCGTTAGTAACTATTTGTAACACCAAAATTTCCGTTTGTACCTCAAGGATACTGGTAGAAAAACATCACATTCAGCTGGGTGCTAACTTCACGGGCATCCACTTTTCAATTCTTCCCGGAAAACAAAATTCAGTTCGAAAGTCCATCGTAACAAGTAACAATTTGTAACACAAAAATTTTCGTTTGTAACCAAACCCATAGTAGAAAAATGACGCCCCCAAAATGCGAAGTTACCACCCACATTTTCAAAAATTCTCTTTTGCGTCCGATAGAACTTCGTTAGTAACCATTTGTAACACATAATATTCCGTTTGTAACCAAACCTTTAATGGAAAACTGACTCCCAAAAATGCGAAGTTAGCAGGCACATTTTCAAAAACTCTATATTTCTCTTTTGCTTCGGATAGTACTTCGTTAGTAACTGTTCTCAACAAAAAGAATTTTCTTTGTAACCTAACATTTGATGAAAAAATTACACACCTAAAATGCGAAGTTGGCACCCACATTTTAGAAAATTCCATATTTCTCTTCTCGTTTGTAACCTCACCTATAGTGAATAGATGACACCCCCAAATTACTAAGTTAGTACCCACATTTTGAAAAATTTAATTTTTTCCTATTGCTTTCGATAGATTTTCGTTTTAACTATTTGTAACATTAAAAATTTCGTTTGTAACCTACCCTGTAATGAATGAATATCGCCCCTAAACTGCGAAGTTATCACCCATATCTTCTGAAATTTTCAATTTTTTTGCTCTCAATAGTAATTCGTTAGTAACTTTTTGTAACACAAAAAATTCCGTTTATAACCGAACCTATAATGGAGAACTGATAAAAAATGCGAAGTTAGTAGGCATATTTTCAAAGACTCAATTTTACTCTTGTGCTTCGGATATAGTACTTTATTAGTAACCATTCGCAATATAAAGAATTTCCTTTGTAACCCAACATTTGATGAAAAAATTACACCCCTAAAATGCGAAGTTGGCAACCACATTTTCGAAAATTCTATATTTCTCTTTCGCTGATTTCCCGATCTGAAAAAAAAGCTCTCTCCGACGAGACCTCATTCGGCCCGCTACGAAATTTCTGAGATACCGAAAATCTAGAAAAGCACTGCCGCGAAGGCAGCAGCTGGAAGACAGCTTCGGCAACGAATTTCAACATGCGCGTATGCCTCCACGGCAGAGCTTTTCTAGATTTTTTTCGATGAGTTACTGGATTTCAATTCGATCTAATCTGTATTTTTGTAAATATTGGAAAAATAAAATTTTGAATGAGTATATCTGCAGAATCTTTGGGCGGATTTTACCCATTCACGAACTCGACCTTCGTAATAAAGCCCCAAACCTACTCTACAAATATCAACTTTCTAAGTCGTTTCTTCCGAAAGTTATTGTGTTTATTGTCGGCCCAACGGCTGACTGCGTAAACACAATACCTTTAAAACGAAGGCCAAATTCGTGAATGGGTAAAATCCACCCAATGATTCCGCCTATATACCCATTCAAAATTACATTTTCCCAATATTTCCAAAAATACAGATTAGATCGAATTGAAATCCAGTACTTTATCGAAAAATAACAGTTCGGAGGTTCATACAGAATTTAACGGGGATAATATGGTGAGAAGATCACAGAATATTAAATAGTTGAAAAATATAAATTTGATTTTTTTTTAATAGTTCTGATGATACGATCATCACGAAATTTTGCACAATGTTGTCCTTCAACATTTCCAAACAAGCTGCGAAGTTTCATCACTATTGAATCAGTATTACTCGATTAATACCAAAAAAACCAATATCTCCAACCCTAATGGCAGTATCGAATTTAAATTTGTACACTGCTGTGAAATATGAACTTCAAACCGAAATTTATCTCGAATATGAACAATAGTCAAAAAAAATTTTGAAATTTTTTTTTTCAACTTTAGTAACCATACAATTCTGACGAAATTCTGCATGAAGTTGCGCGACGTTATGCTTCAACTAACTGCCAAGTTTCATTTCAATCGCAAAAGTTGTTTCTGGGATATAAGGAAAATAACCTCCAAATTTCAAATTGCTATAACTCCGAAACTATTCGGCCGATTCGGCCCATTAACAAACTTAACCTTCGTATTTTAAATGCAGCCTTTCCTTAAATTTGCAAATCAATAGAATCCTTCGTACGCCCGTTATCGTGGTGACGGCTGGCCGGCCGGACAGAATGTATTTTGACATCGGATTCGTCATCAGTGAGTCAAACCTAGTCGTTTAAGACCACTTTCGGTTCAATCATCGAAAACAACAGACATTTGGACAAAACGATAGCAGGCTGTTCCCTAGAACATGCGCGCAAAAATTCTTAAACTTGATGAATTTTACTCGATTTTGTCAAGTGGACTATCTCGCGACTTCGATCTCCTCCGAAGTCAAAGCTTGTCGGCCGAGACCGAGGGTGGTAAAAGATCCTTCAAGGACAGAACCGGCCCCTATGGAATTCTCATACCTCGAAAACGAACGGTAATGTACGAAAAATACGTGAGAACGAAGGTAATTTTTTGACGTTTCTAAATTCTCCGAAAAATTCTGACAACCATCAGGTCCATCTGTGATTTCACGCGTCTGACTGGCTGGGAAAGAGCTGTCAGGTGGAAATTGAATAAAATTGACCAAAAAACGCCGAATTACTGGCAAATATTGTATGAAATGACAAGAACTAAGCACGGGTCATTGATTTCTTGCAGCTCTATGAAGAATAGGTGATTTTTCAGAAAGAAATTTCATGAATCTATCATATGACTCAGAGCTCCTTCTATCATGAAATTTAACGAAATCGATGTCAATATGGGATATATTATTTCGAAATTGATCGATTAGGGGATGGTACATATTCTTTTGAACTATTTCACTCACAATTTGTTTTTTTTCCCAATTTTGAGCATAATTTGTACCGGAGAACATTTTTTAACTGGAGTCCTACCGCTGTGTACGAGCTAGGTTGCTTTTTCTGGTGAGTTCTTCAAAATTTAACATGGTTTTATTAATTTCCGATGCCATTTAACGATATTCCTTTCCGTTTTATTGCAAAATGTATCTGACATACAGACAATTCTAAGGTTAGTTTTGACGTTTCCGCAGAGGTCACAGAGCTCGGCTCTTTGATCATAAGACAGTTTTTAGTGATAGCCCAAAAAATTTTTCTATAATTTATATATTATTATTTAAAATTTTATTAGCTTAAAGCTGAATCTGCGCAAAAGGTAAAACTGGATGCAAGGTAGATCTGGGCGCGCTACTAACACCTAACGTAAAAGTCATTATTCACTTCTTTCAGTAGGCAGCGTTTCAAGTGATGACGAATCTCACATACTCAGGTGTTGACCATCACTTTCAAAGTGAATAAGTGCATGTTTTCGATATGATAGAACTGCTAGAATTCGAACTCGAAACATAATTGAATTATTACAATACACTTCGGTAATAATTATGAACATAAAATAAGTTATAATATTAATCATGAATTTCAATGGAATGCTGAGTATTAATTCTTAATAGTACTAACGAAGAACTATGGAGATCAAAAGAGAATTGTAGAATTCATGAAAATGAGGGTGCTAACTTCGTATTTTGAGGGAGCCTTTACTATATTATATTTATATAGCGGAAGTTGCGGGCGAAAAATTCTTGTGTTACAACTAGTTCCTAACGAAATACTATCTAGAGCAAAAAAATTGTGAATTTCAGAAGATATGGGTGATAACTTCGCAGTTTAGGGGTGATATTTTTTCATTACAGGGTAGGTTGAAAACGAAATTTTTATGTTACAAATAGTCACTAACGAAGATCTATCGAAAGCAAAAGAGAAAAATAAAATTTTTCAAAATGTGGGTGCTAACTTCGCAATTTAGGGGTGTTATTTTTTCATCATGGGTAAGGTTACAAACGAAAATTTTTGGGTTACAAATAGTTACTAACGAAGTACTATCCAAAGCAAAAGAGAAATAAGGAATTCCCGAAAATGTGGGTGCCAACTTCGCATTTTAGGGGTGTAATTTTTTCATCAAATGTTAGGTTACAAAGGAAATTCTTTGTGTTTCGAATAGTTACTAATGAAGTACTATCCGAAGCAAAAGAGTAATATAGAGTCTTTGAAAATGTGTTACAAATAGTTGCTAACGAAGTTCTATCGGACACAAAAGAGAAATGTTGAATTTTTGAAAATGTGGGTGCTAAGCTCGCATTTTGGGGGTGTCATTTTTCTACTACAGGTTTAGTTATGAACAAAATGTGTGTGTTACAAACAGTTACCAACGATGGACTTTCAAACTGAATTTTGTTTTTCGGGAAAAATCGAAAAGTGGATGCCCGTAAAATTAGCACATAGCGGAATGTGATGTTTTTCTTCCAGTATCCTTGAGGTACAAATGAAAATTTTGGTGTTACAAATAGTAACCAACGAGTTACTAATGAATGCAACAAAAATTTTTTTCACTTTCGAAAATGTGGGTGCTAACTTCACGGACACCCTGCCGCTTTCCATTTCGGAGGAATATGAAAGGCTGCAGTCAAGTATGCCAAGCATCATCTAAGACGAGTTTTAGACTCTCATACTCTAACATTGAAGCCTGCTTTTGAACTCGCGACCTTTAATGATATACGGATAAAGGATATACAACCACTTACCCATGCTCAATTTTTTTGATTAATTCACCGTCTTTCATTGTTCCTGAGCCTTCTTGTTTAGATATTGAAATTTCTCCTTCTGAAAGATGGAGGATCATACAGCAAATGCTTGCTCATTGGCGGAAGCAATGTTCGCGAGAGCATCTCCAGTCGCTATAAATCAGGAATAATTGGCTGTCAAATCAACCTTCCCTCCAACCAAATGATCTTGTTTTGATCACTGCTGAAAATACCCATCCTGCAAAGTGGCCTGTAGCCAGAGTAGTTGAAGTTTTTTGCGGAAAAGATATTGCTATACCACCGTTTTTGAACGTCCTGTTAAAAGTTGATGTTTTGTCATAAGCAGTGCCTGAATGCGACTCCTCTAAGTTGATTTGCTTGTTGATGTACCCATGCATCTATATAATCATAGCTATTTTCCTCTGTGAATTTGTAATGATTCACTCAAATGGTATATTTACTAGTTATGCAATGTTGAACAAAATGTTCTTATTTTCCATTAAGCTGGGCTTTATCATTTTACTTTTATAAAATGAAGTGGTTGCAATGTTAAGAATTGACTCTGAGTATATTTTAGTCACCCCTCTGTATCTCTTCAAAATAATCATTTCATGTTTTCTTGACGTACGCAAGGATCGGAATAATCTCACCATATGTGTTTTCCTAGATTCAGATATGAAAAATGAGACAGATTGTAATTAAGTGTTGTTCCATAAATACCATAATTATGAAATTTGCTTAGTTCGAAAGAATATAAAACCTTATGCAGTTCACTGCCCCAGTATTGGACAGATTAAGTCATTTGCTAACAACCTTGTACACTGAAATTTAAGAATGAAGTTGAAACATTAGAAAAAAGGAGAAAATTTTCAATTGGAATCAGTTGGTTTTTTTTATCGAAAACTTCACTGAAAGATATGAATAAATAGAAATAGAAATAAAAAATTCGAACTTCATAATTGAGTCGAAAGAATTTCTGGCCTTATTAATTAAAATTAGTATTTATTGTAATTTCGAAGGATTATATCGAAAAATTCTCAGAAAAACATTAAATTAATAATTAGATAAATAAGAGATAAAATCCCAGAAATTTAATCACACAAGAAGTTTCAAAGTTACATGGTTTTATTGAATTTTAATCCTGGCCTATCTCGAAATATTACTGAAAGTTTTTTGATCATGTCTGGATTAATATGTGCTTCATCGCTGACTGCTTCGATATCTTTCTTTTCTATCTCCTTACTTCCATACTAAGACAAATACACATAACATTCAAAATTTCCCCAAATTAAAAAATAATGGACATGGTTTATATCTGGTGACCTATCTGAAAACACATTTCCACAATGTCCGATTAATACAGAAAGATGCTTTTGGAGGGAAAATGAGAACATATCATCCGTTAGCCGTTTTAATAGCATATGTGGCCCAATCAATTGATTGCTATGAAGTGGAAACCATACGTTCATTGGAAATCTGTACTGGATTTGCATATACCCGACCCCATGCGTATTTTCTTCCGCCTACACATAGTCAGGAACTTTTCGTATAAGCATTTTGAAATACATATGCGTATAGGCATGTATTCGTCTGACATCGGGAGTAAGGAGATAAGAAATAGCAAGTAGGGGTATCGTAGCCGCCTACTATAAAGCAAGTTATAATCCAGACATTAAAAAAACTATCAGAAATATTTTGAGATGGAAAAGAATTGAAATTAAGCAAAACGGTGTTACTTCGAAACTCCTTCAGTGATTCATTATCGAGATTCGCTTTTCTTAACTTATGAATTATTCATTGTTGTTGATTTCGGATAGATTTTTCAAATTTATAACGTCTGTAATTTTCTATTTTCGAGCCAAAATTCGTTGGATGGACTCACTCATGAAGAATCCGTGGTCAAATTCAATTCTGTCCGACCGATAGTCCGTGTGAGCTCCAACTTTCGAAAACATTAATTAACTGAATATCTCCGTTGAGTTCATTAGTGGGCCGAAAGCTTATTGAGTTTTCATTAGTAGACGTATAATATCAATGAAATGAGAAGAATCATGCCAAATTTGAAAAAATGTAGTTTTTGAATTATAAAGAAATCACATCTAGAGTTTAGAAAGTGACATCTATACTACTGTAGTCAAAGCAGGAATTTTACAGTGACTGTATATACCGGGTGTCACACGAATACCGTTCGTTAGAATATTTTTGGGAAGGAATCGAAATTCACATTTGCAATTTCGGACTCAAGCTTTTACTGAAGATATGAATCCCTGTAACCAAAATTCGTTTTTCATATTTTTATATATTTTATTATCATTATTATTTCATATATTTCTATTTTCATAATGAAAATCGATTCCTTATAAAATCCTGAGTTGTTTTAATGTAAAGTTTTCGAATTTCCGTCAATAATTTCTTTTTTAACGTGAAATTGCGAAAAAAAAATTGAAAATGGCGCTCTGCTGAAACCTGGATATCTTCAAGGTTTGTCATTGGAAAGATGTCGTTTTTAGACTTTCGCGAAAAGTAAGAATGATGCTTCTGTCACAATAGTCAGAATTTCAAAATCATGGTACAGGAGGTCACAAAAGCGTTTTTAAAGTTAGCAATTCCGAAAACGTAAAAACTCAATATTTTCAAATTAGAACCCCATTTCTTTATAGTCATAATAGGATCTACGTTGAAAAAAGTCTAGGTTTGAAAATGACACTAATGGCCTAAAATTCATAAATTCTGCGATATTCTTAAAAAACAATGTACGTGATCACATTTCGTATTTAATTCTTATCGAAAAAAAAATTATTGACGATTTAAATTATAAACTTCTACAAATAACATTAAATCAGTGATATTTCTAAATTTTTATTTCATTCGGACAAATGTTCCACACATCCCGATATGTACATCTTGAATTACAGTAGAGACTCGATAATCCGAAGAACGATAATCCGGATATCTCACTAGTCCGGATTGACGTCGAAACTGTATTATGTACCTTATAATCCTGATCGCAAGCCTCAATTCGAATTTGCGATAGTTGCATACGTGGTAATAGGTTCTAACTTGTCTTGTCTAGCCATGACTATCAAGACATTTCAGACATGCAGACACAAATTGATGGCGAGGTTTATTCAAATGTTGAACTGAATCAATGGGTTGAAGATGCCAAAAAAGTCATAGAGGATGGCGATCTTGAGTATGAGACAATATATGATGGGACCAGCAGTGATGAAGAATTCGATATCAACCCAAACAAAATCAAGCAATTCGACGCAATAAAATATTTTCATTGGGATTGCAATGGACAGTAGAGAATAATATTGGAATCACTGCTAGTCTGCTCCTTAAAAATATACAGGAGAAAGCTATAGTTAAGCATTCTTCTCCTCTTACAGTTGAAAACAACGTAAAATATCTAATTATTTCAAATAATATATTTGTTTCGTGATTCCGAGGATAAAGCCATCTATTTCAACCGTTTCTTGAATTGCATCTCTACCAAATTGTAAAACGAGATATTCCGGATTCCTTATTAATCCGGATTAGCCTGAGTATTAATTGATCTGGATTATAGAGTCTCTACTGTATTTAGATAATATTCATTCGGGTTCAATTTATACTGCTATTTGCCTGCATTTACTGATTTCTCGAAATAGACAATTATACGAATAATGTAATTCGTGATCTATTCATTATTCAAGGTGAGAGTGGAGGAACTGTTGACAGAACATGTCGAAATTTCAACAGTGAATATCCCTAGTTTCTTGGGATGACGAAAAGTAAATTCCTCAGAATTCTCAGAAATTTTGAAGTATATGGGATAATAGTTCAGCCGTAGAAACAAAATAATTACTGAAAACGAAAAAAACCAGCTAATATCATGGATTATTTTCAAGTTTATCCACGTTCTTCGATCAGGTCGGCTTCTTCCGATTTAGCAATTAGTCGTATGTCAGTTCAGAGAATTATGTCCATTAATAATTACCATCCACTCAAATTCATAAAGATCAGAAGTTGCATCCAGATGAAAAGCTACGGGGAATAGACTTTTGTGAAGGATTTTTATTGAAAATTCAAGAACACAATAACATCTTGAAAAAAGTGATTTGGTCTGATGAAGCGGAGTTTGCTCAACAAGAAATATCCAACCGTCAAAATGAGCATTTTTGGTCTCAACACAATCCTTTGGCTATCAAAGAATCTGGAAATCAATTGCAATTTCGATTGAATGTATTCGGCTTGATGATGGATGACCAAGTTATATACTTCATTTACGAAGAAAATTTAAACGCTGCGGGTTTCTTCAGAATTTTAATGGATCTAGTCGAAACTTTTTTGGGTGAGTTACCCCTTGAAATGACATTCAATCGGTGGTTCCAAATGGATGGTACACCAGCCCATTCGTCGTCGAGGATTTATCAGAAATTATCGGAATTATTTGAAGACCGTTGATGGGGGAATTTGGGGCCACCTCGATCTCCAGATCTTACCCCTCTAGATTTTCATTTAAGGGGTAGAATTAAGGAGAAAGTTTATGCGAACATAATAGAAAACAAAGAACAGTAGCGAAACGAAATATCCGAAGCAGTTTAGATCCCATCGAAATAAGAAAAGCCACTCGTCATGTCCAAGATCGAATTCTGAAATTTCACATATTGAACATTTATTTTAGATTGTACCCATAGAATTTCTGAATTTCTAGTTATGTTCCTATTCTTGAGAAGATTGATATTAAAAATGTAATCACGACTGCATATCTTAGAAACTATGAATTTCAGGGCATTAGTGTTATTTTCACACCTACATTATTTTCCAACGTAGATTCTATTATGACTATAAAAAATAGGGTTCTAATTTGAAGAAATAGAGCTTTCACGGGTTCGAAATTGACAACTTTAACAACGTTTTTGTGAACTCCCGATGAACTCATGATTTTTAATTCGGACTATTGTGATTGAGGAATTATTCCTACTGTCCACAGAAGCCTAAAGACGACATTTTTCCGATGAAAAACCTCGAACATATCCATGTTTCAGCAGAGCAGTATTTTTTTTTCGCAATTTCACGTTAAAAAAGAAATTATTGACGGAAATTCGAAAATTTGATATTAAAATAACTCAGGATTTCATGAGGAATCTATTTTCCTTATAGAAAAAGAAATATATATATAATAATAATAATAATAAAATATATAAAATATGAAAAACGAAATTTGGTGTCACCGTAAGTCAAACGATTTCCAAAAAATTTACAGGGAGTCATATCTTTAGTAAAAGATTGAGTCCGAAATTGCAAACGTAACTTTCGATTCCTTCACAAAAATATTCTAACGAACGGTATTCGTGGACACCTGGTATATGCATACTATTGATCATATTTCAAAATGAATTGCGTATACCTTCAGCTTCATATACAAATTCAACAGCAATTACCAAATTCAGTTTGAGAAAAAATATTATGTAAGTCGTGTTTTTTCGTTGACATCGCAGTTTTTTTCGGAATAACTATGAAAATATTCACTAAATCATGACGAAACAGGAATGGTAGTTTGAAAATACTGATGTACCACTTTCCTGATGATAGGGTCACTAGGAAAAAAAATCAATACATTTTTTTTCAAATATTCAATATTCTGCGTTCTTCTGATCATTATATCATTGTATAAAGACCACAACATAACTTTATACCATTATTATATCCTTACAAAATTCTGCATTTATCAGCAAGGTTTCATTCTTTAATCAAGTACTAGATTTTAATTTGATTCAACATGTATTTTTGGAAATTTTGGCAAGATAAAATTTGTGATGGGCATATCTAAGGAATCACTGTCGGGATTTTACCCATTCACGAACTCGACCCTCTGACCTTCACTTTAAGATATGGACCCCATGAAATTCTGCTTGAAACTTCATGCCATCATTTTGCAATCGAATAGGTATAAGATTTCCATTCGATCCTTTGCGTATTCTTGGAAATATTGAGAAATTGAAAATTTGAATGGGTGTATCTACGGAATCACTGAGCGGATTTGACCCATTCGTGAATTCGACCTTCGATCGTAATTGAGCCCCAAATCAACTATAAAAATATCGAGTCCCTAAGTTGTTTTTTCCGGATGTTATAATGTTTACGATCGGCCGAGGAGGAACGAATGAGAAACTCGATATTTGTAGAGTGAGCTTAGGGCTTAATAAAACTACTACTATAAAAAATTCTTTCAATCATAGGAATTCTCAGTATTCTGACAACGCCAAAGACTCGCATATTTTCAGAGGTCTGAATTTTCTAACAATTGGTTTCGTGCGTCGTTTGACATTTGCCATACGTTGGAGGTAAAACAACCTCACTTACCCGCTTTGTTTATGTTATGAAGTACAGCATTTTCAACAATTTCAGGATAAATTCACAAGTTAAAATGATTTATATTAATAAAATTGGTGAATAACTAGGCCTAGTTATTGTTTCGTTGCGGAATAAAACATATGAACGTGTGTCCGGAAGAAGGGCCTATGTCACGATTTTTTCGAAACTCAGGTTTTTGTCGAATAAGGGCCTATGTCAAGTGGTGTACGTATTGCCATGGTTATTAGTTGAAAAGGAAGCCGCTAGAGGTCAAGAGAATCACAATCGTTGAGAGAAATCACAAAACTTGAAGTGGAAGAAGGGCCTATGTTATCAGTTCATCACGACAGTTGCCACTCACCAACAACAATAACCTACGTTCGGTTATCATTTTGATTCCTAGTATCAGTTTTACGCGTGTTAATAATAAGTTATATTAATTCATAATGATATTATGATTATTAGCATCTACAAATTGGTATTCTGCGTGATTTTGAGGTTTTCTAGGTTCATGATTCGTGGACAAATGATAAAGTTTTGTGTTTTATTGTCAGTGTAGTGATGAATATTTCGGAACGTACAATGGCTCATATGTATTTGTCACTTTCGGAAACGAGACATTTGAGTAGCGGAAAGAAACGTTCATTGAATGTAGATATGTGGAATGATAAGAAACAACAGGCTCTTCGAAATGCAGGCCAACAATACGTGAGTAAGCGTGGTAAAGGGAATGTGGTCCCGGCAAAGCAACTTCCTGTATCTAGACGAGGTTGCCTCCCCGAAATTTGCTCAAAACAAGGTTGTAGCACGATTTCACTGGACATGGTACACACCATGCATAGTCGGTTTTATAATCTAAATTACAACCAACAAACCCTTTTGTTGACAAAGTGCGTTAATATACGTGAACCTAAGTACAGGAGACCCGGAAAGAGTGATTCGACGTCAAAGAAGCTAGCAGCCTTTGATTACAACATTACTGGTAAGCCTGTGTGTTTGAAAAAAACTCTCTAAATACGTTTGAAGTTGGAAGAAAACGGATTCGTGTTATACAAGAAAAACTGAAAAAGGGGGAAATCGCACCAATGGATACAAGAGGATTTCATCTGAACCGACCACACGCAGTCGACAGTGAAAAACGAAAACTGGTGAAGCTACACATTGAAAGCTTCCCAGTAATGGAAAACCACTATAGTAGAAACAGCTCACAAAAAAATGTGTTGAGTGTAGACTTGTCGGTCAAGAAGATGCACCGACTTTTTGTGGAGAAATACCCTGAAAGCGAGGTGTCCTACAGCCTATACAGAAAGATTTTTTACAGAGAATCCAAGTTGAGGTTTGGTTCTCCACGTTCCGACACTTGTAAGCAATGCGACAAATTCTATGCAGAGCTGATTTTGGCCTCCAATACTGGAGAAAGGGAACGGCTAGAAATTGAGAGTACAATACACCACATCCAGGCGGACAGTGCATAAAAAACTCTGGCCGAAGATGGAAGGAACAAGAACTTCATAGCTTTGTGTGTTGATTTACAACAAGTTCTTTCCACGCCTGCATTTACTCATGCTGATATGTATTATCAAAGTCAATATTCCTCTTATAATTTTGCTATCCACAATATGACAGCCGATGTTGCAAGTATGTACTTATGGCATGAAGTACCCGCAAAACGGGGATCAAAGGAGATTGGTTCGTGCCTACTAGACTACATAAAAACTACGTATCGCACTCTTGGCCCAGGTGAAGAACGTAAGGTAATAATTTGGTCGGATCGATGCTGTGGGCAAAACAATAATAAGACAGTTCTCACGTTATATTGGTACCTAATTCAGTGTGGGTACTTCACAGAAGTGCACCAAAAGTTTATGGTCACTGGGCATAGTTTTTTGCCATGCGACCGTGATTTCGCTGTAATCGAACGGCGAAGAAAAATTCAAAAAGCTATTGTTCCTGGTGACTGGAAGCACATCATAGCATCTTCAAAAATTTCAAAGCCGTTCTTAATCACAGAGATGACTCAAGATAAATTCAGAGACATAGACGTCGTTACTAGAACTTGTCTGAAAAAAAATGCCACATTCCAAATTACCAAGTACGTGTGGTATAAACTATGTAAGGATGACCCAACAACCCTGTATGCTAGGGAGTCCCATAACACACTGAGACCATGGAAAACATTCAGAATGTTCGACCCAACAGTTGGTATTCCTGTAATTCAAGATCTCCCGTTCCTTTGCACAAGCCTGTTGCCCATTAGCAAGGAAAAGAAAAAAGATCTGCTTCAGATGACTACGTTTATGACTGATCCTACACATAAGCTATTTTATACATCTTTGCCTTCATTGTAGTAATTCAATGCATAATACTTACTTTACTATTTGCATATCTACTTCCTTTTCTTGTTCAATAAACGTTTGTATCATGGAAAATAGTTTGTTGTTGTTTCTGAGAATTTCCGTTTTTCCAAATGGAAGAAGGGCCTATGTCACTTTCGCTAATTTTTATTGCAAATACTATTAGGGATGTTTTAGTATTGAAGCTCTTGTAAAATTAGGAAAAGGTGACATAGGCCCTTCTTCCGGACACACATTCATATATACATCGAGAGACGAAGGAATCCGATTTTTCAGATATATTGTAGTGTACTTTATATTTGAATATTTGCATTTTTGACCCATTCCCCTAAGTTTTATCTGGTATTGGAAGAAATAGAATACTATGTGAACTATCCCAGATAAGGCAAACATCCTATATTCACGCCATAAATTGAAAAAACTGTTCTGAAAAAGTAACAAACTATGGTAGAATTTGTTGGAGGGATTTCCACACTGGTTAAAGAATTATATCAGACTTACTATTTAATTTGTTCTGTTTAATAAGTTCACTCATGATGAGATAAGTATGATAAGAATGTTTCGTGTTTGTTATACATATTTCAAGAATTATATTTTCTCGACACTACAATAGCTGGCGTTATGAATGACAAACCCATCCTGATTGGTTACCACTCACATCTCTATATGTTATATAAAGCCAATCAAGGCAATTCGTTATGTGATAGATTTGTCAAAATATTGCATGCATTTTATAATAATAATGAACTACATAACTTTCTCTGTTTTCAACCGAACACGTTCTGATGTGGCTTGACTACTCAAGGATGGAACTTCTACATTTTGTTGTTTGTAATATGTTTCTAATTGACCTTATTGTCAATTATTAAAGATTATGAAAGCCCTAATGTTGCATCTGCATGATAAAAAAGCATTTTATGTGGATAGTAAAGAATTTTTTGAGGATGAATCGAAATCGGTGTTCAAGGAAAAAATTTCATATGAATTATTTTATTTGTAACATATATTTAGTGTAATAAATATATAATTGAAGATTATGATAGCACTAACATAGCAACTGTAGACCAATATTGTAGTAATTTGATAGTTTGCAACATAGAACGTTATTTGAAATAGTACTGAGAAGTTCTCTGGAACCCATGTTTTTTCCATTCCATACATTTGTTGGACTTCATTCTGCTGTTTATTTTCAGGAATTAATGAGCCAAACATTTTAGTGTTTCATTTTCAATGGTTATACCTATAATAAATGCTGTCTCTGATGTGGATACTCTAGGCTTTAGAAGACAAGGATAAATACTGCAATTTTCATTTATATCGTTTTGAACGATTATCATCTGAGATTGAATATCAGTTGATCAGATCCATTATCACAAAATTTCACTTGTAAAATGAATAAAATCACTAAAATCTCCAAATAATCACTCTTCACCAATGTAAACAAAGCGAATGTATTCCTTGGTATCTCGGTGTATTAATGTTGCATTTCACAACGACACAATAACTTGGCCTCACGGGTCTAGTAATTCACCAATTCTATGAATATAAATCATTTTAACTTGTGAATTTATCCTGAAATTGTTGAAAATGCTGTATTTCATAACATAAACAAAGCGGGAAAGTGAGTTTGTTTTACCTCCAACGTATGACAAATGTCAAACGACGCACGAAACCAATAATTCACTCCATTTAGAGGTTAGCTCAAAGAACACCTCATTTGTATAAATAAGAATTATTTAAATCTGCCTCGACTCTCGATATTAACAATTAGAAAGTGATAAATGTCCCAAAAATTATCATTCAAAAGAATCATTAATAATCTGACGGTGCAGTTATATATTAATTAATTTCTTTGTACCACATTTGAATAGGAAACACTTTCACAGTTTTGAAATTACTGAAACAGTGGAAAGGAAACGATCGAAAGGATCAAGTACATCATATGTTATTGGAGAACTTCAACGAAACTCGCACAACGAATCAGCTTCAGAAGTGAATGAAATTCTAATGAAATATCATCTCAAACAGGTTGTCCCGGAATAAAGGTTCGACCGGAAGTCCGAAGTTAGAGTACTTCATGAGGTTATTGAATTACATTGTGCGTTGCTGAAGAGGGTTCCACACCAAGTGCAGACTGTTATGATAAGTTTTATGAAAAACATTTGCAGCGTATTCTTGATATGCAGCTTTCAGCTAGAGAAAATTTTCAGTTCGTTGCAGAGAACAGATGGATTAAGAAGTAAACATCATTGGTTGACTTTAAACCGTGCCTTACACTGTACCATGTTTGACAAAACAGGTCCATATATGAGATGTTTAAATAATATACCTCTCGGCAAAAATCCACCATAGAAAGAGTTATCGTTTTTCATAAACGGACCTATTGTTTACAGGCGCATAGCCAAAATTTCTGTAGTTTTCGAATTTCTACCTGAAAATGTCTAGAGTTTTGATTTTAAGGGTGAGTTGAGTTTACTTATGGACAGACTCCACCCAAAGTTTTAGAGAAAAAGTCCGCTGAAATATTTTTTCTTCAATAAAACCCAAAATTCTGATCAAGTTGGGTCGAAAAAGCAACATCATTGTATGAATACATTATACAGTTGTAGGTAGCATGTAGAACGTGACCTCGCAAATTATTGAAAATAACGTGAGTGTCTTATCACTGAAAAGTTTTCCTCTCACTAATTACTAATCAATTTCCGATTGAACATTACCCTCAAGCCGTGATTATCCAACCGAGAACTATAGTGGATACAAGTTTTCGGAATACATGTTAAAATTGGTTGCCAAATGGTCATCGTTTTACGTATTGACCTCGCTAAACGCAGCTTCCCTTCCTGAGAGATTTGGCGATCTTCTTTCATATGGTCCCAATGAAATTCTGCATGTACGTACAAGCTATTACTTTTCAATCAGGGGCGTTATTTAGAATCTATATTTTTGGGAAAATTGAGAAAACAAAATGTTGCACAACAATGAATTTGGTACACTGTTGTGAGTTAGGGAGTTTCAGGTCTGTGTAGATTGTCTTTCAAATCTGATGAAAAGTTTTTGAAAAAACAAAATTATCGAAAAAAGATATCAAATTTTTTTTTCGAATTTATATATATATATATTATCAAAAAAAACCCAATTACCATATAACGGTGTAGGGTATTACATTTCAACTTAATTGAATTTCAGTATATACAAAATTAAAGTATTTCATTTCTATGTACAAATTTGGTCCACAGTTTCTTATCCCCAGCCATATTCCTTGCTTCATTCCATGTTTGTCCTCTCCTATTAATTATTTCAGTGATTGTTTCGTTCCACGTCAGCGCTGGTCTTCCTCTCTTTTTCCTCTTTTGAATTCTAGCTTCCCATATCTGTTTAACAGGTCTCTCCACATTTGCTCTGTTCAGATGTCCCCACCAGCTAAGTTGTCTTCTTTCTACGAAATCATGTATTGGTTCAATCTCTAGGTCTTCACGTATTCTTTCGTTCCTTATCTTATTCATTCTGGTTACGCCCTTTACTCTTCTTAGGTATTTCATTTCTACTGCTTGGATTTTACTTTTCTGTTTATTGTTCAAGGCCCATGATTCGCATGAAAATGTCAGGGTAGGTCTATATATTGCACTATACACGTTCATCTTTGTCCTTTGGGAAATTTCCTTTTTACCTATGAAACTCTTATTCATCGTATGGTACAATTTAACTGTGTTTTCTATTCTTTCATTAATTTCCACATCTTGTTTTCCCTCTTCATCTATTTCAACATCTGAAATTTTTCACCTGTTCTATTGTTGTTTCGTCTAGCTCTATATTAAGTTCTTCTGAGTTTCCTATCACCATAACTTTTGTCTTGTCTTTATTTATTTCCATTCCATACTTTTTGACAACTTCATCCCATATCTTCATATTTCCTTGTAAATCGTCTCTTCGTCCAGTAATCACGATAATGTCATCTACAAAAGCACATTCTGATATTTCCACCCGCTGCATATTTTTGTGTCCTACGTGAAATTTTTTTGTTCTTCTTGTGCATTCCTTTAAAATCTCGTCCATGAAGATAATGAACAGTACCGGACTCAAACTTCCTCCTTGCCTTAGTCCTGTTTTTGTGTGGAATGTTTTTGATGTTCTATTGTGGCTTACAATCCGGTTTTTATTCAATCTATATATATTCTTTATAATGCAGATCAATTTTTTATCTATTCCTCGTTTCTTCAGTATTGTCCACAGTTTTTCCCTGTCCACTTTGTCAAAAGCTTTCACCAGATCAATAAAGCCCAAGTGTACAATTTTCTATTTTCTTGTTTTGCTTTCTCGCATAATATCTTCATAGTGAATATATGATCTTGAATACTCCTTCCTCTCCTGAATCCACTCTGTGTTTCTTCCATTGTTATCTCTATTTTCTGTCTTATCTTTTTGTCTAATATTTTCTCGTAGAGTTTCATAGCTGTACTCAATAAAGTTATACCTCTGTAGTTATTACAATTATGTTTGTCTCCTTTCTTATATATTGGAACTATTAAGGCTGTTTGCCAATGCTCTGGTATCATTTCATCTTTCCATGCTTTTTCAAATATCTCCAGCAATGTGTTCAATCCTATTCGTCCCAAGTTCTTAAGCATCTCTGACGTTATTTTATCACTTCCTGGAGCTTTTCCATTTTTCAATGATGATATCGCTTGTTTCAGCTCATCCAGAGTTATTCCCTCAAATTCTTTATCTTCAATATTTTCTTGCTGTTCGTATGTATCTTCTACCTCGCTATGTCCCCCATCCAGTAGTTCTCGAAAATGCTCTCTCCATCTATCCATTATTTCATCGTCACCCCTCAATAGAGTTCCTTCTTTATTCTTTATATTTACGCTTTCATTCGTTTGTCTATTTCTTTGCGCTTTCAGGACTCCATAAAACAGTGTTTGATTAGTCTTGAAATCGTTTTCCATTTTTTCACCGAATTCTTCCCATTTTTCCTTTTTACGTGACAATATAAGTTCTTTGACTTTCTTTCTCTGGTTTTTATATTGTTGGTAATTGTCTGTAGTTCTTTCATTCAAGTATATTCTCCATTTTTCCTTCTTCATCTTCACTTCAGCTTTCAGTTCTTTCGTCCACCATGCTGTTTGTTTTTTCTTATTTGTTTTCCTGTAACTTCCACAAACTTTTCTTGCTCATTTTATAATTATATTTTTGAATTTAGTCCACATGTTGTCAAGTGAAGAGCCTTCTTGTTGATATCTTTCTTGCTCGAATCTCCTTTCTGTTTCTATTTGGTATCGTTCAGCAATTTCTCTGTTAACTAATTTGTAAGTTCTCAGGCATTCATGCTCCATCTTTTTCCCCTGGTTATTTCGGTTGTTCGTTGTACTAATTCCACCCATTTTGACTTTAACTATCACTACGTAGTGGTCACTGCCTATTTCTGGTCCTCTTCTTACTCTTGAATCTAAAACAGTTGATCTAATTTCTTTTTGAACCAATATATAATCTATTATCGATTTCTCTCCCCGGCTACTAACCTCCCTTGTGTATCTATGGATATTTTTATGTTCAAAAAGTGTGTTGGTTATTAACATAGAATTAAGCATACAAAAGTTAAGTAGTCGCTCACCGTTATTATTCCTTGTTTCTTCTCCAAAGGGCCCCATTACTTCTTCATACATTTTGTCTCTTCTACCTACTCTGCCATTGAAGTCTCCCAAGATAACAATTTTTCCTTTCGCTTCTTCCGTAATCTCTGTTAAGTTCTCCCAAAATGTCTCTTTAGTTTCTGAGCTGTCATCTTCATTAGGCCCATACACCACTATTATTGTTGTTATCTCGTTGTTTCCACCTTTAATTTCCACTGACAATATCCGCTCGGACCAATTTTTCCAACCATTTATACTCCCAGATATTCTATTCTCTATTAAACATTCCACTCCTGCTTTTGCTCTAGTATTTCGATCCACTCCGCTATATATTAACAAATGGCCGTTTCTTGTTTTCATTGATCCTTCTCCCTTTTTCTTTGTTTCCGTTATTGCCAAAACTACCAGTTCCATTTGCTCAAATTCCGTCTCAAGTTCATCTTCCTTTCCACTTAAACCTCTCACATTCCATGTTGATATCCTCCATACATCTTTTACGCTCGTTCTACCGTCTCGTTGTCCTTCATTCTGCTCAGTCGTAATTTTCAATTCCGTTCCTACCTTCATCCTCTTCAATAGTTTTTTGACATTGATTTCTCAATTTTTCCTATATCATAATTCCATTTAAAGTGCACATTGTCTATGATTAGCTTTTGAAAACCCTCTTTAACATTCCTACCTCTTCCTCTCTCTTCCTTGGCAGCCGATCTTAGCTTTTCCTGTATCTCCCTTTGTACCTTCGTCATATCATCGTTTATATAAACTACTTCATCTGTATAGTTCTTTAGTTTATTCTTATTTCGCATCAACTTCATTCTTTCCGACGTATTCTCCAATTCGATAATGTAAGTTTTCACTCCTATTTTCCTGGCAGTTTTCAAAAGAGGCTCTATCTCCATATTTTCCTTGAAAAACTGACTCATTTTATCCTGTATTGAGTCTTGTTGGGTTTCATTCATAGTTAGACCACTGACCACTACATTATTTCTTCTTTCATCTCTATCTATAATCTCTAGTTTAGAATTAATCATCTTAATTTCGCTTTTGAGATTTTCGTTTTCTTTCTTTATTTGTTCATTTTCTTCTCTCAACTTCTTCATTTCTGTCTGGTAACTCCGCTGTTCAGATCTTATCTCCCTCATTTCCCGCATCATATTCTCCATCATTTCCATCATTCTATCTATTTTATCATCCTGAGTATTTGGTTTTTGTTTTTGTGGTGTTCGAAAAATTCTTCTGCTTTTTGTAGATATTTCCTCTTCGTTGTCTTCTTCCCTTCTTCTTTTACCTTCATCACTAGTATATTCCTCGTCATTTCTCATTTTAATATTTCGATTTCGCGATTTCGAATTAAACCTGAGTCCGCCTCTGTCAACTCCGAAATCCAGCTCGCTTATCTGCGGCGATAACGTTGTTTATCACTCACACCAGCTGCTTTTTCTACCGATGTTATACTTCTATGTCGGGTTACAATATCAAAATAATTATTGTTTTGCAAGTTTATATTTCACTCAAACTAAAATTTTCGACTATTCTCGTTTAGTGCACAAATAACAAATATGGTATTCACTGTTGAAAATAATTTCTCGCTCGTAATCTTCGAGTATATCGAGTTTGATTACGGAGCTCCGAATTAGCGTGCGCACAATATGTACAGGAGTTCGAATTTACTAACCATATAATCCCAACTGAATTTCGCAAGATGTAACGAGTTGTTCGGCTTCAGCTTGCAACCAATTCCAATCAGATCGCTCAAATAAGTTCTGAAATATCTAGAAAATAATATCAAAAATTCAAATCACTATAATTCCAATATTGTCGGGCTGATTTGGCACATTAAAGACCTTAACTGTCGCATTTCGACGAAGCATTCTATTACATTTCCTTAAAATAATACTGAAATTATTTCGCTTTCTAGTCACTGCATGATCGAAGAAGATGTGCAGGATTTCATGAGCCCAGACGCAGTGTTATCAAAGAGCAGAAGGCTCACTCCTCGCAAGGGACTTAAACAAAATACTTGTCACTTCTGCTCGAATGAATTAATGAATAATATGTTTCAACCGAATTAATATATTTAGAATTTCAGTTGATCCGATGTCAAGAAGAAAAAAATATTTGAAAGGAAAAATTCTGAAAAAAAATTTTTTTTCTTCATTAATTTTTGTTTTGGCGAAATTCCTTGAGAAATCAACGAGAAAGCAACAGTTCGAATAAGGAAATCGCAAGTTTGGCCCATTTACGGTTAAACAGGAATTCACATACCCAAACCTTGTTTATCTCGTCGATTTAAAACAATCTGTTTTGTCAATGTACAAAATTTCAATCTTGTCATAATGAAAATTTTTTTGGGGGTGATCCTGATTCCTGTGACATCCGATATATATATGTAGATATATCTGCGAATATCCAGGTTTGATTTACAGCTGGGGCTCGCAGTGTTTTTCTCGATAACCTTACAGTTTGAATTGAAATTCGGTTGTTGATTGGAAAATGTTCACATGAAGACTTATTGGAGGGTTGGTGACTACGTAGTGAAATAAATATACCATATTCCAATGGATTTTTACCTTTGGAAATATTAGAAAATAAAATTCCGAATAGGTAGGTAAATCTGCTGAATCATTCGGTGGATTCAATCATTCTGAATTTTGACCTCTACCTCTGTAGTTATGCTTCGAATCTTCTCTACAAACACCAAGTCTGCAAGTATTTTAATCAGAAGTTATAGTGTTTACAATCGGTAGTTATTATTCAATATTTTTAAGAATACAACAGATCCAATATAATTGAGCCCCGAAATTGGTTAAACGTTAACTGAGAGCTATCACAAAAGCAGCTTCACATTCTGCATGAACCTTCAAGGTGCCATTTTTCAACCCTGTTCAATATTTCACATGGATTCTATAGATATTTGCTGATTTGTAAGGTGAATACAGTTGAAATCAGTATGTATATTTGCGAAACCATTAGGGAATCTCATCCATTCACGAATTCGGCCTTCGTTATTTAGTTGTATGTAAGATTTTTCTTTCAAAAGTTATTGTGTTGACGATTTTAGCGCCTTCGTTACTTTCGGATTCATGAATGAGTTTAATCTGTCCAAAGATTTTGGAGATAAGCCTAGTAGAAATTTAATTTTCCCAATATTTCCGAAAATACAGATCAGATTGAATAGTAATATAGAACATCAGTAAATAATTAAGATTTAAATATAACGGTTCAATGATTCGGTATCACTTATTTTTTGTGCTGTTGTTATAATTTTACTCTTTTTCAATTATCTCCATTTGGATATCGTCGAAATTTTTCTCTTACTTCAGCATGAGGATGTTCTAGAAAAGCTCTGCATGAAGCCATGGGTGTAAACGTAATTGTTTGAATTCGTAGCCAGGGCGCCCATTCCGGTGTTTGGTACGCCCAACGCAGCTTCACTCTCCGATAAAACGATTCTGCGACCGTAAGTACAACAACTTGAGAAAGTAATATTACAGATTTCCAATTTTTGAATGGGTTGAATACACCAAATGTTTCGAACAACCTACTTCTGGACATACAATGCTGGAGGAATTCAATTTTGAATCAAATTTAGAATACTAGAATAAGACGTTCAATATATTTGATATTTTCTTGACGTTACAGGGTTAAGATCATTAATAGAGAGATATTGCACAGTCAAAATTGTGTGATGTTATTACAGGAAACGTTATTTTCGACATCTAAACATGCGCAGATTGAGTTTCAGTATAAGGCGAAGTTGAAAGCGTCAGCGTCTAACGTTATTTACCGAAACTTGCGAGCCGCAATTTACATTACGCTATTGGCGTCTGAATTTAAGATCGTAGCGCCACGGTGGCCAGTTTCAGAACCTTAGGTACAGACATAGATTTTGTTTTAATAGTCGATTTTGTGCAGTTTGTTAGTGTTTGGTTTGATAATTTTTGATTTCACGATTTATTCAAAGACATTTGGACTCTTATAGTTGACGAGAGTATAACTGGGAGTACATATTCCATTCTTATAAAGTAGGTATGTATCATTCTTCAATCTTATTGAGTGTAGCAACTTTAAAATAACGTGGATATCTCCAAGGTTAGACAGTATTTTAATATTATTTATTTTCAGATCCAAATGGCAAGATTGACTTTGGTGGATTTCTTAGGCTGTCTTGAAAGTTGAAAAACAGATAGTATTGTAGAACATACTTTTTGGAATAATAGACAAATACTTATAACTATACTATTTTTATAGCGAAGGACTAAATACTCAATATATTGTGAATAAAATGAACACATTCACATGAAACTAATGCTACTTGTATCGTAAGTCTTATTCATTATGGATTGACAAATAAATTTTCCAACACTCTTATGATTGGTCTCAAGAAAGCTCTAATAAATAAGCCTTGTACAACTTTGCTTTCAGCGGCAGAATAAGCACTTTGAGCGAACAATATTCATCACCAGATATTTCCTTGTTGAGACTTTTTTTTTTCAATAGTCAGTTCTATCACTAAAACATTCACGTTGTTCCTTAATGATCAGTTCAACAGGCAGATTTCTGGAATGCAGAGCATTCCTCTTAAGTAAATTTCTCTGCTTGGATCAGGGACCTAGAAAAAAATTGTCTTCTTGAATGTAATCTAATATTTCATGAGCAATTCGTGCTTACCTCTATAAAACTGATCATCATCAGTAAAAGGCAGGTAACAGACTCTCATAAATCTTGTTTGTTGGTTTTTATCGATTCTTCAACACTATCAGGCCTGACTTGTTAAAGGAAGTTTCTTTTACCCTAACTCAAAATTTTTTACCGGGCTGTGGAAATCTATGGAAAGGGACATTTGAGTTTGCTTTTCCTCAGAAGAAGCACTTGTAAAATCACACAAACGCCAAGAAAAATGCATTAACTCTCTCATTTTCTTAACATTTCTTTTAACTTGTCAATGATAATGTCTGTACCTCGGGTTACTGGGATAGCCACCAGAGGGAGTAGCGCTTATCCTCATTCGCCAGTCTATATCAGAAGGATTCGTCAAACTTCGGGTCCTGCCGGCTCCGATCACAGTCTCAGAGAAGCTGTTTGTTTATATGTTTTTTCGTTTTTGGTGTGAATTACACAATTTCCTCAGATTTTCTGAATCTATTTCATAATTCGTTTTATACACAACTGATATTAGACATAAAGATTTATTAGTGCAGCCACAGCAAATTTTTTCATACAGGTATAGGTATTTGTTACTTCTCCACGAATTAAGAAATACTTCTGGAAGCAATATGATGAGTTCGAAATTAGGAATACTTTGAGCCATGCCAATTATATTGTTCAATATAACTAGTTCCACTTCTTCTCCATTAGCACCAGCTGAAATTACCGTTTCCGATTCCTTTTCCATTTGGTCCAGAATCGAAAAACAAATGCAAAAATGCAAATATTTAAACTTTAGGAGTTTGAACGTGAGTTTGTAACACAAAAATCTGACGTCTTACATAACCCAACCAAACAAACTGATAACTAACACAACGGAAACGAAAACTTGTAGCAATCTACTTTTGGAACGACCGTTCAAACCAAAACGTAATATCATTGTATAAAGATACAATGGTAATATTTATAGCGCAAACGTTATGTTATTACGGTTACGCTAAATATTACGTTTCGGTTTTAACGGTCGTTGCAAAAGTAGACCTATTGCTACACGGTTTTGTTACCGTTGCGTAAGTTATCAGTTTGTTTGGTTAGGATATGTGACGTCAGATTTTTGTGTTACATACTCACGTCAAAACTCCTTAAGTTTAATCATTAGCATTTCTGCATTAGTTTTTCGATTGTGGACAAAGGGAAGCGGTAGTTTCAGCTGGTGCTATTTCAGAAGAAGTGGAACTAGTTATATTGCACAATATAATTAGCATGGTTCAAATTATTCCTAATTTCAAACTCCTCATGTTGCTTCCGAAAGTATTTCTTAATTCTTGAAAAAGTAGCAAATACCGATATACAAAAAAAGTTTGTTGTGGTAGCCCTAATGAATCTTAATGTCTAATATCAGTTGTGTGTAAAAGGTATTATAAAAAAGATTTTAAAATTTGGGGAAGTTGTGTAAATAACACCGAAAGACAAAAAACCATATAACCAAACAGCTTTTCTATGACAATGATCGGAGCCGGAAGGACCCGAAGCTTAACGAATCCTTCCAATATAGAATAGCGCAACGTAAATTGCGGCTCGCAATTTTCCGTAATTAGAGAGATATGGCAACTTTTGAATAGCGCGAACGTTATGTTATTACGGTAACGCAAAATATTACATTTTGGTTTTAACGGTCGTTCCACAAGTAGACGTATTGATACACGTTTTTGTTACCGTTGCGTTAGTTATCAGTTTGTTTGGTTATGTTATGTGAGACGTCAGTATTACAAACTCGCGTTTAAACTCCCATTAAATCGTTTGCATTTCTGCAGAAGTTTTTTGATTCTGGACAAAAGGAATCGGAAGCGGTAATTTCAGCTAGTACTAATGCATGAGAAGAAGTTATATTGCACAATATCATTGGCAGGGTTGAAACTATTCCTAATTTCTAACCCCTCATGTTGCTTCCAAAAGTATTCCTTATTAATTCGTGAAAAAGTAACAAATACCTATACCTATATGAAAAAAATTTGCTCTAGTAGCACTAATGAATCTTAATGTCTGATATCAGTTGTGTGTAGAAGGTATTATAAAATGAATTAAAAATCTGGGGACGTTGTGTTATCAACACCAAGAAACGAAAAAACAAAATTGAACAGCTTTCCTATGACAGTGATCGGAGCCGGAAGGAACCGAAGCTTAAAAAATCCTTCCGATGTAGAATAACGCAACGTAAATTGCGGCTGGCAAATTTCCCTAAATAACGTTTGACGCTAACGCTATTAAAGTCGCGTTATTTTGAAACTGAATCTGTGCATGCTTAGGTGTCAAAAATAACGTTTGCGGTTATAACGTCACACAAATTCGACACTGCAATATCTCTCTAATATCTCTCTGATATCTCGGTTGAATTCCTTGGTTGGCAAGATCGGCTAAAGAGTTTCGGCGTTATTAACTTTGTGATATTTTGAAGTTAATTAATCGATATCTCATGAAGTACTGTTGCGTTCGGGTTGAAACTTTGTAATCAGTTCTTGAATACCAACGCAAAATGCGAAATTTTGCATGGATCCAGTTGCAAGAAAACTCTAAAAAATGAATATTCGAAAAATTTCGAAATATCTGTTGAAATTTTTTTTCTCGGAAAGTTTTGACCAAAGGTCGACGATATTTGGCGAAACCCTTGAAATTAGTATCAAACAACGATGTTACGTTCGGAGATATATTGAAAAAACTATGTCCAATTCCCTTGTTTATATTTCAAAACAGAGCTTTGAATTTCAGGTTGATCCGATATTTATTCTAGAAGATATTGAAAGATTGAGGTTATTTCCTCAATATCTCAAGAAGAGCAGAAGATCTCAAACTATGTAGTAAGTTGAAGAATTCCAACGCAAAATTTTGTGAGGATCGTAGATTTGAAAATTTTAGAAACTTCAGTTGGAAAAATTTTCACTGGAAACTACTCAACAGATTTCAATTAAATTGGCAACAAAGCGTCGAGGCAGTATTTTACAACAGTGTTTCAAAGTTCAATGTGTCAAACTTCTTGGTTATTTCCTCGGTATTGTTATTGTTTACAGACTAACTCAAAAATACTGAAATAACGAAAATTCGAGTGAATATATTATGTGGAGTCATTGGATGATTTTACCAATTCGCGAATTCGGCTTTCGTAATTGACTCGGTTCAACAGATATCCAGTCTCTTAATGGATTCTCAGTCGACTGTTAGGCCGACCTCGACCATGATAACATCCGAAAAAAACGACTAACAGACAACAGACTCGAAATTTTCATAGCAGGTTTGGGGGTTAATATAGAAGGTCGAATTCGTGAAAACTTAAAATCCCCCCAATGATGTGAATATATCCATTCGAAATTTCATTTTCCCAATATTACGAATGATGCAGATATGATCGAATCGAAATTCTGCATTTGGTTGAAGAATGGTGACGTAAAGGTTCATGCAAAATGTCTTAAGGAAAGGGCTCCGGTTGTGCACAAGCGCGTGAAAGATCCTGACCTCACGCCAGTAGTTTTCTAGGATTTTGATATCAATCTCTTTCGAAAATCTTCAGTTCAGTTCTAGATACAAATTATTATGTATTTTGTTCAAGATCATTCATATTTTAACGTGCTTTTTCTGGGGAACAGTGCGTTATCGTTTCGTCATAATGTCTGTAAGTTTCGAATTTTTTCCTGAATATGATCTTACACGACTATAGGTCAAACTCGCAGTTGTCAAATTGAATTATGCCCTTCCGTCCCTCTGGCCGTATAGTAGGTAGGGGCTCTAGCTTCCACAGGGCCGGTATTATGAAACTTAACTGGAAGTTATCTTTAACTTTAACTGACAGTTTCGCAGTAACTCATGATACCATGAATATTGTTGAAAATCCTTGTTGAGATATTTAGAAATCGGCTATACCATTTGAACTTATGGGAAGAAACGAAATTCAAAAACCGATTTTGCTTATCTGGACACTCTCTACGCCTATAATGGAACACATATTCTCAGAAATCATGCTTTGGCGCCAGTGATGAAAATGAGTTGATTACACGCAGATTTTGTGCATCTTGTTCTTTCTTGATAGTTGTTGGAGATTTCAGGGGTTTTCACAAATCAACTATACTGGCTGTATTATCAGAAATGTCCCATGGAAAATTGCATACTATTTATCTATTTACATCAAAATGCCTGCTATAAACCTCACTCGGGCAAAAATCCAATCTCGAGAGTTCATCATGGCATATAATTGTAATGAAAATATCAGTAACTCTTTCTGTTCCACTATTATGAGATGTAAATGCAAAAAAAAATCATTGTAATTTATTCTTTTCGGTGCCTATTAAAACAGATAATAGTTGTGGAGGTGTAATGAAGCATAATAATTTATACACAGTATTTAACTTTCAAGATGAAGGAGAAAATCATCACAATTGCAAAGGATTCTTTTCTTACAATATTGTCGAAACTGTAGCGGATAGCGGTGTACAAATTTTAGATATCAGGGCTCGATAAGCCGGAACTACACAAAACACCATATTTTTTAATTGAATGACAATTTTTGCAAATTAAGTGTTGAGATTATTACCACTTCCAGTGTCAGTTGAAAGTACTTGCCCGTTGGTGAAGAGTGAAGTCTTTCTAAAAAAAAATCCGTACCAAATTTGGATTTGGACAAATTTTATTGTAATCGTTCAAAAATTCCTGAATTGAATGTACCTCATTATTGTCAAATGTTTTCCTTTTAAGCTTTCGTTTTCCATATATTTATTAGTGGAACTAGTTTTTTTCTTAAGTGATCAAATAAATTCCCAAACATCCGTATTGCAAAAAGTATACGAATTCAAAATTGATCATTGCAACGCTCCCTCAAATCAGTAATTCACTTTCTTTTTTTATGGAAACCACAATCCATTAAGCTCCCTGAGACATAGTGAGAATATTTGTCAATAAAGAATTTGTTTATTCCCATGTTAATTTCTATCATGTTTTGAAATGGAGTATTCATCCAAAGTCCAACTTTTCCAACCCAGAAATTGGTGGTAAGATTTATCACAGAATCTTTAATTATTTCCTTCCCCTTTCATAGAAATAATCTCAGTATATCTTGTCTATGATAGAAATGAGACTTTTATAATTCCTACATTTTTGAGCGAAAGTTTAACTGTCAGTTGAAGTTGAAGATAACTTCCAGTTAAGTTTTATAATACCGGCCCTTGGGGAAATAATGAGCGACTTGAAACTTTCAGGTCGGGTTCCGAGCCTGAATATCTTTGTTTAATGGGCAAAATCGATCTGACGGTTTCAGAGTTGTTAGAAAAGGAGTAAAATTTGTATTCGAACATTCAATGAATTTTGTTGACAAATTTATTCTTCTCGGAGTCTATTGTTCAGATACCAATGAAATTTGACACACGATATAGGCAATATTTAACAATAATGTTTCAGATTTCAATGTGATCCGATATTAAGTTTTGGAGAAATTAGGTAGAATATATTTGAAATTGCGTTGATATTTAAGATTTCAACTTTATTTCTTAAATATCTCAAGAAGTACTGACGCAATCAGATTGAAGTTCTGCTATTAGTTGAAGAATATCGATGCATAACTCAGTGTATTTTGTGGATCTAGATGTTGATTTAAAAAGAATTGTATTCGAAAATTTTATAAATTTTTGTAGGCATTTTTTTTTCGGAGACTAGATATAAGAACAGATTTCAATGAAATTTGGCTAATACTCCGAAGTCAACATTTGTCAATAGTATTTTAAATGTCAATTCGCAAAGATATTTATCTATTTTCGAAAGTATAGGCAAAAAAATTGTCAAATTTCCTAGATATTTGACATTTTCACCTTATCCACTCAATATCTCAAGAAGTACTGATGCGATCAGATTTTAACTTTATATTTGGTTGGAGAATACTTATATAATACTTAAAGCAGAAATCATGTGAGTCTTCTTCTTAGGTCATAAGGAAAAAAATTCCATTGACTTTTCTTCTTTTATGTGAAAGCACTACTTCAAGTTTATATATATTCTAGGAGATAAACTGAAAAAACATGTCAAAATTCTGAGTTTTGACGTAGGTACTGACCCGATCCGATTGAAATTTCGTTCCTAGTCGAATAAACCCGCCACGAAATATTACGCGGAATGGCTTGAAGTTTGCAATGATGGAAAATGTGAAAGAAAATCCTAATTTTTCTTGAAAAAAACATCGAATTTTGGGAAATTTTCTACAGATTTCAATGAAATTTGGCACAAACGTTTAAAACAAAACGAATTTGAGTCTGATATAATATTTATTTCAGGAGATATTTGGAACGAAATATGTCAAATGCCTTGGCCAAGTTTGAGGTTATTTTTCCAATATCCCAAGAAGCAATAGAGCGATCAACTACGAACTCCGTAGTAGTTGAAAAACAAAAATGCTCAACTTATGGACGAATTTTGTAGGGATCGTGCAAATAGAGGATTGAGAAAGTATTTTCGTTTCAAAAATTTCAGTTTCATCGTTTATTGAACTTTGAAGATATTGGAAAAAATATGTCGAATTTCGAATTCGAAAATTGTTTTCTTTGAATATTTTATATTCGGCGATCTAGTACTCATATGATTCTCACGAAACTTCAAGCTGCCATCTTCCATTGAAGTACTGAATTTTAGTTCGATTTTAGCTGTATTGAATTCGGCTCTCATGGTCCATCTTGAAACCTTCTCTTCAACTATCCAAATTATGTTGTGCACTTTTGGAGGTTAGTCTGGTCATTAACACTACAACTGCCGAGTAAACGACTAAGTTATATTTTAAGAGTAGGTTTTCGATTTAGAAAACAAGTTAGCATTCGTGAATGAGTAAAATTCACATAATAGATTTTGTTTCCAATCAAAATTTAATTTTTCCAAAAACACAGATATTATTGAATTGAAATTCATTGATTGATGAAAGAATGATAGCTTGAGGTTCAAGCAGAATTTTGTGGGAGCCATACGAAAATACGATCGCCAACTCTTTCCATCAGGAAGTAACATTGCATTTGGTATGGTCGGTACGAGAATAGTTGATCGCTTTGGCAACGAATTTAAACAAGTGCGTAAAAGCTGCTGGCGCCAAGTCAGTGCTTCTCCAGAATTCTATATTTTGACATTGAATAATTTCGGAGGTATATTTCATAATGGAATGGAAGTTTTGGGAGCAATATTCAGAATATTGTATTAGAATGCACCTACGAGGGAAGAATGCCCCTTTAAAACCAACGAGTTTCAAATGATACTATTGATACCTGATTCCATTCAAATCAATAACAGCAATAGAGGAAGTGTGCCCATTATTAAATTAATACGAATATTTACTATAGTATTTTTATTCTATCTTCCTTCAATATAATAATCCCTCAATACATACATACGTTCATTACGAATTACGTTAACTATATTCATAGGTTATTCCACAGAACATCAAATCTTAATTCTGTTGTCACAGACTATATTTGACAGATAAACAAACTCTTATTCTTACATTAAAGTATCTTTATTCCAACATCCTCCCCTACTTTAATGTTACACTATTAAGACAATATTAAAAACTAAAATAACCTAAAATTAAGTCTATGCTCTTCATGTTTTAACCTAGGTAATGCTTTAGTAAGTAAATCAGCTTTATTATATTTACCAAGAATTTTTTCCACAGATATAATTTTCTTTTCTACAAGATCGTGAACAAAGTGAAGTGATACTAAAATATGTCTTAAATTCTTTGAAAAATTCCCGAACTCCGCCAATGCTAACGCACCTGCATTGTCTTCAAAGATTGGAATTGGGCACAACAAATTTTCAGTAAAACCCAAATCCACTAAAAGATTTTTCAGATATAAGACCTCTTCCACACACTCTGCTAATGCGTAGTATTCTGCGTGTGTAGAAGCTCTAGAGACCGTTTTTTGTTTCTGGGTCTTCCACATTACTGGACAATTGAAAATTTCAATGACATACCCTGTAGTTGATTTACAATCTGTAAGATCCGCAGCCCAATCAGAATCTACAAATGCCTGTATTTGTTTACACTCTATCCTTCCCTCAAAGTGCAGTTTGATATTTCTGGAATGGTAAATGTATATCAAAATTCGTAGTGCATATTTGAAGTGTGACTCGTTATAACAATTCTGAAACCTACTCAGAAAGTTTACAGGATAGGAGATATCTGGCCTTGTACCATTTGCAATATATAAGAGTGCACCCAATAAATTTCTATATTTCAAAGATGATTCTGATAACTGATTTGCTTCCAATTTCAGACCAGCCTCCATAGGCGTATACTTACAGTGAGAATCCAACACCCTGTACCTTTGTGCCAACATCTCAATGTAACCAGTTTGGTTGAGATGCATCATTCCTCTCTTTCCATCATAATCCACTTCAATACCCAAGTATTTGGATATTTTCCCCAAATCCTTTATAGGAAACCTTTGAGACAATTTAAATTTAACCATCTTGATTCCCATCTCATAAGCACCACAAATCAAAACATCATCGACAAAAAAAATCAAATAAACATCCTCTTCATAATTTATATAGAGACACTGACCACTCCTTGATTTTTTGAAACCTAACTCTGTAATATATTCATCAAAGCAAGTATACCAGCACCTCGGAGATTCTCTCAAACCATACAATGCCTTCTTAAGATGAAATACACCGTCACCTACCACAAAACCATCAGGTTGCTGTACAAAGACATCAGACTTCAAAGTACCGTTTAGGAAGGCTGCTTCAACATCTAGTTAATTTATGATAAACCCTTTTTTACAAACTACAGCAAGTAATGTTTTTATAGTACTCATACGGGCTACCGGTGAATAGACATCTTCTCTCACGTCCTCCTGTTGAAAACCTCTAACTACAATTCTAGCCTTATACATCCCATCAGCCTTAACTGTGAAAACCCATTTCAAATCTAACACCCTTCCATCTACTGGACAACTCACTAACTCCCAAGTATCTGCCTTCTCCAGATTTTGCATCTCCTTTTCCATTGCCTGCAACCACATCTTTGAGTCCGGCCGTATCATTGCCTCCTCATATGACTTAGGAACATCAACATCACAAATACCTGCATACATCTCATACTCATCATACTTGTTGGGGACCTTCCTTTGCCGATTTGATCTTCTCAAATTTGTCTCCTCATTTTCTCCTCTATCGTCTTTTTCTTCTGATCTATCTTCTTCCCTTAACTTAATACAAAATTTGTCCTTATCCACAAACTGAACATTTCTGGCAACAAACACCCTTCCATTGCTCAAAATCCTATGACCAACATCTGAAAAACCCACTAATACACCTTCTCTAGATTTATCATCTTGAGTTTTTCTAAGCTCATCCGGAATTTTAACGAAAACCTTACTTCCATACAAATTTAAATTTTCAATTGACGGCTTTTTCCCAAAAAAGATTTCATATGGCGACAAAGGAATACGAGTTGATGAAGAAATCAATCTGTTCCCTATATAAGCTGTAGCCTGCACAATTTCTGGCCAATATTTCTTTTCCAATCCTGACTCCTTCCTCAAACACCTAACTCTATCCATCAAAGTCCTGTTATAACGCTCAGCTGTACCGTTTAATTCATGATCATAAGGGGTTGATGGACGTAACCTAAAACCAAGTTGTTGAGCCAAATTATAAAACCTCTGATTTAGATATTCGGTGCCATTATCACACCTTATTTCACAAACTTTCTTTTTCGTTAGATTCATGACATATTGGCAGTATTTCTCGAAACAATCAAATACTTGAGATTTTGTTTTGATACAGTACACTAAGGCAATATGACTGTAGTCATCTATAAATGATACATAATATCTAGATCCATCAAAACCTTCTACATCAAATGGTCCTTTAACGTCTGAATGAATAATCTGAAGTATTGACTCAGCTCTAGTTCTACTATTATTGAAAGATTTCCTGGTCATCTTACATTTAAGGCAAATTTCACAATTTATAAAAGAAGAATTCAAACGTTTTGGTAAACCATTCAATATTTGATTTTCACACATTATAGCTAAATCTTTAAAATTTACATGACCAAGTATTCTATGCAATTTTTCTTTATTGGAACATATATTATGAGAATTGAGGTTAATTTCATTTTCTACGTCACAAATGATTGAGAACAAACCATTTTCCATTTTAGCAGTAGTTAATAATTCACCTTTAGTATTGTAAATTTCTGCATTCTCATTTCTGAAAAAAATAGTGTTCCCGTTCTTCATAATACATGAAGCACTAAGCAAATTTTTATCTATTTTGTCAGAATAATAAACATCGTTTATGAAAACAATTTTTCCACCAAAATTACACTTTATATTTCCTATCTTTGAAGCTATTTCCTTTTGACCATTTCCAACTTTAATAAATACTTTATTTTCTAAATCTTCAGATTCATAGAAATAAGAATCATCATTTACCCAATGAACTCTATATTATATACCTGGAAGGGACCCGTTTTGAGCGACAAGTGAAGCCAATTCGTTGCTTATGCAACCCGCGAAGTGGACGGGTATCTATCTCTTTCTTCCTCATTGCAGTAAAGGGAACTCTGTCGCATTTATTCTGAATCTTTTTAATTTTTCATTTCAAATAAGGAAAACCTGAATTTTTTTCTGACTAATTCGTGAAGAAGGCAGGATTGAAGAAGATCGCACATGTTCAAGAGAAGTTTCAACTTAGTGAGCGGTTTTTCTGGAGAACAGCGCGTTATCATCCTCCGTAAATTTGCGTTTTTTTGCCGAAAATGGTTCCAAGCGACCAGGTTGGACTCACTGATGAAGAGTTCAATGTCTAATCGAATTCTACTCAGCCACCCGTTGCCACGATAACTTACTACCGAGAAAAGCTATAGCGACTTAAAAAATTCAAAGAAGTTCGTTAATGGGCGAAATTTACCTAACAATTTCGAGGTTATATCCATTTCAAATATATTATTTTATTTCCTCTATATCTCAAGAAGTACTGATGCGATTAGATTGAAACTTGCCAACTGATTGCATGAAGAATCGTTAAAACAAATTTTTTTCGGAAACTATCATTGAGATTTCAATGAAACTTGGCGCAGACCTTGAAGTCGAATCTGAATAGCAATGTTCGAAATTTCAGCTCGATGCGACACACATTTCCAAAAATATCGGAAAAAAGTATGTCAAATTTCGCATTGGCAATGAATTTTAACCAGCGCTTAAATTTTCCTGACTTCAAGTCAGTGCTCTTCGAGAAGTATTTTCCTATGTTCCTATTATTTAAATTTATTTTTATGATGATGAAACTATCGTCAATCGTCAATGCACAGCTCACACCAACATAATTCTTCACTTTTTGAACCACACGCGGTGAAGGCAGAGAAAGTAATGGCATATCAGAGAAAAATAGACATTCATTTTCAAAAATGTTGCACTTTCTAAACGATGTAATACCCAAACCACCCGAATTTCCAAGTAAAACCAAATTTGAGCCGTTAAACACCATTTACTTCAATGGGTGTGACAAGGAGAGGTTACCGTCCATAGCGCTATCTTTGTTTCGTTGCCCCTTGTTACGCTTTAAGCTTAGTTGAAGGAGGGTCGGGTCCTTTCCAGGTAGTAATATAGAGTTCTATGCATTTACCAAGTGACTTGACTTCATAGGTTATTCCACAGAACATCAAATCTTAATTCTGTTGTCACAGACTATATTTGACAGATAAACAAACTCTTATTCTTACATTAAAGTATCATTATTCCAACACCCATGTTGGCACCCTTAACGAATTATTTAAATATCTCATTCAAGGAAGATTTTTTATGTCATCGATTATACAGATTTACTGTAACTCATATGTAGTATGCATTCTTACATATATGTTGAGTACACATTCAGAAGGATATGAATGAGAGCACTTTTAAAATTTGGCCAAGTGTACCATTATAAGCGCATAGATGTCCTATGATGGCATATAACTGAAAATAAAATGAAATTAATTACTAAATTGATTAATCGAGAAAAAAATGGCACTCTCGTTACATGAAAATCAAAAGTAAACTCATATAAGTGTAACAAAACTCAATATACATTCTTTGGCGTTTATAAAATATAAAAATATCAATTTTATCGGCCCAAATCACATATAAATGTTTAGATCTAGGATTTGCACAAGCACACTCAGTATGGCACCAGGTGCAGCATTTTTGGCAACGCAACCAATGGCAGAAATTTTTGGAGGTCCTGAATGTACTGTGCTCAATCCTGATTCGTCAATGTTGTAAATATTTTCGGGCAGAAATTTATGCTTCTCCATTACTTAGTCAAACTGTCGAAATTGTTGTAAATTATGAGAAATCTCCAAATATGCATTTTACTGTTGTTTTGATACCTGCAGTGACATTTGTGTTTCATTTCAATTAGAATACTGTTCATTTTCGGAGCGCTGCACATGATATTTTGTATTTGAAATGTCTAACTGTGGTCTGACATAGTTCTGTGGAATATATTGTCAATTAACACCAGTTTTTAGAATGAAAGGCTTTACAAAAGGACGATTGTTTCTCACTCATTTACGTGTTATTCCACTGGATATCACAAAAACTACAACAGAAATATCGATCAATATTATTTTTATGAAATATTCAGATTCCGCCGATAAACCTTATCCACTTCCAGCCAGACATTTCCAAATTTCATTGAAATTGTGACGAATATTCATTTTCTCTGCAATTTCAAAGGCTAGACGTCTCGAGCCTATTGTGGCGAGGCCAAAAAATGGACTTTCTAGTTCTTTTATATGGATTACCAATTCGGCTTCCAATTGATTTGTGAAAATAGACCTCCGTCCACCTAGATCTCCTTTTGCGGCTCCTTCGTTTAATGCAAACCTTCGTCTCAATGATGTCCATGTAACTTAGTTCTAGCTGCGAGCTTCCAACCCATTTAATTTTTTTTTCAGAGCATTCAACGCTGCCTTCATATCTTCCTCTTTACAAGTTTGCCTTTTACTTCTTGTTGTCATAGCACTTGATTCAGAAAAAAAAAATTGATATGGAAAACTACTATTGTCCTATGATGGCACCCTATACCAACTCAGGAACACTTGGACTATGCCATCATAGGCATAAATATGATATATTTTCCAACAGACCGAAGAATGTACCTACAATATGACATAACCTGAAAGTTTCACACGTACAGCAGTGTTATAGGGTATTCGAAAGAAAGAATAATTATTTTTTACACAATGTTTGGAAACATCTGGATGAATATACTGTTATAAAAGACACGAAATGCCACGTATTAAGGAGTAACTGCGTAGGTATACCTCCTTTGAATGCCATCTGGCGAACAATCTCAGTGAACATAAGTTTATTCATTTGATATTAACAGACATCTTCATAGTGTGGCATCATAGACAGGATGCTATCATAGGTATACTTCCCCTACTGCTTAACCGATGACGATTTCACGTTTAGAGCACTGAATCGAAGGTCAACCAATTGAAAATACAAAGTGACTTTTTCAGTTCTAATCGATTTTTGTATACAGAAAACGAATGAGGTCTGATCGAGAGTTTTGTCTTTGAAATTCCGCTCGGATCCATAAACCTATAATTCTTCTTTTTTCGATCCCATTCTAGTCACATTGTACTCTTATGATCGTATATTTTCTTGCGAAACAGATACACATTACATTTGCCTATGTTCATTTCCTATTCATTTCGACAACAATACATTTCTCCACGCAATTTGTAATAGTAACTAATTCCTGAAAATCCGCATGTAAAAACGCTGCAAATTTTACACAAGGGTTTATTATCTTCTCATTTAAATAACCCAATACCATTGATATCTTGAAAAAATACAGCGTGCCAAAAAAGTAACGTAACTCATCAATAATTCTTGAACGAAAAATTATTGAGGAATATCCTCGCACCCGTCGATTTTCGATTTCAAAACAAATTTATCCTGTGCTTTTTTGAATTTGATATTTCATACTCAACTACTTTATTTTTTCAAATGGAAATATATGGATTGCGATACTATTCAGCGATGTGGCTTCAAGTAGAATTAGTTCTGCCGTTTTTTCATGGAAAAATTAGTAAATAATTTACAATTTTTGGTTGGAGAGTACTGAAATCAGACCATTATTCTTTTATTAATTATTATTAAGAGAAATCCACGAACCCATGGATTTCTAATTCAAATTTAATTAATGGTTGAGTTTTATTTTCGTTCACTCAACAGAATTGGCCATCGAATGACCTTCTTTCTTCAGTCACACCGCTCAATATGCAATCGGATGTCCTTTCATTTGATATATCACGATCCATATATTACCTACTAATTGAAAATAGGGGTGTGGAGGGAAAAGTGTGAGAGATTTCAAATTAAAAAAAGCATAGGAAGATCTGCTTTCGGAATTACAAATCCATGGATTCGTGGATTTCCCTTAAAAATAATTAGTAAAAGAACAATCGTCTGATTGCAGTACTCTCCAATGACAAATCGTAAATTATTTTTTATTGAAAAAACGGCACAACAAATTCTTTTCTTGTTCATATCGCTCAGTAGGTTATCAAATTACCTTTCATCTGATGTTTAACAACCCATATCCTATTCCTATTTGAAAAAATCTGCAAAAGCACTGCCGTGAAGGCAGCAGCTTCGACAACGAATTTGAACATTCCAACAAAAGCTGCGGCCTTCACGGCAATGCTGTTCCAGATTTTTTTCGATAAATAACTGGATTTCAATTTGATCTAATCTGTATTTTTCGAAATATTGGAAAAATAAACTTTTGAATGGGTATGTCTGCGGAATCATTGGGCGGATTTCACCCATTCAAGAATTCATGCTTCGTAATCAAGAGATGGTTTGGACCTTAATTACGAAGGCCGAATTCGTGAATGGGTTAAATCCACCCCATGATTCCGCAGATATACCCATTAAAAATTTATTTTCCCAATATTTCCAAAAACACAGATTAGATCGAATTGAAATCCAGTAATTTATCGAAAAATGACAGTTTGAAGGTTTATACAGAATTCAATGAGGATAACATGATGAGAAGATCAAAGAATATTGGATATTTGAAAAAAAACTTTGAAATTTTTTTTTCGAATTGTTCTTATGACACGATCATCACGAAATTTTGCACAATATTATCCTTCAGCATCTCTGAACTAGCTGCAAAGTTTCATCACGATTGAATCAGTATTTTTTGAGTTATAACTAATAAAACAACGATATCGAGAGAAAACCACGAAATTTTACATATTTTTCTCCAATATCTCCAAAACTAATGGCCGTATCGCACTGAAATTTGGTACACTGCTGTGATATATGGAGCTCAAGGTATGACTGGAATTGTTCTCGAATATAAATAATGCTTTCAGACAAAAAAAATTTGTTTGGGAAAAATTTTGAAAAAATTTTTTTTTGACATTCAGTGAACATGAGATTTCAACTGAATTCTGCACAAAGTTGAGCGTCGTTATGCTCCCACCAACTGCCAAGTTTCAATTCAATCGCTGCAGTTGTTTCTGAGATATGAGGAAAATAACCTCAAAATTTCAAATGGCTATAACTCCGAAACTATTCTGCCGATTCGGCCCATTAACGAACTCAACCTTCGTATTTTGAAATGCAACCCTTCCTGAAATTTTCAAGTCGATAGAAGCCTACGCACGCCCGTTATCGTGGTGACGGTCGGCCGGACAGAATCGATTTTGATATCGGATTCGTCATCAGTGAGTCCAACCTAGTCGTTTAAGACCATTTTCGGTTCAATCATCGAAAATAACAGATATTTGGACAAAACTATAGCTCGCTGTTCCCCTAGAACATGCGCACAAAAAGCAAAAGTATGTTAGTTTGAAAAAATAGTATGATTTGACAGGTAGCATATAAAAAAATGAAAAATCAATCTGCAATATCAAATTACCTTTCGAATTCCAGAATTTATGTTAACTGAATTTTTTCAAATACTTGCCGAATACATTCTTCATTACCAAGGAAAGCTTTCGTTAGAATGAATTCACAAATTCCCATTTAAGATGTTTTTTAATGAACAACCTTTCGAATGTACGCTTTCAATATCTACCCTAGTTTTTCCTCTTTCATACGAATCGTATCCTTTTCTAATTTGGCCAATGCAGAAAAAATCCACGAAAAATTAACTCTAGTGATAAACCATTCAAAAATCGAAAGAACGCACATACCTCCCAATCTGTTGATTTTCGGGTATCAGAACGCCAACAACGGCGGCAAATGTGCATTCTCTGAGGTTCAAGTCTAATTTGCTCCCAGTATATTTTCAAGAAATAAAAATAAGGCATTGTATTCCCAAAGAGAACTCGTTTGAAGTTTTCGATTCTATAGATACGGAAACCTGAAAATTTCGTATAACTGACGGCTCCTGTGAACTACTTAACATTAATCTACTAGGAATTTTCCGATCATAAATACATACACCGCAAAACAACGCATTGTAAATATCACTTATTCCGGACTCTTTGAAATATGGTATCATCGCTCTACACCTATTATGGGAAGGGGTAATCCACCGGACCGTGGAATGGCATAATGCTATCCCCCCAGAACTACCGCACCACATGTTCTGGTCAGCGAGAGTGCGAATACCATCTACCAGACCTGGAATCCATTGAACTTCTTTCGAGTCAACCAGTTCTGCTTTCGCGAGTCGCCTGCATTTATAGACTGCTCCGGCGAGAACCAGCGATCTTGGAAATATAAAACGCAGTGGAATTTGACTTGTGATCAACGTGCGTGTTTCCGGTAACTGATAACTTCCTTATCGATCAAACAACGGTGCTGTGAAGGGTGAATTTTGTTTAATTTCGAGCAGAAAGTGTAGTGTTCATCAGTCGAATGGAAGGGATGTTTACATGAATACATCAGAGTATCGCAATACTATCATCCTGTAAGGTAAGATTATGAGCTCCCATCATTATAATATAATGAGTTCTTGTTTGGTTTCTCAGGTATTCTCTGCTAATTTGACTCTCAATCGAATCTTACTTTCCCTCAGACGAGTTTTCTCTTTCGGATAGATCTTGAAGGTATTTCCCATAAGCTTTCGTTTTCAGTTGAGTTTTTTTTTGTAAAAACATGAATTTTTGAAGTCTTCCTTGTTTTATTTGAACCTTGTTTTTCACTGCATATTTCGCAATGAATAGTCGAAAAACTATTCAGACGTTGGTTTATATATGTAGCAGTCATCAATCTCATCATCTTCCTTTCTTTGTTTCTACGCGCTGTACTAAATCGATATTATTTCGTTCGAATGTCTCTACTTTAGGATTTAAAATTGAAAATGAACTCAAGCGATAACATCGGTCTTCCTGTTGATGATATAGATAATACGTGGTGAAATTTGAATCTACCTGTATGTCCGTTCAGTTGTTTGTGAGTCAGAATTTTGCGAAGAGAAATGCTTGAGTTGAAAACTTTCTGTATGGAGAATCTGTAAAATTTGGCATTCCGGCCAAGTAATACATTTTGTGATTTATATATTATAAAAACGTCTTTCAGATGTTCTTCAGATGTTTGTTCACGTGCACGTTATTTCATCTCCTGGATAACAAACCACGGTCGGAATTCAAGATTCTTAGAAACGAAGGTTTGGGACACTAAAGTTTCATTAAAATTGATTTTCAGATAAGTTCTTCTACCATAAAATCAATCACGAACTGTTTTATCTACTCTACAAATTATCTTTGACCCTTTGGAATGCGAACTTCAAATCAAATGAGTTTTACTTATTCTTCATTTAAAGTTCGTCATCGACAAAATTTTATCGCTAGTCGAACAATCTCTGCAGAGAATTCTATTATAGGTTAGTTTTGAGTCTTGAAAAATAAGGTTCGAGGTTGAAAGTTAATGATCTGGCAAATATACCGAAACGTTGTCCAAAAAAATGTACTAAAAATGAGGAAAATCGTAAATGTTGGTAGCCTCCTTGAAAAAACTAAAAAGGCACTGATTTCAGGACAGGACTTTTCAAGCGCTTCTTCAGATTCGAATCCATAGCGGGTACCCATTTATGTATTGGCACCACCCGAAGCTGCTCTTCATCGTTATGAAACAATTTTGCCTTCTATATATTTTATTATTATAATTCTCACAATCTAGCCAAACTGCCGATCGTAAACTCAATGACCTACCAAAGAATCAACATAAAGACCCGATATTTACATTGCAGGTTTGGAACTTAATGACGAAGGCCGAGTTTATGATCGGGTGAAATCATTTCGCAATAATTTGCAGATATGGGCATCCATTAAACATTAAATTTTCCCAATATTTTCAAATATACAGGTTGAATCGAATTTGAATTTGCTGCTTGGTTGGAAAATGACCACTTGAAGGTTAAGGAAGAATTTCGTCATGGCCATATGATTAGAAGATTGCAAAATATTCGTAAAGCTTTCGAAATGCTCTCAGTAGGATTCTAATGAAAATTTGCATGAACATCCATGCCGTTATTTGTCAACCAAGTTATACTACAGGTTTCATTTCGATGGCATCTGTATTTTAGGAAATATTGAAAAATAAAGTCCAGAGGATTTTACCTATTCACGAACTCAATCTTCGATATTGAGCTTTGAACCTACTTTACAATTATCCAGTTGTTTCGTCATTCCTTTCGAAAGTTATTGGTATCTCGATTAATGCAATGGCCGAACTAATGACAGGTGAAACGATGCAATATCAACTTGGATTTGTGGAGTAGCTGAAAGAGTTGGCGATTGTCTTTAAAGTGGAAAACGTGGCCTGAAAATGGATTTATATTTGAAACTTTTCAGACCTATATCAAAGCTTAGATCCAAAAATGCGAAATATTTTCGGTTAGGTACACAATACAGATATTCAAAGCAAAGAAATAAACATAAAAAACGAATATCTTGAGAATGAAATCCCCCCATCATATACAAAAAAAAGAAGGAAATATTTTTGGTATAAGCTCTAGTTCATAGAATCGATGAGGCGAGTTTCTGAAAAATGCAGATAGCAAAATATTAAATAATGACCCTTTGTGCAGTTGAAACGTTTTCCTAACAAGTAATCACGGGAGTAATCATCGCAAAGATGCTATACTTTTAACGAACTTCACCCACATTTTTGAGAAATCATTAAAACTATCATTGTGAACTTTGGCACTCTTGGGAAGGCAGTTACTCCTAGTACCCCATATCGACGCCCTTGATTGCGAGTCTCTATACAGCTTCCTTGTTATTTTTGTATAAAGGTATTAATCAACTGTGCTATCTGAAAAATCAATTATGTATACAGTGTGTCAATTTGAAGAGGAACCTTTTACCCTCGCTATTACCCATTATATTTTGACCCAATGCAATGCAAATCAGGAGAAATAGAAAAAGTTGTAAACAGTTCGTAGGGGGACATTTTTTTGAATGGAATGGGGGATTGAGTTACACCTTGTTTTAAAGATAATTCGACGTCTTTTTCAAAAATGCTGCACACTTGACCATTTCGTTAGTAGGTACCTCTTCAATTCATTATTCTGAAGAAGTGAAGAAAATAACAGAAGAATGCAACAAGTTCATTAAACTTGCGGAAAAAATGTTTATCGTGATATCTGAAAGTTCTGTTGTTTGAAACAAGGTGTTACTCAACTCAGTGTTGATGCAAATCGATTGGAATTTTTGCGATACATTTGGGGTGGAACCCTTCAAATTCAAATACTGTATACATATTTCGAGGTGAGGTAAGAGCACACTTGTATCCAACTAAATATTACCTAGTTGCTTAAATTCGAAGAAATATCATGATGATTCATATGAAATTCATTTAAACAATTACAAAATTGCATTGCATTGCCCGAGATTTGCAATGTAGACAGAAAAAGATTACTGGAAACCGAGCTGGTAGCCAATGCCGAATTGCGATTCCAGCGAAAACATTTATTATAGGTAATTTTCATATTTTGAATGTTTGCATGTTTTTCAACTTCACTTTTCGATAAAATATGAAATAATGAGTTTATATTGATACCCACCTTTTTCTTCCGAAGATGTTGGAGAAAATACAATTTTAAATCTCAATGTTGAAGAGGAGATGATTTATTGAAACCTTCACTGAAAAATATTACAATATGGTAGATTGGAGCTTTTTAGGTATTGCATAGATAAAGTAGCTTATTTGAAATTGTTATAGGTCAAACACGTATTCATTTTATCATCAGTCATTCGTGTTTTTTACTTTTCAATGGTATTAAGTATTTTTCGCCTGTCATATTGGTGCAAGATGAATTGAAGAGAAATAAATAAATCAGAAAATATATGGATATTCATTAGTCTGTGTTAGATATGTATACGAATTTATTGTATGGTGAACTTCGCATAGTATTATGACTTCCTTATGGGTAGATATAGATACCTTAAAGTTTCTATGAAGAAGTATCGAGATGTAAATTGTCACGAGTTTTGATCGTATAGGGAAAATTAATTATTTATAATATTTATGAAGCTTATTCCACGCGTTTAATGAAGGTTTTATAGTGAATACGATATGTCAATAAGATTGGCAGTATGAAGTGTCTATAATACCAAAAACCAGATGAAATTTCCTATGGTACACCAGATTTTGATGCATTGTTCCGATGACTTTTATCTATAACTGCTTAGTTTTCCTATTCGAATAATCCACTAATCATGATACATTTTCATTTCAAGGAAATCGTAGATATGAAGAAATATTTCTTATAGTCAACTTGGAATCCGAGAAGCTACTTCATAAATTCAATTCCCACGAGAACAAAAAATCAAACGAGCATTCAGAATTTATTAGAAAATAGTTTCAAGAATATAAATCCGATAGTCTTATACTCTTTCAATGTTATTGCTTAACCAACAATCAATTCATGTGTGAGCTGGACTGAATGAAAATATTACTTAAATAATAATTATTCTTGACCATTCTTCATTAATGATTGTAACATCGCAGTTTGCTTTAATTATTTTTAAAACGTCCCGAATTAAATATGTAGCATAGATTTTTGAAAGTGAGTTCCAGAGTTCACCTGGAAGTGAAGTGGCAAAATTAGAACAGATCGGAGACTAGAATGTTGAGATCATTAATGAAGTCTTTGTATTCTAATATTGTCTATATTATTGAATTCTTTTTCTGAATATTGAGTAGGCTAAGTTCCTAGAATATGGAAATTAAGCTTAAATCGAATATTGATTTCACCGAAACCATTTCTGGGCCATTAGAATTTCCCCAAAAAGAATATAAATGTGTTCTTTACAAGAAAGAACTTCTTCATTTGAATGTACCATAATAGTGATGTTCTTTCGTACAGAACGAAGTGATTTATATAACTTCACTCAGAAAGATCAGTTGAAGCGATCGTTCTTTCGTTTTCAATCAGTTCCCCTTCCACAACTCTAAAGTGATTGCAAATGATTATTCTAATCGCGAAACAAGTTCCATCAGTTCAATCAGTACGAAAGAACACTACTATTATCTCTTCCAATGTCTGAATACTCAGTTCATTGTCAGTACTCTGATTAGTCCTAGGGATATTCCATATAATTTATGATCCCGAGTGAAGCGATTTGAATAACACCCTTGAAGATTCGGCTGTGAAAAATACCGAATTCAAGTATGCAGAGGAACATATAGTTTGAACAAAAAAAGCGTCCATCCGCTGCACGTCCGGTGTTTTTTCATGAACTATTGTAGCCAACTCCTTTTAACTTAAATATTTATCAATAAGAATGATCTACATAGCCTCTCAGTTTCATACAATAATTCTAAAAACTGAATACTAGAAATACAATACCATTGGTTTAAAACTCGGGACACAATTAAACGAAAATTTTATGAACATTCCCACGAAATAATCTGAATTTTTCAGTTGTCGGAGGCTGAATTGCTGAAATTGACAGCAATTTTGAGTCATTTGATCTGCAGTTGAAATTGTAGACCATTTCTGTCACAATTGAAATATTGCTTGATGATGTTTAAAATAATTCATTTCATCTTTTTGCGAAATTAGCAACGTTATCGTGCATGACATTCTACATATATGTAATGTAATAGTTACATTTCTTTGGTCGATTTCGAAGTGGTCAAAGAATTAAGTAGTCAATTGCTCCGAGAATTGCTCAACACGTTCTGGTACAATGGCTAAATTTTCATTAGCTAGGCTAGCACTGATGATGAAAACCTTAAACCACTCTGGAAATAAATCCATCCGATCAAATTGAATCTTGGTCGGAAGTGAATATTCAAATAAAGATATTATATAAATTGAATTCAGACTAATAGCAAATGAAAATCTAGTTATCGAGAATTTGCGTTCTTCCATCAAGGAACGTGAACCATATAATGTCCAGCAATATCTTGATTATTGTGGAGTGAATAAGAATTCACGATTTATGTGACATTTCTCCATATATAACATTCGCGTACGTTGAAAAAATTTTCCCACTGTATTGCTCATAATGCACTAACAAAGTATTTTGCAAAAGGTCGTTAAACTTGAAATACTGAGGAAATATAAAAAAAAACATTTTTAGAATGTATTTGTCGGCATACACTGATATTTCGCATAAGCCATTAGGCCGTGATTTTACGCGCTTGTTCTGGGGATGCGCGCATTATCGTTCCGTCACAGTGTCTGTAATTTTCGAATTTTGAGCCGAAAATGGTCTCTTAAACGATTAGGTTGGATCGCAACTTTGTAGATAGTTTGAGAATATCACAACACAGTAGGGAATTTTCTGTGGATCCAGAGGTTTGGAAATTTTTAAAAAACCTTATTCGAATATTTTTGAAATTTTTGTTGAACATTTTTTTTTCTCGAAAAATATTGATCAAATTTCAACGAAATTTGCCTCAGACTTTTGTGTTAGTATTTTACAACTTTACTCTGAGTTTCAATTCGATCTAATATTTACCTTCGGAGGTGTAAGGAGAAAAATATGAAAAATTTTCGTTGTTATTTGTATTTCAACGTTATTTCCGCACAACCTCAAAAAGAACAGATTGAAACTTCGTGATCGGTTGAACAAAACTAACCCATAACTAGGTGCAAAATTCCGTTTGGATCTAGTAGTTATGAAATTTAAAAAAAATTCGAAAAATTCTGAAGTTTCTGTTGAAAAATTTTTTTTTCTCGGAAAGTGTTGATCCCATTTCGAAGAAATTTGGCTCAGAATCAGTATTCAACAACAATGTTTCAAATTTCAGCCCGATACGATATTTGTTTTCAGAGATATATGGACAAAAATATGTCAAATTTCGATGTTGTTTCCTCTTTATCTCGAAAAGTACAAATTGATCAGATCAAAGCTTCGTAATTTAATGGTGAATACCAACGCGAAACTTATGACGGAATTTCGTAGGGATCAAGTTGTTAGAAAATTTTCGAAAAATGTTAGTTCGAAAATGTTTGAAATTTTTGTTGAGAATTTGTTTTTCGGAAAATTTTAATTCGTTACAAAATGTATTTTCGGAGATATACGGAAATCAATAGGAGAAATTACGTTGTTTGGAACTTTGAGGTTATTTCTCCAGTATCACAAGAAGAATATAAGCGATCACTTCGGATATATTAGGAAAAATTATGTAAAATTTCGTTGTTATTTGAAATTTGAAGAATATTTTCTCAATAACTCGATAACTATTGACGCGATCTGATTGAAACTTGGGATAAACTTTGAAATCAATATCAAAAACAATTCTATAAACTTCAGTTCGATGTGATATTTATTTTTGGAAGATTATTGAAAGATTCAGGATATTTCCTCAATACCAACGCACGACTTAATGCCAAATTTTTTTAGGATCGTATACAGGGGTAGAAAATGGATTCTCATTTTACGGTTGGCAGTTAGGCTGACCTCAACCAAGATCACATACGAAAAAAAAACGACTTAGAGACTCGATATTTTTATAGCAGGTTTGAGAGTCAATTAAGAAGGTCGAATGCGTAAAAACTTGAAACTTCATTTTTCCAGTATTACTTATAATGTAGATGAGTTCGAATATAAATTCTGCACTTGGTTGAAAAATGACGGCGTAAAGGTTCATGCAAAATGTATTGTGGAAATGGCTTCGAATTTCAACAAGTGCGTAAAAGCTCCTGACCTCACGTCAGTGCTTTTCTAGTTTTTTTTTAACAAATACTAGATTTCATCTGGAATTTTCGATATATTAAAAGCATACAGTACCCCGAATATAACGTGTTGACTTCCGAAGGCCAGAGTTAGTTTTTTTTCCAAAAATTTTTAGATTGCAATTTGTTGGAAAGAATAGTAAGAAGCCTAATGTTGCCATTTTTTTTTCGGGAAAATTAAAACTGAAATAAAAAACATTGCGCATTTTCATCGAAGGAATAGGTACATGAAAAAAATTCAGAAAATAATTACTGAAGCCTGCAGGACGACACCCCGTTTTCTCCTTTTGACGTCGAGATTTCACGCATTCTGATATTTCTCTCTGCCGATGGTATGCAGACCTTAGGCGAGTGCCTCACCTTCAGATCTTAACGAGGTTGCATGAAATTTGAATGTGGCTGAGTTGCCGTAATCCACGAAGCCGTAATTCACCAGCCCACGTTACTGTTTGCTCTTAAGGAGAAAATTTCGAATGAATGTATCAACGAAAACACCCAAAATTATATTTTCCCAATACCATCGAAGATACACAACCGATCGATCCGCAGTTTTGTACCTGGTCGTGAAGTGTCTACTGGAATGTTCATGCAAAATTTCAGCAGAATCTGACCGAGATTTTCTGAAGTATGAAAAAAAAAATCGAAAATGAGAGATAACGATGAAGGTTCTGAAGATACAGTTTAAATCTTCTCACATTTCGATATCTATTCTGAAATAAACAGTGAAATTTTCGAGGATGACATCCTGAATAGAAAATTTCGATTATTCTTCAGAATCAGTGATAAAATTGTGGAAGTATTCGCTTCAATATTCAAAAGAATATTGTTATTATAATAATGGAACTGATAGGTAACAAATACGAACAATGTTTCACCAAGTGAAAGCGAAACCGGAAAATATTTGATCCAGTTTTGTTACAATTGGGAAGCTGAACTGGAAAACGTACACTTCAGAGAGTGCAAAAGAATGAAGAAAGAGTAGGAAGTTATTTATTTATTTATGCTTTGCGCTTTGTTGATCACATACATGCGAGCATACATGTCCCCGAGCCTGTCTCTTATTGTGAACTAAGAGGTTATCATCTTATTCATGAAACAACTGAATTATTTCATTAAATACCATATGTCAGTACAAAATTCAAGGAATTAAGGAATTTGTATCCGTTCAATTAAATTCAGGAAACTCGAAAGGTTTTTTCGTTGTATCTGCAATAAAATGTTATCGTACACTTGTCAGTGCAGATTAGTGAAGTGCAGTGTAGTTCAATTCGTTGACTGATATACGTCAATCAAAGATTCTATGCTTCTCTCGTTTTCTCATTTAACTGCAATATTACGATTTCTAGTTTATGTATATAACTGTAATGGTTGCTAGCACTTGTACAACCGAGTACAATTGGCTGAGAGACTGTTCGAAGACTGAACTTTATAAGCTGTAACTACACTCCAAGATAACATTTCAGCAACGTAAATAGTTCCAGTTAACAACAAAACTGACAGAACGATTTCAGTGCTTAACGATAATGGTGTACAAAAGTGTTGTTCATGGGGACACAACGAAAAAACTCTCAAGATAAAAAATCGCTATAATTTTGCATGATTTTTCATTCAGATTCTGAAGAAACTTGTAGTATTTTGAACTTCACTTCTATTATTCTTCTTGCGGAATATTTTCTTTGAAATGCATGATGTATTATTCATCAATCTCTCAAGATGCTTTTGTTAAAAATTGCGATGATTCACTCTGCTTGCAGAATGTTCCTATGCCTCACAGGAAACATGAGAGGAGGAATGGCTTCTTGAATAGAATCACAACCAGAAGAATCAAGGAATTTACGCCGCACCCAACTCTCCCTGGACATTAATATTACCCCATATACACGCATGCTAAACTGTTGAGAGGAATTTCGAATTTATTGTACGAGAAACAATAACTTCTCAGGGAATTGCATATTTTCTGTTCTTGGATAAACGCATCCACAGTTCCATCAATTAACTCTAAATTGCCAGCTAGATGCATTCATTTTAATGGAGATTATAAAATTCCCTCCGTATATATAAGAGCCGTGCAGGCTCTGTGTTTCGAGTAAGTGGCATCATGGTAGGTGGGCATTACACATACACAGTGCCGCACTGAAACTGAAGAAATTGTTCAGCATAATGGGTATGTTTTTGTGTCCATGTCCTAGGAAAGAGTGTGCTTTCATTATGTTCAGATGTCTGTCAATTTCGAATTTTAATCCGAAAATCATCTCAAACGACCGTACTCACTGCTGAGGCGCTGAACCCGATTCTACCCGCCCGACAGAAATAACTTTTGAAATATATAACATAGACACGATATTTCTAGAGTTACTTAGAATTTAATTATAAAAGTAAAATTCGTGAAAATGAGTCCGATGAATCTGTAGAATATGACCCTCGCGAATTTTTCCTGAACCCTCACGCCTTTTTTCCAGACAAATTATTTCAATTCTATCGGATCCGTAAAGAAATATTGGAAAAATGAAATTTTGAACGGCTAATTTTGCGGAATTATTGGGCAGAGTATACATTCCCGAGCTCGCTCTTCGTAATTCTGATCAAATCTGTTTCTGGAAATATCGTGCTTATAAGGCATAAATTGGTAGCGGGAAATAGGACATAAATACAAATGAAGATGTTAAAAGTTTATTACATACGTGGCGACGTTTCGCAAAAGTGTCCCTTTGCTTCTTCACGCCAAATAATGTAACACTCAACAGTAATTGCACATATCCGGGCACATAGTACGCAAGAACACAGTGGAAATTGAAACAATTTTTGAACACGAGATTCTTCAAAAAGAGGACAAATAAATATCGTTCTTATGCTAACAATCGGTCGCTACGCTGATCTTGAACACAATTTTTCCAAAAGAAACTACAAAGTGACTCAATATGTACTTATAAAGCAGGTTTGGAGGTTACTTAGGTAGGTTGAATATGTGTATTCGTAAAATACGTATTCCGAAGATACATCCATTCGGAATTTTATGCTACCCCTTTTTCCAAAAATACGGATACGATCGTCGTGAATGTTCCTTGAAAATTTCGAAAGGAAATGGTTGGACAGCTACTTATAAAGCTTGTATATGAAAGCAGCTCTCGTGAAGTCAGTGGTTTTATAGATTTTTTCTCATCAATAGGTGATAGTGCTCACGGGGTGAATTTTTCTGTTAGAGAACAATGAAAAACGATGTGGGGATGTACTCATTCAACAAAAATATTAAATCAACTCCATAACATAAAGAAAAGTGAATACATTAATTGCGCATAACGCCAATGTAGAATTCTTGGAACGGCCATCACGATGTGGAATTCTTCTAAAGACGATTTAAATTTACGTTAACCGTCATCACAGAACTGGTATTTCTCTAGAAATGCATTCTCGTCTAATACCCTGAGGTATCGCAGCTTTCACGAGAATTGATTATATCGAGAACGTAATCATTCCATTAGCTTAGACTGGAAGAAAGTCTTAATTTGCTTGACAATTTCATCCTTCATTTGCGGCAGGAATCCCTTCGATTTTCATTGGAACACATTTGAACATAATTTGGAACAGGAGGAAACCATCAGCTTGAACAAGATATGTTTAAATAGCAATGAAAAAAAAGAATCTTATGACAAGTCGAATGTTAATAATGTTTATCACCATTCAGTACTCTTTCTGAGTATTTTCTAGGGAAACAGCGTGCCATGGTTTCATTCAAAGGTCTATAATTTCAGTCCGACTCGTCGTTCGTCCAAAGGCACGATTACGGGCATACGGAGGGAAGGTTGCATTTCAAAATGCGACGGGCAAAAACGGCCGAACAGTCTCGGAGTTGAACTGCTGAGGGTATTTCCTTGATATATCCCTAATAACAAGGCGCAACTTTCTGCAGAATTTTGTCCAGATCGTAGGTACTGTTAGTTAATTGAAAAAAAATCTAAATTTTCTTCTAAAATTTTTTTTTCGGAATTCGGAAGTGATTCATCATATTTGAAGAATATGATGCTCAGATCTCAAACTTCATATTTCAAAATGGCGTGTTTTTTTCCTCGGGTTTTCCTTGGTATCGTTGTTTTTCCAGAATTTCTCAAACAATAATGGTTCAATCATTATGAAACTCGGTAACTTGTTCGAAGATGCAAATGAACAACTTTATGGCAATTTCCGTGATCATAGTGTCCGTCCAGCCGGCCGACGGTATGTGCTGTAACTTTCGAAGGAGAGAACCTAGCGACTTGGTGTATAGTTCAAATATCTCAGTGAAGTTCCTTAATGGAAAAATCGGTCAATTAATTTCGGAATTGGGCCCATTTGAAATTTTGAGGTTAACTCCTCGATATCTCATGAAGTACTGATTCGATCCGATTAAAACTTTAAAACTTAGTATGTGGTTTGAAAAAACACACAGTGCAAAATTCTGTATTAATCCCGTTGTTGGACAATTCAACAAACATGATCATTCTTAATGTTTTTAAATGTTTGTTGGGATTTTTTCCTCTGAAATTATCGATCAGATTTCATCTCAATTTAGCACAGACCCTAGGGCTAGTATTCAACAACAATGTTTCGAATTCAAATTTGGTCCGGTATTAACTTTCGGAGATGAAAGTGAAACAATATGTCAAATTTCGTTGTAATTTGCGATTTTGACGTTATTTCCTCTATATTTCAAGAATTACAGATGCACGAACAGGAGACTGCTTTACCATCGAAACCATCGAAAAACTGCTAACTCCACGTCAGTACTTTTCTAGATTTTTCGAAGTTTTTTTAACCTCATTATTGAGAGTAAGTATTTCATTTATTAAATCGTCGATTTGTTTATCCCGAGATAACCCTAATCTCTTCAGCGAAAAATGGGGTAATTTCACTAACAATTTCCATCTGGAGTGCAGACAGATATCCCATAACAGGTCCCTTGCATGTAACACGAATTTTTATATTTTATGTTTTTCTCATTCCATTTCGATGAAAAAATAAATAATGTATGCTATCTCACACTTCAACCGTTCGTGAATTTCGAATAATTCAGTATTAAAAATCGTCAAATCGGGACGCAAAACCAAAGGGGGAGACCGACGCGACTAATCAGGTTTAAATTTTTTACATAGTTCTTGTTCAATTGGAAGACCAGTCTTTTTGTTGAGTATTGCGTATAAGAAAGTAACAATACTATTTTTAAGCAATGTGGTCTCAGGAAAAAAACACAGTCGCGATTACAGAAAATGCTAGAAAATTCAAACGAAAAAAGTGGAGCAAGAAATTGCAAAGGACGAATATTTAGATAAAGAAGAGCTTGATGGCTTGAAAGAGCAGTTTGACAACAGTGATTCAGAGTAGATTATATCCGATAGTGAGAAGATAATTCACAGCTCTAAATTTGAATTCGTAGATTAGTAGAAAATCTTATGAGTAAATGTCATGAGTGCCAAGAAAAAGACTTTTCCAAGGAATGTCAAACAAAAAACCTCCACTAACTTGAAATGTGTTTATTTTACCATTCTTTGTAATGCAAAGGTCTACCGTTTTCGTTATTTTCAGTCTTTTCATTATTCGATTTTGATTTTTTTTATGTAATTGGATGAGAGTGACGTTATTTATGAGAAACGCAATTTTCAAATTGCTTGATATATTCGGAGAAATTAGCAATACTAACTGAACTTTCCTTCGCTTACACATTTCATTGTATGGTCCTTATCTACATGTATTTTCTGTCCAACCCATTCGCCATGTATTTATGGACTAATTGGTAGATTCGGTCTCTGAGACCGACGCGATGTCCCATGTTCGAGTATATCACGCGACTATCTGAGGGCTAGTCATCATAAGAATTCACTTCTTTCTATGATATCCTACAAGTTCTCGTTTTTCAGTCGCAGCTATCTTTGAAATTATCATTGTCAAAGATATTAATGCTATGTTTTTCAAATAGTACAAATCCTAATTATTTAGTTTTTTTTATTCCATAAACAACTTGCGTTCGCAGATACCATTGGACGCTGAAAATGAATAATAAAATTTTAATTCGAGTAAGAATAATTCGGATGAGTGAAAGGGTATTGCTTCAGGCAAATTATGGTTATTATAAATTAACCAATATAAAGAATAATTGAATTTAGTACACCAAATAAATACTCCCATTATACTAAGCAGCATCGCAAGTGCTTGAGAATGAAACCAAAACAATTCATTATTCGCTCATGCCTTGTCTCCCACAGTTAACTTTTTCATTCTTCCTTTTACTACGATAATGCGAAGAATCGGAGCCTACAAACAATACCGTAAGATATTGATTCTTCTTCTTTCCGCATTCGATTATACATCTGGTCACTTTATAGCCTAACGGTATTCGTATATATTTCGAGATGAATTATCAGCACTGATATTTGGTTTTAGGCCACTAGTAAAAGTAATCTGAGTGAAAGCGATAATATTCAACTAATGTGTATAATTTTATCTTTTATTTATGAGAGAAAAATGGACTCATCTCTCGTTACACACAAAGCCGATTTCTGGCTTAATTTCCTTATTAGTACACCCATAAACATAGTGAAATACAACTTTGGCTTTTGAAGTAATTTATGAGGAATTCTAATGAAACTAAATCACTCTTGTTTTTTGTTATACAGGGTGTCAAATTTGAAACGAAACAAAGGTCTTTCATTGTAGATATATCGAGATTTAGGAAAACTTTTTTTTTTGGCGGTGGGGGTTTAAGCTGGGGAATTAATTTATCATCAGACCATTTTATCCATCAGCGCATCACCCTCAACCCCTTGAATTTGAAGAGAGAAGATCTGTGATATGATGTTGAAACGGCCTCTCTCTTCTGATTACTATAGTTTATTTTATTTTGAGATTTGATCAATATTTTTCATTACATTAAAGTTGGAAAACGAAATATTACCCAACTCACCTGGAATTTGAAATGATAACAAATTTGAAAGACACAATGGAAAAGGGGAAATTTGTTCAGAAAAACGAAATACGTGTTCTGAATAGTTCCATTTGACAAATGCTCAAATTTAGCCTCGCCAACTTCCATACAATGTCATAAATTTAGCTCAAACTCTCGCCTCATATTCTGCAGTATTTCGGGGCTGATTCGACTACAATTGTCGAAAGTTTGCTGGCGTAAGTATTCTTCTTTTAATTGCTTCACAAAAAGTCTAAAAGGATATAGATCTGGAAATCTGGCTGACCATTTTGAAGATCAGAACTGAACATTTTTTGACAGCAGCGGCATAATGGGGCATAGCATAATTGACTGAAATATTCAGAGTGAAAATACCTCTTCAAGAATTCACCCCACCAACCATTTTTCTCTTTTGAATTCAAGCTGTCAAAGCAGTAAAATATTCGTGTTTTGAATCCGCAGCCTTATTTATTGACGGACAGATTCAGCAGTTTGCTTTTCATATAATCCTCAAGAAATTCTGCATGAACCTCATGCTATCAGTTTTTGATCAAGTACTTAATTTCAATTTGATCCTATTAAAATTTTTTGAAAACTATGAAGAATAAAATTTCAAATGGGTATTTTTATTCATGGAATAATCGGGAGAATTCTACCCTTTCACGTATTCGAACTTCGTAATTAAACTGAAACCCCACTTGTTACAGTTACAAGAAATAAAATTGGAACATCTATTTTATGCAACTATTTATACACTTTCACTTTGACAACACCGCCTTCTCAATATCGGCGTATCACACTACTCTACAAATATCGAGTCTTCAACGAAATAACTAAATAAATAATATACCCATTTAAAATTTCATTATCTATTATTTTTCCTAGAACTTTGGTCGAGTTAACAATGACACCATGAAGGTTCATTCAGAATTTCGTGAGGACATAAAATAAATCTATCGTCAAGTATAAAATATTGCAGAAAAAATATTGAATGTTCTTCAATTTATCTAATCAATCGATCATCACGACAGTTTTCACAAATTTTTTCATCAGCATTTCTCATCTAGTCACCGAGTTTCATCATGACCGTAAATAATATTACCTACATTTGCTCATGACCGAGAGGGTCTTTCGACCAGGTTCAGTCCTCCAAGCGATGATTTTCAGATCCTCAGATAAACGAAGAACGCTACAGGCCCCTTTATTGGGGAATCATCTCCCATAGATCATTCATTTCGAACTAGAAATCTAATAAAATATCGGGAATAAAGTGAAAAACTTGTGACATGTTCTGCTAACACTGTGATATATCTTAGAATTGTAATGCTCGTTCTCAAAAGAATATATATATATCATGACCGTGTCCAAGAAATTTCATATATCATATCAAAATATACGGTTAACTTAAAATTTTTGAACTTTACTACTGTTGCTGACTAATCAACGAAATCCTATATTTCCGAAAATAAACATCGGATAAAATTAAATTTTGCCTGTGCTTCTTTTTTGAAAATTGAAACTTCAGAAGAAGTTAACGTTCGATTTGTTCGAGCTAAATCGAGGTAGCTCCGATAAACAGAATATAGAATTCCTAGATTAGAGTTGTTAGCTGCTACTATCGGTTCACGATTAGGTTATTCCAAAGGGTTTTCAATAAGAGGTGTTATTTTGATATTCAAAGAAAAATGCCATTTTTCAATATAAATGATCGGATGTTTATTTCATTATAAAGAAGAAGCTATGCCCTTAATAGTGGAAAATGATATCAGGCAAATGACCACTACGACCACGCTTACAGGACCATATCCTTTTAATGAAATTTTCCATAGCCAAATCGCAAAGTGGCTGCCCTATGTCCTCGATAGTCCCGTGATTTCCATCTTCGAGGTCTTGAATCGACGCTGGGCTTTGGCGTAGACCTTCTCTTTCACGTGGCCCAAAGGAAGAAGTCGCAAGGTGTTAAATCACAAGATCTCGGTGGCCAATTGTGATCACCTCTTCGAGAGATAACACGGTACGGAAACTTTTCCCGCAAAGGATCAATGGTTTCGTTGCTTGTGTGGCACGTAGCGCCGTCTTGTTAAAAGTAAACGTTGTCCAGATCAATACCATCATCCAATTCCGGCCATAAACAATCATTAATCATCTCTCGATAGCGAAATCCATTCACCGTAACTGTTGCTCCAGCCTCATTTTCGAAAAAGTAAGGTCCAATGACTCCGCCGGACTATAAACCGCACCAAACAGTCCGACGTTTAGGATAGAGAGGCTTTTCAACAATAACCCTCGGGTTTCCGAGCCCCAGATGCGACAATTTTGCTTGTTGACGGAGCCACCGAGGTGGAAATGGGCCTCATGACTCAAGATGATTTTTCGATGGAATTACGGATCATTTTCATACATTTCAACGACCCAATCAGCAAAGACACGACGTTGTGGATGATCGGCCGGATTGAGTTCTTGTGTTAACTGAACTTGATAAGCCTTAAGACCCAAATCTTCATGCAAAATACGGTGTAATAACGTTTGTGAAATGCCTAATTCCAAAGAACGACGAGGAATGGACAAACCTGGGTTTTCTTCAACACTTTCGGCTACAGCGGCAATATTATCTGCTGTTCGTGAGCAACGTGCACGGGTTTTATTCTTCACATCACTAACTTGTCCCAACAGCTCGAATTTTTCCACCAATTTCTTTATTGCGGTCCTACAAGGTGCTTCACGACAACCCAAAAATGTTCGAGTTTTACGAACCGTCTCTGTCAAATTTTCACCATTTTTGCGCGTATGTTCTAGGGGAACAGCGTGCTATCGTTTTGTCCAAATGTCTGTAATATTGGATAACATAACAGGTCTAAGAATCAGTATAGTGAACAAAAACAACCAGAAATAGGCGAAAACTAGAAACACCTTGTCAGAAATTTCCATTAAAACAACTTTTAAAATAATATTACATATATCACTTTCAATGACCGAGCCAAACTGATGCGTTTCTATCATCTTAGCCTGTTGGACACAGGTGGAATCTTCAATATGTTCACGAATTGTTCGGAATTGATTTCCTTTTTTACCTAATTATTAGAAATTACATATTCAAGTATTTGTTTTTGAAGAGGTCCAAAACGTTATTGTATTAATTTAAGCCTAGTATACAGTAACGTTTTGGACCTCTTCAAAAACAAATACTTGAATATGTAATTTCTAATAATTAGGTAAAAAAGGAAATCAATTCCGAACAATTCGTGAACATATTGAAGATTCCACCTGTGTCCAACAGGCTAAGATGATAGAAACGCATCAGTTTGGCTCGGTCATTGAAAGTGATATATGTAATATTATTTTAAAAGTTGTTTTAATGGAAATTTCTGACAAGGTGTTTCTAGTTTTCGCCTATTTCTGGTTGTTTTTGTTCACTATACTGATTTTTAGACCTGTTATGGGAAAAACATCATTTTAACTTTGGTAAGTGTAATACGTAATTGTTATTTGTTTTTTAGCTCATCAATTTTGAACGAGAATAGTTATAATTATATGTAGTATGATTAAGTGAACTCTATGCATGGTTTTTCGATAATACTCGATATAGATGGACATTATTTTAGTTTATTATTCTTCAAGGAAAAAAAAAAAATTATTGTAATTTTCGATTGTACCATCATCAGTAGTTAAGTTTATTTTCGATTTTCTCTGTTATAGCCCTGAAGAAGTGGAAATATATCCGCGAAACGTCGGCATCAGTTGAATAGAGTTTTTTCAAAAAACCACTTTCCTTCATCCTGTGAAAATCTAATTCAATGATGATTTTAGTAGGAAATGAAACATCGGATTCTAGTGGTTAGTAGATTCAGGCAATCTTCATTTGAATAATTGTTTATTGCCCTATACTTTGAATTAAATCAAAATTGATTCACAAAGAGGCTGGTTTAGAATTCATCATGTTGTAAAAAACATGGTGTGCTCATCTGTAAAATGAGTGACGTCAGCTAGTTGAAAAGACAAGGAGTTATACTGTGTGGTTTGAATTTGCATGTTAATTCAAAGCACATAATATATATCTCCTTGTATTTTCAACTAGCGTCACTCTTTTTACAGATGAGCACACCATGTTTTTGCGCGCATGTTCTAGGGGAACAGCGTGCTATCGTTTTGTCCAAATGTCTGTAATTTTGGATGATTGAGCCGAAAATGGTCTCAATCGACTAGGTTGGACTCACTGATGACGAATCCGGTGTCAAAATTGATTCTGTCCGGCCGGCCGGCCGGCCGTAGACACGATAACTGTCGACAGAAGCAAGCTAGCTACTTGAAACTTTCAGGATAGGTTGCGCATCAGAATGCCGCGGTTAAGTTCGTTAATGGGCCAAATCGGTCGAATAGTTTCGGAGTTATAGGCACTTGAAGTTTTGAAGTTATTTATTTCTTATTTCAGAAACTACTCAAGCGATTGGATTCAAACTTGGCAGTTTGGTGGAGTATAACGACACGCAACTTTGAGCCAAATTTCGTCAGGATCATATCGTCAGTTAATTTTAAAAAAATTTTTTTTCGAAATTTTTTTCCAAAAAATTTTTTTTCCTGGAAACCATTCAACATATTCGAAAAAAAGTCCACTCACACTTTGAACTCCATATTTCACAGCAGTGTACCAAATTTCAGTTCGATAAGATCATAAGTTTCGGAGATATCCGGAAAAAATGTGTCAAATTTCGAGGTTTTCTTCTCGATATCGATTATTTTTTCGGTATAACTCGAGAAATGCTGATTCAGTCCTGATGAAATTTCACAGCTAGTTTTGAGATGCTGAAAGACAACTTCATGCGAAATTTCGTGATAATCGTGTCATCAGAACAATTTGAAAAAAAAAATTTCTATGATTTTTCTTATCATATCATCCTCATCAAATTCTGTATGAAACTTCGAACTGTTATTTTTCGATGAAGTACTGGATTTCAATTCAATCTGATCTGTATTTTTGGAAATATTGAAAAAATAAAATTTTGATTGGGTATATCTACGGAATCATTGGGTGGATTTTACCCACTCACGAATTCGGCCTTCGTAATTTAGGTCCAAACCAACAAATATCGAGTCCCTAAGTTGTTTCTTTCGGAAGTTATTGTGTTTACGCAGTCGGCCGTTAGGCTGACCGTAAACACAATAACTTCCGGAAGAAACGACTTAGAAACTCGATATTTGTAGAGAAGGTTTGGGGCTTAATTACGAAGGTCGAATTCGTGAATGGGTAAAATCCGCCCAATGATTCCGTAGATATACCCATTCAAAATTTTAATTTTCCAATATTTCCAAAAATACAGATTTGATCGAATTGAAATCCAGTAATTTATCAGTAAAAATTTCAAAAAGAACTGCCGTGAAGGCAGCAGCTTTTGCGTGCATGTTCAAATTCGTTGCTGAAGCGGTCATCTACATTGAACATGCGCGCAAAAGTTGCTGCCTTCACGGCAGTGCTTTTTGAAATTTTTTACATCATGGATTTCATATACTCTATAATACTTCCCGTTTCTCATCTTTGAGTTCATAGACTCATAGATTTTGATGACTACTATCAGAAAAAGGTATTGGATATTCGGTGAACGGCGAACAATAAGATGTGTAAATGGTGTTCTACGAAACACTAGTCTGTTGGTCCTTTTTTTCCGAGACTTCAATTTGTAATGCATGCACTTTTGAAGTTGTAGGTGTTGACTTGGCTGGTCCACTAATTGTTGAAAATGGTGTCAAAGTATGCATAGCACTTATCACTTGTGCAGTTTATCGGGCTGGCCACATTCTAGACAGAGGTCTTCTTACAAAGTATTCGCAGATTTGCAGCAAGAAGAGGAAAACCGAGTAGAGTTTATAGTGATTGGGGATAAAACTTTGTCTGTACTTCAAATCTTTCAGAAGGAATTGGGAAGAAATGATCAAGAAGAAAGCTATTGGAACGTATCGTGGTGCAATATAACCAGTGTTGCCAGATGTCAAAGATAAAATTATGGGATTTCAGGCAGAATTATGGTACAAATTTTAAAACGTTACTTTCACTTCGAATAAGTTCCACAATGATAAAATTGCGCACCTCAACTGATATTTAGGTATATCATATCTGCTTAGGCGGTAGATAACCGAGCAGGAGGTATATTATCCTATTGTTGAGTCTTTAATACACCCATATGGGTGTGATAGTGTCTTAAACCCAGATCTTCAAAGAAACAGATGGTGTCATAAAAAGGGCCCTGACCGAATAATGATTATTTTGAAAGGAGATGAGAACATTTTTCTTCTTCGAATCTGAACCTGTATCTCGTACCTACCGTTATATGATTATTAAATATGGAGGAAATTGTATTGATCGAATAGATTGGTTATTAGCGAAAGTCATTCAATTATCCTGGCAAAGATGTTGGTATTTGTGTTGTACTCTCCAAAAGTATTTTCACTTGAAAAAGGTAGTTGTAATACGGAAGTGTCTGCCTCGACAAATCCATAATCCATCTTCCTCAAGCAATGTTTCTGAAAACCCCGCAACGAGTACAGGTATACTTAAAATTCAAAGTGGGCGATGTGTTTGAAAACCCACTGAATATATTGTATATGGCAACGATTGGTTGCAATTTATTTGGAATTGTGAGGTGGAAGTGTAGGAAGAGGGGGATTAGACATATTCTATCAGAATTAGGGAAAGATGTGATTTTTCTGCTGTTTTCAGCATTTTTCATTCAAGCTTTTACAATCAGGAAAGTCTATGCCAAATTCAATTGAATGAATGAATGAATGAATGAATCCGAGAAAACAAATTTCGCGTTGAGTTAGGTGTTGGTATTTGTCAACTTTATACGTAGAATTGATTTGATCGCAGTTCTTCTTGAGATACTGAGGGAATAATGTCAAAATCTCGAATATCAACGACATTTGACATATTCGTTTTCCTATATCTCTAGAAATGAATATCGGATCAAATTAGAATTCGAATCACTGTTGTTAAATCTTGAGTCCAAGGTTTGCGCAAAATTTCTAAGAAATCTGATTAATGTTCTCCAAAGAAAATTTTCCAACGTAAATTTAGAAAACTACAAATTAAAAACTACTGGATCTACATAAAATTTTGCACTAAGTTGCGCGTTGGTATTCTGCAACTAATAACAAGGTGTAAATCTGATCGCATTAGTGATTTTTCGGTTATCAAGGAATTAACCTTAAAATTCCAAATTGGTATAAGTCCTAAACCGTTCTTCCGATTATGTTCATTGATGGAATTAACTGATATATTCAGTCTTCAAACTAAGTCTGGAACTCAACAAGGTTCCCTGAAGTTGAAGCATACACGGACAGACTTCCGAACAGAACTGAATTTGACCTCACATTCTTCATCAGTGAGTCCAACCCAGTCGTTTTAGAACATTTTCGGCTCAACATTAGATAATAGCAGATATATGGACGAAATGATAACGCGCTATTATTTAGAAGAAGCCTGTTTAAATATTGACACCTGTTCTCGACTATTTTTACGCGTTTGTTCTAGGGAACAGCGCGTTGTCGTTTCGTAACAATGTCTGTTATTTTCTAATTTTGAGCTACAATCGGGCTCGAACGGCTAGGTTGGAATCCATGGTCAAATTTGATTCTGTCTGGCCGACCACCCGGCCTTGTGTGCTCTAACTTTCGAAAGGAAGGACCTAGAGTCTCGAAATTTTCAGGTTAGGTTTTGATCCTGTATGAATATCTCGGTTAAATTCGTTAATGGGCCAAATCTGCCGTATGGTTTTTGTGTAGCAATTTGTTTCGATTTTTCAATAACTCGAAAAAGATTTGATGAAAATGAAACTTGGTTTGAAGATGAACAGTGTCAAAAAAAACAATTCACCATGGAAAATTTTGAAAACAATTTTTTTTCTGAAAATTTTCATATTTCATTCAAATTCCACTGAAATTTCCAAGTCGTCATGTCGCAATGTGAACAAGCCTGTAAAAGCTGCTGACTTCACGTCAGTGCTTTTCTAGGTTGTTTTGGAAAAAACTCTATTCGTTGTAGACAAAGACAACGGGTCGGCAAAGAAACTCCCGGAGGCGCACAAGCTTATGAGCTCAAGCATCTCTTATCAGCATCTTAAGTCCTTCGAGATTATTCATAACGAAAATCAATGTGAATTTTAGATAGGATTGTCATTTTGATTCGACAAAAAAAAAACTTATAAATGGTTCGAATGGAAATAAAATGAATTATTTGGAAGGAAAAGAAGTATTTTTCAAATTGAATGTTTTTGCGCTCATGTTCAGCGTGCTATCGTTTTGTCCAAATGTCTGTGATTTTGGATGATTGAGCCGAAAATGGTCTCAATCGACTAGGTTGGACTCACTGATGACGAATCCGGTGTCAAAATCGATTCTGTCCGGCCGGTCGGCCGTAGACACGATAACTGTCGACAGAAGCAAGCTAGCAACTTGAAACTTTCAGGATAGGTTGCGCATCAGAATGCCGCGGTTAAGTTCGTTAATGGGCCAAAGCGGTCGAATAGTTTTGGAGTTATAGGCACTTGAAGTTTTGAAGTTATTTATTTTGTATTTCAGAAACTACTTGAGTGATTGGATTCAAACTTGGCAGTAAGGTGGAGTATAACAACGCGCAACTTTGAGCCAAATGTCGTCGGGATCATATTGTCAGTAAATTGAAAAAAAAATTTTTTCGAAAATTTTTTCCAAACATTTTTTTTTTCGGAAACCATTCATCATATCCAGAAAAAATTCCACTCAGACTTTGAGCTTCATATTTCACAGCAGTGTACCAAATTTCAGTTCGATACGATCATAGGTTTTGGAGATATCGGGAAAAAATTCGTCAAACTTCGAGGTTTTCTTCTCGATATCGTTGATTTTTTCGGTATAACTCGAGAAATACTGATTCAGTCCTAATAAAACTTCACAGCTAGTTTTGAAATGCTGAAAATCAACTCTATGCGAAATTTCGTGATAATCGTATCATTAGAACAATTTGAAAAAAGAAATTTCTATGATTTTCTTATCATATCATCCTCATTAAATTCTGTATGAAACTTCGAACTGTTATTTTTCGATGAAGTATTGGATTTCAATTCGATCTGATCTGTATTTTTGGAAATATTGGAAAAATAAAATTTTGATTGGGTATATCTACGGAATCATTGGGTGGATTTTTTTCCCATTCACGAATTCGGCCCTCGTAATTGAGGTCCAAACCTTCTCTACAAATATCGAGATTCTAGGTGGTTTCTTGCGGAAGTTATTGTGTTTACGCAGTCGGCCGTTAGGCTGACCGTAAACACAATAACTTCCGGAAGAAACGACTTAGAAACTCGATATTTGTAGAGTAGGTTTGGGGCTTAATTACGAAGGTCGAATTCGTGAATGGGTAAAATCCGCCCAATGATTCCGTAGATATACCCATTCAAAATTTTATTTTTCCAATATTTTCAAAAATGCAGATTTGATCGAATTGAAATCCAGTAATTTATCAGTAAAAATTTCAAAAATCACTGCCGTGAAGGCAGCAGCTTTTGCGTGCATGTTCAAATTCGTTGCTGAAGCGGTCATCTACATTGAACATGCCTTGAAGTTGTACAAGTCGATTGAAAATATACCTTCTTCCATGTAGTATTGACTCAATTGAACGATGCTGCAGGTTGAATAGATAAGAGTTCAACATTGAGGAATTTAAGATTCCAACATTCCACAGGATCATTTCTCCTCTACGTACAACTAAACTATATACCTCGCATTTGGCAGAGTTTTGCAGATGAAAGATTTGGGTATCATAATGGACTATCATCTTGATTTCAGAGAGCACTTTGTTTATACTGTGAAGAGGGCACTAAAACTTTTGGGATATATTAGGCGTAATACTGCCGATTTCACGGACCTAGAAACTTTGGAGGGGTTGTTCAGCGCTTTTTGTGAACCAATGATGGAGTATTGCTCTTGATTCTGGTCGCCTGGATATGATAACCATAAGGTTCAGATTGAAAGTGTTCAGAACAAGTTTTTAAAGTATATTTCTTTCAAACGTTCCGTGCCTTCAATGGAGTTTACAGTAACACGTTCCCGCCAGAAACTGAACTCGAAATCTCTGCAGTGTTTTAGGGATAAAGCTGATTTAGTATTAAAATTTTAAGTTGAATTTTCTGATAGATAGTCCTGATATTTCAGCCTCAGTAAGTCTGAGAGTTCCTCAATATGCAACAAGATCAGGAAATTCGTTTGAGATCTCGTTGTGCAGAACGGAATATATGTTCCAGTCTCCACTGTTCGAGGATGTTGACGTTGGCGAATTCTTATGAAGGGCTTGATTTTTCAAGCGCTTATGTATAAATAAATGAATAAAAAGTATTTTTGTGTGCTAGTCGCACATGCCAACAATCTTTTGCTATCTCAAATGTTTTAAAGCTAGTTTGGAAGTGAAAATTCAAATTTGAATGAATTAACCGTTTTCAATTGAATTTATCGACGCTCTATTTATTTCCTCTCGACACTTTAGATTCATAACTGAAAAAACTTTTTCAGTGAACGCTGAAATGGCGGGAACGAAGAGATAATAAGAAATATTTTTTCTACATTCGGTAAGTTATCAGATACTTTCTTAAGGACATATTGCCAGCTATCTGTGATATCGATGATGATTTTCAAATTTTTTGTAATCTCATTTTTGAATCATAACAAAAGTAATAATGAGTGTTTTGTTTTCTGTTTTCAGTAAAGGTTGTAAATGAAGTATTTTCATATATATACTTCATTTGTACGCAAAAGAATAGAGTAAAATCACCAAAATTATCATGGAGTATGTGTGGAAACCCTAATCATAGATTATGTATAGGTAGATTAGAAAGGAGATACCCACTGTTTTGTATCAGTATCTATATACATGTTGAGTTATTTCAATGATTTCAATGAGATGTTCATCCACAGTTGCGTCATTTAATATTTTCCAAGTTTTATCCATTCCACCATTCAATCGAAATCTTATTTCTAACTACGATGATTACACTGTTTTTCCTCATATAGAAAATATTGGGTACTTTGGAACCGAGAGATTGTTTTGAGAGCAATATCGCCTGAAACAAATCGCTTTTTCCTAATTTTAATACTATTTGGTGGTAATAAAACGCCAGCAAAATTTTCCGGTATTAACTAGTGTTTTGTATTTTGAAACAATTGGCCTACGGAAAACTGTACCTTGTGGCTTTTTTCGCGGATAACCTTACTTGGAGGCTATGAGAAATAACATTCTGATTATACGAATTGAGAATCTGATAGATATTTTCAGTTCACGATATAATAGGAACAGATTGCAGTGATAGTCCTTACATATTATCTGCGGGTTTTATGCTTGTTTTAGGGAACAGTGGCGCCATTAGTCTGCCTGAACATCTGTGACGTTTTGGGTCTCGAATGATTATGTGAAAAATAAGATAATATGGAAGTATGTCCGGCTGGCCGTCTGTGTGTTCTTAAACTTCCGAAAAAGGGGACCGACAGTTCTGAAACAATATTTCAGGATAAGTTTCGATATTAAATGTCTTGGCAAAATTCGCAAAGCGTTTCGTAGTAAGACTCATTTAAAATTTTCAGCTAGATCGGAAATGTACCTACTTTCGGGAAGTTTTGGAATGGGGAAATTTTTGTTATTTGTTACCCATTCATGAACACAATCTTCGTTCGGTGATTCCATAGTCTCGATTCTCACGACTTCTCCATAAATTTCGGATGAATACTTCTACGGAATCATTGGCTGAATTTTACTCTTTGAGCTCCAAATCTGCTCTACAAATATCGAGCCTCTAAGTGGCATTTTAAAGCAGATTGAGCAGTTTGATCAGAAGGTACCCACCTTATAAGTGTATAGCTTTTAATTTTTATTGATGTTTCAGCATTTTCCTTTGTTTCTATATCTATATGTTAATTATTTATATATTGACAACTCGAAATGACCGTACAAATTCCCTTAACATGCTTTTATTCAATATTATGTCATATTCTCTGCTTTTATAGTCCATTTACGAAATGAAATACACAATTCCATGAGGTAGCTTCCTTCACGATGAAGAGTGACCAATATAATATGCCGCGGGGGCATCTCGTATTGCCGATTACTTTCTTCGACGGATGCGTTATAAATATGTTTGACCTACTATCGTTCATTTTTGACGAAGAAAGTTAGCGAATGATCTACAGGTTCAAATTTAATATTCATTCACCTTATTTAATCTTCAATTGAAGAAAAGTTCAAGGATACTTTGTTTCAATACCGACTCGATCGGCCGGTAATTGAAATAGCAAATGAGTAAAATTTAATTAACGCGTTAACGCGAAAGTGATTTCAAAGAATCGACTGTGTTCATTCTAGATCCTTCGGTGAACACAGTTTTTCTAGAGAAATCAGATGAAAATTAGAGAGATAAAGTAGAAAACTGGTCTAGAACTGTTCTGTTAATATAAAGGTAAGCTAGTAAATCCGGATTTCACTTCAGGATATACTTGCTCAAGATACTAGTTTCGACCAATTTCTTTCAACTTTTGTTTTCTGATAGTTACGAAGAATTTTGGCGACGGAAAATGTTCATTTTTTCTGATTAATCACGAAAAAAGTTAGTATATGTGAATTCACCCATATCTCCATTGCGGATCATGTGTTTCGATGTATAATACGCTGATATAATACTTATATATTGTACATCGAAACGTGAAATACCCAGAACTTACAGTTTAGGAAATTTCCCGCTTTGTATCTCTATTTATAATGGCCTTTCATCATAATTCAGTCCATATCAACTGAATACTTTGCATTTGAAGGGGGATTATGATTGAGAAACCTTGTATTGCTAGGCATTGCTGTTGAGCGCTGCTTTGAGACTAATTAGTACGATTTTTCGATAAATGAGGATCAAACGCCAGATTTGAATCACTTCGTTTTCTATATACGTTGATCAAAAAAAAAGAATTGAAATTGAATATTTTGATTTCCTGAATACATATACAGGGTGAGTCTTTGACCTTGCAGAATATTTTAATAGAAGATTCCTGAAGCTGAAAGAAACACATTTGTCCCCTACCATTTTTTCCGATTCGGCCTAGGTAAAAAGATATAGGCATCATAAATTTTCATAATAGGCTAGCCGCCCCTGGAAACCTGAACCCGTGAGTTTTTCCAACTCTAATATATACCATTCAAATCTTCGAAATAAGCAACTCTGTTATGAAAACAAGCGTCAACTTACTTTTTACATTCCAGTTGGTGAAAAAAGTGTAATTATAGTACAATAAACAAGTAAGGTATTCAAAATTTCGTGGGCGATAAAAGTTGAATATTCTTCTCTTGGTTTTATTTTCGATAATGAGGAATTCATCTAGCTGTCACTCATATTAGCTTTGAGATTCATCTTCAATTTGTAATTATTAATTTTCTTTGTTTATTTCATTTTCTCCGAAAATTATCAGATTCAGACATAACCCATTCAAACGTTAATTTTCATAAATAAATAAAAAAGATGTACCTAATTTATCTATGAACGTACAAACGTTGCCAAATTGACGAACAGAAAGAAAGAACTCGAAATCAAACAACACACAATATGCTAACTCTATGTATACACTCGTAGATCTATGAATCTGGACTGAACTATAAATCTGTGGCTCCGTGGTTTTAAGGTTATGTCATGGTGCTTATCTTCCACCATGGGTTGTTATGTTATGAAAGCGCATTTGAAGAATACCTCAAGATGGATACTATCAAAGTTCTGTACATAATTTCAAGAAATTTGGGTCAGCAGAAAGATTGCATTCAAACCAGTAAGAATCCCCATTATCATGGAAAAGTGAGAAGTTAATCAATTATACTACACAAATTAGCTCGAAATTGAAAAGGAAGCTTCATGAATGGAAAGTGGTGTGGAAATTTGCTTGAACATTAGGAGTATTTAAATTGTAGACGTTGAGGTGAGCTTGTTCATATTACTCCACTTTCGAACTAATAGCCAATTTACAATGGACATAACTTAACCGTAAATTTAGTTATACATAAAATGTAAGAAGTAAACAACAGAAATCATAAGGAATAAAAATAGAACTGCATTCGACTTATGGAAGCCAAAAGCAAAGTTGAACCTATTGTGAAGATTTTGGTACTTATGAATTTTGTAGTTTCCTCTTTGATTTTTACGCACGAGTTGCGGGATTTTTAAGGTTACCTCCATTGTGAATTGGCCAAAGTCGGCTTCTCCGTTTACAAATCATTCCAAATAAAAAATGCTAGGATACCATTCTCAACTTTTAGCAGTGGCAACGCGGAAAAATTGAATTCTGTGAATTTTTTGAACAGAGTTGCATTCAGCCAAAGTACCCAATTCTCGGAATTTCACAGATATTTTTTATTTTTGAATTTCAGATTACTCGAAAACTGCGCATCACACGAAAAAAAATAAAGAATATTTTTACTTTCCAAAATGGTCAAAAATTCGTTGAATAGCATTCAAATTATTTTCAAAAGTTGGATTTTTTGAATTTCTGGTATTTTTATGAAAGGTTATGGTCATATTGAAAAAACTGGAGGATGTGGATGAAATTTTGTAATTCAGGAACATTTATCGTATTAATAAAAAACTATATTCCAAAAATCATCTCATTCGATGAGATCGTTCGCGAGATTAAATCGAAAATTAATTTTTTTTATGGATTTTCAACAGTCTGTATCTTACGAACCAAGCCGAATCGGAAAAAATGGTAAGGCAAAAAAGTGTTTATTTTGGCTTCAGGAATCTTATGTTAAAATATTCTGCAAGGTCAAAGACTCACCCTGTATATGCAAGCAATGACTCCGATACAATGACAAATTATTTCCATCTCGATGAAACAAACTTCATTCTTCGTTTATGGTGAACCAGAATGGCACCACATTCATGTTGAATGGGAATATCACATTGTCCAAAGATATTTAGCGAGTGTGACTAGATTTACTGTGCATATTTTTTTAGTTAATGATACATAATCCTTCCAGGCAATCTTCGATTTCCATTTTCCAACATTTCGAACCGAATTTCCAAACCATTTCTGTTAATCTTAAAGCACCATTATCAGCAATATTTAGCTTGAAACATTCTTGAATCACTTATAATATAACTACACTTACTCGTTCAAAACAGCAAACTCATTATGAAATCTGATGCTTCTTCTAGTAATAGTTTCAATTGAATCGATCGATATGTCTTCTCGATATCTCATGCCTACCTGAGAAACGAAGGTCGAATTCGAGAACAGGTGAAATCCACCGAATGGTTTCATAGGTTTTCATTCAACATGGCTTCTTTCATAAATATTGGTGAAGCTTTTGAAGATTTGCGAGGTAGCTTCAACCTCTTTGAGAAAGTGTCACGTTTCGTCCCGACTTAGTTTGGGGGAACTCGTCAGGGCATGCACCAAACTAAGCCGTTAACATGCCTACGTGAGTGGACACCCCTAGTGAGGAACACAAGGGAGTGTACCAGACCGTTGGGAATGAGCGTACTTCCGAGATCTTGAGAGGATCTACCAGGGACAGCGTGCGCGCTAGCGCCCCCTGTACGTTGACCGATGATGTGGCCAAGCGTTACAAGCAGGTAACGTAGGGTACTCAAGACGCAAGAGAAGGTACTGCGCGCGCGACTCAAAAAAGAGCTAAGAGGGGGCGCTCGCTACAGGACTCCCCTTCCAGTGAAAGGGATACCAGAAAGATGCATCTGGAGGAATGTGACGGAGACCGAAAAGGTGTTCTCCTCTAAAACGCGGCTGTGAGCGAGCCGTTGTGCGCTGTTGAGCACGAGTCTACGGCGTTCGATGCACGGTTTGTGTTGAGCCGTGTAGACTGTGTGCTAGAGCGCTCTGCCTCGTCGTTCGAGGAGTGTGACCGATTTAGGGGAGGTCAGCTTTTGACGGAATGTAGTCATGGCCGAATTGACCAGAAGATTTCCCACAAGTGCGACCGTGATGCGGAGCAGTTGTGTGCCTTTGAAATGTGAGAAACCTGGATTGAGAAACGCTGCGCCACTTGTGAGTCCTATACCACTCGATATCGTGCAGTGAGCCGGGTGCATTAGTGAGCACAACTTTGGGCGGCGAGTTGCAGCACGAGAGCGAAGTGGCGATGTGGAACCTCCTCGGGATGGTTGACGAACCATCGCCGAGAGAGGAACGGATAGGATCACACAGTGACAAACGAGGTTCTCACTGGAAGCGAAGATAATCGCAAAGGGACAGAAACTGTGACACCGTCGTTGATAAGAATCACGTCGGAAAGTCATCACTGAAGCTTTTGAAGGTTTGCGAGGTAGCTTCAACCTCTTTGGGATAGTATCACGTTTCGTCCCGGTTTAGTTTGGGAGAACTCGTCAGGGCATGCACCAAACTAAGCCGTTTACATGCCTACGTGAGTGGACACCCCTTGTGAGGACCACAAGGGAGTGTACCAGACCGTTGGGGATGAGCGTATTTCCGAGATCTTGAGAGGATCCAACCGGGACAGCGTGCGCCCTAGCGCCCCTTGTACGTTGACCGATAATTTGGCCAAGCGTTACAAGCAGGTAACGTAGGGTACTTAAGACGCAAGAGATGGTACTGCGCGCGCGACTTAAGAAAGAGCTGAGAGAGGGCGCTCGCTACACTATGAATGAACTACTCACTGCTAGGATTAACGATGCATGAAAGGCTCTCTTCGTAAAATAGGTACTGAACATTGAGTGGACTTCGTGAGTTATTCTTGATTGATTTGGATCAAAAATGGGGAAACTTAGTTTATACGTGATTTTGCTGTTATTCATTGAGATGTTCATGCGTAAAATTCGCAAGAAATCGTGATGATTTTAAAAAAAACTGAGTGAAATTCAGAAAAGGTGACTATTCAATGAACATTTATGGTAAGTCGAACACGAACACAAAGATGGGCTCACTCTGAATGAGAAAAATTGTCCGGAAAGTTCTCATTGTACAACTCTTCATTTTAAGCACTTAATATTATCTATTTATGTCCCCTCAATTTTTGTACCGATTAAATAAAAAAATCGCATCAAAGATATGTAGGAATATAAAAGTTAATTACAGTACAGTACAGTACAGTTTTGGTTAATTATTTCCACGACAACAAACTTTGGCGATCAGTGCAAGTTAAGGTTTTATCATACACTCCTGCGACCCTTCGAGGTACGTATGTAGATTTCAGTTAGCGAGTAAATAATATAACCTCCTTCCTTCTAAGACATTTTTTTGAAACTATTTAACTATTATAATTTATAAATTGAGTATTGGCATGATTTCAGAGATGTTCGAAATTATCTTACTCTCTAGCAGATAGGTCTATCGAGAAGTTCTTGTTGTGAACTTTGAAACGAAGAATTTCAAATAAAGGGTTTTTCAACAAGAACATTGTTTTTGAAAACAAAATAAAACAAAGAATTTAGTGGAAAATGGATAAAATTTTTATTGTATTACAAAGAGAAAAGTTCGGCAATTATGAATGAAAAATGATATCTGACAAATGTCCACCACGACCACGCTGACAGACGTTGATTGTTTCATCAAAATTTGTAATCACTTTTTGGCAAGATGGAGGGTCTATTTCGTTAATGACATAACGGATTTTGAGTTTTAAGGCTGCAATCGATTCGATTGGCTCCGTATAAACTCTGTCTTTAACATAGCCCCACAAAAAATAATCCAGTGGTGTTAAATCACACGATCTAGCCTGCCACTTAACAGCTGAATTTCGCGAAATTATGCGATCGGGAAATTTGGTCTGCAATAAATTGATCTTTTCATTGGCTGTGTGACATGTGGCACCGTCTTGTTGAAACCACATTTCAGTGACATCCATGTGATCAATAATAGGCCAAAATTCAGCGGTCTCAGAGGGACGTTTATGTTGTCCGAAAATATCACGAATTTTACGAAATGTAACTTTAACAGAACGACCATTTTCATAGTGGATTTGAATTATTTTAATGTGATTTTCGAGCGAAATTGAATTCATTGTAACAATTGCCAAAGCATATACTACGAATACGTCAAAAAACTAAATGTCAAAACTGTCATGTGGTGCCGGTGTTACCACATTGAAAAACAAAGTTCTTGTTGAAAAACCCTGTAGAATGAGGAAATTTCAATCGACTCTTTCATTATTTCAATTTTTAGTGAAAGAGTTTCCATGGCGACTCTCGTTTCACAACGATGAAACGTTCAAGTCAGCAAGTTAATTTTTTAGCGATAAGGTTTTGACACTGATCTGGATATTTACGAACTTTGACAGAGATAACAAAGCAAAGTTGTCTACCCATTGGAAGTATGTTAATGTCAGATTGAAATTTCATTCAGTTCATAGTTGGGAAATGAAAATTGAATATAGCTTCTTGATTTCAGTAATGTCATTGAAATTTTGTGGAGACTTTATTGGATTAACGTTTCTCAACTCCAGGATGTGGAACAATTATTGTTTATTTCCACAAAATACGACATTATAGAAATATAATATTCCATTAAAAATGAATGAACTCCTCCGATATTTCGTCGAATTCAATTTGATTTTTCCACTTCTTCCAGAATCAATGGGTTGCTTCTTTTTTTTCCTCTTCATTCCTCTTCAAAGCTGCTCTCTCTTCTGAATACTTTCATAAATCACATGATCTGAGGTTTCCAGTTTCGATTCCGGATTGAAAAAAGAGTTTTTCAGCCAACCACCATTTTTGTAGCGTCAAAAATGAACAGTGCTGTTAGTAGGGTGGCGGAAAGGGTCAAATTAATGAAACATATACGGAAAACATTTGGTATAGTAGAAATGAACTTTATTGAAACAATTTTTCAAAGGCTATGACGACCTAGATCTTCTTGCCGGTATACCGGTATACTAACTCATACAATTTATAAGTTTCTGAGTGGTCTCATCAAAACCTAAAATAATTGGTAAAAATAGAATGAAAATTCGAACCAAGTGTATTTATAACAGTTACCTTACAGGAATTAAGTATACCCCTTATAAGAATGACAGAAAAAATTCTTGGATTGCGCATAAAACCTTCAAAACCTCACAAACGTTGATTACTTTGGATTTCACACAACGAATATCTTTGATCCGATTAATGTGCTCACCGTTCTCATTTCTGCACACTCATAATATTTTCATATCCAATGTTATATACATTGAACGGTCGCTGCTTTCATTCGGCTAATTAATAATTCCTTGTAAATTCAATTTCGTCCGGCAGAATTTTCATTTGATAAGTTACTTTCGTAGGTATTTAAATGATTAATTTCAGCATGTTTTGGGACGCAAATGAGCAGATCGGATTTTTCAATAGGAGAGAACTATCTGACGTTCTGGAGATTTTTTCTGCGTATTTCGAGGAATAATGATCCGGTAACATCGAGATGAGGTAGTTAGTTGTAACATGAAGGTTGTAATATATTTTTATCTTCATTCGAAATAAAGTTAGGATCATATCTTTGAAAGAACGAAAAAACAGCTCTGTAACTCTCAATATTCTAGATCTGTAACCGATGATATATTTCAACAGGAAACTATTAACTGAATGATATCTATAATAAAGAACTCAGGTAAAATAACCAATTGAACATGATTTATTGTTCTACATCATAATAGAAAATTCAAGATAAATGCGCAACAGCTGAGTTCATCAAACTTCTCTGTTAAATTAAGAGGAGTCTACTTGATAAATCAAAAAATACATACTCTTCTATACAACCGAGGGATAAATATACCAGGGGATTTATGGTGTACAGCCTCGAAGATTTAAGGGTATTTACGGAGGATTCATTTATGTTTACGAGAATTCACAGGGATTTACGGGATTTATCGGGATTCAAGGGGATTCACCAGGATTTACAGAGGATTTGTCAGGATTTATCGAGGATTTAAAAATGATGGGTTGATCAGCTCTTTATTCCTGACGCATGCGCATGACACATAATTCAAGATATCCTACGATTCGTATCTGTTGCAAACAAATCACTCCTAAAAAAAATTCAATTGGTTGAAAAGATTGGTTAGAAAAATTAGGGAGAAGAACAAAAATGCCTCCGCATCAATTGATGCACATAACATATTGTTGAAATCGCAATTCCATCAGGTGGCTCGGATAGTTCTGTAGACAACAAAATAATAGTTGAATAGGATGGCATTACAGAAAAAATCCTTCCATTACGTTGTCATATAACTATTAAGGGATGAAATACAAACTGAGAAAATAGATCGCATACTTCCTGGTTCAGCGTTATCAATTTGATTAGGAAGTGATTATGACAAAGGCTTATTTGTGGTTATTAGAGAAATTTGTAGAAATTGTTGATGATGACGTCTTTAGTACAATAATGAATATGACACTGTTGAGAAAAATTTTAGGGAGGTGCTGTCTTGACGTTAAAATACATGGTCCTTTTTCACAAAGTTTTGCATGTACTCGTACCTCCAAGCTGTCATTGTTCAACAAGAGTTCAGATTTCAATTCAATCGAATCTGTATTTTCAGATATATCATCTAGAGAATTATAGGGCGGATTTCATCCATTCACGAATTGGACCTTGGTATTCAAGCCCCAAACCCTTTTCCACAAAATATATCGATTTCCTAAGTCGTTCTTTTCGTATATTATTGTTTTGCATTAGGTATTCTACACGGTCGATCTTACTCTGATTGGAAACATATTTACTTCATGAAGTAAAAACTTGACGAAAAAAAATTTTGTATAGCAGATTTAGAGCTTTATTGCAATGAGAAATTCGAGAGTGGTGGGATGCCACATAATGATTCCTAACGGTATCTCTACAGAAATTGAGACGCTATAATATTTCTATAATTCCTTTCAGAAGTTTTTGTGTTTGCGATCGAGCTTGCGTCCGATTGTGAACGCAATAACTTCCTCAAAAATTAACTGATCCTCTCAAAATTAGTAGGGCACATTTGGTTTTTGATAACGAAGTTTGTGTTCATGAATGCGTAATATACGCCCAAATATTCGGCCATTCGCAATATTCTAACAATATTCCCAAAAGTACATATCCAATCGAGCTGGTGCACTGTTGCATGTAATAGGTGTATGTCAAATTTCTTCGAAGTGTGATGAAAAGTTTCTAATGATACAATCCTGACTTAATTCTGCATAGGTTTGCGCGCCACCACTTTTCAACTAATTACCGGGTTGGAATCTGATCGCATCGGCGTTTATTGAGATATAAAATATATTACTCAAATTCAAAATGGATATTACTCTGAAACCGTTTGGCTGATTTTTCCATTAATGAACCTAAGCGAGATATTCAGGCTCAAAACTTACCCTAAAAATTTAAAGACTCTGTGAGTTCTTCTACGGATTGTAGAGAAATTATATCGAACGATTAGGTTCACTTCCTAAAGGACAAATCAAATTCAATTATGTTTGTAGCTTCTCTAACTTTCGAAGCGGTAAAGGACCTAGAGTCTTGAAATTCTCAGGTTGGGATTTTGGGGATATATCCAAAATATTTCGAGAAATACTGATGCAATCGAATTGAAACTTTTAAGCTAGTTGAAAATACCACAATTCTAGAGAATTTGAAATAGATACTCAACAGCATCATTTTTCGAGAAATTGATAATGTCGAGAATTGCATTTTCTATCGTCTTTCGTTTGAGAGATGAAAGCCATACTTCATGAAACTTCTCTTCATTTTATAGAATACAGTTTTCTGACCATACACCCGTAGCTTCTGGAGATCTCCCAAACCGTTCCGAAAACTATTGTATGAATGACAGGCTTGTATGAATCATAAGACCAAGATCACTGATAGCATTGCACTTTTCAAGAAATAAATATTGACATAATTATCCTCATTCATTATATTCCCGGCATGTCATTTCAGATTTTTCTATATTCAATATTGCTAGGTTTATGCAATCCACGATGCTTTTAAAATGAAGAGAAGCTTCAGATCATCCGTCAAATCAAGATTTCCGCAACGGGTTCTTTCGAAACGATTGTCAATGAAGAGAAGTTTCAAGATTCAAACCCTTTGGGATGCCAGATGTTGAAAAGAGATCGAAGGAAATGAGTGCATTATGAAATATGGAATACATAAGCTCTGCTGAATAGGGACAAATAAGGTGAAATTTACCGAGTCGTTACTGTTGATCTCCTAGGTTCGAATCTATAAGTTAATTCACGAAAAAATAGCTCAGAGATTCAAAACGTCAGGATTGTTTTCGATCATCAATGGGACAAAGATGAACAAACGCAAAAATGAGCCCTTCTTGGAATTGTTTCTCTGGATAGAGCAATAAAGTAAATACCCGTTGATTTTATATCAATAACATTTACTACACTTTACCCATCAGCTCCAATAGACGCACAAATAATCAATGTATTATTAAATCGAAATTACATCACCTATATTGCTGATCAATGCAGAATATATATAACCAATTATTAGATGTCAGCACGCAAAAATGAGAAAACATTCTCTTGAGATTATTTTATATAAACTTTCTCGTTGGAGTCCTACTTTTGATCGCCTGGAGTAATCAGCGTACTCTGATCACACACACATACACACACCTGGGTATCATTATGCTTTCTCGGTCGAGAAGTCTCGGTATTTTAATTCATCACGTCTGGTATCGTGTTCCTACTGACCAATAAAACAATACCCGTGATACCAGAATTGATTATGAACCAGATTGGTTTGACGTTTACATGCTCGCGAAGAGATTTTCACTTTTTCGATATACGTTGGAGGTTCTTCACTTGTTCATAGCATATAATTCTATGAAGCTATGAAAAAGAAAGAAGAGTAAAATTCATAAGAAATCGAAACTGTTGAATGCAAAAATTCAAAATATACACAATTGTATCAATAAATCATGGAATTTTAAGCGCTTGTTAGTGATAGACCTGTCAGATGATGATCATCACTTCCTGATGGAAATATTTGGCAATCTCCTTTCCATATGGTACTCCAGAAGTTCTGATTGAACCCCAAGCTATAATTTCCTAATCGAGTACTAGATTTCAATTCGATCCGATCTGTATTTTCGAAAATATTGTAAATATGATATTTTGAATGGGTACTAACCTGCTCTTAAAATATGCGGTCTTTTGATCATTTCTTCAGAAAGTTGTATTTACTGCCATTTAAGTGTCGATTTCGAACACAATGAAATTCGAAAGGATCCACCAAAATACGTAGTTTTGAAGTGCAATAACGAAAATCCAATCTTCAATATTGTTCATGTCCAGAGTATCAACACATTGTGTAAGAACAAACAGTTACGCGGGCTGGTAAATTAGAGCAGCGTGGATTTCGGCAACACAGCCACATACAATTTCATGAAACCTGTCAAGATCCGACGGTATGCATGCTGCTACGATTTCAATAGCTGCCAGAAATATAAGAATGTCTGAAATCTCGAAGTTACTGAAAGAAAATGAGGTATCGATTTGCAGGCTTTAGTGATTATTCGTCAAAAATGTTTCGTAGGAATACGAAATGTTCTTTATTTACCCATTTTTTTCTTCATTTCAGTTTCATTTTCTCCAAAATTCGTGAAAATGAAAAGTTGCAACCATACGCATTCTTACTATTTCTTCCTACTATTTGCACTCAAGGGAATTTTCGAGAAAACGAACTGTGGCCACCAAATGTTATATTAGAGGTACTGTATGTTCTTAAAGATAGACTCTTGTGAAATACCTTACCTTTGAGGGAGATATGAGCTATCCCAAGTTAGGTATATAATTTCTTACTGCATCATATGGCAGGATAACTTATGTATATTGTGTCATGGAAATAGAGCGGTGGACAGGCGATTTTGGGATAAATTTCTATATATAAAATTGTTTTCTTGACTATTACCTAAATTGAAAATAAAGAAACTTTTGAAAATATTGTATAAATAATAATCTTGTTGGAACCGAACGTTGATTATTTCCATAATCGTATTACTAAATGGTGGAAGGGGGACGTTCCGAAGGCATTCAATAGAGTTTGAACCAAGCTATGCGAATTAGAGAACTCCTGATCCAGATTTCTTCTACAAGAGAAAAAATTAACAACTAAATCATGCTAAGAAAGTCTTATCGTTACAAGATTAACAAATCTTTGAATGACTCCAATTGAGCAACTTTCACACACTCTTGGATCTTCGCGAAGTCAATGCAATTTAAAAAATTGGGTTACAATCTAGCTTGTTTGTTAGCAGAAGCGCGCTATCGCGATAAAAGGTGTATTGCATGCTGAATTTGAGCAATCAGCAAAATAAGCAACACTTATTCCCAATGAATAACTTCCTTATTGACCATAGAAATGATTCTTCCGCGTAGAGGTCTGGTTAGAAGAAAGTTATCTACTATCATTGACATTTCAAGTGAAAATTCTGGACGAATGGAGGATGAAATTGGGATGAAACTTAGTGGATATTGGCGCAATGGTAAAAAGAGGAAGTACTTTCAATAATGACTTTTGAAATATTATAACTTCAGGTTTAGTTCAGGATATGAATGAAGTGTTTGAATTCGTTCTTCAAAATGTTTCCGAAACTCCAGTTGGGAAATTCAAAGAGATGACTGCGTAAAATTTAAAAACACCAACCAGCACTTTTCAGTAGAAATCATACTTGAGAAGGAATATATCACACATGATATAACATATAGAAGATATTTCCTAACTACGTTACGAAAATCTAAATAGTGATTCTTCTGACTGGCTTCGTTTCAAAAGAAAAACAGAAGTTTATAAAATATCATAAATATCCTCGAAACGCTACGGTTGAAATTTGGTATAGTTGGAACTAGCTAATGAGGCTCAATAAGTGATTATTAGATTGAAATTTTCAGTTCTAATCGCGTCTCAGTGAGTACCAAATCTCTGACTTTCACCAATATCACAACACCGGCACTGTCAGCTTGTCTCTATAGTGGGTGTTAATAGGTTTGTTGCATGAACTACACTACCTCCACTGATACTGTTCGGTGTTTTTTGTTGTGAACTCGCACTATGTTCGTTGCGGAAATGTTGGGACTGTTTGGAGTTAGTGTACTCACAGATTACGTGTGCAGTGCTTAGAGTGAGGTAATCTTCTGTGATGGTTATGCGTAAAATTTATAATCATAAACATTTGTTGTTGTTTCTGGTTCCTTTTTGGACTTGTTTTGTTCTATACATCTGGTTATTTTCGGACGAAATACATTTTCATCATATCGTTATTCATAATGGATTTTTTCCGTGACGATTTCAGAAAATCTTCACTACATATCAACAGCATCTCTAAATAATGGCGAAATAGTGGACATTTTAGATTCGCGTGAAATCAATGTTCATATATATATATATTATAAAGTTGTATTCTGGGAGAATAATAAAATATACTGAATTACACAAACTCTACTTATTCTGATATCTCTGAATACACTCAACTACACTCAGCTGCACTGAGAAATGGAAGTCAGAGGAGTTTTGTTATATAGTGTGGTACATGCGGGTACAACGGACAAACCTGATAATGAGTGGTATTAATATTATTTTCCTCGAAAATGATGTTGAGTAAAAAGGAAACACAGAAGAATGAAAAGTGGAATTCTATATTGTTAAATTAAAACTATCAAATCCACAAAGAAGTCAGTGGAATAATTTTCTTCGCTCAAAATTCTTGGCAGAGCTGCGCACCGAGACACCGTTTGGACTTATATTATATATTTAATCCATTTCTATCAAATCTGAAGATTCTTGAGATTTCTGCACCGCACTGGTATTCTGAGATGGTTTTTTCGTTATTCATGTTACTTGAGAACCTCAGTAAAACCCAATTAAAATATTTTCGAGTATCAAACCAGCAATAAAATCCACATTTTCTCGAACAATGGACAATCAATACAATTCAATCGTTAAGGTGAACGCTATGATTTAACGATCGATTCATGTGTTTTTAATCTCAATCGAAGCAAGTTTATGTGACAGGATCGATTTACGACCATACGTCGAAAGTATGGTATGATTTTTTATATGTCAGACTTCCGATTGTCGATATTTGAATTCTCGAATGTAAGGTTGCTATATTAAAAGAGTTTTTTAGGACTTTTCTATATTGTTGATATGTGGCTATTTCAATCTGTTTGTTTTCACCACAAGCAACCTCAGTCGGAGAAGAGCTTGTATTACATCTGACCGACGCCAACTACCCGCGCTGGCTTCACGGCATTAGCGTATATAGAAACAAACGTACGATGGTTGTTACTACGTCGCATTGAATTAGAATTGGTTGTTTTCTGGCACGTGCCAACAGGAGGTTTGCTAGAATTCATCGATATTTCTCTTACTGAATCACGTAATTGGAGGAATAAGGTATTGAGTATATGGTGATCAACATTCTTTCGGCCTCACATAGTTGAATTCACCGAATGAATTCGAAAGTTTTCTTTTGTACATATATAATCAGAGAAGTAGAAATCTTCCTCAAAAATTAAGCAAACGATGCATTCAACTTGCGTTTCGACCATGTGAATATGCGGGTAATCGAAATGGTAATTTGGAGTAAGTATTTCATTATACTGAATTAGATTAGTATATTTCTGCGTTCTCACAATTGGCATTATCACACAAGATATGTATCCTGACAAGAAATCCGAATGAAACAATAGGAGTTGATTGAGGATTATTGTTCGATTTTGAAAACGCACAAAGAGAAGATGTTCATTCATTTTCTCCTTACAATAATTGTCCTGCAGACATAAGCCCAATTGTGATATTTACTAAATCGTTTTTAGAATTTTTGTTGCACCCTGTGCCATCCCCATCAACCCTCAAAATTTTTGAATGGGAAAAGTAGGTCATGTGGTACTTTTTTGGCAAGGTCTTTCTATCTTCTTCACAGGCGTGCAGAAATTTCCAAGAAAATTTTTTTTTTTTTTAAAAATCAGTTAGTTGCACTTCGTCATGGCTCATAAACTTTGCGACGATGGTACCTGATGAAATTTGTCACCAAATACAAGTCAAAAAATATAGAAAAGCACTGACGTGACGTCAGCAGCTTTTACGCGCTTGTTCATTGTGAAATGGTGACTTGGAAATTTCGGTGAAATATCAATGAAATATGAAAATTTTCAAAAAAAACCTTCAAAAAAAATATTTTTTTTTTCGAATTTTTCCATGGATAATTCTTCTCATTGACACTCATCTTCCAACCAAGTTTCATTTCGATCAGATAAATATTTTTCAAGTAATTGAAGAATCAAAATTTCAAATGGCTGTAGCACAAAAACTATTTGGCAGATTCGGCCCGTTAACGAACTTAGTTGAGATATTGAGGATCTTAATCTAACCTGAAAATTTCAAGACTCCACATCCTTCCTTTCGAAAGTTACAGCGCACACGGACTGCCGGCCGGACGGACAGAATAAATTTTGACCACGGATTCTTCATCAGTGTGTCCAACCTAGTCGTTTGAGACCAATTTCGGCTCGAAATTCGAAAATTAAAGAAATCGTTACGAAATGATAACGCGCTGTTCCCCAGAACAAGCGCGTAACAATTCAGAGGGTTGATGGGGATGGCACAGGGTGCAACAAAAATCCTTCGAAAATGTATAAAAATTTGGTAAAAGTGAAACAAAAATTGACCTGTTTCAAAATTTGCCAAATATTTTTCATCGTAGAAAATGAATTTCTTCCATAATTTTGACGCGCACTGTATTATAACAGCTGATGGAAAATATGAGCGTATGATTTTCATTCGAGGTTGTTTTCTTCAGCTTTTGTTATCCAAATGTAAAATTCAGATTTTCCAGTAATCTACAAAAACAATAATAAAAAAAAACCTGTTGCTCATTAATTAATGAGTAAATGTATTATTTCCATCTATTATAGTGTTACTCGACCAGTTCGACCTATACAGAGGCTCTGCAATTCATTATCATGTGATTTGTAGATGCAGATTTTTTCTCCAATTCCCATTTATTCCAATTATCTTCGTCATCAAACGAAATATATATCCACCCCTTCAACAGATAGATATTTCTGTCTCAATTATGTCTACAAACGAGGAGCAGAATTGTTCAGTGACAAATTCCAAACTCATTTTCTATTCTGAAGGGCCATTAGATCGTTCAGTTTACGGATAGAGTCTTCTTTCTTTACAATAATGAATTTTAATCATGGCATAGCAGATTCGCAACACCTAGCTTTCCTAGAATAATACTGTTCGTGGCCAAACCAAAATACCGCTAATTCGAAACTTCAGTTACTATACTTCAAGAACTATGGTCCACTTATTAAAAAAACACCAATTTTGCGATAGATGCTATAGTTTCGGCTAAAGAAAATTCTTCGGAATACTATATAGTTCCACTAGAACTGTCGGTTTTTTTCCTTGAAGAAGTCAAAATATAAGGTTCATTCTAAACAAGGATTTTAAACATAATAACCAATGGGAACTATAAATCTACGATATTTTGCCATTGAGATCTTCCAAATCAATGTCCAAACATCACAAATAAAACATTCTAAATCATTCCATACTTTTGGAGAATCCTAAATAGAACGAAAATAGATCAGTATTGAAATACAATCTTGTAGATAACTGCGTGAGGTATTTCCTACAGAATATGGGAAAAGTACTGCGAACCAAGTCAATTTCAGCTGTCTCAACTGAAAAACTTTTAATTGGAGGTTAGTTCTGGTTCTAGTTGAATCCCAAATAGGGGTTCTGTATTTGCATAATGAAAGGATTTGGCGATCTTTTTTTCCATATGATCCTCATGAAATTCTGCATGAACTTTTTAGCTAACATATTTCAATCATGTATCAGGTTTCGATTCGACCTGATGTGAATTCTGATGAACATTACAAAATGATAACGATTGTTTGGTACAGTTAAATTCATATGCATTTTATTCAGAAGTAAATTATTGTTGGCCAACTTTTATATAGTTTTCACCCATATTGTTTGGATATTTCCGTAGCCTAATTTCGATGGATATACTTCATCTACCATCTCCTTTCCTCGCGAAGCTTTGAATTTTTATCCAGAAACTACAATCTCATCTTATAATATGCAAAAGCACAATATGTATATCTCCACAGCGTCCATGATATTCTCTCATCTGAGAAGTGAGCGTGTAGATTCTTCACCGATTCCAAAATATCGTCGAGGATTTCGCCGAGAAAAACTCGACAAATGTGTACTGCTGGTATTAAAATAACATCATATCACCTTATTCGATAGGTAGAGGATGTAAGGGAGTAAATTATTACGTTACAATTTTTCGCAACGATAGATTACATTACAGGTATGACATCTTGTTTGGACGACCTATAAAGGCGGCGTGAGGTATTACTCCCACAAATCAGATCACAGTGGGGAAATTTTCTAGGCCAGAGGTCCTGGGTTGGTCTCGCTAAAAGGAGGGGACAGTATATGTCCTTTCTATCTTATGGTGCACAAACTGGAACAACCAGGTTCTGTAATTATTTCAAAAATGACCAAAGATATTGTAAAATTCAGCAATATTTATCTCCTTTTGCACGGAAACTTCCTTCTGCGCTTCAAATTTGAGGCACTCCATTGGATTTCGCCTATTCGCAAGCAGTCGTATCCATACAAGATCCCTGTTGTTCGGGAATCGTTATAATCTGGCTGGACGAACCATGTTAACTGTTGTTATCCGATCCATCAAAAGCTCTAACAACGACTATTCGGTGGACGAGCGATGAAGCTAATTACCGTTACAAGATAACTGAAAATACTAAAGATATCAAAGATCCCACCTATACAGTCCAGAAGTTCCTATGGGTTTGCAAGGTCGTCGATATGCATAATGGGCCATTTTTGAGCATTGGGGGAGAGCATTCCTCAAGGGTACATAGTGGAACAATGCTATCCATATTTGAGCGTCTGTAAAGTTTGTTTGTAAATAATTTGAAGGCGAGGATTCCAAACATAGCCTGAAAGACATTTGCTCATCTAAATATTGCAATTGAGGAGGAAGTCACCCAAATATCGCCTGTGTCGGAATAGCATTCTGTGGATTCTTCATGACACAACATTTTTTTTTGCTCTTGCCAATATCCTATTTGCCGCTTGAACTATATGATCGATATGTTGTACACAGAAAACCACTGTTGATAGCTACTCTTTTTCAACCTATTTCAGTTAATTGGCTAGAGATGGAGATATTAAGGTATTGCTAGGTGATTCATCTTCCCAATTCTACCCTACAGGAAAAATTTACTTTTTGACAGACATTTCTGAAGCGGTAGTAAACTTTACGGAAACAGCAAACAGTACCGCTACTGAAAAATTACGGCTTCGTGGGATTCGGCAACATAGCCACATTCAAGTTCAAAAGACCTTGTGAATATCTCAAGGTCAGGCAACTGCCCATTGTCTGCAAGCTTTAATGTTGCCAATAGCGCGAGAAAAAATTAAAAAGCGTAAATTTCGACGTAAGTAGGAGAAAACGGGGTATCGTTCTGCAGGCAACAGTGATGTAAATGTACTTAATTCTTTTGTGAGAATGAGCAATGATATTTATTGTTTAATTTCTCACTTCATATCAGTTTTATTTTCCTGAAAATTTTCGACTATGAAAAATTGGCAACATTGCGCATTCCTACTATTTTTTTGCAACCATTTGCACCGAAAAAATTTTTTCAAAGAAACGAACTCTGGCCTGCAAAAGTCAACCCGTTATATTCGAGGTACTGTTTGCTCTTAGTCTGAAAAGTCGAATACTTTTGAAAAAATACCTCTTCATGGAAAATATAGACATTTTTCTGAATATTGAAATAATAAATAAACGACCCAACTTTCAAGTTGATTAGGTAGTCTACTGCTCAGTGTTATTTCTCCAAATGTTTGAAATCACAGATGATAAATAAATACACTTATAGATCAAAATTTACGCGCGGTTACTGAATATTGAGAAACTGGGGAAAACCGAAAGATATGAACCTACTGAAAGAAACAAGCAGGTGGCAATAAAAACGCAAGGTCTCACAGTTTAAAGAAGATGTACTTCATCTGGTTGTGGAACATTCAAGAGTTAGTACCCGAGAAATTGCTGGAACCAAACAAGCTATGCCAAGGTGTGGAGAGGAGCAACTAGTTCAACCGTTCAACTCCAAAAGGTTGATAGACCCCTTACTTTCGGACGATTATGCGCCACGATTGGCGTACTGTCGCTGGTTGATAAAGGAGCTATTTTGAATTGACACAATAATCATTTGTGGAGTTGTGGAAACCCTTCATGGATACTTGAATTCTGCTTTCAAGTTTTATTTTGAAAACACTTTCTCGAAAATGTTAAGCGTTTGAATGGTATAACGTAGTTTTTACGAACGTTATTTAACAACTGATAGTATAAGATAGAATAGGTTACCACTATCAAGTTCACAAATAATTTGGGCGTCTTACTTTCTTTGTAACAACTTTCTATATCGTGGTTGATCTACATATTGGGCAAAAAACCTAACCAAACCTAAAGTTCCGAATTTTTTATCAGAATAATTTTTTTTTCAGATTCCTTATGACCATGGTAGTTGACTACGTCACTCACCAGTATGCTGCTTCTACCATGAGTCTGGAGACTTCTTCTGGAAGTTGTGGTAGTAGAGCTAGTAGAGTGCGTACGATAAGATTGGTAAGGCCGAGCCACGGCACCCTACCCCCACCTAGTTTCACCTGCAGACATGGACCTAGCCTGGGGTTTAGCCTCAGGGGAGGAAGAGAACATGGAACTGGCTTTTTTGTTTCACATGTTGAGCCGGCATCTGAAGCTCATAGGCAAGGATTAAAGGTTGGTTTCATTCGAAAAACAAATCCTCATATACCGAAATCATCAAATGGTAAGGTGGGTATTAGTTTGTACGCGCACGATGTGTTTGTCAACTCCCGGATGGCGTACATAAACACCCAACGTCGGTGTAAAGATGCTCAATGTGGACAAACGTCAATGTTACAAATTACCAAATTTTTGACGAACAGCTTTTTGAGCGCCCACATTTGCACAAATGAATACCTTCCTTTATCAATCTCAAAGACATAAATGTCTTTTTTTGGAGAATGAATCCTCTGAAACTAGTACTGATCATAGAAAAATTATGCGATAAGTGGTTGAACACTTGTTTCGCAAGTATCAACATAAATCTCCCTCTAATGAATATATCCGCGTCCAAAAAATTCATTAACACGTTACTATCATGAACTGTACAGCAGCAGAAATAGAAAACAACAAACTAACAACCAAAAAAAATAAAATGTGACCAAGATTATAGGGTGATGGTATTGAGAAAGATAGCTGCGAAAAGTTGCTCATGTCTTTCAGTAATTGGGAGTTCTGGAGAGATGAAAGGAGGTGAATAAGGTAAAATATCTTTCGCATACAAACGACTCGTTCCACTCAATTCTCTGATTATCGAGAAGTAGTTAGGTTATTTTCAGAATAAAAATTACATTCTTGTGTACTGGAAAAATAAGTTTCAAATTGCCCTGACGATGGAATATTAAAACAACAATATTATTGCAATATTTCTAACTACCGTTTGAAGCTTATTTTGGGAGGATTCTGCATTATTTTTTAGGTTTTTTTGGGTTTTCACTCCCGATATCTGAAACAGAACTATTAAAAATTAAATACGAAATTGGTTTTTTCATGAAAAAAGCCCTTGCGGATTGCATTATCAACTATTTGTCAAGGGCAGTTTCTTGCAGAAAGGATTGCCTAATGGACAACACAGGAACAATACAAACGATAAAGAAAACGAACTGTGACGTTTCGGAGTACAAATCTGACTCTTTCATCAGACAAAATAGAAAATTGCAAGAATTATTTTCTTTCGATTTGAGACTATGCTTCAGTTGAGTGGAAAATAAGCGCAGATTGTTGATTTTCCTTTATCACCAATGAGCATATTTTTATTTCATATGTTTCTTTGTCGAAACCCTTTGATGTTTTCTTGTCTTGACAAGTGTGGAGTACGATATAGTTGATGGAATGCGTATAACCATATACTGAATTCAGGTGAGATTGATATTATGGTATTGTTCACACTTTTCATCGGCAAGAAGACCAGTTCATTTTGATATTGCCCCAATGTTCATCTCAACAAGTATTCAGGACAATTAATTTTTGACGAATACTAGCTAAACCATGCTACGTTTTGCTGTGGCTCAGTCCGATATTTTTTATTGCAAGGCATGTGATAAAAAATTCTAGCCGTAACACAGATAGAGGGCAAAAACATCCTTTGATCAATAGTTGCTTTTTCATTATCTTCTGTTTTCTTTACTTGACGAATTTCCATGATTCCCAGGGATTCTCTTTTTCTGAGGATTATTTAATCTAGTCAGTCTATAAAGTAACCTTTTGTGCGAGGGGGATTCGGGTATTTGGGTAATCGGAGATTCTTCTCTATTCGCTGACGACGCTCACGTGATCGTCGTCAGCCAATAGGGTCAAATCTCCGACTACCCAAATTTCCGAATCTTCCTCGCACAAAAGGTAGCTTTAAGCTAAAATTTGAATTCTATACAATCTGTGTTCTTGAAAATGACAAGAATAAATAACTTTGACTGTGTATATCAACAGAATAATAAAGTGGATTTTACCCAGTCCTGCAGTGGACTTTCGTATCATTAAGCCCCAAACTTTCTTCACAAGTATTACCCCGCTTCCTATATTTATGTCTAGAAGATGGACTACTACTCAGTAACTTCACATGAGGTAAGTAGACTATAGAATATGATGAAACTAATTCTCTCCCGCATAGGAGAACGGTATAAAACCTCATTCTACTATAAAACTGGCAACGGATTAACACAAACTTGAATACTTCCATATGATTATATGGAAGAAGAGATCACGATCACAGATGAATAATTCGGGAAACTAGACAGGTCAAGTGTCATTTTGACTGGTTACATGTGCCGGAATGATGTGCTCTTCGCGCTGTTCTAGAATAAGTACGTTTGTCTTTTTAGCAATAACCCTTTGTTGGGATTCCATTTTAACAATCTGCTTAGTGATGCTGAACTATATTTATTTCGCCCTTATTCCCATTCTTACTTTACACTATTACCTGGGATTCTGTGGTGTAATCAAGAGGAGTTATAGGATGTTGATCATCTTCGTCATCTACTGTTATTTTAGTGATGCAATCTATATCACTATTACACCAGTTGCCAAATTAACTGTTTTACAAAGGGCTTTCATTCCACTCAAAGAGAAGTTGGGTAGAGCTGGCTTTGTTGGTGTTAGTGAAGAAGTTGAAGAAAATACTGAGGAAGTTTTCGAGGTGAAGAATCAGATGACTTGGCCTTTGAAAAAGTTTCAAGAAACAAACCCTCGTATCCTTAAATATTTCAGTATATATTCACTCAGACTTATTTCAAATTTTTTAACTTTCGTTGTCGCCATCGTGCTCATAAAATGGTTATTAAAAAAGGATTTGATATGAAATATGAGTTCCTTTACTGACGTAGATTATCTCTGCTCCATTCTGAAAGGCCTTATTCCGTAGTTGAATAGTGGTTGCAGAAAATTACCACTAAGGTCAACTGCAACAACCGAACTCGAGAAAAAAGCTGTGTAGTTATTTTCGTCGTCACTGCGTCTTAATTGCTCGCAGCTACACCCTTTCGGATGAGCATGCACGTACCATCCAGCCTCATACTCATACGAGTGTATGTATCAGTAAAATTAAATCTTTCGAACAAGTAAATTAAATGGTTTCATTATCGGTAGCAAAAACCCTAGGAAATTGATAAATAGACGAGATAATTATGACAATCCAAAGCTCGTTCCTTGGTAATACGTCGAAGTCGAGAGAGCTTGAGAAATTTCTTGTAAATTATGAGGAGTGCTACAACGTCCGAGGGCTATTCGGGTTCAAAAATTTCCGTTGGTTTAATGATTGAAATCTGCCAAATGGTTTCGGAGCTATCCCATTCGGAGTATGATAAGATTGAAACTTTATAGAAAGTTGGAGAAACTTAATGTATACTCATTGTCGAAGATATTGGAGAAAGCTTTATGTCGAATTTCGGTGTAATTTCAAATGCTGATGAATTTTGTGATAAACTTTTCATTAGAAATATTTTTTCGAAAAAATTTTTCTTCAAATATTGTATATTTTGCGATTTTCCAATCATTCAGTCCTCACAAAATTCTGTAAAAAACATGCTCTGACATTATCAGCTCTATAAGTATATTGTTTTGGAATTGTGTTCACGATCAATGGTAAACCGACGGTTAACACAAAATATTTCGCGAAAAATGACTGATACACTCAATATTCCAAGAAAAGGTTTGGAACTGAATTACAAAGATCGCATTTATGAATGGGTCAAATTCGCTGAATGACTCCGTGGATATGCCCATTCGATATTGAATTCTCCAAAATTTCCAGGAATACAGGTCGGCTCGATTCGAAATCCAGTACACTTGATTGAAAACTGATAGCTTGAATGTTCATGCAGAACTTCTTGCGGTCGTTAATCTTTCAGGAAGTGAATCTGCGTTTGGTAGGATCAATACGTGAGTAGGTACACGCATTGGCACGAATGTAAACAAGCGCATATACAAGCTTCTGACCTTATGTGAGTGTTCTTCTAGAATTTTATTGTTCGATCGAAAAATTTGTATGAACCAAATTATAACCTATATATACAAAAGAAATGGCGTTATATTCAGTATATTTCAGTTAAAAATTTTTGAGTTTTGTTACTTCTCGAATAATGAGCGATATTTTATAAACTTCCAATTTCGGTGAAAATCGAGGGCATATCAATTACTTGACGACAAATTATGATAATACTGAATTGTGGTAATTCAGTAGTTGTGAAAGTGAATTTCACTTTCATCGAGTCTTTATTTCCAATATTCATACCACAAAACTTGTCTTTTTTGCTATTTAATCGATTGTGATCCGATGGTTGATTATCATTACCCATTATTGAATGCTATGTTGTAGCTCGGGAATCAGACCGTGTAGCAGACTGAACAGGATGAATGAATCTATTGGTTGAACTATAGTATGATTTCTTTATGAAATGCGCAAATTATGCAGGTTCACGTTTATGTTATAATATACAGTGCTTTCATGATGAAAGGAACAAATTCATTTAAAAATTAGGTTTCCATTTCATGTTTGAATCCTCGGACACGTCGATTAGTATATTTATTTGGACATTGAAATGAATGAAAGTTTTGTATACAGGGTGTCCCATTTGAGAGCTATAACTTTTTTTAAATGTAATACTCTGGATATCATTTCACTTTACAATTCTACGATAAATTTTTATTACTCATCAGTCCAGAAGAAATAGAAAATGTGCCACGGGAAACATTGTATCGAACTCGGAAATGCCTCGAAGTAAAAGGACAACAGATCGAACATCAATAATTAAATATGAATTACATTTGTGTGTTTTCATATCCTATCTTTCATTATTCACTATCTCCGTTATATCTGAGAATCTATCGAGTTTAGGCATATGGTAATGTTCACAAAAAGTAATAATAATTTATCGTAGAATTGTAAAGTGAAATGATATACAGGGTATTACATTTAAAAAAAGTAATGACAAAGTCATAGCTCTCAAATGAGGCACCCTGTATACAAAATTTTTATTGCAAACAATGCCCAAATAAATATGATAATCGACGCGTCCGAGGATTTAAACATCAAATAGAAACCTTATTTTCAAATGAATTTGTTCCTTTCATCATGAAAGCACTGTATAATAATCTATAACTATCTTAAATTATGGAACTATTCATTGTCACAGAGTATTTCCAATTTTAATTAGCAAAAATTGTTGAATATATTTACGGAAGACAAGAATGGTATAAACCCAAATTTCAGTGTCACTTATAATTTCTAATTCAATATTTCCGTTGGTGAATAAGTCTGAAAGAATTTAACACATTTTCAAAAAGAAGTTGATTTTTGGTTCAAGTGATTTCTTCGGAATAAACAAAAAAAAGTCCTGATCTTAATTTCAGCGCTTGTCCTAAAAAACAAGATCATTTCGTCTTCATGCCTGAAATTATTTCAATTTCAACCAAAATTGGGCGTAAACGATGGAGTTAGAATAGAATCACTTAAGAGCTCAAAACCAGTTTTAGTTTGATCTAACCATCAAGTCGTGAACAGTCTGGATATTTTCAGAGAATTGTTATCGATGCTGTTTATGGAGCTGCTTTGTTTTGATTTCAGGGGGGCGATTCTTGAATCTCGATCAAGAATTGAAGATTATGACAATTGCCATATGTTTGCGTCGATTTTCTATGTTGAATTTAACAATAAGTAGACATGACCTGCTCATGGATCCGAATGTCACTGGACAATCGTTATATCTCCTAAACTCTGTACCACTTGTTGCTAAGTCGAACGAAACGGTGATATGGTTATGTTTATATTCCGATATGAAATTCCACGATATCTGGCATTATTCAGTTTATTCCTTGAATATTCGTTTTTAAACATAGTCGAAATGGCGAATAGAAATCTCACAAATTTTGCAGATGCTCGAGAAAACTTAGAAAATCGACATGAACATTCTCATACTCTTCAGTTCTTGATCGAGATTCAAGAATCAGCCCTCAGGTTCAGAATAATTCGAGCATGCGCGATAAATTGAAAGGAACGCAAGTATCCCCAAAAAAGTATATAATACATATATACTGCGACAAAAACTATGGCGTATTTTTCCTTTCAGTACAAGATTATTTTTCCCCGTTTCTGTCATTCAACACAAAGTTTTTCTTCCTCCACGATGAGAACCCGACCTTCGTGTTTTGGTTTCATCGCGTATTATAGGGTAGTTCAGCTCATCGACTCTGCGCAGTTCTAAAACTGTCCTAGAGGACAGTTCTGAATTTCGAAACCGAAACAAAGCTATAATTCTACTCCGACTACTTCGACCGTTTTAACGCGATTGTTCTGGGGAACACTGCGTTATTGTTTTGTCAAATCTGTAATTTTATAATTTTGACCCGAAAATGGTGTTTAATGATTGATTAGGTTGAACTCTGTGAAGAAGATTCCGTGGAAAACTTTATTCCTGTCTAGCCGACCTACCAACTTGAAATTCTCAGATTAGGTTGGGTGTCAAATTATCTCGGTAGTTAATTATTGGGTGTGATCGGCCGAACGGTTTCGGAGTTATATTGATTCGAAATTTCTTTCTTCAATATCTCAAGAAGTATAGAGGCGATCGGTTCAAACCTTCGCAATCAGAAAAAAATACCGACGTGCATCTTTTTGCAGAATTTCGTAAGGATATACCGGTTTGGAAATGAAAAACAACGTCCGAAGTTCTTTCAATTTTTGTTGAAAACATTCGTTATTTCGAAGACTTCGGACAGATAACAAAAAAATTCAGCACAGACCTTCGAAATTTCGAGAGTATTTCCTCAATATCTCGAGAAATTCTGAAATGATCAGATTGGAACTGAAAGTTGAAGAATACCGACACGCAATATAATGGGGAATTTTGTGAGGATGATATTGGTTACGAATTCAAAGAACAATCTTTTTAGGAATTTCCTCAGTTCTTCTTGAAAAATTCTTTTTTCCAATATCTATTTATCAGTTTGCAATGAAATCCGGACAAGCTTTGAAGTCTGAATGTAACAATGGTTCTCCAATCCCCAGTTCTATCTGTTCTATCAGTTCTCAGTTATATTTCTCAGAAGAAAAATATTTGGCAACAAAATCCTGGTACAGGTCATTTTTATTTCACTTTTACCAAATTTATATGCATTCTTGAAGGATTTTTGTTGCACCCTGTGCCATCCTCATCAACCCTTTAAATTTTTTGAATAGGGAAAGTAGGTCATGTGGTACTTTTTTGGCAAGGTCTTTGTATCTTCCTTACAGGCGTGCAGAAATTTTCAAGAAAATTTTTTTTTTTGAAAAATTAGTTAGTTAGGTTTTCTATATGTGCACTTTGTCATGGCTCATTTACTTTGAGACGATGGTACCTGATGAAATTTGTCACCGAAGGAAAGTCGACCATTACAGTTTTGTTCATGCACAACTTTCAACCCCCTCACGTGAAAAATTAGAATGTGTGGAACACTGCGCTTCAGTGATGACCTTAAGTAGGTATGTTATTAGTACGTTTCTAGAAACGTACCACATGACCCACTTCCCCTGTTCAAAAAATTTAGAGGGTTGATGGGGATGGAACAGGGTGCAACAAAAATCCTTCGAAAATGCATACAAATTTGGTAAAAGTGAAACGAAAATTGACCTGTTTCAGGATTTCGTTGCCAAATATTTTTCTTCTAAGAAAATGAATTTGTTCCATAATTTTAACGCGCACTGTATAGTTCCGAAATTTTCAGATCATGTCGTAACTATCTCGAGAAAAACTGACGCTTTCAGAATCAAACTTCATAATTGATTATTGCATACCAACGCATAACTGCAACCAGAATTCCGTGAGGATTTGAAAAAATATTATTTTCAATTCATACAAAATCTTTGTGTCTCGAGCCTCCTCGATTTTGAACCGATTGGATGACACATACTGAAATATTGTTTGAAATTCATGGATTTCATAGATAAAATAAATAATTTTGAAACCCTTTTCAAACTTATGCAGAGAAAGCTGTCAAATGTGGGTATTCTGCCTAATGATATGGGTAAAACCGTGGATAGGCCCGATGCCGAATATACAAGCACTTCTTATCCAATTCGAATTTGCTTTTTTTCCTCACAGCAGCACATTTCTCATAATTTGCTTTGTGTTTATTTTGATATTGCGTACCTCAACTGGAACAACAGAACTGCTCATTACATTCTTAGTACTGAATCCATGACCATTCGATTACTCTTATTTCTTATTAGCAGTCAAAACAATTCTTTCTGTCCGTTATCCACCGCGGAATTCTTAGAATGTACTTTCCTCCTCACGTTTCTTGCAACTGATGCAGATTCACCTTTCGAACAATGTCAACATGTTAACATTCTGCGCGGTCTCATGTAACGGCTATTATAATTTTTCATGGCGTTCAACACGATTTCAGGATGGAGATGTACATTGCACCTGTTGTGGCGTCGACAGAACTGAAAGGTCATGGTTATTATCTACTCCAATCTCTCCTTCGTGAGGTGCCACACCAAAGTCCGCCACAAGGTTTTAAACTCATTCCTGAGATCATCCCGAATACATTTGTATTTTGGTGATTTTCAACATCCAAAAATATATTTATCTTTAAGCTTTGACTGAGAATGATTTCAACCAAAATGAAAATTTTGAAGAATAATACTCGGTCTTACAGCTGGTCGTAATCGAGATATCTTCCAAAAAAAAACTTAAAAATCTATTTTTGTAATGCCGGTTCAAACCTTAATTCTGAAATATGAATCCGGGAATAAGCAATGTCTTCCTTTTGAAATTTCTATAACCCAATATTTCCGATAATATAGATCGGATCGAATAGAAACTTAGTATACTTTGATGATAAATGATAGGTTGATGTTCCATGCAGAATATCCTCAGGACCTTGTTCATTGAAGAATTGCAAAATGGTCCACGTTTCCAACTAATTATCATGTTTGAGTCAATCTGGTCAGTATATACTGACTATTAATTTTTTGAGATTTTTTTTTAATCAATACTAATCCCACAATATTGAGCATAGGTTTGCACCTTACAATTCTTCAAGTAATTACGAAGCTTCAAAAGATCAGATCATTCTTCTTTCAAATAATAAATACTCTGAAAACATCAACCTGGAAAGTTTCAAGTAGTCTAGATTGGTTTCGTGTTAACGGACGAGCGGTCTAACAGGACTGAATATGACATTGGATTCTTAATCAGTGAGTTCAACCAAGTCAATCAAGGATATAATCGGCAACAAATTGGAAATATCACATATCAGGGCAGAATATTAATGTTCCTGTTCCTCAGAAAAAGTGCATTAAAATATATTTATTTTTCATTTAGGTGTGTTTGAACCCGATTATTTTGTTTTCAGTTTTATGTGACAGTGAAATATGGTAGAGTTGCTTGAAAATGACCCGCTGTTTCCCCAGAACAAGCGCGTGAAAAACTGTCGTACCATTGAGGGTGCTCTATTTGAATATTCAATTTGATTATGACAACGCGATATCATTCCACCCAATGTCTGTAATTTTTAATTATGAGATGAAAATGCTCTGAAACGACTAGATTGAAATTGCTGAAGGAGAATCCGTGCTCAAATTTAATTTCGTTTTGCCGGCCGTATGTGCTCTGTTTCGAAAGGAAAGAGGCAATGCTCTTTAAAATTTAAGTTTAAGTTTCAAGCTCAAATATTTTCTCCGTTGAGGGTTTCGGGTCTATATCCATTTGAAACTTGGATGTTAGTTCCTCATTATCTCCTGAAGTATGTACTTATCATATCATTATATGATCAGTTTGAAGCTTCGACATTAGTTGTAGAATATCAACAGGCAGCTCCATGCACAATTTTGTGAGAATGTGTTCGAGAGTTTTCCTGTTATTTATTGGGAAAAATTGTTTTTTCTTAGATCATTGATCACAAAGTTTGACAAAAATTTGGAAGTCAATACTTATTTATTTATTACAAACGGCAGAGCTAATTTTCAATGATACCACATATATCTGAGAAAAAAACAAACGAGCAATTGTTGACAAGTTCACATACCCTCAAAATATTTTTTGTGACTAAAACTAGATATCTGAAATAGATGAATTTCTGATGCATTTGCGCTTTTATGGTTCGTTTGATAGGATTGTTCATTGCATATCTTTGACATAAAAGTGATCTCCATGTCTGAGGAATACATTCTTTGCATTGAGTTTTAACTCCGATAGTGACTATCCACAATCAATGCACTTATTGACCAATTGATGATCAAACATTATATCAAAATTATTCTTTCTCATAGATAGTGTTTTCATTGAAAGAGTCTTGAGTGCAAGGCCATAATTTATTTAGTTTTTGGGAACACTTATTTCGTATAAACGACCCATCTCAAGAATTTTTGGTGCACGGGTTCGATATTGATTCCATGTACTTCATAATACGGTGATCAGACTACAGATGAATATTCTAATGTCAAGCAATAACGATTCAAATTTCAATTCGATCTATCATTCAAAATTTCTGCGATATTTCGGAAGACTATGAATCAGATTTAAGAGAAACTTGGCACAGACATTGGAATCTAAACGCATCAATAGAGTCAAGGTAGGTATTTAACGACTGCATTTCAATTTTTCAGTTTTATCTGGTTTTTATCTTCTGAGATATTGGGGTGAAAATATGTCGAATTCGGTGAATATTTCCTCAGTATTAATGAATATTTCAGAATTATTCAAAAAATACTCATCCGATCATGATGGAACTTGGTTGTTATAGTAGGGTTCAAACTGAGCTCTATCGTGTCACCCAGTGTAAACTTCATCGCTAAAATGTTTGAACAACTTAGTAGCATTTCCAAATCGTCGTATGCAGGAAGTGGGGGCATTTATCAAAAAATTGGAAAATTTTTTTTTTCCATTCATCTTCATCTACGTTGAGTGTTCTTTATTCAGACAAATTTCTATAAAAATAAACGATTCGGAAAAATTTGATATTGATTATCTGGAAAGATACCATGCGCTTATACGGAGTTCCTTTTGATATGATCGCCTGTCCTGAAAAGGCATGTGCACAATTATGTTCATTTCGATTTTGCTCGAAAACTGTTAGGAATATCGAAAAAATGCTCTATATAAAAGGATGGATGGATTCTTTCAAAAGTTCAATAGGCCGAATAGTTTTCTAAAAAAATAAGAAAGTGTGTGGTTGAATCCCATTCGCCGTGGCTGAAGGTGGGGATGCGAGTAAGGCGCACTTTCGCGTGTAATGGGTGTTGGACCAGAAATACAGGGTGTTTCATCATAAACTGGTCAAACATATATAGCCGTATAGATAACATTGGGAAAGTCATTTTTGCCTTGTGACATATACCCCGTTTTCGAAGCATAAGCCAGATACAGGGTGTTCGATGTCAACTTTGAGCAATATTCTGATAACTGTGTTGAGTTATGCGTGACCTTCGAAATGACGGTTTTTGGTTACATCTTAGTATTTTTTGGTGGTCTCTTCAATTGTGGTGCAGAATTCTGGAAAAAATATTTCAAAATGGCGGACAACCTACAAAGTTGGAATTTTTCGTTTTCGATTGCCAAAGTGGATAGTATTATTCCAATGTACTCAATTTTCTGAGATCTTCCGTGAAAAATTTTCCCAAAATTCAAACTCAACTTTTTTTTACATGTCTACAATAAAAAAAAATCACCCAAAATTGTTAAAATCTTTCGAGGTTGAACTAACCTTCATTCTGAACACTGCTGTGAAAACAGAATGAAAAAATATCCATTGGTTTCCATTTTATAGCCTTCCAAGGATTCCGCTCGGAGTACTGAAACAATTTTTATTTAAGAAACTGGTGACCCTAAGAAGGCCAAAATTGTGCTAATGGGCCCTCAGAATGACCTGGATAGAAATATGAATTTATATGAAAACAAATTTTTTTTCAAAAAATCTTTGATGGGAATCGAACTCGCTCCACTTACTGACAACAGTCCGAGTATAAATTGGATTTATTCTGATTATAATGATGTCCGTTACCAGGCAACGGTAGTTAATCGAAATTGACCCTGTTTTCCGAATCCGGAGAGAGTTCGATTCCCACCAAAGTATTTTAGAAAATATTTTTTTCTTGATAAATTCACACTGCTATTCATGTCATTCTGGTGGCCTTTAAGCATAATTTGGGCATCCGTAGGGTCACCATTTTGTCGAATAAAAATTATTAAAGTACTCCTAGCGGAATCTTCGGAAGGCTATAAAATGAAAACCAATGTATATTTATTCATTCTGTTTTCACACCGGTGTTCAGAATAAAAGTATGTTCAACCTCGAAAGATTTCAACAATGTTGGGTGAATTTTTTTTTTACTGTAGACATGTAAAAAAAATGTTGAGCTTGAATTTTGAAGAAATTTTTTCACTGAAAATCTCAGAAAATGTTTGTACATTAAAATAATGCTATCCAATTCGGCAATCGAAAACTCAAAATTTCAACTTTGTAGGTTTTCCGCCATTTTAAAATATTTTTTCCAGAATTCTACACCACAGTTGAATTGATCATCAAAAAATACTAAAATGTGACCAAAAACCGTTATTTCAAAGGTCACGTATAAATCACCACAGTTATCAAAATATTGCTCAAAGTTGACATTAAACACCCTATATCTCGCTAATGCTTCGAAAACGGGGTATATGCCACAAGGCAAAAATGACTTTCCCAATGTCATCTATACGGCTATATATGTTCGACCGGTCTATGGTGAAACACCCTGTATATGCATCGAAGCGTCCATGTGGTTCAGTTTTAGGATCATTCGAGTAATATTCAGGTTTTTCGTCCATTTTTAAGATGTCGTTATTTAAGTAATTAGTTTCTTATGTATTAGAATATGTTTATACATATTCTATTGTGTTTCTGTTGAATTGTTGAAAAATATAGTAATTTGCATTAGTTGACAACTTAGTTTTGCGTGTGGATGAAATTGATGAAACATTATGTACTTACATATTTGATTTCATTTCTGTTAATTGTGGACAGGTATACAATTTCGTGGCATTTTATTCGCATCATTTGACGTATCAGCTCTGTATAATATTATTTACATTTTTTCCGAACTTCTCTCCTTTGTATTTGAAATGATCAGATTCCGGGATATGAAATCTGAAAAATTTAAATATATATCAGATATTCGATATATTTATTATCTGTTATGGAGTTACAGTTATTAGGAATTGAGGCATTTGCCTTGTTGGATTGGTGGTGTGAATTTCAGCAAAATTTTTTCCTTCCTCTATATTTCACCGAGTCCACATAAATATCCAGTTAAGTTGGCCTTGATACATTACTGTTTATCTTTATTTTCGTGGTGAAGGATTATAAGACAATATCGTTTCAAAATATCCATGGCTGGAGTTAATCTATATAGACTCTCTACTCTTTGAAAAAGGAAGGATTTCGTTCTTTCGCAACACTGGAGAAAATGGGTCTTTCACATTGCAAGTTCAAAATTGATCTGTTGAAAAAGGCGGATCTAAATATCTTACAAGATTCTATGGCCTACACTAGTAGGTATACAAATGGCTTATTGCATTAGGAGTTAATATTTCCTTGAACCTTAGCACACATTATTTTTTTCGTTTGTAGTAAACAGATACTACAAACTTAAAATTTGAACTTATTATTCAACCAGGATACCAAATTTGTGGTGTCAGAATTTCTGAAACGAGTCAGTTGTACCGAAACTTTCGTATGATTACAATCAACTGTAATTCGTGATTATATATCCTCTCATTTGTTCTAATCAATTTTGTCGAAGTATTCCACTACCATACTCTTTGTCAGACGTTGGTTATGATTTATCATATAACTTTGGTATCTTATCTTAACCTGGTATCAAATTTAATGATTTATGTTTTCTTTTTTTCAATTTTGGAATTCCTTCCTATGAATTGTTCTGATGAAACAATCATCAAGGAATTTAGCACAAGTTTGCGCATCAGCATTCGTCAATGAGTTTCAAGTTTCATCAAGATCGGGTTAGCGTCAGTGAATGATTCCGGAAAAAACTTTGACACGAAGGAAATGAGCAAAATATTTGAAATGTTTTTTCCCGATAGCTCAGCATAAAAATATCCAATCAAACTGAAATTTTGAATTCAATCTGTCATCCATCATATTCCTGAATATGAAGTTTTTTTCAACCATTTGCACCCAAAAATTTTTTCTGACAAAAACGAACTCTGGCCTCTAAAAGTCACCCCATTATATTCGAGGTTCTGTTTGCTCTTAATTCTGCACAATTAATCTGTAGATATATGCATTAGGAATTCATTTTCCTAATATTTCGAACTATACAAATCTGTTGAAATATGACCTTTTTCAGGGTAATGCAAACATTCGTGAGGATCATACTATATGAAGGTCCCAAAATAGTGTTCACTAAGTTGTTGCGTTCCGAAGGTGGGTTAATGTTTCGGTACGATTCAGAACAACTGCGCGAAAGCTCTCTACTCTACTCTTTTCAACAATCCTCACAAACGTTATGGAATTTAATTTTCTGAAAGTTCCGTTCTTTGTTCAACCGTTATCATTGTTACACACCTGTGGAATTCAATGCACCTATTTTTGTGCATGTTGACGGTTCTGTCGCTTCCACTATATATTAATATAAAAGAAAGTATTTCCATTCATCAAAGACGTGAGTAAGAAATATTTATCCTGTGGATGGAATTGATTAGGATGCAACAGCTGGGTTCACAGCTGAATTGTATATCCAACAATTATGTATATTCTTCTTCAACAGCTCATAATTATAAACAAACAAGGACTATAAAGGATCTGCTGCTTGCAATTTAGATAATGTACAATAAGAAAATGACTAGATTACCCGCGCGCAGGAATTAGTAAAGTTATTCGCTCTACACCAGAACATAACTTCTAACATCCTGTGTATAATAGCCGTGAGTGAATCAGTAATGCAATCACTGAACGCTCATTTTATATGAGTAAGCCCTAACAGGTTCGACCGCATTTTTGCGTTTTCTCCAATTTCTTTCGACATAAAAAGGAGTTGAAATCAATTTGTCCAACGTTATGATTTATGATCGAGCAGCCTAATCGATCTGTGTTATTCTGTTGCAATTTGAAAATGAATCTTTTCTGTTATGAATATTCAGAACTATTGAAGACGAAAGTTGAATTCTGTGATCGAACTAATGTATTTTTTATTCATTATGTTAAATTATACGAGAACTTGCCGAATAGTCTCTTCCTCATTTAGGTGCGTTTGAAGTGGAGTGTTTCTTCGGACAAAGTGATGGCATTTCTCATTTTCATTTCTACTGTTGAACCAACCATTGAAAGTTTTTGAAATATTTGCATGTTTGAATTTGAATCGTTGACGTGGAAGCGTATTTATAGTATATTATTATTCAACAAGCATAAAATAGCAATTATATGAGACTTAAATAATATACTTGGTTCACGACATTGGTGAAATTGGAATAATTCTGCATTTTCTACACATAGAAAAGAGCTGTCAAAATGCTCAACTTCATCCTCTGTGATTGCTGAAAATTGTCAAGCTTACGAGAAACGTCAATATTTTCACTTGATTTATGGGTGGAGTGTATAATTTTCATTATACACGCCTATTATCCACGGGCTCATAATGACTGTCGTTTCCTCCAACAAAAGCTATTGAAATATATTTATTATTCAATGGTCGTGAACAGAAAGTGAGGAAAATTTTTTCCTCAATGGTATTTCTATAAGTAATGGAATGATCAACATAGCTAATTCTGCTTGCAAATAAGCGGAAGATCTACAAAAACAGAAGCCTGTGAAACGCTTTGCATTGCGATTGGCAGTGCATTTGTTATTCATGTATTTCAGAAATGTACTAACGGAAATAGTCAACATACTTCCCAATAATACACAAAGAACGACAGACGTTCGTTTTTGTTTTTGAAAGTTGAAAAGCACTGATATGAAGCAGTTTTTGCGCGCATATTCAAATTAGTTGCCAAATCTGTAACCTTTTTTAATCTTCTAATCCTATTATCCTCACGAACTTCTGCATGAAAATTCAAGCTGTTAATTTCAATCAAGCACTAGATTTCAATTCGATCTTATCTGTATTCTTGGAAATAAAAGTATGTATATTATGTTTTATCATGAAAAATGCTCATGAGGATTGCAGAATTAAATTTTTTGTCAAGGGCAGTTTCTTGGAAAACAGACTTCCTAATGAACAATTCAGGAACAAACCAAATAATAAACAGACCGAACTGTGACGTTTCAGAGTACAAATCTGACTCTTCCATCAGACAGAGAAGAACATTTTTAGAATTTATTTTCTTTCGATTTTTCGTTTTGAGTTGAGACTTTTGTCGAATTGACATTTTTGAGAAAACACATATTCATTTGGTTTGAAAGTTTTTCAATTATACCTGTTTTTCAGTTCAGCCAAAAAGGGTCTGTTTCTGCAGAACAATAAGCAAAATTACCATTCCCAAATTCTGTGTTTTCTCATAACTGTCAATTTGACGAAAGTCTGAACTCAAAACGAAAAATCGAAAGAGGATAATGTTGAAAATTTCCTCCTCTGTCTGATGAAAAAGTCAGATTTGTACTCAGAAATCTCATAGTTCGCTTTGTTTATCGTTTGTATTGTTCCTGTATTGTTCATTAGGCAATCTGTTTTCCAAGAAAATGCCCCCCTGCGATCCTCGAGGACGTTTTTCATGAAAAAATGCTTTTATTCAATGTGAATGTTCCTGTTTCAGATATTGGGAGTGAAAACCAAAAAAAAACCCAAAAATGATGCAAAATCCTCCTAAAATAAGGTTCAATCGATACTTATGTATATTATGTAGAAAGAACTTGGTAGAGAGTATTTTGCCACAATTTTTGTACGATATTCTGAAAAAAAAATCGATGTGCATATTGGAATAAAAAAAGCACTGACGTGAAGTCAGCAGCTTTTGCGCGCATATTCACTCTTGAACATGCAGAAGCTGCTGACTTCACGTCATTGCTCTTTTGGGTTTTTTCGAAACTGGATTTCAATTCGATCTAATCTGTATTTCTGAAAACATCGGTAAAATAAATTTTGAATGGGTATCTCTACCAAATCATTGGATTTTTTTCATTAACGAATTCGACCTTCGAATTAAGCCTCAAACCAAAAATTAAAAATTCCGAATATACAATTGAGATCGAATTTTAATCCATTACCTAATTAAAAAATGATAGCTTGAAGGTTCATACAGAATTTCAAAAGGATGATATCATCGGACTATTGTAGAATAGTGAATATATGAAAATAAAATCGAATATTTTTTTCAATTCATTCTAATGACTACATCAACACGGAATTCTGTACAAAGTTGTTCATCAGCATTTTCATTAAATATCAAGAGTCATTATGATTGAATGAGTATTTTTTTGAGTTATTCCGGAACGAACATTGATACCGACGAAAAAACCACGAAATTTGACATATTTTTTCCTAATATCTCCGAAAGTTATGAACGTATCGAAATTTGGTTCACCGCTGTGAAATATGTGGCCCAAGGTATGAGCGCGATATTTTCTGAATAAGGTGGATAGTTACTGACAAAAAAAATTCTCGAAAAACATTAAATATTTTTTTTCCATTTCATTGACAGTTGCGTGTCTTTTTTCCCAACTAATTGATAAAGTTTCATTCCAATCGCTACAGTAGTTCCTGAAATATCATGAAAACAACCTCGAAATCTCAAATAGCTGTTACTTCGAAACCGTTGGGCCGATTTTGGTCATTAACGAACCTAACCGCGGAATTCTGATGCGCAACCTAACCGGAAAGTTTCAAGTTGGAAGCATATTCCCAAGACTTTATCACTTCCACCTGTCTACGAATATCGGGCGGTACAATATTTGAAAGAACTGTTAACCACTGTAGAGGTGTAGATCTTATGGTCCCACTAATGATTCTCATGGAAACATTGAGCTGTGCATCAATTTTACTAACATACGCGCTGTTGAACCAAACCGGACAACAATATTCAGCAGTAGCAAAAACCAAAACCAAAGCAGCCGTACGAAGAGTGGTAAGGTCAGCACCCCAAGAAGAACCAGCTAGTTTGGAAGAAGTTAAGAAATTTCTAAATCTGTATTCAGGGTGTTTTGAATAAAAGGGGAGCTAAAACTGATCCTTGTGGGAGCCCATTATTCAAAGTTACTACTACTGTCATCATCATCAACAAAAACACGGAGTCTTCTTTCAGATAACATATTCAATATTACTAAGCGCGTTACAGGCAACACCGCCGAAACCACTGCAGGAGATCAAAAAAAACTTAAATTGTAAAAAAGGGTAATTTTATGAGAATTTTTTGGATATTTCTAGGGTGACTTTCCTTATTGATGTTCGAACATGATTAGAAAGAGGAAGTTCCGAATTTTCCTGTCCTATTGATCTTTCATTGCGGAAAAATCGAGAGATACTTTCGAAAAATTCGCAAAAAATACCGAAAATATTGATATTTTCCAAAGATGCAAAACCACAGGAGAGAATTTGGCTACTGGGTTCAAGCAAGGTGGAGTTTCTTGGTACGAACAGAAAGACGAAAAACGAAATTGATTCGTAATAGGCCCTTTTTTTCGATTCTCACTTTCTTATTCTTGCAGGAATGATGGAAAAAAGTGATATTCTACGGAAATCCGGTAAAAATTCGCCATTTCAAGTATTTCTGTGGATCGGCTATCTCCGCCGCCTTCGGGCCGCCTTTCTGTCGATTTCGCGGTCAACTTGAGCATCGTGAGCTTTGACCATCGGCAAAGATCAGGACCTTTCGCCTTTTCTCCTTTATGTTCCTCATGGACGTTGAAAAGGGTGGAGCTAGCATGACCCTTGAAAAGTATCGCGTAAGCAAATAAAAGAATTATTTTAATGAACAGAAGGAACTTTGAATTGAAAACATTCAAATGAACCAAATTCTCGCCACAACAAACCCATAAAAGTATTGCTGATTAAATATATCACTATTGATACAGATGATAATATGCTTTCCCCAGTATTTTTTGTATGTATTGATTTCCTAACCCGAAGGTGTTTGTTTGACTGTCGGCAATGGTCGGGGATTTAATCTCGAAAGGCGCATGTTTCGCAATGATCGGGTATTTCCGGGAATTTAATCTCGAAACTGAATTGAGGTTAACATTTCGAAGATCGATAAATTGTTGTAGAGAAAATTTGCATCAGAGGCAAGATATACCACATCATAAGGCGGTTTCTGATACTTGATCGGATTAACACGGGTAACTTACCCGGGTCACCCAAATGACACATATAGTGTTCAACATCTGTCATTCGAATGATCCGGTTAAGTTACCCATGTTAATCCTACCAAGTTTCCGAAACCGAATATAGACAAGATATACCGATTTGCATGAAATGATGAAAAATATGGATAAATTGCCAATTTCAAGTAATTAGATGATTATATAATAAGCAGTTTTCGTTAAATAATCTTCCAAATAACCTCTCAGTTGAAATGAAGTACCTAACATCAAGCTGGAAATAATTTCTTCAAACTTGAATTGTTGAAGTAGATGTAAAATAAGGTTAGAACCGATTGTGTTTCTTGATAAAATAATTATTTTCAGGCTTTCTATCGTAATTTGTGACGATCATCTATCGATTTATGTTTCGATTGCGACTGTTGTTCGGATGAATCTAACGACAGTGAACTTTTTGCAGTTCTTGAACATTCCCATTTCTGAAAAGTCGATATAGACGAATCATTTCATTTTAATTTATAATTTTCGTCCAAATGTTAACTATAATGAATGCTTCGATTAAGTGAATTCATTCTTTGGTGATTCTCGGTCGAAGGATGATATACTGGAAGTAGTGAAATTCAGTAATCTTGCGACGTTGGAAGTCCGTGGAAAATGAACATTTATATATGTTTAGTGAATATTGAAAATGGCGGGTATAATAACTCCTTTACATTATTAATTGATATGAATATAAATGATATGAATTTTTATGCGATTCTTTATCAATTAAGTATTATTGGTGTAGTTTTGAGAAATTCAATTGAGTTTTGATTTTATAGTCAATTTTATATTTGAATGTGAGGCCACGGGTATAGTCTATCCTCGATCTGAATTTCGACTAAATCGTGTCTGTAGTTTTGTGAATCTTGAGATGATGAAATTTCAAATTCGTTCATTTACTGAACCGTTGGGCAGATTTTGTTCATTCGGAACTTGACCTTTGAATTCAAGCTTCAAACCTGCCCTGAAAATAACGCGATGACTTTGCAAAGGAATGGCTCGAAATTTCGGGGTAAATTTGAAGTTTGATTTCGAAGGTCAAGTTCGGAATGAACATAATCCGTCCAATGATTCAGTAGATGAACGCATTTGAAATCTCAATAATCACAGAAATACAGACACAATTTAGTCGAAATTCAGTTCGAGGATAAACGATAACAGTGATTGAATTTCACATTAGCTATACTGATTCTTTCTGACCTTATATACAGTGTGTTCCGTTTGTGATAATTCAGTCCACTATTCAATTGATCCACCAAAAAAGAAAAATCTACCCGCTAGGTAGATTTGGGCGCTTCCTACATATGTATCGTTTAAGTAGCTACAATCAAGTTTGATCTGTCGCTAGGTAGATCTTGGCGCTTATTAGTTTCAACTAACCGAATTACTTTTCCGCATTTCAGATGTTTATGAAGTTTGAATACTAAACCATCTTTCTACACCGTATCGTAAGCTTCTGAAAGATCCACCAATACAGCCTCCTTATTTATTTCGTTTTCAGGATATAAGCCAAAATTATTATTCGGACAAGTTCAATAGGAGCCATTATCCCCATTACTGTTTTTCATATGAACATGAAATACAAACATTGTGTAGATGCTTGCTTGATAGCTATTAACTGGCCAACTCTTGTTTTTTCCAAGGGAATTTTTGCTGACATACATAAAAGAAGAAAAGAAGTAGAAGAGTAAAAAAAAATAACATATTTTCTGTTTTCAAACTGTATTATATTATAAATTGCTAGTGGCGTATCCTGATTTTTTCAAGAGGGGTCCTTGCTGAGCAACATATAAGAAAAGAATAGTTTTTATGATGGATTGCAATCAGAAAAGTATCCACACAATATTCTATGTCAAAAATGAGTGAAAATGATATTCAAAAGTTGAAATTTCCCAAATGTCAATTTTGACTTGCAGTTCTAAAACTGAGGAATGCAGTTGGCGGCTATGTGTGTTCCTAGAAATTAGATTTCTGCAATATGGCATTCCTTTCCTCTTTTATTTTCGGCTGCATTTTCGGATTAACCAGAATAAATATAGATTCTTTTCGATTAGCAATTTTCAACCAATATGGTGTATAGTTGAAGTGAATCATCTTGTATTAATCTTCGAAGACTTATTTTGACATTTTATATTCCATCAAAATTTCTATCCATCTCACTTAAAAGTTCGGAGAATCAATTGAAGGTATCACCAGATGATATTTGCCACGAAACGACAAAATGAAATATTCCAATTATTCATCTACTCAAAAAAAAAATGTATAAATTGCGGTTGTAAAGGATTTTTTTTTAATTGTTCGATACCGAAGATTCTTCAGTTGAGGAAATAACAAACTGAAATCACACTTCTTTCTTCTTTATGAAAATAGATAAATACTCGTACACTATTAAAGCAGCTTTTTGCTTCCAGGTTGGAGACCAGATAATCAGAGTAAATGGTTTCACGGTAGAAGACGCAGTACATAAAGAGGTTCTTCAGTTAATTTCCAATCACACACACTTGACCTTGAAAGTGAGAAGTAAGTATGGCCGTGCCTTCATTTCAGAATAACACATTCGCTGCCGTAACTCAATTTTTCGAACCGTAATTGATGAAATAAAAGGATTGCTCTCGCTATGGGTTGTTGGTTCTTTAGTTATTCGTTCTTCAATTTGTGGAAAGAACAGGTGTTGGACATTATAACCTGTGTGTGCTTTGGGTGGTCCTTACCAGGCATCAATTATTACGTTTAATTATAACGATTTGGCAGTGAAAGGAATAAGATGATAGAAAACAATCGAAATTTCATGGATTGAACAATGAGCTTGCGTTTGTCTGGATATTCTTTCAATTCCGAAGGAGAATAATAGAATAAAAGAAATTGCTCCTCAGAGTTATATGTTATTTAGGAGGACCATTTTTTTGGACTAATGTTTTGCTATTGAAATTTTGCCATGATAATTTTCCTTATTCACTTAAATACAACTTGACTAATCAGTTCATCATTTTCTGACATCAGGATCCTATGTTATTTCAATCTATCGTGAGATTTTTATTGATTGAACATGCATTATCTGCTATTTGGCATCTACGTATGTCTATGATCTTCATGTTGTTTTTGTGTTCACGCTTTCCATATCATTCAACGGCCACGATGCCTCACCTGTTTATATTTTCCTAAGGGCCGGTATTATAAAACTTAACTGGAAGTTATCTTTATATTTAACTGACAGTTTTGACAGTTGTATTAGGACATAACTTGTCAAAACTGTAGTTAAAGTTAAAGATAACCAGTTAAGTTCTATTATACCAGCCCTAAGTGGCACCCGTTCTAAGAGGACATTGGCCTGCATCCGCGTGTATATTTCGTATATATTTGACGATTTTTTTCGGCATGAAACAACTTCCGTACATACTTCGGTTGAGTTGACATCCATATATTTTTTTCCTGTAATGGTGCAGATCGACTCCCGTATACTAAAATGCCAACCAAGGTGGCATCCAGCAATGTTGTCATGTTGCATCATACGCTCACCGTACAGGAGAATTGGGTTCAAGCAGTAAATGGTAGATTCCGAGTTTCCTAGTTCAGTGTGTTTGATATGTCGGTAGATGATTATCATGGAGTTTGGAAGAAAGCGTCGCAATTTTCTCAATTTCCCTGGAAAGTAGTAATGTTTTTTCCACATTGAAATTCCAGACTGATAATACTATTATTATTATTTTTTTATTGATAAATGAATAAGAAATCCTTTCAATTTTAGAATGGCAAATTAATTCTAACCGAGGTTGTCTCATTTAATGGAAGAGTGGAAAGGTAGTTTTTTTCTGTGTGGTTTATAGTATTTCGGAATCACTATTTGAAGGGCGCAGTTCAGTGAAGAATTGTGATTTCGACACTGAATGCATTAAATATGAATTGATTGGACTTATTTACGCAATGTAACTCAGAAATCTTATGTGAATATAATAACGTAATGCTCATCAATTAATTGGTATTTATTGAAATCTCAAAAATTAAATCTTGTTGTAAACGGGTTGAGTTATTGAATGATTCAAATGATTTGAAGGATTCGAAAATGGTCATTATTTTGATGATTGAAACCGTCCTCTGGTTCATTTCGTGTCAATATATACTCATCAAATAGATGTTGCATCAGATAAATGTTTCGAACATACTTTGATATATTTTCATCCCAAAAGCAATGCAAATAACCTCGTAATGGGACATTATTCTGCTTGAATTATTTTTATTATTCGTTTAGTAAGAACGGTCTTCCACACTCACTCATGCAAAAATTGTCTTGGAAATTGTATCACTAGGTCTGTTCAAATATTACGCACTTACTGGCTCAAAATGATTTATTTTTAGTTTTGTAAAATTGGCTGAAGTTTTCGGATTTTTGGACAAAAATGGTCATTTGCTGCTAGATTGCACTGACCGAAGAAAAATTCAAGTTAATATGGCCCAATCGGCTTTGAGCACTATTCAAAAGGAGAAAACCTGTTTTAGGGAACAGCTCTAGGTTAGACTCTCTGATAACCGTATTCAAAATAGATACTGCCAGCAGAGGACATGATGATTGTGGAACAGGACGAGCCGGCGACTTGAAACTTTCAGGTTGTTTTGCCCGTCCGAATGCGGTGCCTGAGTTCGTTGATGGTCCAAACCGGCCTAATAGCTTCGGAGAATCATTGGAACTTTCGGGATTATTTCCTCACAATCCCAGAAACAATTTGAGCAATCCGATTGAAGAATGTCACAACAGTGTGTCAAACCGCAGCTCAATTTGGGTGGAACTTTCAGAGGTATTGGTAAAAATATGTCGAATTTTATGTTTTTTCTCGGTATCGTTCCATAATTACCCAAAAGTTACCGACCTGATCGTGATGAATTAGTTGTGGAATGCTGAGGCACAGTTCTGTGCCAAATTTCGTCATGATTGTGTCTTTGGAAGAATTTCAAGAAAAAGAAATATTTTTCGGAAAAACTTTTTTTCGGAAATTATTTGTCAGATTATGAATAAATTGTGTACAGAGTTTGGACCCTGTTTTTCATAACATTGAAACAGATATCATTCGTCAAATATCATCAGAAAAAAATCAGTTTTCAATGGTTTTATATGAACTTTTGAACATTTCATACTTATACATATTTTTCTCTATGAGTATAACTGGCATCCGTTCAATGAGATTTTCAGTGGAGTTGGCAGCCATAAAGTATACCATGTATATTCCATGATGAAGAATCCGATGTCAAAATCGATACTATCCGGCCGGCCAAGGACAACTGTGGAACAGGACGAGATAGCTCGCGCGTCCGAATGCAGTCAGTGGTTGAGTTCATTGATGGTCCAAATCGGCCGAATGGTTTCGAAGTTATAATCATTAGAACTTTTGATATTTTTTCCTCAATATCTCAGAAACCATTTGGGCAGTCGAATTGAACATATACGTCAGTTGGAACATATCGAGGATCATATTGACGCGCAACCACTTGCAAAATTTCATTAGCTTAGGTGAGGTTGGTAAATTTGAAAAACAATTTTTGTTCGAAATTTTCCTCAAAAAAATATTTTTTTCGAGAACTATACCTCAGATTTCGACAAAATTCTGCAGAAGCCTCAAACTATATATTTCACAACAGTGTGCAGAACTGCTGTTCGATTCGGATTTAACTTTCGGAGATATTGCGAAGAATATGTCAAATTTTGTGTTTTTTTCCTCGGTATCGTTATTTCGGGATTAACTCAACAAATACTGACCCAATCCTGATAAGACTTGAAATCTAGTTGAACTATCATATTTCCAATGAATTCAGCACACAGTTCGAACCCATTATTCCACAATGTTGAACCAAATTTGAGTTTTCAAACATTATTATGAGATCGATCAATATCGAAAGATATTATTTAAAGGTTATACAGAAAAATCTGTATTTAATTGTTGTTTCAATAGCCTTTAACAAGTAGACTTTTTTGAATTTAATATTTGAATGAAAACTTATAGTTTTCAAGGGTCAATATCAACTGTCATTTAATTTTTGAGGTTATAAAGATTTTGGAAAATGTTTTTTACCGCATTTCATTTGTCAAGGAAAGAAGAAGGTGTAAGTAAAATCTGTGGCATTATTGTTTCTATGCACAATTCTAACAAGCATGCGTATGGACTTAAACCTGCTTATTTCCGTTATTGAAGTGAGGTGTACGTAACAAAACACATGGTGAGTTTTTGATGTATAATAATATAGAATAAATACTACTGATGATTCTAAATCGAAAGATAGAAGATGAAACACTGTGTCTAGTATTGTTTTTAGGTTGTATTTAATTTTTTCACACTTTTCTCAAGTTTTTTACTTTGATCATTATATGCCAGTTGATATAATAATTTTTTCATTGAAGACGTAGTACGTCGAAGACATAAAAGTATATCGTAAGATATCGAATCAATATCGAAAGATATTATGTAAAGGTTATACAGAAAAATCTGTATTTAATTGTTGTTAATCCATGAACGTTTTCATCGAGGGAATTTTATGCTTCATCCTTCGAATAGACTGCTGTAATGTGCGAATCTTCTTATTTTGGCTCTGCACTTTCTTCCTAATAATACTCATACCCTTTTTTCTCTTCTCAGAAAATCACTACTATGTATTTTCTTCTATAAAATTCGGTGTTGGATAGAGCGTTCAAATGAAAAATTTACCTTTTCCTTCTAATATTTGATGAAGATGGTTTTTCGGAAAAGGTGGAAGGCATTCAATCAAACTGATCCACTGGTTGCTTCAGTTTAACAACAAGAGATATCACATTTTCTACACTAAAAAAAAAATTAGGTACATAAAAAATGATTAATCAGCAATGCAACAATAATAACAAGTTTGACCTTCTTTTCTGAGAACCAGCAATAGCATCAATATTCTTGTCAATTTCTACATCAAGGAATGAAACTTGATCCCTCTGAATTGAGGTCTTGGAATATTCATTCTCATACAGTGAATAATAACTACATAAGTATCCTTTAGCACTTGGGGGAGTTTCATTCACCGTTGAACTCGAGCTGCAAAAAAGTTCTCAATGAATTAACTGAAATAATACTGAAAATACACACATATAAATATATATTTCTATATAAATAATAACTTATATATATTCTCCTATTTCATCTAGTTATACAACTTTGTCATTCGAAACATTATTATCATGCATCGATTTCAAGCGATGGACCTAAAGCTCCGGCTACAGTTACGGTTATCCAAATTGACAGATTATCCTTTGCCTATATGTCAGTTAGGAGAACCGTAACTTTGACCTGAAATTTTGGTCCATCGCTTGAAATCGATTACAGCTAAATGTTATCAATGTAATGATTTTCAGAGATTTTCATTTGTCTAAGAATTTAACCTTGTTACCTCAAAATCAATATTGGGTTAGATTTATAAGATATTTTATGTAAGTAATATATAAGTCTTTGGGGAAGGTATTATCCTTTGTTGAAATTCCTTTATTTCAAGAACGTTTGAAGTTCAAGTAATTACATTTTGACGCAAACTCTGTATTATTTAGTTACGCTGTCCGTATTTTTTCAAGCTTGTTCTGAGGAACATCGCGTTATCGATTTGTCCAAATGTGTGTTACTTTAGATTTATGTTTCTGAAAATGGTCTAAAATGACTAGGTTGAATTAGTCATGGAGAATCCGCCGTCAAAGTTAATTCTGTCCCTCCCTTCGTATGTGCTCTATTTTCTGGAGAATAACACTTAGCGACTTGAAATTTTCCTGTTAGGTTTGAAGCCTGAATATCTCGGTTAGGTTCGTTGATGGGCAAAATCAGCCGAATAATTTTTAGTAATGCGCATTAGAAGTTAGAAATTATGAGGTTAGTTCCTCGATATCTCAAACAGTTCTGATGGGAACAGGTTGAATTATGCAATCAGTTGGATAAAATCAACGCGCAACTCACTGCAGAATTTTTGTGGTTTTAGTCAGTAGAAAATGAAGAAAAATTTGGTCGAAATTCACGAAATTTTGTTGAAATTTTTTTTCCGCGGAGACTATTAATCAGATTGCCATGAAATTTGGCACATAATTTGAAGTCAATTTCCAACAACAGTTTTTGAATTCGATTCGATATTTATTTTCGGAAATAAAGTTCAGACGCGATCAAACGGATCCTGTACAATTGAGTTGAAAAATACGAACTCGCAACTCAGTGCACACTCTTGTAGATATAGTTATTACAAAGGTTAAAAAAAATCTATTCGCTAACATTCCAAATTTTTCTTGAACATTTTTTTTCTTATACAATTGATCAGATTTCAATAGAATCTGGCACAGACCTTGAAGTCAATATTTTGCAACAGTTTTCCTAATTTCAATCCACTTCTATCTATATTCATTTTTGACGATGGAAAAAAATGTGTAAAATTTCGGTGTTATTTGAAATTTCGAGAATATTTCCTCATTATCTCGAAAAGTACTGGCGCGATCGAATTGAAACTTCGTAACAAATTGAAGAATATCGCCGCGCAAGATAACGCAGATTGGTGTGAGGATTGTGAAGATCAAAACTGATGAAATTGAAATTTCGCAAATTTTCCGAATTTTTCTTGAAAAAATTCATCATAGTTCAATGAAATTTATTTTCTCGATATCTTGAGAAGGAATGTCACGATCGAATTCAAACTATTCGTAAGTTGCTGTAGAATAACGATGCACAACTTTTTCGGAATTTCGTGAGGATCTTACAAGACAAAGACCTTGAAATTGAGTAGCAGTGTTTAGAATTTCTGTTTGACCATATATCAGTCTTTGACGATATTGGGAAAAAAAGGAGATTTTCTTGGTTATTTCCAAAATACCTCAAAGAATACTGATCCGATCATGACGGAACTTGGTAAATGGTTGACCTATGCTGATGAGCAATTTTTCTGGAATTCCGTGATGATCGCTTGATTACATCGATGAAATGAATATTTTCCATAGAAGTACTTGTAATTTTTTGATCTGATCTATATTTATGGAAATAGTTGGGAAATGGAATTTCAATGGGCTATATCTGCGAAAAAATAGGGTACATTTTACCAATTCACGAATTCGTTCTCCGCAAGCAAACTCAAGTATCCAATATTCTGCATTCTTCTGATCATATTATTGTCATCGATCTAATCTGTACTCATTGAAATATTGGGAAAATAAAATTTGAATGGTTATATCTGCGGAATCATTGGGTGGTTTTCATCATTCACGAATTCTGCCTTCGTTATCAAGGTCCACGACTACTCAACAAATATCGAATTTTTGAGTTGTTTTTTTCAGAAGCTTTTGTGTTCGCAATCATACGTGAGGATAAAAATTTCTGAAAGGAATATCATAAAATCGCGATATTTGAAGAGTAACTTCTTGACTGAGAAGGCAAAATTCATAAGTGGACTATATCCGTCCGATAATTCAATAAATATCATTCTCAAGAATTTTGCGTGAACATTCAAACAATCATTCTCGTCAAAGTACTAGATTTCAATTCGATCGAATTTGAATTTTTGAAAAGATTGAGAAAATAAACTTTCGAAGAACATATTTGCGAGAAAATGAGTGAATTCTACCTATTCGCGATTTCGGCTTTCGTTATTAAGATCAAAATCTTCTGTTCAAATAACAAGCCTTCAATTTTGCTTTTTTCGGAAAATTATTGCTTGATGGTACATGTAAAATTGGTGAAATAATCTATATTCTTTCAGAATGATGGTTCTCCAATGGACAGAAAAAGTTTTTTTACCGTTATGGACAGTCACAATATGATTTACGAGAATTCTAGAGAAGCACTAACGTGAAGTCAGGGGCTTTTACGGTCTTGCTCAAATTTGAACCCATTTCCTCCAGAAACTTTACACTAACTTTCACGCCGTCATTTTCAACCAACCAATTAATTTCAACTTTATCACATCTATGTATATTCGAAAATATTGGAATAATAATTTTTTTATCTACGTAATCATTGGGTGGATTTTATCATTCTCGAATTAGATCTTCGTTATTGAACTCCAAACTTGCTTCGAAAATATCAAGTCTCTAAGTCGTTTTTTCTGGGAGTTATTATGTTAACGGTCGGTCTAACGGTCAATCGTCAACAGAATGAGAATCTATTTAGAGAATAGATATTTGCAGAGCCGGTTTAATTATATCAAAAGGTCGAATTCGTTAATTGGTAAATCCCACCCGAAATCCAAATTTTATTTTGCCTATTTTTCGAAATAAAAACACTCTGTGAAATATCAGACAAATCTCGTACTTCCATGAAATATTTTGGTAGCCTATTCTTATCTTCACCAGAAATCATTCTGTAAGCAACTTAATCTTAATCTAGACGACTTAATCATCCAATTGATCATTGATAACATACCAATGGTGTATTTTCGAGTGATTTATACGTGAAATATCAAAGATATCTCTTTAACTGCACTTCATCAATTTTACCATTATTTTTCTCTATAATATAATAATATTTTTCATCCCAACTATTACACATATATCTTTGCATTTCTTTTGTAAAATTTCAACTGTGATATCATCTGATTAAGACTTTTGGTTACTAAATCAGAGGTAAAAATTCTCAGACCCGGCGAAAATCAAACCCTAAAAGACAAACCGTGACAGGGGCTTATGTCATATGAAATCAGAGAATTATATGGAATACCAAATTTTCCTAACGAATGTAATTTTATACGACAAATTAATTAATGCATCCTAAATGAATCCTCTTCTTTTGGGAACGTACCGCCATATACTGGCAGCGAATCATAGTAAAGAAGTATTCTGAACTATATTTTTATATTTCCCACCGAGGCTGACATTTTTCGATTCACTAATTTTCTAAGATTAAGTGAAGCTATTTCTTGCGATATAATTGCAAAAATTTCGTTTTTCCTCTATTCATTAATCTCAAATATCCGAAATGAACCCCTTCAAAACAAGAACTCCTCCAAACATTTTTTGATGGTTTTCTGTGATTAACAAACTCATCAAAATAGAAAAAAACTCAATTTTCTCTTCCTGTGAAAAAGCTGCGATATATGCCCGTTATGAAGAAACAGAATAACAACAGTATATGGCAAATAGTCAAGATATCGGAGAATTTTAGAATATCTTTTATTCTCTGGTGATTATATCCCCACGGAATGTCGCATACATCTCCATGTTCGTACTCCACAACTGAGGACCAAGTTTCGATTCAATCAGTATTTTATGGTTATTGGGAAAATAAAATTTTAGCTTGTTTAGATTTATAAACACAAAAATTATACAGGGTAGTGGTTATTATCTAGGCGATTCTGTCCGATCTGTTCATCCTGAATGAATTGAAAATTATATTTTTCTGAAACTTTCCTATTGAGAAATTTTCTCACCTAAATACTCAATATTAAAAAAAACTTTTGCTGAATTTTGATAGGAAAGCACTAATCATTGCGTATAACCTCGAGTGTTTCACGAATTTCCAATAACAAAGATTCTGCAGGATAATTCAGAGCTCAGAGTGAAGTTAAATATCATTTTAACTTTTGAGGTGACGATTTTGGTGCGATTTATGTGACAAGTATCATGAAAATCATTGCAAGAGAAAGAGGATAAACATGTTCAAAACTGAATTCAAATCTTTTCATTTACTTTTAACTTAATGATGTTCAATTATTTTTAACTTTTGATTAACATAAAATATTGGGAACATTCAGACAAGTCCACTTGATGAAGGTTATTAATACAGTCATTAAAGAATTCATATTTGATTGTTTCGGTCTCTACTTGACGAAAATTCATAGTTACATCATATGTTCACCTGAAGAAGTCATGGTATGACAAAACAGCTGTAGTAAAATCATATAAAATTAGAGGAAATTGAAAATTGTTTCATTCCTTAAAAATCCATATTTTTCTGTGAATGAAAATTTAATTAATAATGATAGGAAATGGTTTCATGGAGAAGAAAGAGCTCCAGTAGTAATAAATAACATAATCACAAAGACGAATATCCGTCGATAAATCAACAAATATTCCCCCTTGATCAGAGCTAATCACCCAATCAACCAAAACACCTACACCGAAGAAGCGGATCCAAGTAGAATGACTAAAGCTGTTTCACAATTGTTATTTATCGTCAGGTCAACTTAACTTGGACAAACCGCATAGAGTTCTCTCGATACTTGTTACCTTTCAGAAGGATCGCTGCAGTACAACTTACAGCGCGCCATCTGCCAGGAGCATCTTGCGAGTGCAGAATACCCTGATCGATATGTGTGACGTTCATCCTTTTGTCGCATCAGCTGGCTGTAACTGCGATATTGCAGCTTTACAAACAACCGATCAACATTGGAAACACTCGGTTCATGTGGATTCCCACAAGACGAAAACGTCCAACATCCAACAAAGATAGGAAATGGTTTCATGGAGAAGAAAGAGCTCCAGTAGTAATAAATAACATAATCACAAGGACGAATATCCGTCGATAAATCAACAAATATTCCCCCTTGATCAGAGCTAATCACCCAATCAACCAAAACACCTACACCGAAGAAGCGGATCCAAGTAAAATGACTACAGCTGTTTCACAATTGTTGTTTATCGTCAGGTCAACTTAACTTGGATAAACCGCAGAGAGTTCTCTCGATACTTGTTACCTTTCAGAAGGATCGCTGCAGTACAGTACTGCCTGATTGGGATTAGCTCTGATCATGGGGGAATATTTGTTGATTTATCGACGGATATTCGTCCTTGTGATTGTGTTATTAATTAATAACCTTTATAAAGTAGACTCGTTTGAATTCAATGTGTGAAATAAAACAATTAGTTTTATAGAGTCGGTATCAACTGTCATATAATTTTTGAAGTTATAAAGATTTTTGAAAGTGTTGTTTATTGCAATTCATTTATCATAGGAAGAAGATGCTGTGGAACTTATGGCAATATTTTTCTATGCACAAGCACTCGCATTTGACGAACTTGCTAGCGGTTTTGAATCAGCTGAGTCTATTTGTAATCAAGAGTTGGTGAAAACACGTGGTCAGGGTTTGACATATACCTTATATAGAATTGATGCCACTGAGGATTCTATATAGAAAGATAGAAGATGAAGCACTAAGTCGTGTTTAATTTCTGTATTGAATTTCATTATATTACCGTATTTACTTCAATAATAATCTGTTCTTAGATTCTTACATACATGATTTTACGCAAATCCAGGATGACATATTTCTATGCTTCTTGTGTTTTCGGTACCATTTTGAGGTGATGTTGATTTGTAGTGAAGTTTTTCTAAAGTAGTCACGGAAAAAATTACATTTTGTGTAACGATATGATGAAATTAATTTCGTCAGATGTCTATGACTATGAATTATATTTACTCATAACGATCATAGAAGACAACCTCTCTCTATGCACTGCACACGTAATCTGTCCCAATATTTCCGCAATGAACAGAGTGCAAGTTCAAACCAAAACACCTAACAGTATCAGTGGAGTTAGTGGAGCTGGTGTAGTTCATGCAGGTGCAACGAACTAACCTATTAATAATAATTCAAAATGGCGGGTAACGAGACGGACGCGTCTGATCGAGATCCCGATGGTTCTTCGTAAAACGGCGAAAATACATCCGAAAAAATTTTCAAATGCTGCTCAAAACAGTGCAAAGTGTACGTGTGCATAAATTGTCATGCAGTGTATCACGATAGCTGTGCAAACAGAATGAAAAACATTGATTTCCTATCCGAAACAACAATCAAGTGCTGCAAGAAAGGCAAAATGGAAACCGAAAACCATAACGAACAAACGGAAATAAACAGTTTGAAAATGGAGGTGCAATATCTTAAAAAAATAGTTGAGGAAATGGAAGACAAGAATAAGGTACTCAAAATGAATAATAGTCTACTAATAGAAAAATCAGAAGAAAGCAATTCAATGCTTATCAGGTCAACAAACACAAAAAACCCTCCAAAAAAAGAACCTCTCCGAAGTACTGAGATAAACAGAAGTATTATATCAACCACAGAAAACGAATATATACGACAGAAAATTAATCAAATTGAAGTTGGAGCGCACCAATCGCTAGAAAATCGATTGACCTACGTTCAAGCCACGGCATCACAGAAGAAAAATCCACTTGAAATCGAGCAAAGAATAATTCCACAAAACTCGATGACAGACGATAACCTCACAAATGTAAATAAACAAAATCAAACTCAAGATGATCTGCACAACACTGGAAAGTTCACAGAAGTCAAATATAGAAACAGATATACAAGAATGTTGCGAAAAAATTTTGGAACCGCTTAAACGAATGCTACACAAGCTCAGACCGGATTTGCAGGTGCTGAAAAAAGGGTTTGGATATACATTTATCGAGTCAAAAAACACGTCAATGCCGATATGATTTTAAGTTACATAAAGGAAAAACCAGGATTTGAAAAATGCAATACCGAAGTAACAGAGCTGCAAGGTAGACCAGAATACCATAAACGTTTCTTAGTTACTACTCCCCTCACTAAAAAAGATGAAATGTATGATGCAAATTTTTGGCCAGAGAATGTCGGAATCAAAAGATTCGATTTCAGCAAACACAAAGATTTCTTAAACCAGCAAGCGCAATTAAAATCTCAATCTTTCTTGGAAAGCAAGAGAGGTCCCTCGCCAACTCCAATCGTAAATGCTTAAAAGATCATACATTCTCCACCTTACATCAAAATGTACAGTCAATTACAAACGCAACCGATATCCTTGAACACACTATAGAAAATTTGGAAGAAATAAAAGCAATATGTATAACAGAACATTGGAAGGAAAAATCTCAACTTCGGAACCATGGTATTGAGGGTTACACATTGGCAAGCTCATTCTGTCGATCGAAATATAAACATGGAGGAAGTGCAATTTACTTTAGAGATAATATTGCATACCAGGAAAGAAATGATTTAGTAAGAATGTCAGTAGAAAAAATCAAAAAAGATTACATTATTGTCCATTTATTCAACCCCCGGTGAAACTAAAACATTTCTAAAAAAAACTTGAAGAAGTACTGGACAAGATATCTCGGACAGAAAACATAGTGATAATAGCGGGAGATTTCAACATCAAGATACTGGACAGACAAAACAAATATACAAACGATTTCCTTGAGCTTCTTAATTCATATGGTTTAACACCGACTATAACTGAGCCAACAATGATAACTTCCACCAGCAAGACATGTATCGACAATATACTTACAAACCATCAAGATTACTCAGCAAGAACACTGCCAATCGACATCTCTGATCACAACACAGCCCAAATTATCACTACAAAACTCCAAGAGCAAGAAGACAAGCAGCCACATAAAAGGATCATGACTCAAGAAAACATACAGGATTTCAAACAGAGATTGGAAAATATAGATTGGAAAATATTAGAGGACATTCCAGAGGATGAAGTCAACACTCTGTGGACAAAGTTTGTGAATATTTTCAAGACAGAATTAAACTTTTCGTGTCCCATAAGAAAAATCCAAAAAAAAACACAATAAGCCAAAATCGAGGAGCGAGAGATTGGAAAACTGTAAGGCCAGACTTGACATTCTACATACCTGTAAAATGAACAATCCTGCGTTTAGTGAAATTTACAAAGAAACAAAAAGAGAGTATGATAGCGTTCTTCGACAAGAGAAAAGTGAACATTATAAACGGGAAATATTGGAATCAGACAATAGAAGTAAGACTCTATGGAAAACAGTCAAGAAAATCAAGGGTACCACAAATCAAAACACTGAAATACCAGGAAACCCGGAGAAAATAGCTAATTTATTCAATAGCTATTATTCATCGGTGGCGAAAGATAAAGCAAATAGCAACCAAAAGTCAAAACTCAAAATCAATATAACGGAAACTAACTCGATCCTTAAACTGCACCTAGTCTCGGAAGAAGAAACAATGAAAACAATCTCCATGTTGAAAAATAAAGACAGCTACGGATGCGATGAAATCCCGATGAGATTAGTAAAAGATTGTGCAGAACAAATTGTGAAACCCCTTACTTTTCTAATCAATATGTCCATAAAATACGGTGTCTTCCCTGATCTGCTAAAGGAAGCATTGATAAAGCCAGTATATAAGAAGGGCGAGCCAGACAAACCACAGAGCTATAGACCAATAAGCCTCCTACCAACGTTCTCTAAAATACTGGAGCTAACAATTTCAACTCAACTAGTATCATACCTCGTAAAAGAAAAAATTTCATCACCTTCACAACACGGCTATGTCAAAGGGAAATCAACCCAGACCGCAGTCTACGAGTTCATCTCAGGAATCTTGGATGCTTTGGAGGATTCAAATGTAACGGTTGGGTTGATGCTGGACCTATCGAAAGCATTTGATACCCTATCCCACGACCTCATCCTTCAAAAACTACAAGCCTATGGAATAAGAGAAAACGAACTGAAGTTGTTCAAATCGTACCTAATAAACCGTAAGCAAAGAGTAGTGATCTCTCAGAATGGGAAACAAACAATATCAGAAGAGGAATTCACAGAACTTGGAGTACCACAAGGAAGCATATTTTAAGCCCCATCATCTTCATCATATTTCTAAATGACCTGTATTCCATATTTGATGAAACAATTATCAGAATGTTAAATTATGCTGATGACACAAATTTCACCGTGATAGCCAAAACATTTCCAGAAACGTGTGAATTGGTAAAATCAACCCTAAAACAAGCGAGTAAATGGTTCACAGCGAATGGTCTATGCATGAACTCCGAAAAAACGAATGCTGTACTATTCAAAACAGCACATTCGGGTTTCCAAACACCAGCCAATATTCAGCTATGCGACTCTACTCTGGATCTGATTAAGACATGTAACTTCCTGGGGCTTAAACTAGAAGAAACTCTCGATTGGAGCGGACACATTAATAACCTTTGTGGTCAATTAAGTTCCATCTGCTACACGCTTGGGGTACTCAGTAAATACCTAGATGCTACATCAATGAGAACCATTTACCAAGCAGTGTTTGAATCGAAGATGAGGTATGGAATCATGTTCTATGGCAGCTCATATAACTTGGAGAGAGTGCTGAAGATGCAGAAAAGATCAATACGTATGATTTGGAAGATGAGGAGAACGGAGTCATGTAGGGGAATATTCAGAAAAAACGGTTTATTAACTGCACCTGCCATACATATTCAGGAGTGCCTGAGCTTCATTTATAAAAACAAGCAGTACTTCGAAGAAAAAACACCAAGTAGTTACAATACAAGGACAACAACAATAAAATATCCGCAACACAGACTAAGCCTGACTGAGAAAGGACCTGAATATAGATGTATTCGATACTACAATAAGATAGCACATAAATTAAGAACAGAATTGACCCTGCAACAATATAAGAAATACATCTTCAAGTTACTACTTAACATCGAACCATACAACGTAGAAGACTTCTTAACCCACACGATCTGATATCTCAGAATAAAATTGTTTCTTATGACCCTGTTTCATCTCAAGTGTTCACTGCATTGCAGGTGTATACTTTATCTGAAATAAAGTACATTATTATTATTATTATTATTATTATTATTATTATTATTATTATGTACAGGTATCACAGAAAAATCTGTACCTATTTTCAATGACTAAAATATTGTGAAAAAATATAAATGACAGAATAAAAATATTTTGGTAAGCCACTGATAATCAGACAGATCCATTCTTTATGTCTCGAGAGAAGAAACGTCCATATGCCCTTCTGAAACTCGTTGATATTCATTAATCGCCTAAGTTTAGTCTCGATTATCGTCTGATGTATGTATAACGGCTGATTGTTAACGCAATTACTTCCGAAAGAAACAACTTAGAAACTCGATATTTGCAGAGTAGGTTTGGACCTTAATTACAAAGACCTAATTCTTGAATGGGTGAAATCACGAAAAAGTTACAAACTAATAACCAAGTTTGATTATGATTTCATCAGTATATTATTAATATTATTTTTATTATTGAGGTTTATTAATCCCAATATAATACAAATATATTTCACAATTATCTGAGTTATTCCGATATTGAGGGAAAATGCACTTCATTTTACAGATTTGTTTCAATTATCTCCGAAATTTATTACCGTATCAAACTGAGAATCTGCCGTAAAATATGGGGTATGAGAAGAATTGTTTTCGAATATGAAAAATAGTTCCTGAGATAAAAAACTTTTTCCAAAAAATGTTGAGATTTTTTTTCTTAACTCAGTAACAATCAGATCTCGACAAAGTTCAACAAGACTTTCGCATCGTTATAATAATTCAATCAACTGCCAAGTTTGAATTTAACCGCTCCTATAGTTCCTGAAATATCAGGGAAATAACTTCAGATGGCTGTAATTCCGGTACCGTACCACCGATTTTGCCCATTAACCAACTCAACCGCGACATTCTGACACGCGACCTACCCCGGAAGTTTCAAGTCACTAGCTTGCTGCGTTCGACAGTTATCGTATCGTGTCTAAGGTCGGCCGGCCGAACATAATCGATTTTGCCACTGGATTCGTCGTCAGTGAGTCCAATCTAACCGTTTGAGACGAATTTTGAAAAAAAAATCGAGAATTATGGGCATTTGGACAAAAAAGTAGCACGCTGTTCTCATAGAAAATGCACGCAAAATCAACGGATCCGAGAGGGAAAAACCTCGAAATTTGACAAATTTTCAATATCTCCAGAAATTATAATCGTATCGAACTGAAATTCGGTCTCGAATTTGGTACACGGATGTGAAATGTAAAGCTCAAGAGTGGAAGTAATTTCCTTACAGGACATGATGAATAGTTTCCGAAAAAAAATTTTTTCTAAAAATATTGCGTACATTTTTTTTTGATTTTATCGACAGGAGGATCTCAACAAGATTTTGCATAAAGTTGCCCGTCGTTATGTCTTAACTAACTGCGAGGTCTCGACATTATCGTTCCATTTACTTCGGAAATATTAGGGAAAAACCTCAAAACTTCAAATGGCAACTCTGAAACCGTTGGGCTGATTTTGCCCATTAACAAACTTGACCGCGGTATTCTGATGCGCGACCTACACTAAAAGTTTCAAGTTGCTAGCTCAGTCTGTTCGTTATGGTTTCCTCGGCTGGACGACCGGCCAGACAGAACCGATTTTGATACCGAATTCGTCATAAGAGAGTACAGCTTAGTCATTTGAGACCATTTTCGGGAAAGAATTCGAAAATTACAGAAATTAAGACGAAACGATAGCAAGCCGTTTCCAAGAACATGCGCGCAAGAATTGAATGATTTGGACAAATAGAACTCATTCTGATCAAGACAAATAAGCCTTCGTAAAATTGACTTGGAACACTTGTGATGCGGAATTCACACTGCTCTTCGGTGAATCGTTGATTCGGGGGCATAAAACCATTTGAAAGGTCCTTGAAAGATGTATTTGCAACAGAGCAGATCTAAATAATTCGATCAGAGCAATATGAAATAATTCATTCAAGGTGTTTGTTGATTGATAGAGTTGATGGAAATCGTATTTTAGTTTTGATTTCCTGAATATCCTTAGGCAACGGATTTCATACCATTATGTCGATTCAATTTTTTTTCTCCATACGGTCGCACTCAGAAATGTCATATGGCGTAATTTTTTTGTGTAATTTTACTTCTTTCATAAGAACTGATACCGTAAAGAAACTTCTTGACAGAAATCAGAGTAGGTACATATTTAGTAATGCCTTATATATGAAAGGTATTTCAAACAGAAGAAAATACTCAATTTTTCCGTCATTAAAAAAATAATGATTTCATCACAGAAACGCAAAGTGAGCCACTGAATTTCTTCGAAATTGATCGTGTATGGAGTTTCATTTCAAGTTCATAGCAGAAACAGCAAAAGAGATAATGAGTAAAGTTGAAATTCCCCAAAGTCAACTTATAAAGTTTGACTTATGACGGTTAAACGAAAGATACAATTCTCGACATTATCAACTCCTCGAAAAATGATGAACACAATCTGCCATTCATTTTCCTCAATCAATTAGGGTGAAAAAAATGTAACATTTTTTAATACAATCTCTACATAATATCTTACGATATTGATATCTTACTATATATTTTTTTCGACTCCGCCGTACTACGTGTAAATGACAAATTTAATTATTTATCAACTGACATGATATATATATATATATATATATATTTATTCTTTTGAGAACGAGCATTACAATTCTAAGATATATAACAGTGTAAGCAGAGGAAATGTAAACGGGGTACCATACATATTTGCGTATGATACAAGAGCACAGATAAAAACCTCAGGAAAAATTCTGTCTCCCCGCATAAGTGTAGTAATTTGTTTATAGAAGATGGATGGCATCTTTTTCATTTGAAAATAATTTTTTCGTCATCTTGAATTCATTTCGATAAAATATCTTGACAAAATATCTGAAAACAGAAAGAGGGACAGAAAACCAGAAGGAAGCAGTAAATAATATTACCTACATTTGCTCATGACCGAGAGGGTCTTTCGACCAGGTTCAGTCCTCCAAGCGATGATTTTCAGATCCTCAGATAAACGAAGAACGCTACAGGCCCCTTTATTGGGGAATCATCTCCCATAGATCCATAATTGTTCATTTCGAACTAGAAATCTGATAAAATATCGGGAATAAAGTGAAAAACTTGTGACATGATGATTGAAGTGAAACACTTGGGAAAACAGTAACATAATGGAATACAACACGAAATTAATACTACACACAGTGTTTCATCTTCTATATTTCGATTTAGAATCCTCAGTAGCATTTATTCTATATTATATGTCAGAATTTTACCACGTGTACTCACTAACACCTGATTACAAACGGCCTCAGCTGATTTAGAACCTCTAGCAAGATAGTCAAATGCTAATATTTGTACATAGAACAACATTGACAACATGTTTTAAACCATCTTTCTCCTTTGATAAATAAAATGAAGTAAACAACTCTTTCAGAAATCCTCAAAAATTATATGACAGTTGATAATGACTATAATACTATTTGTTTTATTTCAAACACTAAAAGAAGAGGAGTCAGTTTGATGAAGGTTATTAATAGAATCATTAAAAACTACAGATTTTTCTGTAATACATTCACATGATATCTTACGATATTGATATTTCACGATATACTTTTATGATTTATAACTGTGTGACGAAAGAAGATAGAGAAATGTAATTCTCGACATTATCAATTCCTCGAAAAATGATGACCGCAATATGCCATTCATTTTCCTCTACCAATTAGGGTTGAAAAGATGTAACATTCTTCGGTAAAACCTTAACATAATATTTTACAATATTGATATCCTACGATATATTTTTATTGAGTCCAACGAACTACGTATGAATGACGAATTTGATTAAATTATCAACTGACATATAATGGTTGGAGTAAAAGACTTGAGAAAACGGTAAAATAATAAAAAACAATACTGAAATAATTCAAGACACAGTTTTTTATCTCCTATTTTTCGATTTAGAATCCTCGGTAGCATATATTCTATATAATATGTCAAAATCTTACTCACTAACACCTGAGTAAAAACGGACTTAAGCTGATTAAGAACCTCTGGAAAGCTTGTCAAATGTCAATATTTGTGCATAGAATAATTTTGACAACAATTTTCAAACCATCTTCATCCTTTGATGAATAAAATGAAGTAAAACTTTAAAAATCCTTGAAACTTAAAAAATTTTATGTCAGTTGATAAAACTATTCACTTCATTTCAAAAATTAAATTAAGAAGAGTGTTTTTTAGAGTTTTGAATGAAGTGGACTGCCGTAATTTTAATCGTTTAATATTACTGAACTGTACAGAATAGAAAAAAGATGTGTGTTGTATGAAGTCAGAATGCTTAATAATCTTAATAATTTTATGTTTATATTATATGGGCCAAGTGACGTCCCTCGCCCTGTGCTCCCTATCCATCCCATAGGATTCCATCTCACACGTGCAGGTTCTGGTCGGGAAAAGACGGGGTGAAGGGTTAGGTACGCAGAGTCGTACTCAGGAATTCGAACATGTCCCCACGTTGAAAAGAATTTTCAAGAACCGTTTACCTTCTCAGAAACGTTCTTTGTAGAGGTTTTGATTTCGCTTTGATTATCGATTTCTAGTGGCAAGGGACATATGCTTGACACTGCTCGTCGTACTTCGGTGTTAGCAGTTTTTATGGTGGCTACTATTGCAATACCATTGCGACCAGGATGCAATGAAATGATTCGACCCAAAGGCCACTTGAGTGGTGGAGTAGCTTCATTTCGAATGAGGACCAAGGCATCACACTGCAATTTGTGAGATGACGTTCTCCACTCATAGGCGTTCTCATAGGCGATTTGTCGCCTACATTCGGATCAGGTAGAGATGTGGCTCTTCTTCCAATCAGAAAATGTGATGGGGTGAGCGCTTCTAGATCAGGGGGATCAGAAGAGAGAGGAAAAAGTGAACGAGAGTTGAGGATTGCTTCAACTTGTGCGAGGACAGTATAATATTCCTCGAAAGTGAGTAATGAATTCGTTAAAACGCGTCTCAAATGGAATTTTGTCGATTCGACGCCCGACTCCCATAATACGCCGAAATTAGGAGAATATGATGGTATGAAATGCCATCATCGCCTTCATTATTCATTTCATTCGATATGGTGGGTTCCTCTAATTAAAAAAAAAATTGCTAGCTCTGTCAATTCGGTTCAAAGCTCAACGAAATTAGTTCCGTTATCGGAATATATCCGACTAGGTTTTCCGCGTCGGCTTACGAATCTTTGGAAAGTTGCTATGAAAAATTCTGTGGTTAAATTTGAAACTAGCTCCAGATGAATGGCTTTGGTGGTAAAGCATATAAATAGACAAATGTAGCCCTTTGTAATATTGTATCCTCTACCCTTGTTATCACGAACTTGAATAGGGCCTGCATAATCTACGCCTGTTACGAAAAAGGGCGGTTGAGGAGTAACTTGTGTGGATGGCAAAGTACCCATTATGGCATTTGCAAACTCAGGTTTTGCACGAAAACATTTAATGCATTTATGATACGTCTCTCTCGCAAGATTTTTTTCCCCAATAGGCCAATAATGTTTCATGAAATGAAATGAAAGAAAGTAATAATTTAGGTCCAGCATGCATTAAAATTCTATGCTCATGCTGAAATATGAGTTTAGTCAAATTATGCTTCGCTGACAAAATGACCGGATGCTTCTTGGAATAAGGAAAATCAGAATTTTGTAACGATCCACCAACCCTGAGTATTCCGTCATTATCGTGAAACGGCATTAGATTTAAGAGACTACATTTGCTGCTAAGATGTTTACGAATTTTCAGCTCATGGATAACATTATAAAATAATTCTTGCTGTGCGAATTTGAATGGAACTATTTCTGCTGTGGCGAGCTCTTATGCCTCTAGAAAGCTAAGATGACGTTGGGTATTATTACGAATTCTGCAATTGTGTTTGAATCTGAGGCAATATGCCATTGTTCGCTCAATATGATTAAAGGAAGAAAATCTGCTGAAATCTAAAGGCACTTCAGATGCTGTTGTGAGCAAGCATGTTGGTTGGGCTTCGGTTTGAGGTAGATTAGATATAACTGGATAAGATATCAATGGCCATTCTTGCTCTGATTGGGATAACCATGTCGGACCAGCTCACCAAAGCTCTAAGTCTTGTATTTGTGATGGGTATATGCCTCTCGTTAGTAGATCGGCTGGGTTTTGCTTAGTGTTCTTATAATTCCAGAGGACGGAATTTGTTGTTTCTTGTATTTTTCTTACCCTATTAACAACGAAAGTTTGCAATGAGTGAGGAGGAGTTCTAATCCAACAAAGTACCACATTGGAATCGCACTATGAATGTACAGAATCGAATCTTATGGTCATGGAGGACCGAACTCGCTCATATAACTTGAAAAGAATCAAGGCTGCACCGAGTTCCAATCTAGGGACAGTGAGTGTTTTAAGGGGATCTACCTTGGACTTTGCTAATAGAAGTGCCGCATGTATCTTCCCAGATGTATCCACACTAGGAATGTATAAACATGCACCATATGCTTCAGTGGAGGCATCTGAGAATCCATGAAGTTGACAGCTGACAATGCTATTATATAAAACATGTCTAGGAATTTTGAGTTTCGACTTTCTCAAGGTGAAATGAGCTGACTGTAAACAAGATGTCACTTGGTGACATAGTTTATTTACAACCTCTACAGAATCGCCTCCAGAAAAAAAAAACTCAACATAAAAGTCTTCAGCTATTGCTTGAATTGCTTCAGCAAAAGTTGTAAGAGAGTCCATAGAGATCTGCTTCAGAAAACGTATTGATAAGAAGCTGGAAGAAGCGGTGCCATATGTGACAGTATTCAAGTTATATTCCGAGATTTCATCTTCTGGGGAATATCTCCAGAAAATGCGTTGAAAACATGTTTGCTCTGGGTTCAGAAGTATCATTCGATACATTTTTTCGATATCTGCACTGACAACATATCCATGTTGACGGAACTCAATTAGGATGGAAATATGATCATTCTGGATATTTGGCCTTACGATCTGCAGGCTATTTAGACAAACACCGTTATCTGAAGGGGCTTCAACACCTATCAGAAGGTCGATCTTAGGAGGGTTGAAAAACAGGGGATCTGCCAATTCTATACCATTTGGTATTTGAAGCGGGTTGGTATCAATGTAAGAACTAGGAACTTTGTCGCATATGCTCGGTAAAACAGACAAGATAATGACTATGTAAAAGAATTGCATCTTGAAGAAATCCTAACTTTACATCGGTTTTGTACAGAAGATACGGTTTGGTTTATTCCCGCAATCGCAAGGTTGGTTTTAGTTGTGTCCAATTTCAGATTTTCACACACCTTTTTTGAAATAAAATTAGATTGACTTCCAGAGTCTAATAGAACACGGCATTGATGCATGCGAGTGAATGAGTCCTATATATTTACTAATGCAGTAGAAAAAAGCATACTACGAGTATGCGATAAGTTGCAGTTTGATATAAGAACACGAGAACGTCAGCAGAGTCATTGCTATTAGAACAACATTTTTCTATTTGGGTAGGTTTAGATTCATTCTGATTATAATCAACGTGCAATAAGGTATGATGCTTTCGATTGCATTTTTACATAAGGTTGATTTGCAGTCGGATGATTTATGATTATTTTGCAAACAGTTTGTGCATAGTTTAAGAATCTTTACCCTTTCCAGCCTAGCAGCTAGATCCAGTTTGAAAAAATCACCACAATTAGTAAGCCAATGATCGCCCTTGCAAGAAAGACAAATAACTTTGAAAGTAGACACGAATGATTTATTAGTTTTAGGTTTAAAGGAGAAAATTGATGAATTTCCCTTGTTGATTGTTGGTTTGTAACTATTGTTGTTCTCTTTTCTTTCTAGCACGTCAGCTCGGTCGTTAAGGAATTTCCTTTATTTTTCCAGTGTAGGAACATCATCAGAAATAACATATGATTCCCACGCATCCAAAGCTAAATGAAAAATCAAATCAGAATCCCAGTTTTCAGTAGAGACCCCAAGCTGATTTAAATATCTAAGATGTTCGAAAACATTTGACAAGCTTGCCATAGGTTCTAAATCAGCCGAGCCCGTTTGTAATCAGGTGTTAGTCAGTACACGTGATAAGATTTTGACTTATTATTCAGAATAGATGGTCCTGAGGATTCTTAATCGAAATATATAAGATAAAATAGTGTGTCTCGTATTATTTTTGTATTGTATTTTATTCTGTTACCCAAGTCCTTTACTTCAATTACTGTATGTCAGTTGATAAAATGATTAAATTTGTCATTCTTACGTAGTACCTTGAAGACAATAAGAGTTCATGGGTAGATATCGGGAGATATTGTGAAGAGATGTTACAGAAAAATCTCAATTTTTGTTAACTATTGTGAAAAGACATCACAGTCTTCACTCGACGGAAATTCATCCTCATATTGATCAAAGAAAAACATTTCATTTCTGCTTATATTTATTGACTTCACAACAATTGTTTCGCCACTTTCATTGTGACTTCATCAGATGAGTATGGTAACTAACAACCCTACTTCTTCAAAATCGTTTCCTTTAAATACAAGATAGAAACTGAACAAAGTGACAAAATATTATGTATTTTATGGAAATTCCAGCGAGTTTGTTTCAAGAGATTCAGCAATGGGGATTGGTTCAGGTCAGTTTGGTCGCTGAGTAAAATCAGTTTTTTGTTGGACCTGTTAATTTCTAATGCTTCTAAAAGGTTAAATCTATTGCTGTCGTTTTTTGTAAGGAGAGTTTTGAAGTCGTTGTCGAAGTCATGTCCTGTTTCTATTTGTTCGGCATAAGTGGAGTTTGCTTTGATATTAATGTAGGAATTATGATGCTCTTTTATCCTATACTCGAAAGCTCTGCCCGTTTTGCCAACCTACGAGTACACATATGAGCATGTAGCCCACGTATTTCGGTTTCCATCTTGTATTAAAAGAAAACGATTTAGTAAAAACACAGTGTGAGTGGCGTAACAATTGTTGTGAAATAATAATAATAATCAATAACTAAAATGTTTTACTTTAATCAATATCCCCAATATTGCCTACCCTGTACAGATATGCGTTCAGACATAAATGACATTCAAACTATTGTCAAGGATTTCATGAAAGCATCTGACGAAATGTAAGGACTTTTCGATCTTTACCTCTTCCGTCATCGCCATTCAGAAATTTAATGAGAGAGTTCAATAACCAAAGATGAACTATACGTTGATTAATTTCTTGTTATAAAACTTCTTTCCCTGACTGCTCTCTCAAACCAAGGCCACTTGCCTTTCATTTCTTGAAATCAAATTCACCAAATAGAAGGAAGTGACCATAAAAACAAAAAACCTGAATCAGACGTTTTGAAGAATCTGATATTCGTCCAACCGATTGCAAAATTGTGTATTCGAACCAACAGAGCATAGAAAATCATACAACGCCGCCCACTTCTTCTCTGTGAATGAGCAGTTCGGTCGATGCTCTTTAGTTGAGGTCTCGTTGCGTGGTCTGCAGAAATGAATGATACATCAAGGGACTAGTTATTTTGAACCAGAAGTACTGACCAGTTAGAAACAGCCTAATCGAAACCAAGGCAGTGGCTATAGTTAGCGAATTACTATGAGTATGTGATAAGATATTAGTGACATCAACAGGATTTTTTTCGAATGAAATAGAAAAGTTCATTCCCCCGTGTAAAATGATTAATTCGCTTCCTTTGAGCAGGCACATTTGGTATTCTATGTATGATTTTATCAAAGCGTTCAGTTAATGATAACCTACAAATTTGGGAATATGTATTTTGGTTGAACCATTTATTAATATTATTTCGATGAAAAAGTACGTACTTTTCGTTATAATCAAGATATTTTATGCATTGATGAAACTCCATTCTCATAAAGTTTTCGAGGCTTTTGATAGACCGATTATGAATACACCATTAATGATTCACTCTATGAATCTCTGTCAGGATTTATTTTTTTATGAATCAGCTAATTGCTTAGTTGAGTTCCGAGAACATGTATGAGACCTATTCCTGAGGTACATAATTAATTTCTGAAAGTCATTCTGTGATTGGGGATTCTATTCATCACCCTTTTTGAATTTTCAACGTTATTATCATTATTATTAATACAATAAGTGTAGAGAAATAAACCTATAAATACTTAATTTCCCAGAAGAAACTTGACTCGAGTGAAAAAACTAAAACTGTACTACATTCGCAGAATTAACGAACAAAACAGAGCAAATCACAATTATAGTCGATCTTAGGCATTCTTGAGAGCATCGGTACTTGTATCGTCCACTATGCTCTGTGGAAGACGATTCCTACTGTGGTATACTCTATTGGGTAAAAAATAGGGACGCCCGGTGCGTCCCCTTTATAATTTATTGCTCTTCTTGACCTTGAGTTTTTCTCCTACAATAAACGAAAATAAAATAAGTATTTTTTATGGAAAAACAAATTAAAGAATGTTGTAGACCCACCTTCATAAAATATGGCATATTCACCTTTCAGTCACTGTACTTGAAGGAATGCCTCAAAAATATTTGCATTGTAATAGGACCAACAAGACAAGAAGTGGGGCTCATCTCTTCATCAGATACAAAACACTGCAAATTCAACACGAGAGTTTATTATTTCCTCAGTTAAATAACCCTACGCTATCGATATCTTGAATAAAACTTACATACTATTCATAACTCATTAGTTTTTCATCCCAAAATTTGCAGAGTTTTTCTTTATACCGCAAGGACCACTGGTTTGAAATCATGCGGGTGTAAATTTAAGGTTAAGTTATGCAACAGTAATCAACGTTGAGAGTTTCATGAAAATTCGGTGGTAAGTTTTCGAGAAATAATTCTTTTCCCCCCAACGCCCAATTTTGAACCCTTAGGGTACGCGCTCCAAACCAGAGAAGTAAGGCGCTCCAAAGTAACCGACGTTCCAAAATACCGTGTAACTCACCACTCGTTCCTCGCTCCAGTCGCGATCGATACATATCTCGCTCCACGCTCCAAAGTAACCGACGGTTACTCTGGAACCGTGTAACTCTCCACTCGTTCCTTGCTTCAGTCGCGATCGATACATATCTCGCTCCACATTCCTCGGTTCCATAATCTTGCTAGTTCCAGAATACCGCGAACAGAATACCCATCGCGACGCGTTACGTCTGTTACAGGAGTTCCAGCTCCAGTGCGTCTCCTTAGAAACTGTGGATTAGGGCTGGGACATTTTCGGTTTTTTTGTATTCGAAAATTTATTCGAATATTCGAATAATTCATTCAAACCCATGAATTATTCAATAGTTTTTATTCATAAATATTCAATGAATACTCCTTATTCATGACTATTCAATGAATAGTTTTTATTCATGAATATTCAATGAATAGTTTTTATTCATGAATTTTCAATGAATAGTTTAAATTCATGAATATTCAATGAATAGTTGAATATTCATGAATAGTTGACTATTCATGAATAATTGACTATTCAATGAGTGATTGACTATTCATAAATAGTTGACTATTCATTCAATGAATGGTTGACAATTCATGAATAGTTGACTCTTCATTGAATATTTGATTATTCAGTGAATGGTTTTCATTCATGAATAGGAGAATATTTAACGAAGAGTTGAATAGATAAGTATTCAGTGAATGGTTGAATATTCATGTATCAATGAGTATTTGTTACTGTTCATAAATACTAATTTATTCAGGACTGCTGATGAGTAGTTAGTAGAGTAATCCATCATTCGTAAAATTACGAATAAAAGTGTGAAAGATCAACAGACTATTCAAGAATGAAACAGGTTCATGTGATTCACTCCGAATAAATTCTTTGGTATTCATTTCATGTAATGTTTACATTTTTTTACTGCACTTTGGAATAATCATTGATTTTCAGACATCTGAACTCAACACATGATACAGGATATATGTTCAGGTTCAAATAATAATAACAAAATAATTGAGGTTATCAAATTCGACATTGCATTAGACAAAATACGTTTTTGGATTATTTTGTACCCCTATTGAACAAAAAGATAGAATGAATAGTTTGAATTGAAATTGTATAACTGTATTAATTTCATTATAATTTTCATTAATTTTAACGTACAACAAATTATTTCCCGAAACTGTTCCATACATATTTTAAGGAATTGCATAGATAAAATATATAAAGATAGTTGAAATTATACTTGATCATAAAAGCTTTGTCATCCAGTATTTCAATATTATTTGAATCTACCAATTTAAAAATTGCAAACTCCAAAATCCAGATAGTAATAACAATTTTCAAATTCCTACGTAGAGTTAATCTGGAAATAATGAATGACCAAACTGAACTGTGTAATATACAAGATTCCAAATATTTAATGCTTTCAAGTGATACTTGAACTGAACAGCAAAAATATCCAAGAATGTATTCTTTCCACTATTATATCGAACTTTATAACCTTCATATACCCTAAATCATGTGTTGAACTTCAGTGTTTAGATGTCTGAAGTTTAACGAACGATCGAAACTGTAGTAACGAAATATACATTACACAATAAGAAATATCAAAGAATTTGTTCGTAGTGAATCACATGAACTTGTTCCTAAATAATCAGTTGAATGATTTTTCAAACCTCAAATCGTAGTTTTACGAAGGATGGATTACTCCACTAGCTACTAATCAGCAGTTCTCTATAAATTAATATTCATGAATAGTACCAATATTCATGGATACATGCACATCCAACTATTCACTGGATATTCATCTATTCAACTTTTTAGTAAATACTCTACTATTCATGAATAAAAACTACTCAGTGAATAGTCAACTATTCACTGAATAGTCAACTATTCATGAATAAAAAGGATTCATTGAGTATTTATGAATAAAAACTATTCATTGAGTATTTATGAATAAAAAGTATTAATTGAGTATTCATGAATAAAACTATTCATTGAGTATTCATGAATAAAAAGTATTCATTGAGTATTCATGAATAAAAACTTTTCATTGAGTATTCATAAATAAAAACTTTTCATTGATTATTCAACTATTCAGTGAATATTCATGAATACATGAATAATGCAAAACCAAATTATTCGAATAATTATTCAATGAATATTCGAATAGTCAAATTATTCATTTATGATTCCCAGCCCTACTGTGGATGATTCTATTTCGTTATCTGGTGTTACATTTCCGAAACGGTGTTACGTAGTTTACTTTCATAAGATGATATTGTGACAAGTAGTTCACAACACTTTTAAAAAGACAATCTGATGGAATAATTTGTAAAATTATAATAGTTTTGCTTTATGCATATCATAAGATATTATTTCAATCTCCTGGTGGAAGTTATTGAAGGATAGTATTGAATAATTTCAAATTCATTGAAATAATTTGAAAATGTATTATGCAAAATATGTATTCATGTGAAACAAGATATTCGAATAATATTGATAACAGCGGGACTATTGTGAATATATAGTTGTAAATAATAATTTCCTCAGTTGAGAAAATATTAATCCCCAAGAGATTCTTTTATTTCTATTAAAATGATAGGAAGAAATCAATTATAGTTTAACGATACGTCAGATTTCAACCGAAAATATTGTAGTTGAAGAAGTTCTTGGAAGCTATGAAATCTTATTACTATAGCTTTAAGTAGAATATAAAGAGAATTTATAAAGTTTGAGAAACAGACTTTGAATAATTGGCAGTAGCAATTAACAGCTCATTGTTTTCAAAAAACGAATTCATTTTGATTCAGCGTTGGAACGACGGTTCCAAAATCGCGGTATTTTTCTGGAAACTGCGAAAACCCCGCGACACGGGTGGAACCCGTATTCCCATCTCTATTCGGTTCAGTACTTTCATAGAAAACCCCGGACAATGGACGGCGTACGGCTGACGGTGGACGGACGGATTTTTATCTTATTAGTTCAATCAAATCTTCATACTTCAAGATGTAAACTGGGAAATTTTCAGCTTTTTGGTCGATCACTAAGATTTATTAATTGATTTTATCAAATGATAAACCAATGTAGGAAAAATTTCTCGACTCCACCATCGAATTTAAATATTCAACAAGATTTTGAGTTTTGATTCTATACTTTTTTTCGTAATTGAGGAATCATGTGAACATTGTTAGCAATACATTATTCTCATAATTGTCATTATTACTATGCTTTTTATGAGTAAATTTGCGGTTTCAAACAATATTCTTTTTTTCAGGAGTCGGTATGATACCAGTAAAGGAGTGAGTTCAATTCATTTCATTTGAATTACTTAATATTCATAGTTCTGTTGATTTTGCAGAAAGAAATCGGATGCACTAAGTTGGCAAATCATAACAGATAACAACTCCATGAGATTATCCCCATTTCTTGAGAAAATTCATGATGTAAGGATGACTGTAACTGTTTCCCCTAGGTCAAAACTTGGATGTGGGTGAGTAATCAACATTAACCAAAGTTCCATTTCTAAGAAGATTAATATGGCAATTTTTTCACGACAGTGAAGTGTTCGTTCTCTGAGACAATTTTGTAATGATTTTTCGAAATGATTTGAGAGAACCATGAACAAGCATGTCAATTTTTATATAAAAACAATCATCAAATCTTTTCTTGGAAAAACCTTGTTCCATCATGAATTTACCAAATATTTCGTACGAGCAAATTGGCGCGTTTTTTAAACCATAAATGGCCTTATTAAGTTTGTATTACTTTCTATTTCAAAACCTTTTGGTAAATGCAATATAAGTTCCTTTTTTAATTCACCATGCAAGAATGCATTGCAAACGTCCATCTGATAAACGGTCCAACCCCTGTGAACACACACAGCTAGAATTACTCTAATAGTGTTCAATCTGACCACTGGACTATAAATATTCTCATTAATCTTTTGTTTGGAAATCCAAGCAACGAGTCTGCTTTCAGATTTTACATTCTTACCCTCTACATTCTTTTTGATTTCAAAGACCCACTTGCTATCTATAATTTCACATTTGTCGGGTTCCTGTACGATATCATAAGTGCCATTTTGAAATGGAGCTTTCATTTAATCCTCCATTGGCTCTTTCCATTCTGAAGCATACTTACTATCCATTGCTACTTTATAGGACATTGGTTCATCCCCATCTAGGATGAAGTAGCCTAATTCATAATCATCCCTCAAATGTTGAGGAAGTTTCAGTGAACGATGTGGCCTCAATCGTTCTCCTCTGCATCGTGCTGTATCCAAAATGGATGTTGAACGATGAATCTGAAGTTTTTAATGTGGATTCTGATTCTGTCTGTGTAGTACTACCAGAATCTTGTACTAAATTATCACAATTTTCCATTTTGTTAAGTATCAAATATTCCATGTCCTCTTACTTCATTTTGTGGTGGGAATTTTACCTCTCTTTATATTTCAACTTTGTTGTTTTCTTCATAAAATACTGTGTATGCTTTTGCATTGTCTGAATAGCCCATAAATATTTTTTTTCGACTTTTCATAATCAACATTCTTGTTTTTTCCTTGGGTATATAAGACCAGAATTTTATTCCAAAACTACCCTTCATCATTTTCATATTGAAAACTTCATTATGTACTAGTTCTTGATCGGACTAGCACCAGTTCATCCTCCAATAATGAAATATACTTTTTATTATTCCATGATGATTCCTTCATGGGACCACAGAAATTTACATGTATTGAATCACCTACATTTTTTTACTGAATTTTGTTGATTTCAAATGGTTCTCTACAGTGTTACAGAATTGGTTGATATTCTTGAACATCATATTTTGATTTTGTAAAGTATTTCTAATATATTGCAAATTTTGATGAGCCACAGGTCTGCGCCACCACATAATATCCTGAGATTGGTTTTCTGAAAAATATTTATCAACTTCTAAATTTTTATATTTGCTTGTGTGTTCACAACCATTACACTCTCATCAGCATGAAATATCATATCATACAATTTATATGAGCGATTTGCTTTAGCTACTGTAATATTTTGATTAGTAACGAATTTTGCACTCTTAGCATCTGAAACCAGAGTCAAATCTTCATTTGATGCTTTACCCTGAGAAAACAACTCAATTCTTAAGTCTGGAACATATAAAACATCATAGATAACAACATTATGAAAACGTTTACCATTATAAGCCAATACGCAGATGTTACCTATTCTTTCAGCATTAAAATTTGTACCATCACCATTTTTCACCAATTTTGCTTCCTTAAGTTCCATAAAATTGCGGAAGAGTTCGCTTTGTTTGCACATATGTTGTAAAGCTTCACTCTCCAGATACCATTTCAGATTTTTCTGCGAAGAACATAAAGCATAGTTCCCATTTTTTTGACTATTCGATTGATGTCCGGTATTCTTGTCCCTCTCTTCATTTTTCTTCTTTAGGAAACAATTTTTTAAAAGATGATCTTCCTCCTTGCAATAATTACCCTCAACATTTTTGCACTGTGACTTGAGATGACCAGCTTCGCCACAGATGAATTATTTCTTTGTTTGTTGACTTTGTTGGTCAGTATTATCTGACATGAGGACTACAGAAGATTCTTCTCTGCCGAATTTTTCTTCCTCTATAAGAAGCCCTGCTGTCCAATTGTTTAATGTTTGATTTTCAGCACTAAAACTTTTCTATACAGATTTAAAATGTTTAAATTCTTCAGGCATGGCCATAATGATTCTCGTTATTACCATTTCTTCATGGTTTTCTTCTCCTTGTTGTTTTAGCTTGGCTACTAAGTTAGTGACTTTCGTGATAAAGCAGCTGATATTTTCACTCCCAAATCTCAAATCATAATATTGCTCATTCCATAAATGAGTGCTAACCTCTGATTTTCTCTCAAAGATGTTTTCGAGTTCGAACCACATTTCCTTGGAAGTTTCACACTGCATGATATGAGAAATTACTTCCTCCTCCATTTTCATTATCAGGGCTTCTTGGGAATCTTTAAGTCTCCATTAAGCTTGTTCAATTGCTTCACTGGGCTTATTCTCATTTCTACAATAGGGTTAATTGATTGATTGTTTTGAATACAAATTCGTAAGATTATCGAAAACCTTTTTTTCACCGATACGATCCTCACGAAGTCGGACAAAAAAATGTGGTCCATCGGTTATAGAATTATAACTTGTTACAAAGTTTCAATCTGAATGCATCAGTATTGAGGTATTTGGGAAATCACCCCAAAATTTTAAATAACAGTAATATTTCATGTATTTCTTTCCATCTCCGAAAATGAATATCGGATTAGTGGAAAAACTATTGTTATCTATCAACTTCAAGGTCTGCGTAACATCAATTTAATAAGTGAGTATTGAAATTGTATAAAGAGGGATAGTAAGCCTGCCCCGGTGTTAAACTTATTTGAGGTACCGTGACTATATCTATTAATATTATATTGATATAGTCACTGTAATTCGAGGCGATTTTGAGAGCCATTTGGTTTCCACGTTGTAGTACTGCAATGAAGATGGTGGTGGAGCGGTGACCTCCGAAAAAAATGCAACTATTTTAAGAAAATATTATATTTCTCCTGGTTATAGAAGAAGGAGATGAAGTTTTTTATATATTCGACTATCTAGAGAACTGTAATCAACTAGAACTCAAGACTCAAAAATATAGAAGAAGGCAGAGGCAGTGGTGTGTATGGTCCGCGATATTATTTCTTGATGAATAAAGCTGAAGCTTTTTATGCAGAATTCCTATATAGTGGCTGTAGCGAATAGTTGTTATGAACGTTACGTTTAGAGTATTTCGTTGATTGTATAAAAAGTTTAATATTTTCTTCACTCAAGTTATCGAGCAATACGGAGGAAACAATTTTCAGTATGCACAATGATAAATTATTTCTCAGCTAAATTTATCAGTAAACCCGCAAGATTTCCCGTCGCGGAGCTATAAGTAAGATATTCACATCGTTGTAAGCAGTGTGAGTTCCTGAACAAAAATTATGAAGGCCATCATAGGCGGTCTCTCCTTGTTTGGAAGATATGGGCCCCCGAAGTTCCAAATTGTTGCATTTTCAGATCCTTTTTTCCGCCATAAAAATGATCTCACTTCTCAAATCTAGTTCATAAATCATCTTTGAACCTTCAACCAACGAATAGCGACACTTTCTTTCAAGAATATTCATTATTTGAAGGAAGGAAGGTGCAAATATTAGACAACCACTTAAACAATATTTCTACGAAATACTTCTCAATGTTGAAGCGGAGCTTGTCAACAGCGTCTTTTCATCGCTGGACAACGTATTATGACCGAAGAGTAGTTGCTGGCGGGAAATATGAAATGATGAACAGTTGAAGGATATGATTGTGAGGAAAATGCTTCTGTCACTGAAGAAGAGATGGTTATTCTAAAATCAAAACAAAATCATTGAGAATATTTGTTCGAGGTTTCACTCTCAATATTTTCGTTTGAACTTTCTTTCTATCCCCTTCAAAATAGGGAAGTTGTTATCTACGTCGTTTTTTTGTTTCTTCGAGATCTCCCAGTTTAGAATGAGATTCAGGGTATTCCAATAAAATGGGTTATATAATAACCTCGATTTCATTGGAAATCTGGGAAGGGCGTGACCTATCACATATGAAAAAAATGTACGTTGAAATATATATCAGGGTGTATTCTCATTCCATTAATATGTGTTTCTCCTATTGGAAGATTTGGAGTATCGTAGTAAACAGTGAGAACTAAGAACATATTTCATTTTTCTCGCCAGCAATAATCTGTCATTCACGAATACGCACGATGGCACGATTCCGACCGATGAAATTCGCGCCATTGCAAAACTTCACTTTTAGACTGAGTCGAAATCAGAAGGAATAGAGCTTAAGTGATTGTCCAGTAATTTAATTGTTTTGTCATTAAATATTGATTATTCTTGAAAAAAGTGTTGCGTATTGTTGGTTGATGGTTCAAAGGTGGTTTGTGAACTATACAGATGAAGTGAGAGACCGTTTTTATGGTGGAAAAAGGGACCTGAAAAAGACTCATTTTGGAACTTTGGGGGCCCATAACTTCCAAATTAAGGGAGATCACCTATGTTCGATTTCACATTTTTTATCCAGAAAAACACACTGCCTACAATGATGTTAATATCTTTTTAATATCTCGGCGACGGGAAATCTTGCGGGTTTACCATTATTTCGACAAAATGCAGTTTACAGGTATGATACTTATTTACAACTTAGTTAAATTAATGTTCATTCATGAAAAGAGCCCTTGGGCAAGTGGTTATATATTTCTTCGAATATATAAACATTTAGGTATAACTCACGTATTATATACAAACCCTTTGTTGATTGGGATTTAAATAATAAACAATCTCTAGGAAGAATTTCAAATGGCAACAAAGGTACTCGGGCATATAAGTATTTATAGTTTGCAATTGTCATAAAAATATCGTAATATTTGAAGGAATTTACTAGTGAATTAATTTAATTTTGAAATGACTCAGTGAATGAACGTCACTTCATCTCCCATGCTGTGGGTTGAATAATGTCGTTTTATACGTTAAAATTGGATAAAAATTTAAATAATCCCTGAATAATCGATATCTTCACATACTTCCAATTTATAACTTTGTATGGCTGAATATATACTTTCGAAACTCCTGAAAAACACCCCAACCAGGTTGTTGTGCAGTGTTTATACAGCTTAGTTGTAGTTAAAAACATAGTCTACTTTTAATTTGATACTCTGAATTTATTCATCTCATCTGTGCCATTGTATGTATATATAATATATATTTTGTAGTTTTGAAAAAATTATTTGATACTCTGAATTCATTAATCTCAACTTCGCAATCCTGTGTAAATATACAGGCCGTTCCTTAATTGGAGGTTCAAATAATGAAGGGAAATTCTTTGCATAATTTTAAGGAACAAAGGCCCATAAACATGGGACGGTGGATATTTTTCGCGCATGTTGAACTCACTGATGACGAATCCGGTGTCAAAATCGATATCCTCACGTCCTGGCCGTCCGTATGCACGATTACGGTTGTACGGAGAGTCCTATCGACTAAAACGGTTGAGTTCGTTAATGGGCGAAATCGGCAAAGAGGTTTTGGAGTGAGAGCCTTTTGAAATATTGAGGTTACTTCCGTGATAACTCGGGAAAAACTGAAACGATTGAATTGAAAATTGGCAGTTAGATGGAGTCTAAAAAAGCGCACTTATTTTGAGATTTTCGTCGGGATCGTAGAGTCATTAAATTAGAAAAAAACTTTGTCGAAATTATTTTCGAAAAAATATTTTTTTTTGAAATTGACATTAACATTTTATTCAGAAGTTTTCCCTATCTCTTCTGAAACAATCAAGAGCCCAATTTCTCGCGTAATAAATATGTGAGAGTTCTCAAACCGCTTTTGCACTTCAAATCATAAGTTTCGAGAAAAATTTAAAGCTCTTCTTCGTTACCCAAATTCTTAGCAGCTCCCAAACTGGTTTTAAAGTCCTCAGAATTGAAACTTTGGACTTATTATTTGTTAAAATCAAATAATAAACCTTAGTGATCGGCCAACAAAAAAAAAATTTTAAACCCCCCTGAAAATTTCACAGTTTACGTTTTGAAGTATGTAGATTGGAATGAACGAATAAAAAAAAATCTGTCCGTCCGCCGTACGCCGTCCGACGTCCGTTGACCGGGGCTCTTCTCTGAAAGTACTGAACCGATTTCCGTGAAACTTAATGAAAAACGGCCCAACCAATTCTACTTCAAGCCACATCGCTGAATAGGTGATCAAATTACCTTTCATTTGATGTATCACAATCCATAAATTCCCATCGGAAAAAATTAAGCCGTGGGGTGCGGAGGTAAAGGGTGAGAAATATCAAATTCAAAAAAGCACAAGATAAATTGCTTTTGAAATAAAAAATCGTCGGGTGCGAGGATTTTCCTTAGTGATTCTTCGTACAAGCATTATTGACGAGTTACTTTACTTTTTTGGCACGCTGTATGAGTTTTATTTAAGGTATCAATCGTATTGGGTTATTTAACTGAGAAAATAATAAACCCTTGTGTAAAATTTGCAGCGTTTTTACTGAATAACCGGCAAAATATATAATAGAACATTTTTTTAATCCATCCATATCTGAAAATGAGGAGTCTTCGACATCTGTTAGTAAAATATAATCGCCATCTGGTCGTCCTCCAGCATTGGTACTTTAAGGAGGCCTCATAAAATTTGTGGCAATACTGATTTTAAAGGACCATCTGAAAGTTCGGACTTTGGAATTTCTGTTAAATCCTCCTCTCTGACTATTATTTTCCAGGTAATTTTAGTATGAGGCATGAGGGTTGTAGAGTCACAGTATAAGAACTATGGTTGAGTTATGTTCAGGAAGAATCTCTACGATTCCGGTTTCATGAAATTTTTCATAGAAAGTTTGACATGCAAAAGGATTGAGATCTACAATAACTTCTGCTATATTATCTAACACCAAGTGAAGATCCCTTTCATGATAATTTAATTTGATTCTCCCCTATTCAACACCATTTACATTTGAAAGATATGTGTGCTAAAATAAAATGTAAAACGCATCATTAAGGGGTTCCAGAATTCTGCTTGAGATCAGGTCCGAGAAGTTGCCAACAAAGCGAGAATATAGCTATTGAAGCTATTGCGTTATGACAAATTGTACAAGAACTGATTATTACATTTGCAGATTGATTGAATCAGACCCCATCTAAAGAATGAATTGAAAAAACAGCTTTGAGCAACAAAAAACATAGAATGAAGATACGTGACGAACCCTTGATTTGTAATAAGCACGGGGCAGTAAAACCACATGTGGAATAGGCAGGTGCCATTTTCAAGCGAAAAATAGCAATTAGGCAATTAAAGAATTTTTAGTAATTATTTGTTTGAAATGCAAAAGATAACAAAACCTTTATTAGTTATTTCAATACTATATCATGAACATGATATATCAGCCTATACGGAAAAAACAACGATACCGAGGAAAAAAACAACATTGACATATTTTTTTCCTATTACCTCCAGAAACTATTCAAAGATATTTGGAAAATCCGATACCTCGCCCTACAATATGCGTGCAAAAAATCTGAGTGGAAGGAAATATTCAATGTCTCATAAACTCTCCAGATAGCCTGAAAATGTCGTATAAGTCAATTCGAAAAACAAAATTTTGGTAGGGTTGTAGCCGAGGGGTTGATCGAAAATAATTCATTTGAAAATTGAAAATAATTCGACAGAATTTAGCGTTTTCATTTTCAGTTATTAGTAGAAATACTAAGAATTTTATTCCAAATTTACTCCCTAAATTACACATGCATATATGTGAAGGAAATGCTCCTTCACAAATATATTAGATGCTCAAAATATACTTTGGGCTAGAATGTACTATTTCGGTTTATTCCTCATTCAACGAATTCTTGGAAAGCAGTGACTACTCTGATTTCAGATTTAAAACTACTGTTGGTATGTGATTTGTTGAAAATAGAGCCTGAGAGAACAATCAATCATTAATTTATAGAGAATAAACATCAGACTACGTGATTTAAATCCTATAAGTCCCCGCCACTAAATTTTATCTCGGGATAGCCATGAAATACAGCAACATCTTTATCGATTTCTTCAGCACCATCTGTTATTGAGGTACCCCGTGTCCCGAATCTAAGAATGTACCAGAACCAAGCTACGACATAATTCAACCTGAAAAAAGCTAAGACGTGCCAAGGATACCAATGGTATTATTGCTTTATAGGTATAATCATTTTCAATTCAGAGCCGCTACGAAAGCAAGCGATTCTAATTTTTGAAACAGGTCCTTACAATTGCTCTTCAATAGCTTCTGAGAAATAGCAAGTGGATGTCCATGAATATTTTCTATTTGTTGTGAAATCAGATTGCAAATCTGTTTCGTTGATTTCAATATCCGAAAAGCTTGAACGGACTCGAAGAGTGCGCTTTATTTAAATCGCAAGTTCAATTTTATTCCATAAATGGGGTGTATTTGATGTGTGTGAAGTTGGCCCAGAACTTTTTTTTGCCCTGAATTGTGCTAGATTTGCGCTGCGTTGTGCCGTTGAAATTTTTTTCATTCCGTACGTTTCTCCAGATATTGCACAAAAAGCCAGCCCAGCACATTTCGGAAAAGTGGGATTTGATTGCTGTTAAAGATTGTGCTATACATATTCTAAGTTGTGCTGTTCGAATTTTCACGAAAGTCTCTCTCATTTTTCGAAAAATGAAAAACTGAGAAGAAAGTTTCCCCAGCACTTCCGTTTTTTCTTTTCAAAAGTGAGTGAAAAAGTTTGTGCCACATTTGTGTTGGCTTCTGCCGTCAATATTTTCACAATAATTTGTAATTGTAATTTTATATTTTCTTCTCAAAAATAAGTGGAAAAAGTTATGCTACATTCGTGCTGACTTGTACAATGAATACTTTCGAGGAATTTCGTCGACTTCCTCGAGAAATCACGAAATCGATGAAAAATTAGCCAAGCAATTTCGATTTCTTGTGATAGAAATATATGCAAAAAATTGTCGTACATGCAAGCTAACTTGTTTCAAGGGCCAAGCAGCAGCTTAGTTTGACAGAAGTAACTACTCGATACTGAATGCAAGTAAAACAAAATCATCTTAGTTGATCCAAAAAGATCCCCTACTGGTTGCGGTTTCCAAAGATGTGAAGCTCACGCCTGTTCTTATGTACATATACTGGGCCGTCAATGAAATAAATAAGACTACGTACTTGTTGCACGATTTTCCTCCTATATTTTCATTACAGGAAAACGAAAGTGCTACATTGTTTTTTTCGACTTTCGAGAAATTTCAAACATCATAACTCGGTATGTGGATAGCACAATCTACTTCAGCCGTTGAAACCTACTTTTTCGGAAAATTTCAGCTGCCCTGTTCCATACATTTTGTGGAATATCTCAAGAACCTCATTTAATAAGGAAAAATTCTCAAAGGCAAAGAGTAGCACAAACTAAGCACAATTCTGCGAAAAGGCAAAAAAAATTTCGAAAATCGAGAAGTACTGGGCCAGCACATATCTGTGTAGTTTATTTTATGCATTTTGTGGAAAATCTTTGAAAACGGCAGGAGTAAATGGAAAATTCAAACGGCACAAAGCAGCACATTTCAGTCCAAGAGGAAAAATTCGAAAACCGAAAATGCTGGACAACTTTTTTTTAAATTTTTTTTCGGGAAACTAGCAAGATTTTCGTGAAAATGTCAACGGCACAAGTTAGCTGGCATGTACGACAATTTCTTGTATATATTTTCATCACAAGAAATCGAAATTGCTTGGCTAATTTTTTTTCAATTTCGTGATTATATTATAGATATATAGATATTCACGGCACAAGTTAGAACGAATGTAGCAGACATTTTTCCACTGATTTCTGAGAAGAAAGAACAAAAGTACTAGTCTAATTTTTGATTTTTTCGAAAATTAGAATTACTCCCGCAAAAATTCGAACGGCACAACTCGGTGCGTGGAAAACAAAATCTATTTCCGCCGTTGACAACCCAATTTTTCTAAAAATTTTAGCTGCCCCATTTCTTACATTTTGTGTAATATCTCAAGAACCGTATAGAATAAAAGAAGAATCTCAATAGCACAAAGCAGCACAAACGTAGCAAAATTCTGGACGAAAATTTTTTTTTCGAAAATCGAAAAGTGCTGGGCAAACTTCACACTTATCTGGGCGGTTCATTTTGAACCTTTTGCGGAATATATTGGAAACCATCTAGAAATAAAAAAAATTTCAACGGCACGAAGTTGTACAAACCTAGCACAATTCATTGCAAGAAAAAAATTTCGAAAATCGAATAACACTGGACTGAATTTTTTTTTCAACATTTTTCTTCGGGCGATTAGTATTAATTCATTTTCTCAGAAAAAAAATATTTGGCAACGAAAACCTGCAACAGGTCAATTTTGTTTCACTTTTACCAAATTTTTATGCATTTTGAAGGATTTCTGTTGCACCCTGTGCCATCCCCATTAACCCTCTAAATTTTTTGAATATGGAAAGTAGACCATGTGGTACTTTTTTGGCAAGGTCTTCGTATCTTCCTTACAGGCGTGCAGAAATTTTCAAGAAAAATGTTTTTTTTTGAAAAATTAGTGTCTTCAAAGAGGTTTTCAGTATGTGCACTTTGTCATGGCTCATTTACTCTAAGACGATGGTACCTGATGAAATTTATCACCGAATGAAAGTAAACCATTACAGTTTTGTTCGTGCACAACTTTCAACCCCTACGAACCCTTTAACGGAGAAAAAAAAATTTCACGTGAGGGGGTTGATAATTGTGTATGAAAAAAACTGTAATGGTCGACTTTCAGTCGGTGACAAATTCCATCAGGTACCATTGTCTCAAAGTAAGTGAGCCATGACAAGGTACACATACTGAAAACCTCTATGAAGTAACTAATTTTTCAAAAAAAAAATTTTTTTCTCGAAAATTTCTGCACGCCTGTAAAGAAGATACAGAGACCTTGCCGAAAAAGTACCACATGGTCTACTTTCCCTATTCAAGAAATTTAGAGGGTTAATGGGGAAGGCACAGAGTGCAACAAAAATCCTTCAAAAATGCATAAAAATTTGGTCAAATCGCAACAAAAATTGACCTGTTTCAGGATTTTGTTGCCAAAAATTTCTTTTTGAGAAAACGAATTTGTTCCACAATTTTGACGAGCAATATGTATAGGTATATGATTCGGAAAATGAATTTTTGTTCTTATCAATGATAAAATGAAAATAATCATAATGAATCAATTCCTTGTAAAATTTTGGAGTTATTTCCAATGATCTTTATTTTTTTTCCAGTATCTGCAAAGGACCTGAATGGAAACCAGGAATTTTTGTGCAATTCACTAAAGATGGAGGCATAGCAAGAGAGGCAGGCCTGAGACCAGGCGATCAGATTCTTATGTGCAATAATGTGGATTTCAGTGACATTCCATTCAGTGAGGTATAATTTCGAATCCTTGTATTCAACTAATATAAGATCCTCACAAGTATATTCTGATCTACATGTTGAAGCAGACGAAATGAACCTAACTGTATCCTTCACTCCCCACTATGTCTTGTTATCAGAATTATTTTGAAGTTAAAAAAGTTTTCCTGTCCGGCCAGGATGAAATAAATAATTACTTAAGAAATGTACCCAACGTACCATTTCCCGTAACTATTCCGAGGAGATCGGTGATATAGTAGTTCGGTTCACAAAAAAAGATGCATTCATAATACGATTATTCCCAGAAAAAAATACATCTCAAGCTCAACAAGAAGGCATCATTCTTTTGAAAATATATAGCAATATATATAATATGTATATAATGTCTATCTCCGAGACACTTACATAGTAGTTATATATACTCACCTGAAGAAATCATTGTTTGACGAAACAGCTGTTGTGAAAACAAATGGAATTATCAAAAATTTCAAATTGCTTAATGTCTGCATTCAATATGAATTTCCGTCAAGTAGAAACTGGAACAATCAAATATTCTACCTCTATCACCTTTTTTGCTGTTTCGTCTGAATTTCCATTCATTTAATTCGTACCCAAGATAATGTGACATGGGGTTATTTGGAAATAAATCAGACTTTGCGTGTAATTAGTCCAAGATGTTAAAAATTTATTCAAAGCTCAATCATAACTGCGTATTAATGATATATTATTCTTTAATTATTGTTATTGTATAATTGATATTTTTGTTAGATACAATGAAGAACTATTTATATTTTAGCTTTCTTGAAGAAACATTCCGGAAAATATAATCCCGATCATTTTTTCAGGCTGTCAATATCATGAAAATGTCCAGGCAGCTTGAGCTCATTGTCAGAAAAGGAGCAGGTTCTGAACTTTTCCCTGGAGAATCCAGCGGTTACAACAGTTCTGCTAGCTCAGTCACAGGAGATCAAAGTCCATCCTGGTCGGACTCCAAACGCCTCTCCATTGTGAAAGAAGAGAATCTGGATTTGGAAGACCGTCTAGATCGATTGAAATGCACGTCCCAGTGGAATAACATAGAATGGGACGAACAAGAAGAGCTAGATAAGCCATATTTCAAACCAACGATCATAAATCTGACTGAAAACGCCACATTTATAAGTAATAATGGTAGTGATGAGTGTCAGGTAATAGAAAATGATTATGGTACCATTGGCAGACAAAAGCAGGAGCTTGTTTCTAACGATACCCATAAAATCAAAACTATAGTGGCGGATGTCCATAGGAGTGATGTAGAAGAGCTCAGTAGCGGTCCGGAGAATGGTTTGGTTAGTTCTACAAATAGTAGTTTCAATTTGGGAGAGGCCAGTAGTAGGAATAGCATAGCCTCTTGCAGTTTGTCTAGCGCTTTATCTATGGAGATACACAGACGAAATGAGGTGTGTGAGTTGAGACGAAATGTATTTGCTTTATCAAGTCACATTCAGAATTCCCCGATATTCATCTTCTCATTTGGTTCACCGACTATGAAAACTTGGATGAATTCACTCAGTAATAGTTCTTCAGATATTATCCATTATACTTTCATGCGATAAAATGATATATCCTATGAAACAACTAATAATGGGCGCGTTTTTCAATTCGCTCAACTGGTGTGGTTGTGGTGGAGTATGGTGGACATAGAACATAAATGGTGGATGTTGGACCAGATAATTTGACATTTACGTCATTGATCCAACAATAAAAAAACGATTTGGTGAATCCATCACTCTTTCACCACACCAATTTGGTGAATTAGAAAACTCGGCCAATAGTAATTTGCAATAGCTGTTAAACTGTCAAAAATGCTATTCAAATTACTGACAATCACTATGTTCACGAAATATTTTGGCATCGGATTTCTATGGTTGGCCTATTTATGTCATACAATTCGTTTCTGCTTTGATATAATGGTGTCGTGCTAGGGTTGGCATTCGACGCGCTCATTATAAGCAACAAGTGCATTCTCATTTTATCCAAATGAATAATTTTTCTAATTTCGAATCGCAAGTTTACCCTAGCAATAAGGTTCGTTGGCGAAAAACATTCTGAATGGATAAAATTATACAACAGAAATTGTTCGCCAAAGATATATAACTACAACAATAATAAAATCAAAAACATTTAATCTCGAACACTACCCATCAGATTCCGTTTCTACATTGCATTGACCTTCAAACCGTCATATTCGAATCAAGTACTGGATCGTTAACATGATAACTTCCAAACGGAACTCGGACTCGAAATGTGTGGGGCAGGCTTTGACATTGATTAAGCCATTTCATAAACGGGAAAGGTCCAGACGATGATTCCGAGGCTATCCGCATTCAAAATTTCAATTCCCCAATACTTCCAAAAATAAAAGACGAATTTAATTGGAACGTACTAGATACTTGGTTGAACTACGACGGCTAAATGGTATCTATCTGCATTGTGTAGCAACGGAATCTGATGTGTAATTTTTGAGATATTTTTTCTCCATCCACGGGATCTTCACGAAAGTTCGAATAAGTTGTAATGTTGACATTTTACATGGAACTCCCAAGTTTCAACTCGACTGAAACATAATTAATTGAGGGAACGGAATATTCCAAATAACTATAATTCAGAAACCGTTGGGTGCATGTTGCCTATCAACGACCAACATCTACAGCTTACAAACTCACTCTGAAAACTCTATGTCTTCAGATATTTTTCTCCGAGTAATTTTATCACGGATTCTTCATCATCGAAAATAAGAGATGAATGCATAATATTTGATCCTAAAAATTGCTCGTAAAAACATGGATCCGAATCGAAGAAAACGACCCTCCATAACAGAGATCCATCCAACTGATATTACATTTATTGTTCTTTTTCCGAGGGAAGCCAACTAGTGGGATATGACACATGCCGATGTGCTAGGTTGTAGTTGAAGTGACATTAGAACTATCACACAAACCTAAGAAAGTGTGATCTCTGCATGGACTCATGGTAAACTTATGATCAATATAGGGTTGACTTAACGTGAAAAGTTGCTACGAGATTGTTTTTACAAAAATGAAAATATTTCAACAGAAGAAGGTTTACAGCAATATTTCCAAAATGAACATTTTTGAAAAACACCCGGTAACTAAGTAACGGTGACAACAATGGAGTTGCGGTTATAGCCAATAAATTTGTCAGGAATATTGGCTCTCAGACACCGACATCAGTTTTCATCTCTCTAGTGCAGTAATAGTACTTCCTCTTCAAAATTGTCCAATTTGGCCCACTCTGTACAGCACATAGAACTACACAATACAGATAAACTTGTTTTCAACTGTCCACGCCCACAACGTAATTTGGATCCTTGCACCTAACAACGCTTTTTGAACCAGATAAGGAGACTTGTTTCGAATTTTATTGAGTAGATATCAATTAGAACAAAAATCCCCTCTTCGAATTTGATAACATCAAAACTCGAAAATTGAATTCCCAGGCAACACAGAGAGGTTTTAAAGATATCCTGGCGATATCTTCTCAGAACATTGAGAGTACTTTTTCTACTTCTCTAAGAAGTCACAGGGAGTGCTATATTTCCTCCAAATGTCCGCCACAGCGATATTCTCGTAGAGATCCTGAAGATATCGCATGCGGAAATTCTCAAACTTCCCACAATGGGAGGTCTATGGGAAATTCGCTCACACAGTCTCATGGCGAAGAGTTTAAGAAATTCTCAAATACTTCCCATCGCGAGATTTCAGGGAGTACGACATGCGATATTTTCAGGAAATGCCCCTAACGAAAATATCCGGAAGTACAGATATTAACTTGTGAATTATATTTCTGGAAAGATTCCTGATGATAATTATATAGATTTTATGCCTACTTGCTTTGCGAAAATAGCAGCATTAACACACAGCATACACAGCCTACACAGATCAAAAATCCTCACGAGTAGCGCCTCAGGTAATATACCCAAGACAAGGATTTACAGATCTACTTTACCAGGGATCCGCGAGATGGCGAGCTCCTTAATCAAAACATCCAGGCGATATCGTAACATATGAGCGCTTGGATTGTCGGTTCTTACGTCTGGTGGTTAGATGACTTCGAGTATTGTTTAGCGCGGTCGAAATTTATATTCACTCTTCATTCGTATTTCGGATATGAATGAGATCCGCGAGATGGCGAGATCTGTGAATAAGATATACCAGACGAAATCGTAATATGAGCGCTTAGATTGTCGGTTCTTACATCTGGAGGTTAGATGGCTTTGATGAATATTGATTTGTATTTCAGAAATGAATGGAGATTAATTATCGGTTATTAGAAAAAGATATCCATATTCAGTAATACTATGATGGGTATATGGAAACAAAATATTGATTTGGAATCCCTGTCAGTATTTGAATGAGAAATGTGTTGATGATTTCTTGAGGAAAAACAACGAATCTCAGATTGGTCGATATTCTGACGAATCTGAGAAAAATATGAAGCAGTTTCGATTAAATTTTGGCTTTTCTGTTTTCTTCCGAGAATTCTCGAAATTCTTCAGATTTGAGAACGTTATTTCCACTCGCATAATGTTGTACAAGTTTGCCGTTGTCCAACCGATACTGGTGGTGAGTTTCAATACAGAAATATGATAATGTGAAAAAGAGAGCATTCTTTGCGCTGAATGAAGTCATAAATGATACTCAATTATAATTGACGAACCTATAGGTTCGTTTCGTTATCAACTAGTAAACAAGTCGATAACTATAGTTTTAGTATAAAACCATTGTATAAGGAAGGTCTTCATTCAATAACAGAACTATACATTTTCTAGACACCTCTTACTTGTTAATACAGGTTTCAACCTGAAATGCATTTACTCCTCCACCGAATGTATAAAAACGCCGTGATTTTGTACCACAAAATTTTTCATCATAACCTTCCGGAAAATCCGGCACCATAAAAGCCAGTAACAAAATATGATAGAGTCAATGTGAATTATGTTTTAACTTATTTGTTTTTGGTATGTTTACCGATTATCCTATTGGTTTCTAGGAAGCCTCTCCGAAGTTATTCATTTCGTTCTTACGAATCAAACACATATTTTGCCAATATGTATAAGTTGTGGACGACGAAATGAAATCATCTGCAATTTCTCTTTGTTCGAACTACGCACGAGGGATATCGTAAAAAAATCTGCCTCATGTTCGGGATAACTTCAGGAACGTTAAGACAATTTTCCATTGTTGTTACACTCGGGATGATCTTTGGAGCTCGCATCGCGAATTTCCTATTCTGGTTATGACTGTGATAACTTTAGGAACTCGCATTGCGAATTTCTTATTCTGGTTACGTCTGAAAAGACTTAAGGAACTTGCATTGCGAATTTCGCTTTCTTGTTCTGTCTGTGATGACCGTAGGAACTCGCATTGCGAATTTCCTATTCTGGTTCCATCTGAGATGACTTCAGGAACTCGCATTGCGAATTTCCCTTTCTTGTTATGTCTATGATGAGTTCAGGAACTCGCATTGCGAATTTCCTATTCTGGTTACATCTGAGATGACCTCAGGAACTCGCATTGTGAATATCTAATTCTGGTTACGTACGTGATAACTTTAGGAGCTCGCATTGCGAATTCCCAAATCATGTAGTGTTTGTGATCACTTTAGGAAATCACTTTAAGAGTTCGCGTGAAAGCCGGATTAGGACTCAGATATCTCGCCAGGAAGTTTGTGTTACTTGGGTTGATTCGGCCGTTATCTGTTAGAAATTCATGAGAGACATAAGTTTTTTCACATGGATCCAAAATCCACCTTCTTAAATATTAGCATATCATTAAGGAACACCCAACATATTGCAAGTTTACAGCTCTGCTACATGATGAGGATATTTTTCTTTTCATATAGTCCTCACAAAATTCTGCATGGACCTTAAGCTATATTTCAGTTCCCGATCTGGAGAAATACAATTTCAATGGTTTTCTTTATTTACGGAAACATCAGGCGAATTCTACCCATTTCCCTATACGACCTTCGTAATTTGAACTGAAAACCTACCCTTCAGATAGCGAGGCTCTAAGTACATTTATTTGAAAGTAATTGTGTTGCCAGCCTAACCACCGATAGTCAACAGAATATCTTCCGAAAAAATTCACGAAGGACGACTTCGCGAATTTGTAGAATCTACCCAATGATTCCGCAGATATATAACAACTCGATTTTAAGATTTTCTAATATTCTCAAATATCTCGAATCTCGTCGCTGCTGTTCAATACTGGGAAAAGGTGGTATTGGCTTCAGAACACGGGGGTTAATTAAAATATATGTATATAAAATATTATTGATCAAGATGGAAAATGAATTATATTGCAGTCCTGAAAAAGATCCGAATAAAGGATCGAAACGTCGACCGGTCGGTGAAGAGTGTTTAATTCACCCCAGAGTCCTGAAGCCAATACCACCTTTTCCCAGAATATTCTCAAAAATACAGAAAGAATCGGAACAAAATCCAGTTCACGAGGAACATACAATCAAATATTTGAAAATATAATTCTGATTTTTTTAACGATGTTGTCAAACTATCATTACAAAATTTTGTACAAATTTGCTCATCAGTATTTTCCAAATGGCAACGAAGTTTCATTATGACCTAATCAGTATTTTTGAGGTCTTTTTCGGATGAAAGTAATAAACTCTCTTCAGTTTTCAATATGGTGACCGGTTTCGAAGAAGCTTACACCTCCACATCTTCAGACGTATTCCAACAAGATACTCATTAGTCAAATATAAGGTACAAACAACATAATATTACCGTTACACAAACTATTCCAACTGAAAGTCCAAGAGGTAAAACTGCTAAGAACCTTCAAAATTCCTAATTACGTAGTAATGTCAACTCATATAAGGTTATGTCACAGAGAAAGAACAAAGAGTGAACTGGCACAAAATCGCCCAGAGAACATAACCTTACAACACAGAATTGGAAATATGCATTTCATCGAAGTCTAATTGCGTATTAAATTTGGAAAAAAAAATTATGTTTCGTTATCTCATATTTCTATGAATAGTTCATAATCTTGAAATTAGTGCCACTGTGGAGGATTCTGAAACAATCGTCGAAATGGAAATTATGTCCTTGTTCAAATAAATGGTTTCCGAAATGGGAGTCGTTATAATTTTGTCCCAACCTAAAGATTCTCAGATGTTCATACTGTCCTTCTCGATCTTCATTATTGGATCCTTATCATTAAACAATAAACTTCTTAACGTACTTTTCCATCTCAAAGCGATCTTAATTTTCGTATTTTTTTCATAATTCTCGTCTTCCTTGACAAAGGTCCGATATAACTGAAAGGTATATATTTTATGGTTTTTTCTTCAACCGTTTTCAGAGGGAGTTGTGGCCTCAGCAAACCTTTATACTACTTCTTATATAACAGTCTATCCACAAGATCTACGCCAAAATTGTTCCTTTCAGCTATCTGCTCAATAATACACAGCTCTTTTTTATAGTTTTCTACACTGAGTGGGATCCTACTGAATCGAGCTATTGCAAACAGCTAATTAATGGTTCCAATGATGACTTGAGGACACATCGATTGAGACATCGATTTGTGTTGGTTTCCTAAATTTGTTGAAGCCATGTTTTTATCTTATATCTTCACCACCAAATCTAGAAAGACAGTTTCTCTGTCATGGTGTTCCACTTTGTACTTCAACCAGTCACATGGGTATTCAAGTAAGATACAAATTCCTCAAATTCTTCATCCATGCCTCTCCACATTATGAAGATGTCATCTACATAAAGATAGTATCCCAAGTAACACAAACTTCCTGGCGAGATATTTGAGAAGTCCTAATCCGGCTTTCATGCGAACTCCTGAAGTGATTTCCTAAAGTGATCACAAACACAACATGATTTGGGAATTCGCAATGCGAGCAACGTAACCAGAATAATATATTCACATTGAGATTTCTTAAATTCATCCTAAATGTAACCATAATGGGAAATTCACAATGCGACATCTTGAAGTCTTCTCAGATGTAACCAGAATAGGAAATTCGCAATGCGAGCTCCTAAAGTCATTACAGACATTACAAAAGAGGGAAATTCGCAATACGAGTTCCTTAAGTCATGCCAGACGTAACCAGAACAGCAAATTCGCAATGCGAGTTCATTCCAGACGTTACCAGAATAGGAAATTCGCAATGCAAGCTCCATAGGTCATCCCGAGTGTAACAACAATTGAAAATTGTCTTAACGTTCCTGAAGTTATCCCGAACGTGAAGCAGAATTTTTTACGATATCCCTCGTGCGTATTTGAACGAAGAGAAATTGCAGATGATTTCATTCCGATATCCAGTATTTATACATAGGCAAAATATGTGTTCGATTCATAAGAACGAAATGAATAGCTTCGAAGAGGCTTCCTAGAAACTTATAGGATAATCGGCAAATATACCAAAAACAAATCAGTTGAAACATAATTCACATTGAGTCTATCATGGTGCCGGAAGAGTAGATGCAACTCAGGTTGAAACCTGTATTTACAAGTAAGAGGTGTCTTGTAAATGTATAGTTTTGTTATTGAGAAGACCTTCTTTATACAATAGTTTCACACTAAAATTAGTTAACGACTAGTTTACTGGTTGATAACGAAACGAACCTGATAAAGTAGCATTTGTGACTTAATTCATTGCAAAAAAAGCTTTCTTTTTCACATCATCAAATTTCTGGATTGAAACTCACTACCAATATCTGTTAGACAACGGCCAATTTGTACCACATTATGCGAATGCAAATTACATTCTCAAATCTGAAGAATTTCGAGAATTCTCGGAAGAAAACAGAATATCCAAAATTAATCGAAACTGCTCTATATTTCTCACAAGAGATTCATCAGAATATCGGCCAATCTGAGATCTGTTGTTTTTCCTCAAGAAATCATCCACACATTTCTCATTCGAATACGAACAGGCATTCAAAATCAATATTTCGTTTCCATATACCCATCATGGTAAAATGGACATATTTTTTTAGAACCGATAATCAATTTCCATTCATTTCCGAAATACAAATCAACAATGATCAAAGCCATCTAATCTACAGACGTAAGAACCGACAATCTATGCGCTCATATTACGATTTCGTCTGTAATATCTTGTTCATGGATCTCGCCATCTCGCGGATCTCATTCATATCCGAAATACGAATGAAGAATTAATATCAATTCCGACCGCGCTGAACAATACTCAAAGAATGATAATTCGAAAAACACTCCATTACACGCGCTCTGCGGTAGAACACCAATGCACGCGCCGTATCTGTGAGATACAAAATCAGTTAATTGAAGAAATACATGCTGTAACAAAATATTTCGCGCTTCCTTAGTGAAAAGTTGCACAGAAAATTGAAAAAAGCTTTGAATAGAAAATACAATAATTTTTATCGTCAATCAAAGTATATAAATATATACAACAATGTAAACTCTGGTAACATACGCATAAAATTTAGTTGTTTGTGCTTGTAATGGCACAGGTATGTCAGTCAGAAAGTAAATAAAGATAAGTTACATCAAGTACACGGTCAATCATCCCTGTAATATAAAAAATTTTAAAACCATTTATGTATTAACAAACAAAACAAATATAGGACTCTATAAAAACTGGGTATTTATTTCATTACTTGTAAGGAGATAATAAAAATATCACAAAACATAATAGAGGCCTCCTCTAACAACTACTTGCTTTTGGAGCATTTCAGTCTAAAAAGTTTTCATTACTTTCTCGAACAACATTACAGCCACCAACACAAGAATATTCACAGTGGTGCAGGCCACATTCAAAGCAAGTATACTATTTGATCAGTCTTGTCGTTGTCGTTGCTCTCTTATGAATTCATTACCTAGTTCTCGAAGAAAAACTCGGCGAGGTGGCACGTTTTGGCCATTTCCCAAGGAAATGACTTGGCCATTTATACCATCAACATTTAAAATGGTGGAAAAACTACCATCGGCCATCTTCTCGTTCCTCTCTGGACATTTCATGCTGAACACATTTTGTCTACCATGTCTATGTCAATTTATGTCGATTGTAATAGATAATTATTCCTGTTTTTTTTTTCTCTCTCCACTTTTTTCATCAGTAGCTCCATCCGTATGCATACTGTAGATCAAAAGCACATTTTTCAAACACTTCTTCATCAGAGTCGAGGTCCTCTTCAGGAACCTCTGTAATGATTTTTGATTGTCCTGAAGCTGAAGAGCGAGGGCGTTTTTCATCATCTCCTGAGCATTGTTCAACATCACTCATGTGACAGTTATCTTTTTCTAGTAGAAGTTCGTGGATTAGTTAGATGTCACGAGGATCATTGAGATCTGATATCAAATGAGTAGCCATATGTGATATATATAACATGAATACAAGCGTATAGTATCTGTGAGATACTGGAGCACCTATATGTTACTAAATATCGATTTCTTTAGCAATATTAATAATCAGAAGGCAACACAAGGTTCACATACTAGAAAAAATGAACATTTTTGGTCGAAAATAATGTTTTTTGAAATACTTACATTTTTGCACGCGCCGTATCTATAAGATACACAGTGTCAAAATACACCCCCAGCTAGACGCATTAGCAGTCAATGCTCAGCTGAAGTATTGAGTAACGCGAGCATGTGGAATAGGAGGAAAGGGGACGACGTCGACCTTCACGAGACCAACAATTGATGAAAAAAGCTCAACTATGTATCTGTCAGATACATCGCGTGTAATGAAGTGTTAAATCTCTCACTAAAAGAATTTGAAAAAAACTGAAATATCTCGATTAGTCAACTAGAAACAGCTGGGAATGATTTACATGTAAAATTTTCTAAAAACAAATCGATATGCATATTGAAATAAAAAAAGCACCAACGTAAAGTCAGCAGCTTTTATGCACATGCTCACTTTTGGTGATTTCCTTTGAACATGCAAAAGCTGCTGATTTCAGGTCAGTGCTTTTCTGTTTTTTTTTCGTCAAAGTATCTGAATTTTTTGAATATTGGGGAAATTAAATTCTGAATGAGTTCATTCACGGAATCATTGGGCGGATTTAACCCATTCACGAATCCGACCTTCGTTATTAACCCCTTAGTATTATTGTTATTCCAGGAATAGCTCAAACATGTTGGTTCTATCATGATGAAACTTAATAACAAATTGGTAAATGCTGATGCGCAAACTTGTAATCATTCGAAATAAGAAAAAAAAATCGGGAGTTTGTAATTTAATTCGATCCAATTTGTATTTTTTCAATTATTGGAAAAATAATATTTTGAATCTGTGGAATCGTCAATAATTTGTCCTCCGTAATTATACTCCAAACACACTCTACAATTATCAAGTATTCAAGTAGATCATTTCGGTAGTAATTTTGTTTATGATCGGTGGTTAGGCCAGCCGTGAACAGAATATCTTCCGAAGGAATCTACTCAGAGACTTCATATTCACAGAGCAAATACTAATTTTATTTCCGAATATTTCGAAAATACATCGAATCTGAATATATTATTTGATTGAAAAAACACGGCTTGAAAATTCCTTCCGAATTTCGGGAGGGCCATATGTAAAGAAGATCGCAAAATCTCCTCCTCAGAAAGAAGAGCAGTGACAATACGTGGATGAATGACCGCTATGGCAACGAATTTAAATACGCGCGTAAAAGGTCCTGACCTCACATCTTTATACCAATTCGATCCATTCACTTTTAGACATAATTGGGTTGCTAAACCATTGAGAATTTTGTTTTCAGAAGAAAAAATTGGCTACGAAACCATCAATCGACGAACAATTGCAGATGAAGAAAACTTTACAAGGAGTTAATTCAGACCAGCAAAGTCAGCATAGTAAATTGATGGATGAATTCAAAAAAGCACATAAGCGAATGTTCAAGTCATCAGATGAATGTAATGATGATTACTCGGAATACATAGTGGTGAGTTCTCTTATGTTTCATTTGAATTTAGATATTTTCATCTGCCAACTATCAATTTCCACATACTTGTATATTAAATAAATTTTGGTTTATTATTTGATGAAATCAAATTATAAACCCTAGTGATCGACCAACAAAAAATATTTTAACCCCCCTGAAAATTTCACAGTTTACGTTTTGAAGTATGTAGATTCGAATGAACAAATAAAATGAGTCCAACCTAGTCGATAGAGACCATTTTCGGCTCAATCATCCAAAATTACAGACATTTGGACAAAACGATAGCACGCTGTTCCCCTAGAACATGCGCGCAAAAAATCCGTCCGTCTGCCGTCTCCCGTCAGCCGTTGTCCGGGGCTTTTCTCTGAAAGTACTGAACAGAAATCATTGAAACTTGGTGGAAAAATTGTGTCACTCGGGTTTGATCCTCCAAGACTTTCAGCAGGATCGGTTTTCACAGGGGATTATTTCTCATACATTTATCATCGAATTTTCATGAAATTTTCAACATTGTTTACTGTGTCAGAACCTTATTCGAAAAATTGAACTCGAATGATTTACGGCTAGCGGTTCACGAGTTGTAAGGAAGAACGCTGGAAATTGTCATATCCCGAAAATAAATAATCGCATTCGGTCCCTAAGGACAAATCAGTTGGAATTCAGTGAAATAATGTGACAAATTTTCATCCAGAATCATATATCTTAAAGCATCTATAAAGATTGATTGAAAAATTTTTGATACATCGAGAAATATTCACCTGACTCGTTTGAAAATTTGTGTACCTGTAAGTTTATACGAATGTACTTTCATTAATCTCATTCTGGATAACCTTATGAAGTTGAGTTAATTTCCAATCCTACTCACTGATTAGCCGCCTGCAAAAGACTTATGAATTAGAAAGATTTTAAATTTACCACAGTACCTACACATACCTATTTCTTGAAATATGAGTGATTTTGGTTTTGAGCATAGATGTGGTTATCAAATCTCATTCATTCAGATAATTCATTATTGATTTTTGAAATAGTTCCATGTAAATATTATCGAGAATGCTTTACTTCTATCCTATCATTTTTTGGTGAGTGGGATTGAATATCTTCGGTAATCTTTTATTTGTCGCCGATCTTCAAAACTCCAACTAAGGAGAGGCCGCTTCCCAAACGTTCCATGATACTCAGGGGCGTAGCTATATTAAGATGTAGGTGGCGTTATCTTTAGGAATGGAAACTGTGAATATCGTTAATTATGCGATTTTTTATGTGTTATGTACATTGCAATTTGGTAATTTATGCCATTTTGCTCTGAAATTTTGATGAACAATATCCGTGAGATGGAATATACTAATTGAGGAGAATTAATTCTGCACTTTCTCACCCTCCTCGTGGATACGTCACGACGTAACTGGAGGAAAAATTAATCGCTATGAAAAGTTTGCGTTTGGACACTTAACACCCTCTGGAGTGTTTCTGACAACGATAAGCAACGAAATTCCTCTTTCAGTGTTATTATTTCGATTTAAACTTTCGTAAGATTTGCTCATATTCTATGGTGTTTCATTTTGTTGATTATTGTAACTATACCCTTACGTCAACCTTGACATATAGCACTGTTAATTATTGACCTAACATTAAACTTTTTTTTTAGTTCTATGATTCAATATTGGAAAGCTTTGATTTTTTCAAACACGTAGAAATTGAAATGAGAAATGAAATGAATGAGTATTCCGAAATGCAAGAGGCTTGATAAGGCTGCTCGCATTTCAGAATTTCTTCGGAAAAACTCCAAATCCCGCTTATGAGAATAATATTCATTATTTTTATTATTATTATTTATTCAGTAAGTGGTGAGGCTACGCCGTTAAAGCTTAGAATATAAATACAAAAATACTGGCAGTACATTAGTTATACACAAGAAAAAACAAAATCGAGAGTACACAGAATTCAAAAATGAAGGAAGAAGCATAGGAAAAGCAAACTAAATGAAATATCAGTATACACAACACACACGATCAGGAGACTATTGGAGGAAATCGATAAGCATCATATCTGTACTTGAAGCAGTTCACACTAGACGAGCACACAACATCAGCAGGCAAGCTGTTCCAGGCTGCGAAAATTCTGTTAGGGAGGAAAGTCTGGCTTACGGTAGTCCTAAAGTTTTCCTTTTTCAGTTTGAACGTATGTCCTCGCAAGTAATTAAGATTACGGGAGAATAAAGTTGACAGGTCTACTCCAAGCAAATTATTGACAACTCTGTAACTGAATATAAGGTCACCCCTGAGTCGGCGTTTCTGTTTACTTGCTGATACTAGTGGACAATCTTGAAAATTGTTTTATTTCACTGTAAATCTTCTCGCTTGTGTTTCTCGCGTTGATAAAGTGTGACAAATATAGCTGAAGAATTTTCACATGGAATAATCAATTCGTTTTCTAAGTGAAGGCGCAATAATCAAAATTTGTTCTTAATGGAAGGACTGAGAGGTAATTTGAACAAAACTAACTACATCAAATAAAAACAACCAATGATTAAAACGTCTTGGCAGCCCCTCCTCCCCTGAAAGCTCTATATTGAAAAATTGTGAATCTTATCTAATTTTCGAGATGTAGAAATAACTTAGGTTTTAAATGTCTATAACTCCTAACTACTACGTTGATTTCACCAATTAACGAAACATTTGAAGTTCAAGCAAAACCCGAAAATTTCCTGATTTCAGGTCTTCTTCGGAAGTTACAGCACATACGGACGATCGGACCACTTCACCACGGATTCTTTAGCCTTGTCCTTCAGGATGATTTTCGCCTCCAAATTCGAAAGCTTTCACATTCCGCATGACATTCGGTTGTTTCGTACTAAATTAAGTAACTCAATATTTCGTTTCATAGGCGTTAAACAAAACATATAAATAAATATTCAGCGTCAAAACAGCCCAATAATTTCCTACAAACCAGTTGAAAATGTATATATTCCTTTTCAGCTTTCAAACTTTCACGATGACGACTAAACTTTAATTGGTTTTCATGTATATGTTCGGTGTCAAAGATTGAACGAAAAATAGAATAATTTCAATAATTAAAGTTAGAATAAGTTAATCTGGTATCTTTCCTTCCTCTAGAATGTTTAAGAATTTCGGCGTTCCAGGTCTCTGACTAAGTGTTCACAAGTATTATTCAAATCGTAATAGTTCCCAAGCTGTAGAAACAATGTAAAGCTCACTTCCGTTACACGTCAGTGCCTTTTCAGTTTCATAATCTATGCTACTACGTACACACACACTATTTTCCTCAGGTAATTTGAAAAATGCCATTTTAGGATATTTGGATCTATTGCCAGTAGAAACTTATTGTTTAAAATTTAATGACAAATAAAAGAAACGAAATATGTTTTACCGCATCAAACTTCAATTGAAGAAATAGTGCAATAGTTCTGTTGTTCCTCAAAGAAAAATTCAAGCGAAAGGCTTCTTCGGTGAATCAAGTTTTCCCTCTTGAAAGAAGACCAACGGCCGATCGTTATTATAATAACTTCCGAAAGAATCAACTCGAAAACTCGATATTGTAAGGCAGGTTTGGAGGTTAATCATAACGAAGGTCGAATTCGTGATATAGGTGGAATTGACCAAATATTTCCGTAGATATATTCATTCGAAATCTTAATTTTCCAAAACATATTTTCACAAGTACGTGAAAATCCGGTATCTTTGGTTGAAGAATTACATGATGGAAAGATCGCTTGATCAGTAAGTAAAGCTGCGTTGTGCTATCTTTCGGTCAAATTTCGATGAAATTCCGAGCGATCATTTCTCAACAGTGTGCTGCAGATTTTATTCAAAAAGATATAGAAAAACAAAGTTTCGAACGGATATAAAGCGGAGTTGATGGGTTGACTTCACCTATTCGCGCTTCGACCCTCTTAATTCAGCCCCAGGTATAATACAGAAAACACTGCAAATTTTACACAAGGGTTTATTATTTTCGCAGTTCAATAACCCATTGATATCTCGAATAGAACTCATTATAATATTCATACCTCATTGGTTTTCCACCAAAAATTTGCAGCGTTTTTCTTTGAAACTCAGGCTCGGAAGTCATCCGGGTGATGGTTTTTGGTTGAGAAATCAACGTTGAGAGTTTCATGGAAATTCGGTGCTAAGTTTTCGACCAACAATTTTTTTCCTCCAACCTTCAATTTTGAACCCTTACACCGATCTTATTGAAAAGCTTGGAGGATCAATCTCGATTTTTCTACCAAGTTTCACGGATTCTGCTTCGGTTCTTTCAGAGAAAAGCCCCGAACAACGAACGGCGTACGACGGACGGACGGATTTTTTGTTATTATTTCATTCAAATCTGCACCCTTTTTAGGGAGGGTTATTTTTTTTGCCGGTCACTTAGGTTTATTATTTGATTTGATCAAATAATGAACCAAAAATCGAGTCTCCAGAAGTGTTTACCCGATATTTTTTGGAGTCAAGGTTGAACGAACAGAGTGAAATATACCCATCGATTACGTGAATATCGAAATTTTATTTTTCTCATATTTCCAAAACGATATTTGAACGAGCTTAGTTTCACAATTGTACAATGTCGGTTTTAAAATTCGAATAAAATTGCAATGGAATCTGACGGATAGTGTCGGAAATTAAAAATGAGTAGAAAAATAAAATTTCCACAATTTCTCCAAGGCGATACTCAAAATATTCCGTACAAATCTAACTTGTTGGTTCTCTCATAAATGAATTTTGTACAATTCGGAAATATTTACATTTTGATATTTTATAACTCATCATTAAATTCAATTTCACCGGATCAATATCTAATGAATTGAAAAACAACAGAGTTCTCGATTACCATAACAAATGCGAAAAAATAATTATTTGATCAGAGTTTTGGTTTTTGGTTTAATGTGAGTAATGGCCTTTGTCCAATAAATTGCATTTATTTTATTATAATTCAATTAAATGAAATTTGAAACCTAAATTCGCGAACTAAAAACAATGGATTGAAATGATAATGCCCTAGGCCGAGCTCACAATAAAATTACAACTCTTTAAACTTTCTCTTAAATCGAGCGAATTTTATTCAATTTTGAATATGCTATCCTACTCATAATGGATTCCTCAATCGACGTTTCAATGCAAACAAGAAGTTATGGCTGGATATTCGATAACATCCGTTCCTGGTAGCAAATAATGCGTGAACAACTTTCTTTATTTCTTCCTCTCCAATATAAAAATAGTTATTTGAAGATTTCACCAGAAAAACAGCACCTATAATTATTTATACTGATTCTTCATGGTTTCTTGGAAATCATAATTTATATCGTCCCGGAAAATACTAGATCCTACCATTTAGTTACGTAATGCGAGAATGCTTTGCACGATTTCAGAATTTACGGATAATAGGGCTTGAAAAAAATATTGGCTAACTGATGTTTACGGTCGGCCTAACGGCCGACTGCGTCAACATAATATTTTCCGAAAGAAACAACTTACAAACTCGATATTTGTAGAGAAGGTTTGGACCTTAATTCGTGAATGGGTAAAATCCACCCAATGATTACGCAGATATACCCATTCAAAATTTTATTTTCCCATTATTTCCAAAAATACAGATCAGATAGAATTGGAGTTCAGTACTTCATCAAAAAATTACAGTTCGAAGGTTCATACAGAATTTAATGAGGATGATATGATAAGAAAATCACAGAAATTTTTTTTTTTTTAGAATTGTTCTAATGACACGATCATCTCGAAATTTTGCATGAAGTTGTCTTTCAGCATCTTCAAACTAGCTGCGAAGTTTTATCAGGATTGAATTAGTAATTCTTGAGTTATACCGAAAAAAAACAACGATATAGAGAAAAAAAACCTCGAAATTTGACATATTTTTTCCCAATTTCTCCAAAACTTATGATCGTATCGAATTGAAATTCGGTAAGCTGCTGTGAAATATGAAGCTCCAAGTCCGATTGGATTTTTTTTTTTTTATGATTAATGGTTCCCGAAAAAAAAATGTGTTTGGAAAAAAATGTTGAAAAAATTTTTTTTTCGAATTTACTGACCGTGTGATCTTGACAAAATTTAGCTCAAAGTTGCGCGTCGTTATACTCCACCTAACTGCCAAGTTTAAATCCAATCGCTCGAGTGGTTTCTGAAATAAAAAATAAATAACTCCAAAATTTCAAGTGCCTATAACTCCGAAACTGTTCGATCGATTTAGCCCATTAACGAACCCAACCGCGGCATTCCAATGTACAACCTACCCTGAATGTTTCAAGTCGCTAACTTGCTCCTTTCGACAGTTATCGTGTCCACGGCCGGCTGGCCGTCCAGAATCGATTTTGCCACAGGATTCGTCATCAGTGAGTCCAATCTAGTCGTTTGAGGCCATTTTCGGCTCAATCATCGAAAATTACAGACATTTGGACAAAACGATAGCACGCTGTTTCCCTAGAACATGCGCGCAAAAAAGGTCGTGGCTCCGATTGTCACTACATTGCATATAAAAACAATTTTGGATTTTTTATCGTATTAAGTTCCTGACGAGTGGTTCTGCTCGATGTTACACTAAGGAAGTTGACCGAAAGAAACTCGAAATAATTTGATATTCTTCTACTTCTTAATGATCGTTCCAAGAGAAGTGGGATCGAACACAATTAATTAGTTCCCAACCAAATACATCGCGTAAAGGAAACAATGCTCAGTTCGCTATTAGCCACCTCCGTGCCTACGCTACTGCTCCGCTGATGTTTACCTGCAATATCAGATAACAAAAATAAAGATTCGTTCATAAACAACTAGTTATATCTTCCGCAAACAATATTGATGATTACATGTGAGAATTGTACTTCGTCATCAGAGTTTCCGATGTTTATTTTAGGTTAATATAATTTTAGTTTTCGCGAAAAGTCAATTTCAAGTAGTGCATTTCGTCATTAAAACCGGAACATAATCAGACATCACTAGGAAGAACTGCAATATCCTGCTATGTGCAATCATCTCGTGTACGGTCTATCAATCTTTAATTGGGATTTTATGTTGAAAAAATTGTGTTGAGTGTTTCCACCTATTCTGAAACTAATATGAAGAAATGTCCTTCGAGTAGACCTATGTTCGTGTTGCGTACCTATGAGGTAAGTTCTTGGTTTCAATTATTTTCGGGTATTTATCGTACATTGTGTTATTGTTGTTCGTGAGATTTCCTCGAGAAATAGTTCAATAAACTGAAATGTGGGGCGATTCTGATGGTTTGGTTGTCTTGTAGATTTAGTTATAGTGGAATGGTTTTCACTATAAACAAAATTACTCTTTCCTCTCCTATATAGTTCGTGAATAATCATCGTCAAATAAATCAGTAGATCATTTGATTTCCAATTCTGTTGAATTTTCGGTTTATCCGACGTCGGTGCAACTTCGTTTGGTATGAGCAATGTCACTGGAAATAAGATGATTTAATCAGGAGTATAATGAATATAGTCCAGCGATTCAGAAAAATATCAGATATAGTTAGGACAATAACCCAGAATTCTCATTTTGATGGGATCACGAAGATCTTTCCTGAGTGAAACAAAATTCTGGCCGGACACTGAAGTGAAATAAAGAATTTATAAGGTCTTGTGTGAGTTCAAAGCCAAAATGATCAACTATTGATTCCATTAAAGCAGCTTCACTTCATGAGAAAATAATTTTGGTATCTCCCAGTCATATTATCCTCATGGTATTCTTTCGGAACCTTCACGTTATTCGTTAAATGAAAACAAGATTTTAATTCTATTAAACATGTGTCTTTCGAAATATTCGGAAACCAACATTTGAAATCTACAGTATCATGCGATTTTCGAATTTACCAATTCACGTATTTTACCTTTGTATCCAAGCCGAAAAATATTCCGTCGCTTGTACGCACAATAACTTACGAAAGAAAAAATTCAATCAGATTGAATAAAATCAACTCAATGATAATAGTGTTTTATCTGATCAAATTTTTATTCTTCCGATATTCCGAAAGATATTTTTCTGTTCACTGTAGGCCTACCATGGCAATCCGAAAGATTTCTTAAACTACATATCTCATTGAACTGAAATATCGACTTGAAGTTTCATGCTAATGTTTCTTATATCCTCGATAAAAAACGATCCTCAAAAATTCTGTGGAAGTTTACGCGTCAACATTTCACAAGGATAGAAAAAAATTTTTGTATTTATTGAGTTATAACAACTTACTATATTTCCGAAGGGGGCAATGAAATTTATCGGCGTATTCAGGCCTACCCTTAAATCTGTGTTTGCCAGGTTTTTTAATCGAATTATAGCGTGGTACTGCACCAGCGGGACGGAAAATGTTTATTAGGACCATGGATACCTAATGAGTAAGTAGCTCGGTCTAATTGCTGAAGTATATTTTCAACTCAATATGCGCAATACACCCACATGTGGACACAACTGTAGCGGTTGTTTTATCGGGCATAAGCGAGTAAAAATAGCTTCAATAGCATTTTTGCGCGCATGTTCTGGGGAACGGCCTGCTATCGTTTTGTCAAATTGTCTGTAATTTTCGAATTTTCAGCCAAGAATGAATAACGACTGATTACGAATCCGGCCGAAATCGATTCTGTCCTGCCGACCGGAGCCGGCCGGCCATCCGGCCGGCCATCCGGCCAAGAAAACGTACGGAGAAATTAAGCTACTAGAATCATCCATGGAAGGTCGCGTATCAGAATACTGTGTTGAGTTCGTTAGTGGGCTAAGTGCCGGTATTATAAAACTTAACTGAAAGTTATCTTTAACTTTAACTGACAGTTAAACTTCTGCTCAAAAATGTCGGAATTATAAAAGTCTCATTTCTATCGTAGACAAGAAATACTGTGATGATTTCTATAAAAAGGAGAAGGAAATAATTTAATAATGTAATAAATCTAACCACCAATTTCTGGGTTGTAAAAGCTGGAAAAATACCCCCTTTCAAAATATGATAGGAATAAACAAATCCTTTATTGACAAATATTCGCACTATGTATCAGGGAGCTTAATGGATTGTGGTTTCCATAAAAATAGAATTACTGATTTCAGGGAGAGTTGCAATGATTAATTTCTTATACTTTCTGCGATATGCAAGGGATGTTTGGGTATTTATTCGGTAACCTAACTAAAAAAACTACTTCCACTAATAAATATATTGGAAACAAAATCTTAAAAGGAAAAACTTTGACAATAATGAGATACATTCAATTCAGGAATTATTGAACAATTACAATAAAATTCGTCCAAATCCAATTAGGTACAGAATTTTTTTTACAAATACTTCACTTTTCACCAACAGGCATGTACTTTCAACTGACACTGGAATTGGTAATAATCTCAACACTAAATTTGGAAAAATTGTCATTCAATTAAAAAATATGGTAATGTTTTGTGTGGCTTTGGGTTATCGAGCCCTGATATCTAGAATTTGTACACGGCTACCAGTTTGGCCATTATTATAAGAAAAGTACCCATTGCAATTGTGATGATTTCCTTTCATCTTTAAAGTTAAATAATGTGTATAAATTATTATGCTTCATTACGCCTTTACAACTTTTATCTGTTATATTAGGCACCGAAAAGAATAAATGCCAATGATTTTTTTTTCATTTACATCTTATAATAGTTGAACAGAAAGAGTAACTGATATGTCAGCCGAAAAGACAGAGAATCTGTGGAAAGAAACGATTTAACTTTAACTTTAACTATAATTGATACCCAAACCACCAGATAAAGATAACCCTGCAAATCTAACTTTAACTGGAAATTACTGCTTAATTTGCAGTTAAAATTAAAGATAACTTTCTGTTAAGTTTTATAATACCGGCCCTAAAGCGGCCAAATGGTTTAGGGGTTATATTTCTTCCTCGATATGTCAGAAGGTACTGAAGTGACCTGATTAAAACTTTAGTTGGGAACGTATGGTTAGTAAATACAAAAAAAATGAACTATTCTTTGGATTCCGACGAGATTTTGCACGTAACTCAAACTCAATATTTCACATTCACGCTTCAAATTTCAGTTCAACTTCCGAATACATCGGAAAAAATCACATTTCGTGGTTTTTCCTCGATATCGTTGTCATTTTCAAAATAACTGAAAAAATACTGATGCGCTCATACAAGAAATAAGCGATTGGTAGCAAAACGCTGATTCGCAATTTTGTACGGAATTTCGTGATAATCATGTTGTTAGGAGATTTTTTTTCCAAATTGTTCTCGAAATGTTTTCAAAAAAAAAACCTGCAGTGACGGAACCTTCATTTTATAACAGCGTACCAAACGTCGATTCAATCTGATTCCAATTTACGGATATTTTTTCCTCGGTATCGTTCTTGAATAATTCAAGTACTATACTTCTCCAATCATGATGAAACTTGGCAACTAATTGAAAAATGCCGATGTTCAAGTCTGTGTGGACCATAAGAAAAAAAGATCGCCAAATATTTCCATAACGAAGTAAAGATGCGTTTGCGGTGGTGTATCTTGTCTATGATTTGCGAGGATCAATACGTTGTAAGATGACCGCTTTCGCAACGAATTTGAAATACGTGCAGTGCTTTTTTAGAATTTTTCTTCGGAGTTCAATAGTTTTTTTTTCAATATCTGATACAGAAATATTGAAAGTGGAATGAAAATTATCATTTCAAGAAATCGCTCCTGTCGGTTATGAACATTTTTTTTTCAATAGTTTTGCTTCAAATATTATTGGAATAAAAATCCATACGATTGGCTCCCTTTTATATTTCGGGATTGGCAAACCCTAATATTGTAAACTGGCAAAAGACAGATCTACCGTGAAGATTGACCTTTTCGAGTTTATGCTTACTCAGAACGTTTCAACATATCGAGCTCTATTTGTGCTGTTCACAATAACTTAAAAGATTCATCTCGGCCGAAAAATGGAAATTAATCGTGAAAATTTTCGTTCGAATATTCTTTAAAAAATTCGACGGGGATGAACTCAACAACAGTGCATCGATGAACTCAATTGAATTTTTGGCGATAAAGCTCAATCGAGGACCAGTGTCTATCAATGGTTATGGTGAATTCATTCAAGATCGTAGTTCGCTCCAAGACGAATTTCGTGAAGGCAGTCCAAAATCAGTTGTTTCTCTGGAAATCATTGATGCTCTGCGTGAACTGATGTTGAAAGACCATCATATGACATATCTTCAGATTAGCTTGCAACACAAGGACGTTCTTTCCTGTGGAGAATCATGGCTCGTGGGGAATTGGCGGTTATCATGACATAAACCACGGCGTGGCAAAAACCTATGGTCGCCCATACACATGATATATTAGATCAGATAATTCAAGACATGATAGTTCGTAGCGAATCATTTGAATAGAAAAAGCGTGGGTGTATGGGCGGAAAACGTCATAAAAAGTGTCATTTGGAAGGGGATGTAGTCACCTAGTAATTTTCAGAGGGATTAACGACGGCTGTATGCTCAGTTCGTATATTGTGTGGTTCACTTCGATTGATTTTTTCGGATTGCAAACAAATTGTTTTGGTGCATGTGCTATTTTTGTCATGAAAATTCCAGAGACTGAAGCTGAAAAGCACGTGTATGGCCGAACATTGATGGCTGACAGAGTGAAGTACCGCGCTTTTGGGAGAATTGTGGGATAATGATCCTGATGATATCTCCATGAATTTTGTTATAAATTCCATCCTTAACTGACAAAAATTAACCATGTCTCAAAATCTAATTTCATCTCAAATACTTATAGGGTATGCAGTGCGCGTCAACATTATGGAACGAATTCATTTCCTCAGAAGAAAAATATTTGGCAACAAAATCCTGAAACAAGTCAATTTTTGTTTCAATTTTACCAAATTCTCATGCACTTTTGAAGGATTTTGTTGCACCCTGTGCCATCCCCATCAACCCTCTGAATTTTTTGAATAGGGAAAGTGGGTCATGTGGTACTTTTTTGGCGAGGTCTTTGTATCTTCTTTACAGGCGTGCAGAAATTTTGAAGAAAATTTTTTTTTTTGAAATATCAAAGAGGTCTTCAGTATGTGCACTTTGTCATTGCTCATTTACTCCGAGACGATGGTACCTGATGAAATTTGTCACCGAATGAAAGTCGACCATTACACTTTTGTTCATGCACAACTTTCAACTCCCTCAAGTGAAATTTTTTTTTCTCCATTAAGGGATTCGTAGGGGTTGAAAGTTGTGCATGAACAAAACTAAAATAGTCGACTTTTGGTGAGGATGGCACACGGTGCAACAAAAATCCTTCAAAAATGCATAAAAATTTGGTCAAAGTGCAACAAAAGTTGACCTGTTTCAGGATTTTGTTGCCAAATATTTTTCTTCTAACAGAGAGAGAATAGATGGGACACTGTCGTTCTAAAGGTTGAAATTCTGATTGACTCTGTATGCATAGCGGTTGCTCTGTGAACTGAATAACCCTTAAGAAAACTGCGTCACCAACTCAATACGAAAAACTGTATAACCGACACTGGGCGGGAGTTTTCAAATTGACTTCAAATTCTTCTGGACTTGTGTTCGAAATAAAAAACTTCTGTTTGCTCTTATCTCTCGGTGGCACAAAACTGATATCTGAATTAATGCCAACTTCCCGCTGCCGAGGAAAAAGAGCAGATATGTTTGCATATTTCAAACAAATCTTAGATAAAAAATTCCTACTCAAATTAACTAGTTCTAAAAATGAAAAATTAAATTTTAGAACATATGTTTATTTATCTTGAATTCATTCGAAAAATGAAATAATATGTTCTATTTAAATGAAATAAAAGAAACATTTTCAACAATGTTTATTCGTTTAATTTCAAATATGTATATTAATAACAAATTATGAAAAGTTTTTGAAAAAGAATCATTTTAGACCATTATTATCCATTGATTATTGACATCCATGGGGTTCACACAAGACACGAGTGGTTAAAAATATGAAATAAATTAATGTATATACGAATCGTATATATTCGTTGAAAATAATCACGTTATAATAGGTATCTGCTCCATAGACTCTAGCTATCAGATTGGACCCTGATTCGACCCGAAGAGAAACATGTATTTGGGAGTTTTTGTTCAAGAATCAAAATTATTTTTTGATTGGATCCTAACTGGGTCAATAAATTCTCTTTCAGGGTTGGTCAATAAAAATCTTTAAAATTTGGTATTAGCCTCAGTCGCTATTTTATTGACTTGCTTCGTTCGCCAGGAGAGGGTACACCTTTCCATTGTTTTAAACAATATTTTATGGAAGTCATGTAACAGACACTTCATAATTTGAAATAGAAATTTTTCCAGAACTTTTGACAGTTTTTTTTCACAAATTTTAGGTGTTATATAAAAAAAGTAATTGAAAGATTGAGAAAATAAAATATAAGTATATATGTAAGTATTTTCTGGATGGATTGAATTTTCTAATTTATATTTTCTACAGTGAATATTATATTGATCACTAAGCAAGTTATTCCTACATACAGCACACTCCCTAATAAAATCATTCCTGAAACTAATCTTACAATTGCACCGCTCACATAAACAAAGGTACATCTTGTAAGGTTACTTCTATCAAGGAGTGCTATATATTCCTAGGAATTTCTATACTTATCGAACTAATCGATGCTGAGTAAAGCATTGCTTTCTTCTCAACTATCTGGAAAGATCTCAGATTATCCAAACCCTAAGTGGCCATATCTTTTCGGCAATTTTTGATCCCACCGAGTGAACTGCCATGAAGTTGTTGATGACCAAAGTTCTAAAGGATGTTATGAAGTGTGAAAAAGTAGAATTAGTGTTTCTTCCTCCATGTGCGCGAATATAACTGAAAACATTTTCAAGGCAACCTTGATTAAAAGCCCCAGTCAAAATGTAAGTGAATTTCATTTTACCTAGAAGTTTTTGTATCAAATATAAGAATCCCTTCAAAGTATTAATGAAGTTCTTAATACTCGGTAAAACAGCAAACCGTTTCTTTATAGGGCAGAAAAATTCCATCGAATTAAGAATGCCTTCAGAAGACCTCATGTTCAGATCCCCCTCTAACTGGCCTCTTCAACGGTTTTGCTGTTGACCTCGATTTCCTGGTCACATTCAGGGAATCTGAGAGGTTGCCCAAAAAGAGAAATTGGTCTGCAGTATCATTCGCCTCTGGTTATCTTTGATCTATGAAAATAAAATTCAAATTAAAAACGCACCAAGTGACTGCAGAAGCTTAGGAAAAAATTGGAACTGAAAACCTATTGGTCATCTATTAAAGCTTTGCTATAATAACTTACAACATTGAACAATTTTCTCCATTAAACATTCTACTGTATGACTGAAGTGCTGGGTTCGCATTTTAACCTCAATTTTTTTCAATTTTGATGGTATTACATGTGCATCTGTAGGATCTGACATGCTTGATTGATGAAATTCCTCAATGTGCTCAATATCATTAAGCAGTTTTTTTTCACCTAAATAAAAACTTTCAATCAAGGTGTTGAATGTCGAAGAGAGGAACTACCTCATCCGTCCAAACCAGAAATCCAACATAATCATCTCGTATGTTTTTCTTTTATAACTGGTTGTTAAACAGAGAAAAAATTTGTGAGATATTAGATCAAAATACCATTCAATTTTTGATATAAACTTTTCATAATAGAAAAACATTTTATTACCTACCTGAAGGAATGACTTTCATTTTAGGTATGGTTTTAGAAGATGGCTCTTCCATTATCGGGTGTGATTCTTCAATAACGTCTGAAAAAAAGATTAATTAATTTCTAGTATTGCTAATAACATAGAATGTAATGCTCTTTTTCAAAAGAATTTTTATATATATATGCAGGTCTGGCCAAGACACACCATGCGAAACTCCATATTAATGTAGATCAATTGAGAGCATAATAATAATAATAATAATAATAAATTTATTTATCCATTTAGACACAATACAGTGTATAGGACAAGTCAAAATATACATAACATAGAGAGGAAATGAAATCACAAATCATTGAATGCATTCATCATTAAGATATTCATTAATACTATAATAACATTTACTTAGGAGTAAAGATTTTATTTTCCTACCAAAAGCAGATAACTTCAGTGATTTAATTGAATCAGGAAGATGATTATACAAAATAATACTCTTATATTTAGCTGATGTCTCATATTTCGCTGTTCTATGTTTAGGTACAATAAAAGTTCTAGTATTCCTTGTACAATAGTTGTGAGCGCTGGAAAGCTTAGAAGTGTACTCTTCATTCTTTTTAATGAATAAGAGACATTTGTATAAATATATACATGGAGCTGTTAAAATCTCATGTTTTACAAATACAGTCTTACAAGATGTTCGTGGACTGAGACGGAATATCATTCGAATGATGCGTTTCTGTGCTATAAATACCCTCGTAAGATCCCCAGAGCATCCCCAAATTAGAACATTATATGCCATGTGGCTATGAACCAAGCTGTAGTAAACATTTAGGACAGCAGCGAGAGGAAGAGAATCCCTAATACGACGAATTGCATAATATGAAGAACTAAGCTTCCTGCTGACATGCGATATCTGCTCGGACCATCTCAGACACTTATCAATATAAATACCCAGAAACTTTGTAGACTCTACAGAAATCAAGCTATGTTGACCATGTTTCAGAACCAAATGATTTCCTTTCTTCAAACCAAATTTGACCACTTTTGTCTTGTCTAAATTCAGAACAAGTGCATTCAGCTTACACCAATTGGCGAAAGACACCAAAAGTGTTTGACATAATTCTGTGAGTTCATCCAGATTCTCAGCTGTTACAATAAATGAAGTGTCATCAACAAATAGTCCGCCAGTTGAACAACTGAAACCTTAGAGCGATGCTATATCGAATAAATGACTGTTTTTTTGCATGTTGGTGGGGTATCTCTAGTTCCTCGATACGCGACCCAAGCCAAGTAGAAATTGCCAGTCGAACTTTAAACTTGAGGTGCGTAGGACCATATCGGTAGAAAATAGAGTAGATTCCTCGTAAATTAAATTGTTTAACGTAAAAGAAAAAAAATCAAATCGTAAAATGGTATTTTGGTGGCCATTAAATTCAGAAGACAATAAATTCATTCATCGTTGCCTTTGAAGATAGGCCTATACCTTCAAGTTCAAAATAATTAAAAATTCGAGAAATGCAGGTGCTCACAAACCTGCAGTAATTGCAACATTGATAAAACACCAAAAATCATCAGTGAAAATCGTCTAAAGAAAGAAATAGATGTTTATGCTGCTGTTGAAACCAGTGCACTTTGTTCGAATAGACAAATTGCTGAACAAGTCCATATTAGCTATAAAAGTGGAATATTTCGAAAAAGAATGGTTACCGATGTTATAAAGTCAAAACGAATCGAAAAAATTTCAGAAGATCCCATCGAAGAATGGAATTTTGTGCAGCATTGATGGAAAAACAGAATGGACATAGCCTATTTGTAAGCAATATCTTATTCACCGATGAGTCATTGTTTTCCTTGAAAAGAAAACATCAGAAGTAAGATATTGGTCTAGGTAGAAAAAACATCTGAGTATTCCTGTGCGTACCCAGTACCCTCAAAAACTCAATGTTCGGACACGAATACTGGGGAATTACATTAACGGTTTTTTTTTATCGATGGTTACCTAAACGCTGCCAAATATCTGGAGCTTTTGAGAGAATAAGATTATTCAGAATGTTCGACAGCTACCAATTAGTTTTGATGATGCCTGGTTTCATTAGGATGGCTGTCATAACTCGAGAGTAGTCACACAATATCTGAGAACGACTATTTCAGACCGTGTTATTTTCTACAAACGGCACGATCAAATGGCCCGCCAGATCACCAGATTCATCTCCAAATGATTTTTTCACCGTGTACATTGCGTTACCACAACTTTGCTATCCGTTTCAGATTCTACCATTAAGAGTCATCATTGAGGTGTATTCAATTTTTTCGGCACATCTCCAGTTCTCCAAAACAAATTTTTCCAAGAAGAAAAATTTCGAATTTCACTCGAACCGATTCTACTTTTTCTGATAACTTTGATGTGGTTCATTCAGTTTTGATGAAATTTTCAGTGTACTGCAATATGAATTAAAACATTCAATAATTTCATTATTTTCCCAAAATGCAGGTATGTTATTCTGATAATTATAAATAAAATTCGCAGGTTGAAAAAACACCATATACATTGCGTTTTCCAAACTTCTTCATCCTTTTCAGATTCTACAGTAATGAGTCATTATTAAGGTGTTTCTATTTTTTTTGGCACACTTCACATCGGTTTTCTGGGGAAACATTATCGAAATTTCGCTTCAAAGCAGTTAGAATATTGCACTAGATAGTAAAGCAGTATATTCCAAGGATGCAAAGCAGCTCCTGATTCCTTTGGTTGTCCTTTCAAATTCTTAATTCATATTTAATTGCTCATATTTTGTTAAATCATTTGAGTTTGACAATGACTGTGCGCAAACGAGTACATTATTGCACGAAATTACTTAACGAACTCTGTTTCATAGGAATAATCCTGTTGTAGAAAAGCGAAGGCGTGCAAAAAATTGAATATAGCAATTCTCTGAATTGCTATACAGAATTAGAGCAATTTAATATGAATTTTTTGAATTTGTGAGGAATATTTTTCGAACCGACGAACTGCTTTATATCCTTGGACGATACAGCATCACTACCTTGTGCAGCATATTCCTCACTGCTTTTGAGCGAAATTTCGCTAATGTTCTTTTTTCAAAACTTTTTCTCCGAAAACTGAAAGCGGGCCAAAAAATCTAAAACACCTGAATAATGACTCATTATTGTAGAATCTGAAACGGATGAAGAAGTTTTGGAAACGCAATGTACAGGGTCTTTTTTCAACCATCACAATTAATTTCGAATTATCACAACAACATACCTGCATTTTGAGAAAATGTTGAAACTATTGAGTTTACTCATTCATATTGCACTACGCTGAAAATGTCATCAAAATTGAATGACCCGTACCAAAGTTATAAAAAAAGGAGAATCGGTTTCGAAACTTTTTTGAAAATTTTTTTTTCGGAAAACCGGTATTGTGCCAAAAAACTTAATACATCTGAATAATGACCCATTATAATTATTGTAGAATCTGAAGCGGATAGCAAAGTTCTGGAAACACAATGTACAGGGTGTTTTTTCAACCTGCACAACCAATCTGAAATTACCACAATAACAACGGTCTTATTGTGAAATGATGAAAATTCCATCAAAATCGGATGAGCCACTCCATAGCCATTAATAAAAGTAAAATCAGTCGAATCAGAGAAATCACCCTGTACAGGCTCAACAGAGGCCCCCTACCATAAATCAAATATTGTTTCGAAACTGTCTCGACTAGTGTAAACTTACCATGAAATTTGACGGTCTCCTCTGGAGTCACCGGGTATATAATGCAATGAGTTCAGTCAACTGAAAATTTCATAGCTTCATTTCATTTCGTTAAATATATGTAGATTCAACGAAATGAGTAATGGAGAAGGAAGTAACCTGAAGCTATGAAAGTTTCAATTGATTGAATTCATTGCATTTTCCTTAGTATCTATAATTCCTCTTAAGAGCTTGCCATAATCCAAAAATTTCAGTTGAGCAGTGGATATGATATATAACCTGAGTAGTAGCTCAACTTTTTCTTATGAGAAATAACGTAACACTTGATGACTCATTGTTTTCGGTAAACATTGAATAATCGACTGTCTATCGTCTTATCGATCTTTTTTTCAGTAGAACATAAAAAGGGTGGAAGATAACCATTTCTGAATGCTCTGAAGAATGAAGAAATACATAAATGTTTGCCAACTCCTATGTACTTCATCATTAACAAAAAAATATAACTTTGTTACTTTCCTGGAAAATATCAGTATGATTTATTTCGAATATTTTCGACTTCCTATCCATTGATAATTTCAACTATCAACTGTATCGGTGTATTTTTATGTTGAATGAGCATTGGCATCTCTAGCACCGTGAATCTTGTCCATCGCTCAAAATTTTCTGCGCCCGAAGGTTTGGATTCGTAAGATTCTCCTGAGATGTTGTTAGTAAAATTTTGTACGCAAGACTGCCATTCAACATGTTTCAAGTATCTAAAAATATTTCAGCATTCAAACGAGATGACAAGTGACCATTTATCACTGACGCCGACCTCGTTTCCAAATACTTACCTAAATCTTACGTAGCCTGGTGCGTGAACGTAAATAGTAGTACCTACCTAAACTCGTTGGTATTCTGTCAGGGTGGCCAAAGGTCACCCTGCTGCACTGGTACGTCACCATCCTTTCTGCTTGAAGTATATATCACTTCAATTGCTCTTCAAGATGTACAGTAGGAACTGTGAAATTTTAACACTCTCCATTTATTTCAGGATAGGAATTCCAGTACAGATATATCCCAAAATTTCACAGAAAGAATATTGAATGTGCAGGATACGAGTACGAGCACGAAGAGAAAAAATTCATCGTTGAGTAGACATACAAGTTGCAATTCAAATGCAAGTCTACCACCTCCTCCACCACCGGTAAGACAACCTTTATCTGTATAATCCTACGAATATTGTTTAATTTTATGGTGATACTTTACAAATCTCAGAGTTCATGAAAAATACGAGATAATACGTAGATAATTATTCGCTTCAGCTTTTACAGATAGATTAACACTTCAAATTATGGCTATCCCCCGAGCTTGACTCACTGATGAGATGAACCTATACAATTTCGAAGTTGGATATTCGGCTTTATTATCTCAGTCGTTGGATCTTTCAAACAGCTACCTGCTATCTTCATGAAATTATTGGATCTACTGATTCCGGTCAGATCCGACCATACGAACTGATCAATCTGAGGGCAATAAAAACTTTACTAAATCTCGAAACATGGTATGAGATATTTAGTCTCAGGAGTAGGTTATCCACAAAAATATTTAAATTTCATTCGAAATAGTTACTCCTATCCGACGCATTACTTCCGGCCCAAAAATATATATTAGTCAGTCAACAAAATTTCACGGAGAAGGATTTCAATCTAGAGAAAGCAAATAAATATCAAATGGAGAAAGTGAATGGATAAACAAAAAAAAATCACGAATTACATGAAACTAGAACTTTGAACAAAAATTTTACCTTCCATGAACGACTCTGGAAAATATTCACCATAAGCTCAAGTTCACTCAACGTGAATGAGATTAACTACAAGATGAAACTAGAACGCTATTCAACAAATCAATCAGCTAAGGTATAATATTAATATTACAATTATATTATTATTACAATGCTTTTTTCTGGGCAACAGCTTTAAATTGAATACCAACCTTGAAATGACTCGCTTAAACACTGACTGACAGTACATAGGAGAGAATTCAATAAATAAAAAAAAAGAGAATACTATTTGGGAGGAGGTAGCAGGTTGCTGAACAGTCCATTGAAGTGATGAATTCTTCATACCTCTTTCGTGTCAAAGCACTTTTCAATTGAAACTCTTAAAATAGTCATAGTGATTTAGACAGGAAATATACAAGGTGCTCCGCGAGTAACTGTTTATCGGTTGATGAGATGTAGATGGAACCTTGGAAAGCCAGAAAACTGAACTGTTTATATGAACTTTACCGACATTGTACAGACCAGGACTCGCATTTTTCGATTTTACTTCTAGGTGTAATGAAACACTCTATACGTGGAATATCGATATATTGTTATCGTTAACATCGTCTGCTCCTGTTCTTCCTGAAAATATTCAATTGAATTATCGATTAAAGATTATTGTGGGGGGATTCTCACCCCCAATATCTGAAATTACTATTGAAATTAAATGAAATCATTTTATGAAGTACGCCCGTGTGGATTGCAGTAATTCCGAAACAATACAAACGGTAAAAATCTAGAAAAGCACTGACGTGAAGTCAGCAGTATTTACGCGCTTGTTCACAATGCGGAATGGTGACTTTCAGTGAAAGTTCAATGAAATATAAAAATTTCCAAAAAAGAAATTTTTTTCAAATTTTTCCATGGATAACTCTTCTTATTGACACTGTTCATCTTCCAACCAAGTTTCATTTCGATCAGATAAACATTTTTCGAGTAATTGAAAAATCAAAACTTCAAGTGGCTGTAGCACAAAAACCATTTGGCATATTTCGCCAATTAACGAACTTAACCGAGATATTCAGGATCTTAACCTTACCTGAAAATTTAAAGACTCTAGGTCATTTCTCTCTCGAGAGAGTTAGAGCACACACGGCCGGCCGGACGGAGAGAATCAATTTTGACCACGGATTCTTCATTAGTGAGTCCAACCTAGTAGTTTGAGACCAAGTTTGGCTCAAAATTTGAAAATTACTGACATCGTGACGAAATGATAACGCGCTGTTCCCCAGAACAAGCGCTTAACAAAAAGAACCGTGATGTTTCGGAGCAGAAATCTGACTCCCGCATCAGACAAAAATTAATATATCAATATAATAATAATCATTTTATTATTATATTATTTATTTATATTTATTTTTCGTTTTGTGAGAATTTCGCCAATTCGACAAAATATTTCTAATATTTTTGAGCTCCTATCCATTTATATTTTTAACTGTCTACACATATGGTGTCGATGTATTTTTTATGTCGAATGATTATTGACATCTCAAACACGGTGGATATAATGAAGTTGGTCAGAAAAATCATTAGTTAGCGAAACTCGATTTAGTTTTTCAACATGATTGTCTTTGAGTGCGATATATCAATTTTTGCAATCTTCCAATTTCAAATGGAATATCACTGCGTTTCAGGCAAGTATTCTTTGAATGACATTAATGAACCTGCCATTGTGAGATCAACATGGCAATATAATTTGAACTATCGAAAACTAAAACAAGCATTAAAGTCAATGAATTTGATATCAGGAAAATCTTGCAGCGCCGTAAGAGCTCAAAAATCATATTTTAATGAGAAAAAAATATCGGTTGGTGTATAGTTCACGTGGTAAACAGTATTCGAAAGAAAAATCTATGTAACATCAGATGATGGTAACGACAAATCGATATTCGATGTATATAGTGTTTTTTAAGACTTGAAACTAGAAATGGGTATTTTCTAGTACTGTTCTTTACTATTTCGGTATGTTTCATAAAAACAGTTCAATGGCCTGAATTGACAATATCTGCCAAGTAAAAAGCAAATACGTTAAAGGGTTCAGGTGTAATAGACATCCAAAATTCTGCCAATATTAATGGATCACCCTGTATCTTAGAAACCAAATGCCGTACTCGATATTTGAATGTTGTTTTCTGGCTCATCATGGTAAAATCAAACCACCATCAAAGGATCAGCAGCTACTAGTTGATCAAATCTACTACTAAGTTTCTAGAAAACCAAAGTTATTCTGCAAACAATGTATTCTACCAATAGGCTGAGATCCCGATTGAAATAAATTTCCAGACCTCAGTACACTGTGGAATTATCAGCACTCAACATAATATGATATATTTAGTGTGGTATACACCTTGTTAACTTCAAAATCAAGTTGGGAGTAGGTACTCAACAAAATCAAAGTGAGAATAACATATTGGTAAAACATGCATTGCTCTGTAAATTGAACCTTTTTGAAAGTTCATAGAATTAAAAATTTCATGACGACGGAGAATATTGAACTACAGCATACCTAAGTTTGATTCAAAATATCTCGTTGAGGCGTATATATTGATGAATTCTTAAAATGGCATGATCATATTGAGTATTATCATCTCTCAAACTGATTAAAATTAGCTTCGGAATGAGAGCTTGTCCCGAATGTTTGAATGAAAATAGTTACGAACAATATCCCAAAAAAATATCCAAAAAAGTATTGTTAGAATAGTATTCCTTATGAAGTATTGGACAATTTTGTCGAGAGAAAAAGATATGCACTTTAAGCTTTGACTGTTTTGTATTTTGCATGAAAAAAAAAGAAGCATTTGTCGTTCACACCGCAAATCATAGTTATTCAACTAAAGGTTGATTCTCACCATACGTTCCGTAATCTTCCAGTATCCCTTTCGTATGATTTAAGTCAAAATTTAGTGGGCAAAAATGTCATTTTGACGGAACGTAAACGAGAAGTATATATATGTGCATACATCCTGTCAGAAGTAGTTCAGATATTTTAGATTTGTAACATGATACAGTTGGTAAGAGAGCCAACACAGAATAGGAAACATAGAGTTAAGAGAGATGATGGCGTGCAACACTACAATGTAGAACTGTTGAGTCGAGTTATGCTTCAATAAACTTATAAAAGTAAATGATTATTAAACTCTTATATTATTACCTCATAATCAAGAGTTGACATGGCGCAGTCGGTTTAAAAAATAAGCCGGGATAATCTATTCAGAGAGGACTGGCTGGAGAACTGAAAAAGAGGTTAGGCACGTGCAGCAAATTCATAAATTAAGAAATCAATAAAAATGGAAAACCTCAATCTTCGACAACCCAAGGAATTGGTGCTTGAAGGAGATGTCGGGGAGAACTATAAAAGGTGGAGGCAAAACTTCGAAATTTACATGGTGGCTTCAGGTATAAGTACGAGAGAAACTGCCTCAAGAGAAGCTAAAGTTGCTGTATTACTGCATGTCATTGGTGAAGAGGCTGCAGATATTTACAGAACATTGGATATTTCCGAAGAGGACAAAAAAGACTACAAAAAAGTGTTGGATCATTTGGAAAGGCATTTTATACAAACGAAACGGTTTGTAGGCATATTTTCTTAACAAGAACCCAGAAGGGAGGAGAAAAAATAGATAATTTTGTCACAGACTTGAGGAAATTGAGTCAGGATTGTAAATTCGGAGACTTAAGAGATAGTCTTATTCGAGACAGAATTATATGTGGTATTCAAGATGTGAAAGTGAAGGATGGGCTATTGAGAGAATCAGACCTTTCCTTGAGTAAATGTATTCAAATTTGTAAAGCTGCTGAATTGGCAGAAAGCCAAACAAAGAAGTTACAGGAAGATGGAGCGTTAACTGAAGCAGTTATTCAGAAGAAGAATTTTAAGAAAAAGCAGGAAAAATACAAAGAAGGGAGATCAGAGGAATCTTCACGAAGTTTTTTATGTAAGTTTTGTGGTACAAAACATGAAGCAAAGAAATGCCCAGCATATAAAAAGAAATGTAATAAATGCAAGCGTTACAACCATTGGGCAAAGATGTGCAAGTCAAAAAACATGGATATGGTTGAGGAAATGAAGGAAAATGAATTTTTTGTGGGAACAATCAATAATGGCCAAGCAGACGAATGGTATGAAGAAATTACGATTAAAGATCAACAAATAAAGTGCAAAATTGACACTGGGGCACAAGTTAATGTTCTCAGTCAGAATGACGTAAAAAAGTTAGGGTTACAAATGAAAACTAGTAACACCAAACTTCAGAACTATGATGGTAGTAAAATTGAAGTTTTAGGCCAAGTTGAAACAACTTGTAAATACAAAGGACAATCATCCAACATTTTGTTTCAAGTAGTGAAAGCTTCGAGCAGTGTAATGGGTTTTCCTACAATCAAAAAACTCGAAATATTGAATAACATAAGCTGTGTTAATAAAAATAAAGATTTACTTGGAGGCATAGGATCATTAGACTATGTTTATCAAATTAAACTCAGTGAGGATGCAGTACCAGTGGCAGAACCACCAAGAAAGATACCATTTAAATTACAGGACAGTGTTAAGGCTGAATTGGACAGGATGGAGGAGTTAGGTGTAATAAGAAAAGTGTCGGAACCAACAGAGTGGGTTAGTAGCATGGTAATTGCTAGAAAAAATGATGGATCATTAAGGATTTGTTTAGATCCTAGAAACCTGAATAAATACATAATTAGAGAAATACATAAAATACCTACCTTTGAGGAACTTACAGCCAAAATGACAGATGCAAAATATTTCTCAATTTTGGATTTGAGTAAAGGTTTCTACCACATAAAACTTGCTGAGGAAAGTCAACTACTAACAACGTTCAATGCAGGAAATTATGGTCGATACTGTTATGTCAGATTACCATTTGGAATACGTTCTGCACCAGAAGTGTTCCAAAAGTGTTCGACAAAAGCTTTTCTAGGTCTGGAAGGAGTAGAAGTGTATATCGATGATGTGATAGTGTGGGGCGAAACGAAAGAGCAGCATGACATTCGTCTAAAAAAGGTGTTCGAAAGGGCAAGAAAGTGCAATGTAAAATTTAATGAGAAAAAGTGTAAGTTCGGATTAAAACAAGTGAACTACGTAGGTCATGTGCTAAGTGAGGATGGCATAAAAATGGACCCCGAAAAAGTGAGGGCAATAATGGAAATGGAAACTCCAAAGACTAAAAGAGAATTGCAAGTTTTTCTTGGTATAATTACATATGTAAGTAAATTCTTACCTAATGTTTCAACAATGACTGATAAGATGAGACAGTTATTGAAAAAGAATGTGGAATTCATTTGGAATGAAAATTTAGACAATGAATTTAGAAAGCTTAAAGATCTGTTAACTACAGCACCTGAACTCAAATATTATGATGTAAATAAGCCTGTAGTATTATCTGTAGATAGTAGTAGTGTAGGTTTAGGAGCAGTTATTTTACAAGATAACTTGCCTATTGCATATGCTTCAAAGGCTTTGACAAAAACACAACAACTATGGGCCCAGATAGAAAAAGAGCTCCTAGCTATTGTATTTGGGTGTGAGAAGTTCCACCAATACATTTATGGAAAAACAGTCATTGTCGAAAGTGATCACAAGCCACTAGAGTTTATTTTCAAAAAAGCTTTAGGTGATATACCTATGAGCTTGCAAAGATTAATGCTTAAATTGCAACCTTATAGCATTATAGTAAAATATAAACCTGGAAGAGAGTTATTAATTGCTGATGCACTCTCTCGATCATTTTTGAAAGATGATAATACTTTATCAGAAATAGACAAAGAAATACATGTCCACATTTGCATGATAGTGAATAATTTGTCATTCTCCAAAGAGAAATTAGAGAAATTTAAACAGGAAACTAAAAGAAATGAAGAACTACAAACTGTCATCTCATATGTCAAATCAAATTGGCCAAATTATGCTAGGCAACCGAATAATATAAGTAGTTATTATAGTTTAAGAGATGATCTCACAGTGGTTGATGGTTTACTATTCAAGGACACTGCGGTGGTGGTCCCAACAAATTTAAGAAAAGAAATGCTTAAACTAATTCACTATAACCATTTAGGAGTAGAAAAAAGTAAAAATAGAGTGAGAGGCATTTTGTATTGGCCTCATATGAATAGAGAAATTCATGATATTGTCATTAATTGTAATACATGTCTGAAATTTCAGAGGAAACATTCTCATGAACCATTAATTTTAAGAAGTGTACCTTCACATCCTTGGAAAGTGGTAGGAACTGATCTATTTGAATTCAACAATCAACAATACCTCTTGGTAGTTGATTACTATAGTAAATTTATTGAATTCACGAAATTAAGAGATCAGACTAGTGAATCAGTTATTCTTGCACTGAAATCAAATTTTGCCAGATATGGTATTCCCGAAACTGTCTATAGCGACAATGGACCTTCATTTTCTAGCGTCAAATTCAAAGAATTTGTGAAAAAGTGGTCATTTAGTCATAAAACTTCCAGTCCATACTATCCTAGATCGAATGGTATGGCTGAGAGATACGTTCAAATAGTTAAAAAAATGTTAAAAAAGACTACTTTGGAAAACAAAGATCCATATATAGCTTTAATTGAGTATAGAAATACTCCCATGGATAATATTATCAATAAATCTCCAAATGAATTAATGTTCGGAAGACAAATTCACTCTTTTTTGCCTTCTTATATCATGAAATCGTCTAATGTTTGTGATAAATTAATACAAAAACAAAAAGCATATAAAAAATATCATGATATGAAGTATAAGAAACAGATTACTGATTTTAAGCAAGGAGATAATGTTTTTGTAAAAGATAGCAAACATGATATGGTGCCAGCACAAATTATGAGTAAAAATGATAATCCAAGATCATTCAAAATTCAGTTAGAGAATGGAGAAGTTGTAGATAGAAATAAATTCAATATTTATAGAGCATCTCCAGTCGAAAACTTTCAGGTCAAAAACGATAACAATCTGGAGTTGGAACAAATTGAATCAACTGAAATTCAATCAGATCATAAGAATAAAGATGAAATTGTGACTGAGAATCATATCATGAGTGAGTCTAAAAGAAGTACTAGATCAGGTCGGACTATCAATAGACCAGCCTATCTAACCGATTATGTGTAAATTAAATTTTATTTTTTTTTTAAGAAAGGGAGATGTCAGAAGTAGTTCAGATATTTTAGATTTGTAACATGATACAGTTGGTAAGAGAGCCAACACAGAATAGGAAACATAGAGTTAATAGAGATGATGGCGTGCAACACTACAATGTAGAACTGTTGAGTCGAGTTATGCTTCAATAAACTTATAAAAGTAAATGATTATTAAACTCTTATATTATTACCTCATAATCAAGAGTTGACACATCCATTCATTTACACGTTATAATATTTTACGGGAAGGATACTGGAAGGTTACGGAACGTATAGTGAGAATCAATCTTTGTTCGGAAAATAGATTGTCAATAACTGAAAAACATCCTCCGTATAAATGTGCATAAACCTGTTGAATACCCTGCCTAATACTTCGAAGGTCTTGACAGATGTGAATAATTTTATAATCAAATGAGATTCGTTCAAACTGAAAAGCTCATAAAAACTTTAGTTCACATAAGAACGAATGTTTTAGCAATATGGAATTGGTTATTTTCAACATTTTCAACATGTTAGCCCCCAATTTGAATTAGTTCAGTACAAATTTGAATAATTTAATTCCCAATTTGGTTTTCTGAAGCCTCAATTTGAGGTTTGAAATGTATAAAATACTTGATTTAGCTGGAGTATGTGAATGAACTTTTAAACCACTTCATAATAAGATGCATTTCAAGTACAAGGGGATATCTGCTCTAGAGCTAGGTACTGAGCAAATTCTCACCGAGTATCTCAACCCACTATGGAATGTGCTGTTTTACGTGAAAAATAGTACATGATGCTATTCTGCCAGGAATGAACTATGATTAAAACACCACAGACATGAATGGAACACAATTCTTTCGAAATGTGAATGAATAATAAGATGAAGGGTCCATATTTGCTTAAAAAGACACATTCGTAAGATATTTAGGAGCCAACGTAATGATACAATCACTTGAAAGCTTTCTACATTACTATTGTTTTCTTATGAATGTATCACTTACAGTTCATATATCTCGATTTAATATTTCACCCTTTCAGTTACCACTCGCGGAACCATCATCAGCAACCCCAACTACAAATGGTGCCTCATGTAACACACTGAAGTCAAATAAAACCCAGAAACCTCGTGCTCCTCCAGTACCAGAAAAACGATCCACTTCGTCTTTCAGTCAACCCCCTCCTTGCCCTACACCAGACTACGACACTGTCAGCGTTGCATCCTCTATGTCCATTCCGAAACACAACGGGTTCCATAGAAACCTTCACACAGAAACAGTGGAGATGGAGTCACTCGAATCTTTCGAGTTGTATAGCCCTGTTGGAAACAGGCCAAGACATCCAGATATTTATTTTTCGAACACGTCTTCTATGAACGGGTCAATATCTTCTGGTACTTCTACCTTAAGAAAGAAAAGGCCTGTAAGTGTCACAATCGGAGAGTATGGAAACGGTACCTTGAGAAAACCTGGAAAGTTGGATTTTCTGCAAAATTGCAACGATGAAGTTGATAAGCGGGGTAGTCAAACTATAACTAGTCAATTCGCATCTGAACTTGCTCAAACTCTAAACAGATCGAACCTGAAGAGAAGAACAGAATCTATGGTAAGTCTGAGTTTCACGTTTCACGTTGATATTTATATATATGATTTTGGTGTATAACATATCGTTGTTCCTAACGTCTGAGTCTTTCTCGTTTTGCTAATTTCTATGTGGGACATAACTTATTCATAGGAGAAAATATTTTTTCGTTGATATTTAGTTGCAGTTATAATCGTCCATAAGATTGGATTGTCAAGAAAGAATGATGAAATTCAGTTTTGATAATTTTTCATTAACTGAATATATACCTATTTTATTTACGTTTTTCGGAATGAAAAAGTTCTTTCAAATTTGAAACATAGACCAAAAACAAATAACGATTCATGACTAGGAGCTTCCGAATGGCTGATTACAATATGCACAAGCCAACTGACAACGAATTATTGCCATTTTCATGGAGTGCGTCATCATTGCAGAAAAACGTTGAGGTTTGAAATTCTGAATGAACTATTTCCGCCTCCAAGGGAAGTGAGAATCACGAAAAATATTCAAACAACATTTTTTTGACTGCTTTTACAATTCAATTCTCAATAGCCTTGAAATTCGATATTCCACTCCATATTTGAGAATTAAGATTTGAAAAACTTCAACTAACTGAGTAGGTATTGAGTAATGAAACATAATTTCAATTCTGCAATATCGATAATTTTTTTTGATTGTTTCGAACTTTACTGCTTGAATTTTTTGGAATAACTCGTATGCCTGCTTGGGAGTTGAAGCAGTGAGTTCTAAGGTTTCTCTGGAAAATGACTACAGTTCCTGGAAAACGGTTTTTTTTGTTATCGGATTATTGCTGTATCATGACTAACGTTCTTCATTTTGAAATTTACATAAGTTACGACTCGGAAGTTTATATCTACTATTTACCATGTTTCACTCCGATAAGGATCGTATTTATCTTATAGAAGGAACAGTGTCCCTGTAATATTTGAGCTTATTTCGTTTCGATGTTTTGAGTGACATTTGATCCCAAATTCTTCACGGCATAAAAGCATACATGATATTAAACTATATTTCAAAGTTCCTCAGTTGAACTAAAATCCATCTCCCTTCCAAGTGGAATAGGTGGTGATGATACTGATACATTTTGCCCAACCTCCTCATATTTCGACTAAGCTTATAATTCTTATGCTTAACTCATTTTCAGGAAAATTTGCTCAACTGTCCCCAAATTAAACCTCAGACTAACGGCTCTGTTAGAATTTCCCTTAGCAACATGCCAAAAACCTTCGCAAAATCGACCAACGACATTAGCAGCTCCAGGAAGAATATCTCTGAGATGTTCGCAAACAGAGTTACCATAAATATCAACAATTCAGTCGAGGGGAAAAACGACAATAAAAACGGAATTTTAAAAAATTCTACTGTTGACAATATTCCTACACACAGACCGTTAGTGGCACAGAAAAGTATAACTTTTCGGGAGCTGTAAGGAATTTCGAATTTAAATCTTACTAATTCGAAAGTATTCGTATTTTTCTCACTTATCCTTTCTTTTCCTGATTCCACAACTAACAGATTTAGTTTCTTTGTTCTTTTAACTCAATAGAAGCTCGTTTGAATTCGTTACTTGGCAGATTCTTCTCTTTTTATCATTGATGGATTCTTCGAATAATTATCTTTCTCTTTCGGATTTTTTCCTTCTTTGTAGATATACTGACTATAATAACTCAATATCGGTATCTGTGGACATTTCTGCAAACATTTATTGACGCTGTCAGTTTAACCTATTGCTATCATTTTGTAATTGAAATATATGGTGTTGATTTGGTACATTTCAGGGAGATTCATATGGAAATATTTACTAGTTCATCAAACTATTTACAAATAAAAAAGTCCAAATTTGACACCGTATTTTTCAGGAATTATAAACAAGAAAGGAGAATGACATTAGTTTCTTCCTTCCCTGATTGACTATTTGGAAATCATTTTAATTCTAACCACTGCAAGTTGCGTGTAAAAGCTTACTGATTTCGGTTTAAAAACAGAAAATATTTTACCATTCGTGAGAGTTGATAATTGCAATTTTATTTTCGAATAATTGTTAATGCTAGACATCTTGGGGAAAGGATGATGCTCGAGACAGACAAAATTCACGAAAATATTTACCTACGCGCATCATATAGAATTGCATCGAAATCGTCAATCCGATTTATTTTAATGTACCATCCAAGGAATATATTGTTTTCAATTGGAATTTTTGTCGCATGTTTCCTTTGAGGACATATTATGATGAGCTATTAAATTGGTAATATAAACTTGCAGTAGAGAGATTAACAGGATTTTCCGCTGACACTGCAATCGTTTAGTTCATTTCCATTATTTCATGTATATATAAATTCATTTCATTACAAGAGGATCTTTGCACTCATAATTTTCTCTTCGATTCTTAGGTAACTTTTTTGTATTTTCAGCCCAATTGTTATAAATGATAAGTCGTCCCAGGTGACCACGTGACGGAACCTGCAAGGTTTGCTCCTGAAATTACGGCCTTTGTCGTCAGATAGGGTCCAATGCAAGAAATGGCTTTGAGTCGAAAACCTTAGGACAACATTCTCAATATTCTCATCAGGCCTGACTGATATGTGCCTATTGTATTGTGATAAGTACAATATAACTGCAATATTACATTTACTTCTATTTTCATATTATCGTAGTCTGTATGTATCTTTTTAACTTGTGTCAAACTGAAAGTGTCAAAATCTGTATTTAAACTTAACGTATTTCAAAATAAAGTCATATCCACGATCAGAATGCAATTTTTTCTTGCGAAATTATTGTCATGTCTATAAACCGAGTTCAAAAACTGCTCTTCTCCGAGTACTGTGATTTTGAAGATATGGTATTAATTGAAAGTCCATTCGCTCAAACCACAAAAGAAGGACAAGGCATAAGACAAGTATATTTAGGTAAGTGCATCAACACCGAAGAAAACGCAAGTATCAAGTGATGCCAAAACAAAGGAGTTGTTTTGACGGTATTTTGTATTAATTTAACCTTATCTTGTGCTTTCTTGGCCACACTCATGGTTTAGTTATGTCTAAATCGTAAGTAAAATGAGAATTTTAAAATTTCACTCATATATTTTATATACACCTGGACTCAGCAGTAGTGTTATGTTAACATCTAACCGTTTCAATTGAAACTTAGCATATATCTTCTAAAACTTAACTAGCATATGTATTTCCTCCAAACTATATTCTTTTAAATGCAGAATATGAAGTAACTTGTGACGTTTGTTCGCGTGGATAATATTTATTTCATCTTTTGAGGCGAAAGAATATCGCTCTGTGTTTACAGGGTGTACTCTATTATAGTTCAAGGATGGTTACTCTTTAATTTGAAGTTTCATGATTTCACGAAAAGTTCAACATTCTTCTAAGAAGCCAATTATATCCAACCTATTTTTGCAGTCGCATCCAATTTGACAGTAGATTTCGAAGGAGCATTGAATGTATTGCAAGTGGCAAAACAGTTTCAGTAGCGCTTGTACTGAAGAGTAGTGCCGTGCCGGTTTGGGCTATATTCGGGACTGGGGCACAAAAAACCGTGAATATTTCTTGACGCCTTCGATATTGAAAATTCTGTTTGGATCTTCACTTTTCTGGGCCCGGGGACCCCAGACATTGCCCCAATCACCTAGTGGGGGATATTATTATTATTCTGAGGAAAAGAAAATAAGTCATATCTTTCCAACGGATAGGTATTTCAATAAAAAATTTTTTTTCAGAATTTCAATTCAAACAGAAACTCTGACTCTCTTAAGTGGGATTCAGGACGACATATTTTCAAAGTCTGTACTAGTAACTTTTCTTCTGATGTAATATCATCGCTACCGTGAGAACGAAAAAGAAGACGAAATTTTTCTTCGTCCTTCTGATTGGATATTGAAATAATTGCCTGCAAACTATAAATGTCAATCAACTTACAATTTTTCATCCATATTCACATCTGATAAGGCAAATTTTTATATTGGCTTGAATGAAAAATTTTAAACGAAAATGATGAAAATACTATAAAGATTTATCAGTATGTACTAAATTCAACGCATTTGAGACATCTTTTACGTATTGAACAACCACTCTTCGAAATATATACGTGTATCTTTCCTATGAGAACTCCTTGAGAAGTGAGCATTTTTTTGAATTGCTCTACTTGGATATTTTCTAGAGAATATTGTGACGAATTATTGGAATTCGGCTGCAATTCATGCTTTCCGTGAAAATTTTTCCAATATCCTCTTGAGAAGCTTTGAAATAGGACAACTTAAAGTTTGCATATTTTCGTCGTCATCATGTCAGTCATGGATTAACGTCAGAAGAAATGTTGCTCGCTCAAAAAATGATCCGTTGTTCGAAAGTCGACTAAGGGGGGACGTTTTCGCTGCGAAGAAAACCTCCAATTATCATTATTTTCCTCCATCGGACCATTAGAAAGAAATGACTAATTTTACTCCCATCAGAGTATGTATTTGAGGGTGAACATTAAGGATCTCATAGATGTTCCTGGAATGTATTTATAGCCTTAAATGAATTGTTTCATGTTCTAAATGATTGTTTCCTAAACGTTACTGATACTGAAGTATGTTTGAAGGGTAGTTATTATCACCTCATCATATCCGTCATTGCAACTTTTTTTGGTATGTATAGTAGTGTAAGTTAGGGTGAATAAAATGAGGATCATACTAGTCGATTCGGTAAACGTTTATTGATTGTTTGGAATTAGTTTTTCTGTGAATACTACTGACACATTGATTATACACCGAGGGAATTAATCTTTGGTACGATATACAATTTGACTTGCAATCTTTCAATTTTAACTAGCAGAATTTACCAATCTCTAATTAGCTGTACATCATCCTTTCCGGGAAAAAAAGTTACCTTACTATGGCCACTTGTAAGGGCGTTTTTTTTCGAGAATTCAAGTGGTCCACAACTTATCTTTTCGTACATTCTAAACTATTTTGAATATCACATACAGAGTGTAACAGCCAAATGGAATAAATTCGATAACGAATAAATGAGGGGGTGTTAAGAAAAATGCTCGGACACGTCGATTTGTAATTTTAAATGCGCATAGTTTTCAAGAAAATAAAATTATATAGGGTGTTCCATGCGACCGTGGCCAATACCAACTTTCATATTTCAAATGTAACCCCCTGTATATTATTTATTTTTTGGATTCTTCAGAAAATTCTAGACATAATTCATGTACAATGTCCTATACCTATCTTCAACTTTTTCGGAAATATTAAGTGTTTTCAGAAATGTTGAGTAACGTTAGAAGAGAATTATACACCAGATTAGCGACGAGCATTTTGAACATTTCCTACATTGACATTAATGTTTTTTTTTGTTTTTTTTTTGATTATTGAGAAATAATCAGTATTACTTATTAGGTTTCAAGTGTAATGTACCGAATTTGTGAAATAAAATAATTTTTATTTAAAACGTTGATTTTCTCACTAGATCTGAAAACACTTAATATTTCCGAAATAGTTAAAGATAGGTGTAGGACATTGTGCATGAATTGTGTTTAGAATTTTCTGGAGAATCCAAAAAATAAATAATAAACAGGGGGTTGCATTTGAAATAAGAAAGTTGGTATTGGCCACGGTCACATGGAACACCCTATATAATATTATTTTCTTGAAAAATATGCGCATTTAAAATTACAAATCGACGTGTCCGAGCGTTATCCCCAACACGCCCTCATTTATTCGTTATCGAATTTATTCCATTTGGATGTTACACTCTGTATATGCTATTACTATGGTATATTATTATTGTTATTACTATGGGATATGATAGATAAATTTATTACATCAAAAATACAATATTTATACATAATATCTACTTCAAAGAATATCATCATCATTAAAATTCTGACATTACTCTTGGAATTAATTTTTTCTTTCTTATACATAAATTTATATTTTTTGGAAGCCCCGCTGACAAAACTTATATAACTATATCGAAAATATTCAGGACTAAAATACTTCTTAATTATATTTTATGTATGGTTGTATATTGTAATTTTCGGTTTTTCACAATTGGCTCCTTGTACAGGAATAACGGTAAATGGACCATCAAACCATGGATACAATTTTGACGGTTTTCATTAGTTATTAACACTAAATCGCCTGGTTGAATATTGAATATCGAGATGATTTTCCACAATGTTCAGTGCAAACCCAGCAAACAATTTTGGTCGGCATTATGCCGGCCCATAATATGTTGGCCAGACTAGGCCGTAACGGCAAGATGCCTGTGACCATTAGCGATCCACTTCCATAATAACACACCGGCCATCAGTAGGACCAATGCCTGTTGGCCGATATTACAGCACCTTTGGTATGATGGGCCTTTGAAGGCAAAACAGTGGCAATCATTGCTGGTCCGTTGGAAATCCGGTATGTTACCAACTCTTCAAGGTTGGTATTGGCCCACTGAAGATAAAGTACAATTGTTTTGGTGCACTTTTGACAATAGAGGTAATATTAATTCATTCCTTGAAAAACCACGTACATTTTGAGAAGTAAAAGCTTCTAACGATTTTCTATTGATCAATTTTCTGTTCAGACTGAAGCTTAGTTGAAAGTATATCTTTAGATGATAATCAATATTGCATATCGTTCCTGATGAACATGATTTTAACTTGAAATAATACTTTATTGTTACATCTTATTGTCATGAGGCTTCAGTGTCAACAGAAAGTTAATTAATATTAATACAGCCACAAACTCAAAAATGTCAAAATTAACATGTTTTTTTGAGGAATAATTCTACCTAAAAAGTCAAACATACACCCTACCAATAGGTTTACAGACTTGTTCCAAAAATAATTCAAGGTTTTTTTTATCAAAATAGATATTTACATTTTTGACATATACCTATTTTGGGATAAAGAAAATGTAACAGTTGAGAGTAAAAAAAAACAGAAAATAGATATTCTGAAAATTTATGCTGATACAATGAACATTACTTTCCCGGACTTGAATTCCATGAATAGATGAAAAACGCAATATGAAAAACAAAACAGAATTTTCTAGAAAAAAAATATCACAATGCTGTTTATTTAAGCAACAGAATAAAATCTTTGGAAAAAGCACATCACAGTAAGAAACTATCAGTCTTTCAGAGGAACTATGTTCTTCCTATGTTCGTTAATCTCCTTTTGTTTCTATCGCCTTGTCTATCAGGAGCTGTTCGAAGCCAGATTTCACTACCGAGGCAATTTCTGCCTCAGTTGCATTTCTCGTCAGGGGATTTTGTCGAAGACAAACTGAAAAGAAATAAACATATTAAATTCAAGGCATTACTTATGAATAAAATACAAGATAGATAGACAAGTATATTCAAAGACTCAAACATCATGAAAATATGTTCACCAGAATGTGAACATTAATTGAAAATTAAAATTCAATATTTGTACACTGAAGTTAGTGGTCTAATAATTGTATACATTATATTTGTCTTCCATTGTATTACAAGCCAAAATAATAATATTGTTTCAATCCAACAATGTCATAGTTTACTTTGGTGGGTGTTTTTGTTTAATACTTGGGTATTGATATTTAATAGAACACTAGAGATTTGTACTTTAATATTTAATCGGTATAACATATATATTCATGTGCTGTTACAACAGTGTGGTTATGATATCAATCTGACATTCCAGTAACTTGACCATAGAGTATATCTGACATGTTATAATATAGAATAATATTGAACACCTTCCCCTCAAAGATCTAAACGACCAGGGGGTTTCACAATTCTTCCAAAACGGGTCATATTATCTTTTACAGTTTTAGTTTCTATAATTGGGTTGTTCACAATATTGGATGTATTCGATTTGTTCAAATTACCACCATCTTTGTTATGAGGATCTGGTGAAAGTTGGTTCGGGCTCAATTCTGGCTGCAGAATGTATTCGCCACTATGTGGTCTGGTATATGATCGTTTTATATGGTGTGTATTACGTCTTAGTATTTGACCGTTTATTTCCTTTTTCAGCCAATAAGATCTAGGTTCTTTTGCCTTTTCTAAAACAATTGCCTTTTCCCAAATTTTATCATTTGGTGTTTTAATTACAACTTGATCGCCTTTTTTAAATTCTACTGGATTTCTACGTACTGTTCTATTATATTGCATCTTAAGTTGCAACTTTTGATCGCACAATTTTTTGAAAATACCTTTTTGAATTTGAGGTTGCAATTTATCGGTTGTTGGCGGTAAAAGGTCTCTAAGGTGTCTACTTTGTAAAATTTGTGATGGTGATGCTTTCAAACCACTAAGAGGCGTGTTATTGTAGTTCATGACTAGGTCTCTAAAATCTAGATTTTCCTCATTACTCTTTTTCAAAATTTGCTTGCCTATATTTACAGCTTTCTCAGCTAGTCCGTTGCTTTGATGATAATGTGGACTGCATGTTGAAATAGAAATATCTTTACTAACATAATAGTTCCTACATTTACTCGAAACGAATGGTAAGTTGTCAGCAATTATTTGCTCTGGGTAACCAAATCTGGTAAATATATTTTGAAAAGCGTCTATTACAGAATTTGACGTTTTATCTTTCAGTTTTATAATTTCAAGCCAATGAGAGAAATAATCTACTGTTACTAAATAGGAATTGGGTCCAAATTCCAATATATCTGTACCTACTTTATTGAATCTTAATCTTGGTACCGAGTGTGGTAACAATGGTTCCTTGAAGTTACTGGGACTGTACTTTTCACATGTCCTACAACGTTTAACATAGTTCATTATATCTGTTGTTAATTCTGGCCAATAAAATAAAGTTCTAGCCTTATTTATTGTTTTATTCATGCCTGTGTGACCTCTGTGCAGTATTTCAATCATTTGGGTTCTTAGCGTTTTAGGAACGATTATCTTGTCGTCAAGAAATATGATACCAGCTTCTACATATATTGAATCTCTTAGTTTATAATACGGTTTACATTGGTAGGGAATATTTTTCTCTTGAGGCCATCCGTTGTAATAATAATTGAAAATTCTAACCAATGTATCATCGTTACCGGTAGCATTTCTGAATTCAAATTTTTTCTCTTCACTCATGGGTAGATGCTTTGATATTGAATGTACCATCTCTAACATCTCAGAGTCATAACTGTCTATTCTTAATGAGGCCCTAGATAACATGTCTGCAAAATGTATATCTTTTCCAGGTACATAATATACATTAAGAGAATATTTTAATAATTTTATTCTTAGCCTTTGTAACCTAACTGATCCAATTTTACATATAGGCTTATTCATGATGGATATTATCGGTTTATGATCACACTGAACATCTACTATACTTTTATAAATAAAATGGTGAAACTTTTGTGTACCGAAGTAGATAGCGAGAAATTCCTTTTCTGTTTGACTATAATTTATCTCACTGTCATTCATATTGCGTGAAGCGCATGCTACCAACTTTAAAATTTTATTCTCATATTCTTGGAACATGCAGCATCCTAGACCATTTTTTGATGCGTCACACTGAAGGATTATTTTCCTACCAGGATCAAATGGAACAAGAGCAGGTGAATTACATACAATCTCTTTCAGCTTTTTAAAACATTCTTCATGCTTAGGTAGCCATTGCCATTCTACACTAGCTTTCAACAATTCGCAAAGAGGTTGTATGTGATTTGTCATATTGGGAACATAGCGCCTAACATAATTAAATGATCCAATGATTCTTTGCAATTCTAATTTGTTACTTGGACTTTTTAGTTCACAAAGTGATTTTGCTCTATCTTCGTCTATTTCCATTCCTCTACCAGAAAAAATTTGACCCATAAATTTAACACTGTCTTTACAAAATTGAAATTTATCTCTATTGAATCTAGCGCCTACTTCTCGAGCTCTTGCTACTACTTTTTCTACAGTTTTATCATGTTCTTCCCTAGTACCACCTGAAACTATCATATCATCATGACATATCAATACATTCTCAATATCGCCAAATCTCTTTTCTACTGCTTCTTCGAATAAATCTTGAGAATTTGATAAACCATAAGGTAACACTAAGTATCTGTAAATGCCAAATGTGGTTGCGAAAGAACATTTCCACGACGACTCTTCATCTAATTTTAAATGGTGATATCCTTCAGATAGATCAAAAACTGTAAAAAATTTTTTACCTCTAATATTTGAACAAATATCTTCGATCTTATGTGTCGCTCTAGGTTTGCGTATAATTTGTTGGTTTAAATCAGCCGGGTCTAGACATAACCTTAAGTTACCATTATTTTTCTCAACGACTACAATTCGATTAATACTCATGCCGGGGCTTACTTCATCAACTTTTACTATTGCTTTTAATTTCACGAGCCTATCCAATTCACACTTCAGCGCATCTTTTATAGCTAAGGGGATTTTACTTGGTGGATGACTGACAGCCTCAAAGTCTATTTTGGTAGTTACTTTATGCTCGCCTAGGAATCTACCGGGTCCTGAGAAAATATCCGAATTTTGTTCGATGAATTTATCTCTTTCCGAGACTTTTCCAGAAGGATTTATATTAACATTATTTACTCGCCTAATAATTCCTAAACTTTCACATGCCTGACCACTTAAAAGGATTCTAGTAGCCCCCTCAACGATCACAAAATCCTCATAAAGACTCTTATTTTTATATTTACAATATAAATTTATAATTCCAACAGTTTTGGCCTGAGTACCTTCAAATCCTTTAATAATATAATTGGATTTACGAACTAAAATCTGTGTTTTTATTTCATTAAACTTTACTTCAGGTATTATACTAATATCCGCACCTGTATCCAATTTTACGTTGAAATTTTCACCTTCAATCTGAATAGTTTCATCCCACATTTTTTCATGACTACAGTTGGGATCACTACATTTACATTTTCCTACATAACCTACAAATACATCTTCCGAACTATGATCATCTTTCTCAACATTCTTAATATTCTTTACGAAACATGAAATGGCAAAATGGTTGAACCTACCACACTTTTTACACTTCTTTCCAAATGCAGGGCATTCACGTGCACCATGTGTTGACTGGCATCTCCTACATTTGAACTTTTCATTTTCCTTGTTCTGGCCCTGTGATTTATATGTGTTTCTTGGTTGTTGGTTGAACTTGTTTACAGCATGAACATCTGACCTCAATTCATTCTGGAACTGCTCGTTCTGTTGTTTGCTTTGTTCACTGGTTCGACAAAATTCAATTGCTTTATCCAAGCTCAACTTTTCGATCCGCAGCAATGCCTCTCGGGTTATAGGATCTCGGATGCCCATAACTATTTTGTCCCTCAGAGCTTTATCTTCAGCTGTCTGATTTGGGTCTCTTTCATTGTAATTACATGTGCGTACCAGGTATTTACATTCCGTGAGAAAATGTTCAAAGGGTTCATCCTCCTTTTGCATCCTTTTTAGGAAATTATACCTTTCGAAACATTCGTTAACCCTCGGGTTCACATATTTTTGGATCTGATCAATCGTATAATTATATTTGTTTACTTCTGTTTCGGGGATGACGAATGTAGACATAATTCTTGCTGCCTCTGTACCGATAATATTTCTCAATATTGATAACTTGATGTGGTCCTGGGATTCGTATTGTCCTGTCGCTATAAGATAGTCGGTGAATGCAGTTTTCCAAAATTTCCACTCCATAGCGGCATTTTTGCCTTGCAAGTCGAAATCTGGGGGTAGTTTTACCGGCCCCGTGTAGCTTGCCATTTTATAGGTTATAATAGAAATCTAAATTTATTTCTTGGATCCTTCACCTTTTCTTCGTATATCACTCAATTCCGTTACGACTGCGCCATGTTTAATACTTGGGTATTGATATTTAATAGAACACTAGAGATTTGTACTTTAATATTTAATCGGTATAACATATATATTCATGTGCTGTTACAACAGTGTGGTTATGATATCAATCTGACATTCCAGTAACTTGACCATAGAGTATATCTGACATGTTATAATATAGAATAATATTGAACAGTTTTCAAAAGTGTACGAGCATCTTTTGGCAAATTTGTGACATCTGGCTTGCTGGCGAACCAAGATAAAAATTCCAGAGATTGCCTTATGAGTAATATTGATTCCAAGAGACCATTTGACCAACAAATCACTTGAACTTATCACATTGTCACGAATACTAGAACTGAAGAATCTGTATAACTGGAGAATCTGTATCACTATCCGAAACCTCAGATAAATACTCATGAATTGTAGGTTCCGTTTCGGTAACAGAAGTTGATGGAATAGGCTCATTTACAATACGAACGCAATTCTGGCCTAGAGGTATTATCAGAAATAGAACTTGTGCATTGACTTGACATTGCCTCATCACTTCCAGTGAGGGAAACATATTTTTGCTTATTATTTAATACTTATGACTTCTCGAATAATTTTTGAACATGATTGCAAATTTTTTTTTTTTTTTTTTCATAATGTTTATTGCTATTTTACAATCTACTTCTTACAGAGTATTGAGTAAAAATAAATGGAAAGATAATAGACATGAAAGTGTGGTGCCCACTGGCAACAGCACTTCTGCTCAGTGATGTATTAGGAGATCTTCAGGCCAGGATTTTTTCAATCTTCTGTGGGATGGTCCATTTCTGTAGAGGTTTTCTATATGGTCGTTGGTGTGGCCAGCTGTTCTGTTTTTATAGTTTGTGGCGACTGTACTGATTTCTTCCCTGATGTATGGTACTTGGAGATCTTCATGCAGAGTTTTGTTGGTTACGTACCAAGGAGCATTTACTATAGAACGCAATGTTTTTGACTGAAATCTTTGTATAATATTTACTCTGGATGATTTTGCACACCCCCAAAGTTGCAGGCCATATGTCCAGATTGGTTTCAGCATTATTTTATAGAGTAAAACCTTATTCTTCAAGGATAATTTTGATTTTCTTCCCAGTAACCAGTACATTCCTCTTAATTTGATGTCTAGCTGTTTCCTTTTCGATTGAATGTGTTTCTCCCAGGTGAGCCGGCGATCTAGGTGTAATCCAAGGTATTTAACATGGTTTTTGATAGGTAAAGAAACTCCATCAATCGCGACTGGGGGGCAGTTGCTATGGCAGGTAGTAAACGTCACTTGTGCGGATTTAGATTGATTTATTTTGATTCTCCATTTTTTGTACCAGGAGTTCAGTGTGTTCAGGTGGTTCTGCATGTTGACTGACGAGGTGGATGGGTCTTCATTGACGGAAAGAATAGCAACGTCATCTGCAAAGGCGGCTATAGTCGTAGAATTACTGACAGGCAGATCATAAGTATATATCAGATAGAGCAGTGGACCTAAAACACTACCTTGTGGTACGCCGGATCTTATTGAGTAATGGTCTGACGTTGCATCGTTATACTTCACTGAGTAATATCTTTCTGACAAGTAGGAACTCAAAAGAAGGTAAAAGTTGTGCTTCAGGGTGGTTTTGATCTTGAATTTCAGTCCTTTGTGCCACACCTTGTCAAAGGCCTGTGCTATGTCGAGAAATACTCCAGTACAGTATCGTTTTTCTTCAAGTGTTTTTGAAATTGTGTTTACTATCCTGTGGGCTTGATGAATAGTAGACATGTTCTCCCTGAAGCCAAACTGGTAACTGGGAAGAATGTTTGTTATGTTGTGTTCTTCGTGAATTCTATTGAGCAACAATCTTTCAAATATTTTGCTAGTTACTGGTAGTAGGCTAATTGGCCTGTATGATGTTGCCTCTTCAGGGGGTTTGCCGTTTTTGTGTACCATTATTATAGTAGCATATTTCCATATAACAGGGAAATAGCATAATTGCAAAATTCTGTTAAAAATTGTTGTGAGGAAAGCGATTGCTCTTTTAGGCAGTTTTTTCAGGATTTCTGAAGTTATAAGGTCGTACCCTGGTGCTTTTCTGTTCTTGAGTTTCCTTATTTCTAGTTTTACTTCTGCTGGATTTATGTGTCGGATCGGTGGTGACATTTGACAAGGTGAATTGAGAAGTGCATCGATATTTGGGGATTCTGGTGTTTCTTCAGGTTCTTCAAACACCTTGTATAGATGTTTCGCGAATGTATTCGCTTTCTCTTGGTTTGAACGTGCCCATTGGTTGTCGCTGGTACGTATTGGGGTGACTGGGGGGGTGGGTCTTTTAAATTTTTTTGTTGCCTTCCACAGGCTATGATCATCAGAGGATAGGTTCTGCAAGTATGTGTCAAACATAGAGTTTTGAGCTTCCTTGAGAGTTTTAGAGAGATTCCTTGCTAATGCTCTATATTGATGCAGGTCATTTTGGTTTCTTGATCTCTGCCACTGTCTCCTGGCTGTCCTTTTTTCTGTTATCAGATTTCTGATGAATAATGGGGTGCTCAAATGTTCATTGGTTTGTTCTTCTTGAGGAGTTGCAAACCATGCAGCTTTTTGAACAATGTCAGTGAAATATTGTGCAGCTTCATCTATTTCTGTTGGTTGCTTCATCCTTACATTAGTGTCCAAATTGTCCTCGATATAGTTCCTAAATTTATCCCAGTTTGTTCGTGATGTGGTTAGCTTAGGGTGAGCACTTTTGTTCAAGTTGGTGGAGCATAAGTTCATGATGACTGGCGTATGATCTGATGAAAGGTCGTAGTTGGATTCTGTGGAACAACTTTGGGTTGGTATGCCATTCAATATAAAGAAATCAAGTAAACCTGGTAGTTTTCTTGGATCAGTTGGCCAGTAAGTTGGCTCTCCATTGCTGAGGTGACTATAATTAGCAGCTGTCATAGCTCGCAGTAGATTGCGTCCTTTGGTGGTTATGAGTCTGGATCCCCAATGGGTATGTTTTGCGTTCCAGTCGCCTCCAACGATGAATTTATTTCCAAGGGTCTCGAAGAATTGTTTGTACATATCTGTGGTGATATTGTGACGAGGCGGAGAGTACATAGCGGAGATGTTGAGTTTTCCTCTGCTGGAATTGATTTGTACTGTTGTTGCCTGAATTTCGCTTGTTTGGTACTTGTCAAGTTCATGATGTGATATCGTATTTCTGATAATTATTGAAGACCCCCCATGTCCTCTACCATCAGGGTGGGTGGTGTGATATGTTGTGTAATATGGTACTAAAAAAGTTGTTAATTCAGTAAAGTGAGTTTCTGAAACTAGTAGGATGTCCACTTTATTGATGTCTAGGAAAGAAATCACCTCCTGTTTGTGGTTTGCTAAACCATTGGCGTTCCATGTTGCTATTCTTGATATATTAGTAGGCATTTAATTTAATTTATTGATGACAGATGTGAGCAGATTTAGGATCATGCTGTTTTGATTCATGAGTTGGGTAAACATACTTTTGAATTCTTCAAGGAATTTCAGGAGTTGTGATCCTAGTTCTGGTGTTTGTTGTCCTGGAGCCTCATTTTCAATTGACTTGTTTTGTGTCACATTTGCATATGTTCGGTAGTGCTTTTGTGGTTCGTTGATGTTTTGAGGAATTATTTGGGCTGGTGGTTGGTTTGGACGAGTGGTTGTTCTGTTTGGTCTGTCTCTAGGGTTTCTTTTCTGTATGAGGTCTTTGTAGACGCAACAACCTTTGTAGTTAGCCGGGTGGTCGCCATCGCACAACGCACAAGTTGCAGGAGTGTTTTTAGGTTTTTGACATTGTCTAGTGTCGTGTTGTTTACCACACTTAACGCAGTTGTATGGTCTGAAGCAATACGTTTTCGAATGTCCATATTCCTGACAACGGGTACATTGTACTATTTCTCTTTTTTTCCTAGGGGGTTCCACTGTAATTTTTGTATGACTGATAAACTCTAGTTCGTAAATTTTTTTATTGTTTGGTTGGGGTTCCAAGTCAATGAAAAACATCGACAGTGGTTCCTTTGTTATTCTGTGTCTGATGTTCGATATATTACGTGCATTATGTCCTGATTTCGCTAACTCACTTTTAATTATTTCAGCTGGTACAGAATGGTGAAGGTTCCTAACCACCACTCTATAGGCTCTATCTTCCTTTGGTTGATACGTGTGGTGTATTATTTCCTGATTTTGCATGTGTCGTATCAGTTTCCTATATGTTTCAGAAGAATGACAGCTTATTTTGACAGTTCCATCTCTGAGAGCTTTGGTGAAGTATGTATCAGGGTCGGTTACTGCATTCAGATTTGTAGTCATTGCATTGAAATCATTAACACCGTAAATAAAGATTGGCGGTGGTTTAGGCAGTGTGGGTTCTTTTTGGGTGTAATTGTTTTGTGTTTCCATGGAATTTTCGGTTTCAGTTTGTATGGTCTGTAGTGGTGAGTAGCTATTTTGTATTGGTGTTTGCTGGGTATGTGGTTTTTTGTTAACGTCGTTCGGTGAGTTATGCCTTTTGCGCTTTTTATTATTAATACACTGCCATTTGTGTCTCGAATTTTCCAAATTTGGTTGACTTTCCTGGGTGTTGTCTAAAACAGTGATGATTTCTTTCATGATTTGAGTCTCATCTGATGTTTGTTCAGCGTGTTGAAATCCTGGGAAATCGTCCTGATGATTTTGATTTGAGGACATATTTATGTCTTCTCAGTGTGTGGGCAGCTTTAGCACATTGATAAGTCTCCTTATCTTTTCACAGGTGTTGAACACTTCACAAAAATTTCAAAAAGCACTGCCGTGAAGGCAGCAACTTTTGCGCGCATGTTCAATGTAGATGACCGCTTCAGCAACGAATTTGAAAATGCACGCAAAAGCTGCTGCCTTCATGGCAGTGCTTTTTGAAATTTTTTACTGATGAATTACTGGATTTCAATTTGATCAAATCTGCATTTTTGGAAATATTGGAAAAATAAAATTTTGAATGGGTATATCTACGGAATCATTGGGCGGATTTTACCCATTCACGAATTCGACCTTCGTAATTAAGCCCCAAACCTACTCTACAAATATCGAGTTTCTAAGTCGTTTCTTCCGGAAGTTATTGTGTTTACGGTCAGCCTAAAGGCCGACTGCGTAAACACAATAACTTCCGAAAGAAACAACTTAGAAACTAGATATGTGTAGAGAAGGTTTGTACCTTAATTACGAAGGCCGAATTCGTGAATGGGTAAAATCCACCCAATGATTCCGTAGATATACCCAATCAAAATTTTATTTTTCCAATATTTCCAAAAATACAGATCAGATCGAATTGAAATCCAGTACTTCATCGAAAAATAACAGTTCGAAGTTTCATACAGAATTTAATGAGGATGATATGATAAGAAAATCATAGAAATTTTTTTTTTAATTGTTCTAATGACACGATTATCACGAACTTTCGTATAAAGTTGTCTTTCAGCATCTCAAAACTAACTGTGAAGTTTTATCAGGACTGAATCAGTATTTCTCGAGTTATACCGAAAAAATCAACGATATCGAGAAAAAAACCTCGAAATTTGACATATTTTTTTCCGATATCTCCAAAACTTATGATCGTATCGAACAGAAATTTGGTACACTGCTGTGAAATATGAAGCTCAAAGTGTGACTGGAATTTTTTCTGGATATGATGAATGGTTTCCGAAAAAAAAATTTTTTTTTAAATTTGCTGACGATATGATCCTGACGAAATTTGGCTCAAAATTGCGCGTCGTCATACTCCACCTAACTGCCAAATTTGAATCCCATCGCTCGAGTAGTTTCTGAAATAAAAAATAAATAATTTCAAAACTTCAAGTGCCTATGACTCCGAAACTATTCGACCGATTTAGCCCATTAACGAACTTAACCGCAGCATTCTGATGCGCAACCTATCCTGAAAGTTTCAAGTTGCTAGCTTGCTTCTGTCGACAGTTATTGTGTCTACGGCCGGACGGACGGCCGGACAGAATCGATTTTCACACCGGATTCGTTATCAGTGAGTCCAACCTAGTCGATTGAGATCATTTTCGGCTCAATCATCCAAAATTACAGACATTTGGACAAAACGATAGCACGCTGTTCCCGTAGAACATGCGCGCAAAAATGAACTGTTGTTTGTTGATTCCGATATTATTTTCGCGAAATTTGCGAAATAATTAATGAGATATTTATTTCAACTATGACTTTTTAGTGAGTTTTACAACAATAGCTCGATCAATCCGGGTTTTTATGCCCGGAGTCGGTGGCTGATTTCTGGCTACACACTTTTTTGCGTAGATATGAATTGTTATCTCAGGAGCCGATGTGAACGCGTCTGCTGCCTGTTGCGAACTGATTGCAAATTGAAACTCGCAAAGAGAGTTCTAAGAACTTTAAAGTAGAGTGAGATAATTTATAACCTCAAACTTTGTCTTGCAAACGAGGAATAAGATATGGATATTATTAACACTTACCTCACTTCAGGTGAATCAGACATATTTTTCTTCTGAAGATTATTATCTGACCACTTAACAACAAGCACTTTTAATTGCTGGTAAACTTATCATAACATTCAAATTCAAAACTTCGCCATTCAGACAGGCAAGACACGATCGCGGCTCCAAGTTGACAGTTGACGTGACGGTCATGGTGGGGAAAACAGCCCGGCAGATTCAAAAGTAAAGGGGCCTTTTGTGCGAGGGTGATTCGGGTATTTGGGTAATCGGAGATTCACCCTATTGGTCGAGAGATTCACCCGATTGGCTGACGACGATCACGTGATCGTCGTCGGCCAATAGGGAAGAATCTCCGAATACCCAAATACACGAATCTCCATAGCACAAAAGGTAGCTTTAGACGTCAATTGTAACCTATATCTTATTTCGTGTTCATAATGTTATAAGGTGGTTCTACTCGACTTGAAGTGAAAATTTCTGATTGAATATTTTTCGCAAAAACTAATTCATATGGAGTGGAATTGGAATGAGTACTTGGTGTTGTATTGTAGCAAAAAGCAAATAATTTCCCAATCAGATTTGGTTTCGTTAGAGTACATTCGTATAAATTCGTTTAGCACTCTGATTTCTCTCGCATCCACCTATTGTTTGGCTATGGTAGGTCGTTGATAATTTGTGATCAATATTCAACAATTTAGATAGTTTTGAGAAAACTTCGTTTTTGTATTCTGTGCCCATATCCGTTCTGATTTCTTTCATTGTTTTGTATACAAGCACGAAATGTTCTAGAATTGCCTTGGCTATTGTCGCTGCTTCCTGAAGGTTAATTCTCACTATACGGTACGTTCCATAACCTTCCAGTATCCTTCCCGTAAAATATTAAGGTGTAAATGAGTTGATGTATGCACACTGTACGTTCCGTTCACGTTCCGTCAACATGACATTTTTGCCTACTACATCTTTTGACTTAAATCATACGGCAGGGATACTGGAAGGTTACGTATAGTGAGAATCAACCTTTATTCTGAACAGGGAAGGTAACGACATATTTTGTCAATTCGCATTGCATAATTATTACCATCACCAGATTTCTGAAACGGACCTATTGTATCAATGTCGAATATATTTCGAAGAGTGGGAGTTAACTCTAGGGGTTCTATGTGCTTCTTATCAATTTCATTAATCTGACACTTATGACATTGCTTCGTATATTTCGCGACATTGCGTGACATACCTCTCCACCTATAGAAAGATTCTAGTTTCTTCAGTAGACTGTTTTGGCTGCAATGACCATCGAAAAGAGGATTATCATGAAATTTGCGCATTGATTCTAATTATTCTCCAAAATATGTGATCAGCTCATGAGGTTTGCATATTTAAATTTTCTGACCTACCCTTTGAATTCTTTTACAGTATACTATTTGAAAATATCATCATTTAGATTCAATGTTAGTAATCTTAAATTCATTTCAATAGTCATTAAATCAAGCTTAGACAATATCTGTGCTGACACGGAACTACTGTCATTAGTGAGTCATCAGTACAAGACGGTTCAGGTTTCGTTGATGTAAGAGAATTTTCAGTTTCTATTAATTTATCTGCGTCCTCGCCATTGACCTAGTGATCGCTAATATTTCTACCGTGTCATTTTTCATTTGCTTTAATTCATCTATAGTAATTCCAGACAGACCATCGGCACAAATGTTTTCACTACCTTCAATGTATTGAATTTTGAAATGAAATTCTTCTAAATCAAGTCGCACTCTTGTTCATCTAGATATTGTAGAATTTTAGGGCTGATTAGTGATTGTTTTTATATCTCGAAAGCAGTTTTTGTTCTTCTGACCAGAAAAGTTTTACGTTTTCACAAAAAGCTTCAGTAGTGGGTGTGGGATATTTGTTTATAATATCAAATTTGGAATCATTAGGCAATATTCCTTTATCCGTGACTTTCGGCCTGAAAATATAAATTCCTTCATGAAAAATATACTTTTTTTTGGAGTTTAATTGCAGATTAAATAAACTGCAAAATTCAAATATATGTTTAAAATTTTCGAAATGATGCTTTTCGGAACAACCAATAACTATGAGATCATCCATATAGAGAAATGCTTTTTAAGTTGCAAAGGCTAGAGACATCATTCCTTGAAAGCTATTACTGCTTATAGACAAACCAAATAGCAACGCCTCGAGCATTTTTTTCTAGTTCGATCTGGTGAAATCCCGAAATTAAATCAATTACTTCCTAGTTGATCAAGAATGCCGTATATTCGTGGAAGTGGAAATTAATCGGCTATAACCTTTTTATTTACGTTTCTGATATCTATAACTAGTTTCAATTCTTTTTATCCGTGAGATCTTTTTTCTGGAACGAGTAATACGTTATTGTAGTTCGAAACAGAAGGTTCAATTATGTTGTTGTCGAGCATTTTCTGCACTTGATTTTTGATTTCTGGTCTTCGAGAGATTGGTGGTCTGAAGCTTTTTGTATAGACTGATTTATTGTCGGTTAATTTAATATTTTGATTGTGAAAATTGTTCACAGTAAGAAAATATGTTTGCAAGGCAAAAATATCTGAGAATTCCTCACTCAGTTTCAAAACATCGGATTTCACATCATCTGGTACATCCTGATTCAATTGTTCATTTAATTGTGAGTATCTGTTGTTTTGTTCGGGTTGAGTATTGAAAATATCGCATTTATTTAGATCTATCATTAACTTTATGTTTAATTGTATTAATGTATTACTACACTTTCGAAGGTAGTTCATAATTTTCACTAGCGGATTACCTGGTTGTATGATAGATCTATAGCAACGAAAACACCTGATTTCTTCGTTATGTACCAGCAAGGGTTTGAATATATTCTCTGGAGAATGGATGTGTCTTACAATTTCACAACGGGGCGGTACGTAAATTTGGTTTTCTTTCAATCCAATCATGATAGGAACAGTGATTATTTAATCATTACAATCAATGTTCAATGTCCAGTCGAAATAATCCACGTTTGCACTAAAGCGTATCAAGAAATCTCTGCCTAGTATTCCGTTTCCTGGAATGGGGAAATCGTCTTCAACTAAATGAAATACGTGGTTCAACGGATAGTCCCCTGGCAAAACTAGGACATTTAATGCACCTAAAAAAATGTATGTTCTTCTGCAATTCCTCCAATTTCTATCGGCCTTGACGTATTACGGGATATATTGTCGGGTATGACATTATATTTCAATATGGAAATGTCCGTTCCTGTATCGACTAACAAAATGCTTTCATTAGATATAATAAATCATAATAATTCCTCAATCTTCTTCTTGAGATTTTGAAGTTGATGGGTGAATACACTTATAGACACAAAAGCCATTTGAATAGGATTACTATAATCAATTTGTACAGGCTCCGAATATTATTATTTCAAAATCTTATTTATATGATAATGTTAAATATTATAGAATTTAACAAACATTATTATTCTAAAGAAGAACTCACATATAACTGAAAAAACACATACAAAAATTAATGAAAATGTAATAAAATTCTTTCATGAGTAACATTCTTCTGGTTGAACATATTAGAAAAAATTGAAATATCGCTAATTAATACTATAAGTAGAAAAAATTAAATAAATGTATGTGAAAATGGACAAAAGCCATATTCTTCTGTTTATATCTCAGCATTATTCAAAATAATTTTTTTCCTTCGAAAAAATCACGAATACATATTAATATTGCCTTGGGTTGAAATCTTTTCCCCCTTGCTCTTACTTCTAGACCTTCAATCATTGATCCCGGAGAAAACCTCTGCAATGTTTATTTTGTGCCACCTTTCATCTTCTGTTGTTCTCCCTCCTTGTTGATCAGCTGCAGTCCGCAGTCATGATTTCCCCACAGGCAATCTATGCCTCGGTTTCCATTCCTAGTTACTCAATGAAAAAACTATTGATGATAAGTACCCCATTCCTAATATAATAATGTTCTAGATAAACTCGGAAATGCCAATATCTTACAACTCCCGATTTAGCCAGCGGATTTCATCGAATTGAAATGGATTCTGCGGACATATCAAAAACAACCTATAATGTAGAGAACGGTCATTACGAATTTTTGCGAATGCCGTTGGGTCTGAAAAACGCAGGTTCAACTTTTCAGCGAATAATGGATAAAACGCTCAGAGATGTGGAAAATTGTTTAGTTTACCTAGATGATTTAGTTGTTTACTTAACCTCTTAACAAAGGCATATATGCCTTTGTTAACTTAAATGAAGTTTTCAAGAAGACTCAAAGGAACCAATTTTAAAGTACAGTTAGATAAGTCAGAATTTTCAAACAAAAGTAGCCTATTTAGGTCATATGGTAACTTTCTAAAAGGTTAAACCTAATCCAGACAAGATGAGAGCTATAAAACAATATCCCATACCTAGAGCCACTAAGGATTGTTAGGATATTATAGGAAATCTATCCGTGATTTCGCGAGAATTACCAAACCCTTGACATCATTTCCAAAAAAAATGCTAAACTGAGCACACACCAAATTTCATCAACTGCTTTGAATACTGTAAAAATCTTTTAACCAACGAGCCTATACTTCAATATCCCGATTTTTCTAAAGAATTCATTTCAACCTCGGATGCTAGTAATTTTGCAAAATTGGTGATAAACCAGTAGCTTATGCCTCCAGAACACTTAATGATGATGAGCAAAACTACAGTAGGTACAATTGAAAAAGAGTTACTTTCTATAGTTTGGGCAACTAAATACTTCAGACCCTATAGTTTTGGCAGAAAATTCAAAATTATTAAGGATCATGAACCCCTGCAGTAGTTGATGTCGCTTAAAGAACCAAATAGTAACCTTTTAAGATGGAGATTAAAGCTAGAAAAGCTTTACTTCGAAATCATTCATAAAAAAGGTAGTTGTAACATTAATGTGGATGAACTTTCAAGAATAGAAATTCACAACAAAGAATTATTTGAGTATATGGAGAAAGTCAATCAGGAATTTTCTCGGAAAATGTATAAAGTGATAATGAATCAATAAATGTCAATTTGGACGAATTGAAAAATCGGTAAAATGATACAGATTCATTCGAAAATTCAAAAGAATTTTATGAATCGAATAACATTAAAATGTCCTCCATTATAGAAGAAAGAAACGGTGATCTCTTCTAAACCCCAGAAATATATTCTCTTGCTCAATGTGTGTCCGAAGACTTCTATATGAATTAAGGTATTGCACTTGATTTCTAGAAAAAGTTTGCTAAAATAAAAGAACTAAAATCCCAAAATAAGAACGTGGTCGTAGTGGCCGAAATATAAAACGGTAATCGAAAAAATTGATCATCTTGTTACTAGAGAATTTTACTTTCATAAACTAACCTATGAAAATGTATTCCTATCACTCGTTAATCTCAAAAAATTATGTGATCATGATTAAGTAAAATACCTTGCTTTACCTTAAATCTCATGCGGTTTAGATAATCTAGATTGGACCAAAATTTTCAGCATGATAAAATACGTATTCATAAATTCAGATGTAGATTAATGTAATAGTAGATTATTACTTATCATTTATCTCCTAGAAAATTAAGCAATATTGAGGAAATCGTAGATAAAGAAGAATTGGACGATAATACTGTACATTCAAATCATGAGAATACAATTCGAGAAACACCCATTCCTGAAAAAGCTTTGAATGTTTCCGACAATCAAATAGTAATCGATTTTCTTTTTCACCTCCCGCGGAGGCTAGAGAGATACAATTTCTCCAACCAAGCAAAAAATTCATGTTCAACTGGCAACTAATGATTTGAATAAAGAAGTAATAGAGTTTTTCAAAGCACATATCCAACCGAATCGCCTGTATGCTCTATATTTCAAAAAAGTCGAATATTATTTGGAAATTTAAAAGTCCTCAGAAAAACTTCCAAACAATCTGCCTTCAAGCTAGTTAGGTGCAATCATATTTTGGATGACATAACAGAAAAAGATGAATAAATTCGAACCATTCAATTTATTAATGAAGGAAAAACAAATCAGGTATTTCCGACACACTCACAAGAATAAAAAGATCATATACTGGCCTAGTATTCAGAATGATTTAACGGAGTATATTAACAATTGTGAAAACTGTCAAATCAATTAATATGATAGGTACCCACCAAAACAAAAATTAATGCTCACACCTACACTATCGAAACCTTTCGAAGATTGTTTATATTGATACCTTTCAGACACAGAATAAGAGGTTTTTAACGATGGTGGATGCTTTTTCTAAATATGTTCAGGCTTATTCATTAGTTTCATTAAAGGGCATTGAAATTGTCAGACCACTTTTAATTTCAATTTTATGTCCAATCATTGATCGCCAGCAATTATTGTAATGGATAATGGTACTGAATTGAAAAATAGTGTAGTGGAAAAACTTTTGGAATTACACACAATTAAATGGCATTGTTGAGCGATTTCATTCCACTTCAATAGAGCATCTAAGGATATTGAAAAAGAAGGACGAAGTCATACACGTGATATTGAAAGTTTAATGGCATACGCAATTTTCGGCTGCAATAATTCTGCCTTGCTAACAAGAAAGGTCCTATCTCCCAAACTTGATAAATTGACTTTTTTGACTCATAGTAATAATTGTAAACATATTTTTTATATATGTGCAAAATAATATATGCTATATGCTTTTTAAGTACCTTATCTTTGCCCAAATGTTTTGTTCTAATTGAAATGAAGGACATTTTGACTAACATAAAATGTCTGATCTCACATATACTACGAAAAAAGTTCCAACCCAAAACGAAATTTGGTAAGTTTTTTTCCCTATATCTCCGGAAGTAAATATCAGGTCTAATTGATATTTGGAACATTGTTGTTAAATACTGACTATAAGGCTTGTGCCAAATTCCGTTGAAATATAATTAATATTTTCAGAGGAAAAAAAATTTTTCATCGAAAATTTTCCAATAACTTTTTTTTTAAATTTTCGAACAACTAGATCCTCACGAAATGCTCTAAGTTGCGCTTTAGTATTTCAAAACTGTCCACGAAGTTTCAATTTGATTTGGTCAATACTTGAGATATCGAGGAATTAACCTCGAAATTTCAAATGGGCTTGACTCCGAAACTATCCAACTGATTCCACCCATTAACGAACTCAACCGAGATATTTGGACAAACACAATCTGACAATTTCGAGTGGCTAACCGTCGGTTTCACAAACTTTCGACTTCTGACCAACTCGTTGATTAAGGTTTGCATTCGATGGTTGAGTTGAAAATGAACTGAAATCGAGCACAGAATTTACTGTTAACTGACGATCAAGCCCTTGATTTGGCGATCGAAGTTTTGTGAAACCGGCCGTAAGTCTTTTTCTTCGAAAGTTAAAGTATATACGGACGGACTTCCGGACGGACGGCCGGAAAGACGGACGGACGAACAGAATTTAATTTGACCACGGATTCTTCTTCAGGGAGTTCAACCCAATCGTTCAAGCCTATTTTCGGCTCAAAATTCGAAAATTAGAGACATCGTGACGAAATGATAACGCACTGTTACCTAGAACAAGCGTGTAAAACAGGACCGAAGCGAATAATGATTATTTTGAAAGGAGAAGAGAACATTTTTCGGCTTTGATTATGGACCTGGGGAGAAAAAGGCTAGCTGTGCAATAAAATTGTCTTTATTCGACAAAATCATCCTTTGGAATGTACCGCAGTTTCGCCGTATTCTTCGTGTTCTCGTATCTCCGTTATGTAGAGCTAATTAAAGCGAATCGAATTAAGCAGAAAAGTTTTTGAGCAAAATATTGAATCGACGAAAATTATGGCACGATTATGGATTATGGTACATTTATTGACTTCTTCTGAGTTGAGATCAATATTATGATACAATTCCACAATAATGGTATATCTGGTATAACTGTCTCCGGCATTCAATCACACTCGTTCGTGATCCTCACATAGGGTGTCTGCTTACGTAGACATGAATCACCTCAGATTGGCGTATGCCCTGATGAGTTCCCTACACTAAGCTGGGACAAAAGGTGACATTAGTAAAGAGGTTGATGCTACCTCGCAAACCTTCAAATGCTTCATCATCATAAGAGCTCATATATTATTTCAGCAATAATAATTTTGTTAAGAGATGAAAGTTAAGTATCTACTCATCAAAATACAATATACCATACGTTGAATAATACGATTTTGTCTGGTATATCAGTTTATTCCTTGGGACTACTCTCGAGGTAGAGGTATTCATTGAGCAAATGTGCACGCACGCTGTTCGTACACGCATGGATAGCGTGCGTGAACACCCAGCATTCGTGTAAAAATGCTCAGTATGGACGTACGTCAACGTGACAAATTACCAAATTTACGACGCATAGCTATTCGTGCGCGCACATTCGCTCAAATGAATATCCACCTTTACGGATTCATGATCTAAGTCTGCATAGGACCTGGCTGCTACTTGCATATAGCAAGTCTGCATAGGCCATCACAAAAATCTCAACAGGAAACTTCCCATGAAATATAATTTACATGTTTATATATTTGTACTTCCGGAAATTTTCGTTAGGGGAATTTCCTGAAAATATCAGAAGGCGTGATCCCAGAAATCTCACAATGGGCAGTATAAGTGAATTACTCAAACCCCTCGCCATGAGGCTATCTGAGCGAATTTCCCACAGACCTACCAATGTGGAAAGTTTGAGAATTCCCGATTGCGGTAGCTTCAAGATCTCTTCAAAAACATTGCCTCGGCGGACATTTGGAGGAAATATAGTGCTCTTCGTGACTTCCATGAAACAATTTGTTAGGTATCAGGGGGGACAGAAAATGATCATATAATTTTCTAAGCCTGACCTTGACTTCTAGGTGATTTCGAAGTCAACCTCATCATTTTTGAGTGGAAAGGTCCATTTTTTAGTGCATATTCTTATTCTTCATAAAAAGGTTGTCAAATATCTTCGAAACTTTTTTCATCTGTTTCTAAAATAGTGAATTGAATTTCATTCAAATGGTTGAGAAAAAATTGAAAATAATTTCAATATGATCATGTTTCAAATTACTTTAGTGAATGTTCAAAATGATGAACTCGGCATTCGATACAATAATCCATTCTTTACAAAAAAAGATTCATGACATCGCATCAAAGTTTCTGCATCGATATTCCTGCAAGCATATTTGTTGAATTTGTAACCCGATGAGAATAAGTTTCAAACAAAAGTTACTACTTTTTTATTGTGAATGAGTATCTGCACTGAAAAACATACGTTTTCATTTAGAAAAATCGATTTGAACTTGAAGTAGCCTCGAAGTCAAGAACAAGGTTAAAACAGGACATATTCATATCCTTTTCCCCTCGATACCTTAAAACTTATATTCGAAACATTTTTTCTGAAGTGAATTGTTTTTGAGATGATTCCCTGTCTCAAGTTAAATGCCGCATCCTTTATATGTTCCGGGTTTAACTCGGGTTCTGAAACTCAAAAATGATTTGAAAATGGGGTGGAACCTGAAACCTATATATGTGTCTTTTAATTGAATTTTTCATAGGCTAATTTTGTCATAAGAACATTTTTCCGGAAGATATAGGATGAAAGGTTTCCGAGAAACGGCCCTCGATGAATCACCTGGTACATGTGCCTGACACTTTTATGGTCTGATCGCGAAACCATATTCTCTAGTGGAATGCATAGCACAAGTCAACGATGAAATTATTCTCCGAGAGTGATTGAATTCATATTATTTCATCATTACAGGCCTGACTCCAACGAAGTTGGTATTGGCGACGGATGTTATACCCCCAGTGGAAAGATCCTGCACACATTTCACTCCTGGGATTGATCCCGATATTGAGACCTTCGAATTGATAGCCATTTATCCAGTGGAGTGTGTCAATCTGACAGTTTTTTCTAAGCAGAAGAGACAGGCTTTGAAAGCTCATTTTTGTAATAACAGTATTCTTTATTTCGAACTAGGAGGATTCGAGAAAAGAGAGGTAAACATTCTTAATTTTACGATTTAAGGTACAAGTAAAATGAGAATTCACTTTCAATTTGATTGGTCCTTCGATATTTCATTTTCTATGCAAGTTGAACATGTGCGGGTAAGTTGCTTTGGTTCGAATAATTCTCAGTGTTTTCTGCGTTCGTGTTATTTCAAATTGGAATATATATTGAGGATTTTCAGATAAAAAAGTTTTATTGTATCTTTCGAAATTTCCGACGCAAAATTCAATTGTTAAAATAGCTGGATCAATATTTCAGTCAACAAATTAACACAAAAAGGTAGTATAGTGCGCCAGCAGATCTACTGTGCCATTGGTTCGCCTCTTTGGAATAGATCAATTAAGCCTGGTGAAGTCACAAAATGATGTGCTCAGAGCGAACATAGATTGTGCTGATTCGCCGTAAGTTGAAGAATAATCAAAAGAGAAAGAAGAAAAGTTTTTTGCTTAGATTTAATTTTCATATTTTGGATTTCCAAGGCACAGTAAAGCCATCGCGACTAAATTCTTCAATAAAAAAAACTGAATGATTTGTAAATACATGGAAATAAGGTCGTTCTTCTACATAAAAAATAGCATTGTTTGAACAATGATAATAGTATCATTTCAGTTTTCATATACTAGAAATCAGAAAAATTCCATAATATGTATAGCACATCTAAAGGTTAAATAGTGAATTTTTACTTGATAGTAGATACAGTTTTCACTGTTTTTATTGAAACAAAAAAAAAGCTCTAAAATGAAATTACTCCTATGATAGGAAGGCTGCATTTGAAAAAATAAGAGTCAGCCCCCCCGAGCAATAAATATGAAATTATCATTATTGTTCCAAAAAATGATTATTTTTCAGAAGTATCACAAGCAGGTATCGCTCTTATTTAATTATCAAAAAGTTAAATGATATAGAAAAAACTTTATAACTACATATATTAACATTTCAGCAATCATCTAGTAGGTAGGTACTGTAAGGGTATTAGTGGAACTCGCCAATTGGCGAATATTCGATTTCTCGTAACCATTTTCATCTTAGTTTCAGACTCGCTTGATTGTTTGGATATTCGCCAATTAGTGAGTTCCACTAATACCCTTACAGATACAACTCAAGGTAGGCTTAGAAAAGATTTATAAATTATTGTTACAGGAAATATGGCTATAGGTATGTTGAAATGAAACATTGGCTCTACTAATAATAATTATAATGATGAATATAGCACAGCATTAGCAAAATTGTATCCCTGAGATATATTACAGATTTATTCATTATTAACATTCAAGAGTGCCACTACATTGAAGTTTGAATCATCTTTGATCTTTTTTTTTTTGTGGAGTAGAGCTTTCTTTGTGGAACAACATTTTTATTGGGAATAGAGATTGAAATCTTGTTCTACTTGGAAAGATAATGATGGTTTATCTCTTATGGCCGCTAATGATGAACCAGCTTGAGCAAGAATTCTTTCCATTACTTCAAGTTCTCCTGTATTTGAAATCGAGGCCGAAATTTTCTGCAATAAAGTTGGCACTTTTTGCGTTTTTGAGATGAAATCTCTTATCTTATAGCGACTCCACAGTTTTGATACCGTTTGAATGTATCATCCATATTTTCTTCAATATCATCTTTTGATTGTATTATTCAAAGCTGAGCTCGAGTGCCGTCCACACTATTCGCTGAATCGTTTATCAAATTTTATTGCATTCGCTGTTCGGATTACACTCATCTGGACCCGGCTTAAGACGGATCCAGATATATTTTTTTAGTGTTTGTTGAGGAATTTGCGACTTTAATTTGAGAGAAATTTTAGGGTTTTTGTTTTTAGTTCATTCTTTGCCTTCAGTTGAAATTTGTTTCGAAAGATTCAATTGAGAAATTGAATGAGATAAATTTTATCTAGTGGTATAATTATACCTAGTGACAGCTGCCTTATTAAAGTCCTAGTCTTACAACTGGTGATCATTTTTTTTTCCTTGGTTCAGTAGTAAGAACTGAAGGGGTCTCTTTTTATTGAATACATATATCCGTGAAAAGTAATAAGTTCGTTTAGACATCAAAGTCCGGTATATTTTTTTTCTGTATACTTTCTTTCAGTTTTGTTTTCAGGTCAGTAGTAGGAATATCAATTCTGTATGTTACTTTCTTTGCGCTTTCTTGCTGTATCGCAGTGCATCCGTTAATTTGAGGTAACCAGAGGACATTTTGAATTCATTTTTTCTCACTGTTTTTATTTTGTCCAGTTATGTCTTTGTAAGTCATTTTTCATTATCACACGGAATTGGGGAATTAACTTCATTTCATTTGATTGTACAAGTAAAAAGTTGTCATTATCAGCGTGAATTTATCAAGTTAATATTTATTATTGATATTAATATTTGGAAAAAGAAGTTCTGCAAGTTCTGATGCAAGTATCACAATTGTTTTGAGAGGCGCTGGCCTGTAGTCGCTAGGAATGATAGCGATTACGTTAGATAATTTCGCAGGATAGGATCCGGCCAGATATTTCGATAAATTGGAATTGCGATCGAAGCTGGATGGATGGACGGAGTATGAAACATTTAAGCTATTAAAGTTTAAGATAACCGGAAAGGCTTTTAGTTTTTTCAAATCGGATCCACGTTTTGATTCTTGTTGTATCACGAATCAAAGAATAGATTTCTGCGAATAATCGGTTCCAATTTACTTGAGGAAGACTTAACAGGAGTCAATCAAAATGAGAAAGCAGGAATGAAGAAGTACTTGGTGATAAACCAATTTCAAATAGGGCTTCGTAAGGACTTGATGAAAGATACCGGCGTGTTGCTATTACGGAAAGACGATTTGGATTTAGAAAAGGCTGAGGAGCTGGTGAGGCTTCAGGAAACCACTCTTATAATGTTACAGGATCGAGTCTCAACTATGAGAATTTCTGCAATAGACACAGAGGAAACATGTCAACTGTGCGAAATTAGAGGACATGTTGCGAAAGAAGGCAGAAATAGGCGAGCTAAACAGACTCTTATTCGGTGAAACACACGAAAGGGATGCTATTTTGTGGCCAGTTCTGTCATCTTGCGATCTACTGTCGGAGAGAAAGAGGCTTAACACAAAAGGAGCAGGGAACCTGCTTTTCATGTCATCAAAAGGGGCATTTAGCAGGGGAATGTTCAAGAAATGAAAACGAGAGACGGGGAAATTTTCAGATAAAAACATGGAGAAATGAACGAAACACAGGTGCGATTCCACGTCAGTCATCATTTTTTGCCAGAAATTCAATCGCAAATGGCCGAAAACCTGCCTCAAGGATGGATGCCTCAAACATGTAAGGCGGTTCAATAATCATAGTGGATCACGGGGGTATGAACATAAGGGAAACAAAGATAAACGACCTGTTATGATTATTCTTGAAATATATATTCATTTACATATACAGGGTCATTCATTAAGGGTGGCCACCGGCCGTATCTCGGAAACCGTTCATCCTATAACTTTCATAAAAAATTCTTATGACAAAATCGGCCCCTAGAAAATTATTAAAAATATTTTCAAGTTCGTAGTTCCCCACTAGAGGGTGCAATCTATCACTTGTGAAATATAATCTCATTTTTTACGAAATATTCTCCAGCTAACAGTGGTGAAAAATAATAAAATACTCTTCCTATTCAACAACTTTTGTTTCAGTACTTTTTCTATACTTCCTTTTTTTAGTGATGGGATGGAAAAACTTTTCTTCACAAAAAAACACTCCTACTTCTGTATGCGTGAACCGATTTTCACGTAATTTGATTTCATTCGAAGGCCATTAAAAGCAGATCACAGAAAAATATGACAACAACATACCGGGTGATCCAATTAAAAACTACAGGCTGTTTTATGTCACTTCACACCATATTTGCGCGTTTTACTGGAGAATGTCAAATGCAGTGCTATGATTCTAACTGACTGAGAATAAGCTAAGCATTATCACCTATTGACTCGTTAAAACACAGACGAATACCTTCGGTCATTCGGAAGATATTAACATTTTTGTAAATTTTGATAAGTGTTGATCAACCCTGTGAGCTTGAAACAACAAGGAAGTGACTTTATTCGTCATGACAACGCAGCAAAATACTAAACACACATGAAATAACAATAATACGATAAAATGAAACAAAAATTAGCAACAACGAAAATATTTGAACAAAAAACAACCCTTATACATAATCATTTCAAATATTCAAAATTTCTACCATTTTTTTCTATACATAAATTTAGTCTTTCTTTAATTGATACTGGTCACAATTTCAGTAAGAGAAAAAGTTTCAGCTGCCGGTCGAAATCTATTTTTCATATCCTCACTTGTAGTTGGGGGTGTTCGGAAAACTAAGTCTTCATTCTCCCCAAAAATAAAATCTAATACTGTGAGGTCGAGTGATTTAGCTGGAAAAATACTCCCTCGTCCAATCCACCTCTTTGAGAAGACGGTATCTTAATATTCCCTAACATTAGTAGCATAATGCGCCGGGCAACCATCTTGTTGATACCAAATATCTAACCTGATTTGAATAGCAATATCCTCTAAAAGAATTCTAAAATTTTCCGTTAGTATTTCAAGCACCTTTGCCCCGTTAAGATACGATCGAAGAAAAATGGTTCGACAACTGTTCCATCAAAAATTTCGCACCACACGTAAACACTCTAGCGATTCTGATTATTGACTTATCTTTGCCAATATGGATTGTTAGATGATCAGTAGTGGCGGTTGTGTAAATTTACTTTACCATTGCTAGAAAAAGTAGCCTCGTCAGTCCATAATATTCTATGAAGTAAGTTAGGTTCGCCTTTCAGCATTCGCTCAACCAATTGCAAAAGTCCTGTCGTCTCTTTCAATTCTTGGTGCAAGACAACATGATACGGATGCAGTTTATGGTCCTTTAGAATCCTTTGAACTAGCGAATAATTCGATCCCAAATCACTTGCAATTTTTCGGATGATTAAATTTAATTCAGCATGAACATAAGCCAAAAATTTTATGATATTATCCTCATTACGGCTTCTACGTTTTCTATTTGTTCTGCCAACATATTGAACCTTCCAAGTTTGTCGCAGTCTTCGTGTCAATCTTTTGAATACTTTTCTGGAATGACGACGTCTTTCAGGATATCGTATCGGGTATTCCCTTTCAGCTACTGCATTTTCTAAACATTCAGCATAAACATTAAGCATATCATATGCTTCTCCGTTTGAATAATGAGGCCTCATAAACTAGTAGTTTGCAATCGACCTAAGTAAATTTTACAGCTATTGGCGTCTGAATTCAAGATTGCAGCGCCATAGTGGCCAGTTTTAGAACCTTACATACAGACATAGATTTTGTTTTGATAGTCAAATATCAAATAATATGCTGACAATAGACAAATACTCCTAACTTTACTATTTTTATAGGGAAGGACTAAATACTCAATCTATTGTGAATAAAATGAATACATTCACATGAAACAAATGCTACTTGTACCGTAAGTCTTATTCATTATGGAGTGACAAATAAATTTTCCAACACTTATATGATTGGTCTTGAAAAAGCTGTAATAAATAAGCCTTGCACAACTTTGCTTTCATCGGCAGAAGCACTTTGAGCGAAGAGTATTCATCACCAGATATTTCCTTGTTGAGACTTTTTTTTTCAATAGTCAGTTCTATCACTAGAACATTCACGTTGTTCCTTAATGATCTGGAAGGCATAGCATTCCTCTTAAGTGAATTTCTCTGCTTGGATTATGGGCCTGGAAAAAAATTGTTCTCATGAACGTGATATAATATTTCATAAGCAATTCGTGCTTACCTCTATAAAAATGATATTCATCGGTGAAATGCAGGTAACAGACCCTCATAAATCTTGTTTGTTGGTTTTTATCGATTATTCAACACTTTCAGGCCCGACTTGTTAAAGGAAGTTTCATTCACCCTAACTCCTAATTTTTTACCGGGCTGTAGACATCTATAGGAAGGGACATTTAAGTTTGCTTTTCCTCAGTAGAAGCACTTCTAAAATCACACAATGTCAATGATGATGTATGTACCTCGGGTTACTCGGATAGCCACCAGTGGGAGTAGCACTTATCTTCATTCGCCAATAGAAACCGAGAATAAACAGTAACGCCAAAGCTTACTGGATCTAGATCAGCTTGTTTTGTGAGTGACATACATTTTTGATAAGTTTTTTCTTTCATTCGATTGTTTAGATCATGAAATAACTCAATTCCCCCTGAATTTCACAGGGTTGATCAACACATCGAAATCTGCAAAAATGCTAATATCTTCGGAATAACCGGAGATATCTGTCTGCGGTTCTCAGTCGGTTAGAATCATAGCATTGCATTTGACATTCTCCAGTAAAACGCGCAAATAGGGTGAAGTAACATAAAACAGCCTGTAGTTTTTAATTGGATCACCCGGTATGTTGTTGTCATAGTTTTCTGTGATCTGTTTCTAATGGCCTTCGAAAGAAATCAAATTACGTAAAAATCGGTTCACGCACACAGAAGTCAGAGTGTTTTTTTGTGAAAAAATGTTTTTCCATCCCATCACTAAAAAAAAGGAAATATAGAAAAATCACTGAAACAAAAGTTTTTGAATAGGAAGAGTATTTTATTATTCTTCACCACTGTTAGCTGGAGAATATTTCGTAAAAACTGAGATTATATTTTACAAGTGATAGATTGCACCCTCTAGTGTGGAACTACGAACTTGAAAATATTTTTAATAATTTTCTAGGGGCCGATTTTGTCATTAGAATTTTTTTCCGGAAGTTATGGGATGAACGGTTTCCGAGATACGGCCGGTGGCCACCCTTAATGAATCACCCTGTATATATTAATATACTCTTGAGAACGAGCAGTATAATTCTTTTATATCTGAAATGAATTCTAGAGAAATATATACATAGGTACCCCATATTATTATATTGAACGTGAATGGAAAACCGTGTTCATGTTCGGTGGATACAGGTGCGGCGCTAACACTAATCAAAAGGGAATCAGTATCAAGGTATGAAATCAGGGAGGAGGAAGTAGACAGGTACCAACTGACGAGCGCAACAGGGCATACACTACTGCAAATGTTTCGATAGGAGCTGAAGGGAATAAATTGAGTACCTGTTGGACAGCTATTGTCTGTGACAATAATACACTAGAACATGTTCAAATTGTTTTAGAAAGGGACATCCGTTACGCAAATCAGGCACGAATGAATTTTGAGGAGGAACCATCTATAACATTTTTATCATAGTGATATGAAATGGATTTCCAAGATGAAGAAAATGTGATACTTTTCAATCCTATTTGCTGGAGTACTGGCTTAATATTTTTGTCATTTTAACTCAGCAAATAAAATCCTTTGAATGCAGTGACTAATAGACTGCTTGTTTGTGCTTGTTTCTACATATTGTCTACATTACGAAATATAAAATAGTGGAATGCTCAATTAATTCCACAGGATGCTGAAATAAGTGAGGAGTTTTAGCACTATATTGTACGATAAAAATGACTATTACGATTCACTAGCGGAGCGTCGAATTTCTCTGAGTTCACTTTACACATTCACTTTTACAAATTAATTTATAATGTAAATTCACTTTCAGACTAGCTGATCAAAGAGTACAATAATTATGGTTTCGAGAGAGACTTTGAGAGTTTTGCTTCATTATCGCGATATACAGGTCTGGCCAAGACACTCGGCACCGTACGAAACTGCACTTTAAAGTTGAGAATATAGTCCGCCAGTTGAAGAGCAGAAACCTAAGCGCGATGCTTTATCGAATGAACGACTGTTCTTTTGCAGGATGTTGGGGAGTCCCCAGTCCGCACTGCCCGCAGTCCCTCGATACGCGATCGCGATCGAAGTAAGAATTTGCCAGCATGCCACCCAACAAACAATTTTGGTCGGCACTATGCCGGCCCAGCATATGCTGGCCAGACTTGGCCCGCTCGGCAAGATGTCAATGGCCAACGCCGGTCCGCTTCAATAATGAGACTCAGTCCGCCGGTAGTGCCAATGCCTGTTGGCCGATATTCCAGCGTCATTTAAATGACGGGCCTTTAAAGGCAAAACAGTGGCAACCGTAAATGTCCCAGCGGAAATAATGCATATTGCCAATAATAATGCTAGGATAAGGATAATGAATAATAGTAATAAAATAAAATTATAAATTTCCAAGACTTTATCTGCACCAAATCAAAATAAACATTGAAATGAAGTGAAATTAAATTTTTCTTCAGAAAAATATGGAATGAAATTTTACAAAAATATTATTCTAAAGAAAAAATAATATATTTGAGAAACAAAGTATACAAAAATTGATAAAAATGTGATAAAATCCTTTTATGGGTGAACGAATAAAAAAAATTGAAATAATATGAATTAATACTGTAAGAAAGAAAAAATTCAATAAATATATACGAAACTGTACAAAAGCCATTATTCTGTTTATATCTCAGCAATATAACAAAATATATTGATATTGCCTTGGGTTGAAGTATTAAGTATACAAAAATTAATCAAAATATAATGAGAGCTATTTGTGAGAAACACAAATTTCCCAGTGAACAAATTAGAAAAAAATGGAATATCGCGTAGAAAAAAATTCAATAAAAGCCACTCTTCAGTTTACATCTCAGCATTATTAATAATATAGAATTTTCCTGGAAAAACATACACGAATACATATGAAAATTGCCTCGGGTTGTTGTCCCATTCTTTTTGCCCTTACTTCTACCCCTTCAGTCATTGACCATGGATACAACCTCTTTAGTGTTAAATCAGATCCTGTGCCACCTTTGCTCTTCTGTGATTTTACCTCCTTGTCGATGAGCTGCAATCTGCAGTCAGGACTTCACAACACAGGAAATCTATGCCTTCGTTCCCATTCCTAGTTAGAGGATTTCTTCGTAAACAAACTGAAAAGAAAAAAAAAACTATTTGAGTTGAGGCATGATTTATAAATTACAGGTGCATATGGATATTCACACACATTACATTTGTCTCTAACAAAAACTACAGCGACAAAATAGAAATTACAGAAGGAGTTTCATTTCAGTATATCAAATTCCATAAACATCATTTCACACAAGGCTAACCAAAGCGGCACCCTTAGAAATATTTGATTGAGTTTTAGTTCTGCATTTTCATATGTATTCAAAATATAAGTGGAAATAATTGAAAAAATACATTATCGCCACTCGGTAACCCGCAAGATTTCCCGTCGCGAAGCTTTAAGTAAGATATTCACATCATTCTGAGCAGTGTGAGTTCCTGAACAAAAAACACTGCAAATTTTACACAAAGGTTTATTATTTTCTTAGTTAGAATAACCCAATATACCATTGATAACTCAAACAACTTAGAACCGAATGCTATGATTCATTTTCGACATTATTGGAAATTCGCAGCGTTTTTCTTTATAACTCAGGAACCACTTGTCGGAAATCATCCGGGAAACATTTTTTAGGTTGGGTTATGGAACAGTAATCATAATCAAAATTTGAATTCCCATGAAAATTGGGTGATAAGTTTTTGAGAAATAATTTTTTTTCCCACCAACCCCCCATTTAGAGCCCTTAGGGTACACCGATCCTACTAAAAAGCTTGGAGGATCAACCCCGAGTGACATAAGATTTTTCCACCAAGTTTCAAGGATTCCCGTTCAGTACTTCCAGAAAAAAGCCACGGAGAACGGACGGCGGACAGACGGATTTTTTTATTCGTTTATTCAAATCTACATACTCCAAAAAGTAAACTGTGAAAATTTCAGTGGGGGTTAAAATTTTTTTTTTGGTGGTCGATCACTAAGGTTTGTTATTTGATTTCATCAAATAATAAACCAAAATATGAAGGTCAAGAAGGTCAACATAGGCGGTCTCTCTTTGTTTGGAAGATATGGGCCCTCAAAGTTCCAAATTGTTTCATTTTCAGATCCTTTTTTCCGCCATTAAAATGATCTCTCACTTCTCAAATCTAGTTCATAAATCATCTTTGAACCTTCAACCAACGAATAGCGACACTTTTTTCAAGAATATTCATTATTTAAAGGAAGAAAAGTGAAAATATTAGACAACCATTTAACCTATATTTTCACGAAATACTTGTCAATGTTAAAGCGGAACTTTGCAACAGCGTCTTTTTATCGCTGGCCAACGTATTAGGAGAGAAGAGTAGTTGCTGACGGGAAATATGAAATGATGAACAGTTGAAGGATATGATTGTAAGGAAAATGCTTCTGTCACTGGAAGAATAGGTGGTTATTCTAACATCAGAACAAAATCATTGAGAATATTTGTTCAAGGTTTCACTCTCAATATTTTCGTTTGAACTTTCTAACTATCCTCTTCAAAACTGGGAGGTTGTTATCTACTTCGTTTTTTGTTGTGTCTTCGAAATGGTCCAGTTTAGAATGAAATTCAGGGTACTCCAATAATATAGGTTAAATAATAACCTCGATTCCATTGGAAATCTGGAAAGGGCGCGACCTATCATATATGAAAAAAAAATCTAGAAAAGCACTGACGTGAAGTCAGCAGCTTTTAAGCGCTTGTTCACATTGCGAAATGGTGACTTCGAAAGTTCAGTGAAATTTCAATGATATATAAAAATTTTCAAAAAAAATTGAAAAAAATTTTTGTTTTCGACTTTTTCCATGGATAATTCTTCTTATTGACACTGTTCATCTTCCAACCAAGTTTCATTTCGATCAGATAAATATTTTTAATTGAAAAATCAAAAATTCGAATGGCTACAGCACAAAAACCATTCTGCAGATTTAGCCCATTAACGAACTCAACCGAGACATTCAGGATCTTAAACTAATCTGAAAATTTCAAGACTCCAGGTCCTTCCTTTCGAAAGTTACAGCGCACACGGCCGGATGGACAGAATCAATTTTGACCACGGATTCTTCATCAGTGAGTCCAACCTAGTCGTTTAAGACCAATTTCGGCTCAAAATTCGAAAATTACAGACATAGTGACGAAATGATAACGCGATGTTCCCGAGAACAAGCGCCTAAAAATGTACGTTGAAATATATATCAGGGTGTATTCTCATTCCATTACTATGTGTTTCAACCTTGTAGATTTCATTAGAAACGAAATCTCCTGTTGGAAGGTTTAGATTATCGCAGTAAGCAGTAAGAACTAAGAACATATTTCATTTTTCTCGTCAGCAATAATCTGTCATTCACGAATACGCACGATGGCACGATTCCGACCGATGAAATTCGCGCCATTGCCAAACTTCACTTTTGGACTGAGTCGAAATCATAAGGAATAGAGGTTAAGTGGTTGTCCAGTAATTTCATTGTTTTTCCATTAAATATTGATTATTCTTGAAAAAAAGTGTTGCTCATCGTTTGGTTGAAGGTTCAAAGGTGGTTTGTGAACTATACAGATGAAGTGAGAGATTGTTTTTATGGTGGAAAACGAGACCTGAAAACGACACATTTTGGAACTTTGGGGGTCCATATCTTCCAAATTAAGGGAGACCGCCTATGTTCGATTTCACATTTTTGATTCAAAAAAACACACTGCGTACAATGATGTCAATATTGGTTTATTATTTGATAAAATCGAATAATAAACCTTAGTGATCGATCAACAAAAAATTTCACCCCCCCCTCCTAAAAATTTCACAGTTTACTTTTTGGAGTATGTAGATTTGAATAAACGAATAAAAAAAAATCCGTCCGTCCGCCGTCCGCCATCCGTTTTCCGGGGCTTTTCTCTGAAAGTACTGAACCGAAATACGCGAAACTTGGTAGAAAAATCGTGTGTCACTCAGCATTGATCCTCCAAGCTTTTCAGCTGGATCGGTGTACCTTAAGGGCTCAAAATAGGCGGTTGGTGGAAAAACAAAAATATTTTTCAAAAACTTACTACCGAATTTTCATGAAACTTTCAACATTTATTATTGTTGCCTAACTCAACCTATAAATTTTTACCCGAATGATTTCCGACTAGTGGTTCCTGAGGTATAAAGGAAAACGCTGCAAATTATGGGGTGAAGAACCAATGAGTTATGAATAGTATACAGCGTGCCAAAAAGTAACGTAACTCGTCAAAAATTTTTTAACGAAGAATTATTAAGGAAAATCCTCGCACCCGTCGATTTTGAATTCCGAAAGCAATTTATCCTGTGTTTGTTTGAATTTGATATTTCTCACCCCGCATCCCACTGCTTTATTTTTTCAAATTGGAATATATGGGTTGTGATACATCAAATGAAAGGTAATTTGATTACCTACTCAGCGATTCGACTAAAAAAAGAATTTGTTGTGCCGTTTTTCAATAAAAAATTTAGAATTAATTTACAATTTGTGATTGGAGAGTACTGCAATCAGATCATTATTCTTTTAATAATTATTATTAAGGGAAATCCACGAATCCATGGATTTGTAATTCCGGTCTCCCTATGCTTTTTTGAATTAGAAATCTCCCACCCTTTACGCTACACATCCCCATATTGTTTTTTTTCAAATAGTAATATATTTTCGAAGTTTGAAAAATGCATGCAGTTTCAGAGTTGGGGGGAGGGGGTTATACCCTCAAACCTCAACTGTTTTTTTTCCGGAAAGATATTGCATGTGATATATCGTATAAAAGCTCATTCGATGACCAATTCAGTTATGTGAACGAAAATGAAAGTTAAGTATTAAGTCAATTTATATTACAAATCCATGGGTTCGAGAATTTCCCTTAGTATTAAGGTAAGTGTTTCTGAGGCAAAATTTCATGTTCAGAATTATACTGAAGTTAGGTTTTAGAGAAACTTGTAGAGGGTATTCTAAAGAGAACAAATTTTAAACATCATGTGGTCTATACGTATATAGGGTACTCGTTTCCATGAAGGTACTTCCAACAATATTTAAACTGTAACAACACTAGGCGCACAGATACACATACTTGTACCCACGTCACTCTTTAACCTTAATAGAAAAGTCGCGCTTGTACATGAGCCTAAGGCTATTTAATGCTCTACCATAAGGGTTTAGGAGGACATCCAACTTGAAAGTTTTCAAAATTACTTTGCATAATGCAATTGTTGACTGTGAACCATATCCTTAGAGTAAATTTTTTGATTTTTGTAAAAGTGAATTGTTTCGAGTTATGTATTCTGTTTTCACGAAACCAACCTTATTGTATTTCAATAAAAAAAATTTATTGAATAAATATATGTATATATATATTACTAATTATCATTATTAATTAATACAAAAATAATGGTCTGATTACAGTACCCTCCTAACTGAAAATTCTAAATTATGTCCTAATGTTTCAATGGAAAACGGCACAAGCAATTCTACTTCAAGCCACATCGCTGCATAGGTAATCCATATCTTTCCAGTTAAAAAAATAAAATAGTGAACTGAGAAATATTAAATTCAAAAAAGCACAGGATAAATTGGTTTTGAGATCAAAATCAACGGGTACGAGGATATTCCTTAATAGTTCTTCGTACATTCATTATTGACGAGTAATGTTACTTTTTTGAAGCGCTGTATAAGTTCTATTTAAGATATCAATGGTATAGGGTTACTTAACTGAGAAAATAATAAACCCTTGTGTAAAATTTGCAGCGTTTTCAATATCTTGGCGAAGGGAAATCTTGCTGGTTTACCAAAAGTTGATACAATATATGAAAACAGTCGTGGTGAACTATGGTTAACCTTCAGTATCGGGGCAGTTGGAACATGATTTTGCTGACTGTTCAGCTCCATTCTAAGATTTCTAAGTCAAACTGTATCGGACTGAACAGTATTGCTTTTCGCCTTGCTCCTGATCAGAGAGAAATTTGAGTTTCTCACCAACACGTAAACGGCTTTCTTTCCTCCAGTAAATTCCTCAACAAGAAAACAAAAGAAATCCCGATAGCCAGGGCTCTGACTATATCCTGACAACAATCGAACAAACACAGAACACATATGTATCTATATTTACTTTATGCGAACAGAGACCACCTTCGACGTCGACGCATATATAAGCCTAGGAACTAAGCTGCGCGGGAAATTTAAATATCGAATGGAAACTCGAAAAATTGGTTACAGACTCACACATTTATTCATCAATAAGATTAATTAATTCCATTGAGTATTAGACACTGTTTAATACTCAATGTTAATTAATAAATTGGTACTGTTCTAAATATCGTTCTAAATTGAATGAAAAATTTCTTTTCAATATATTATTTTATATAACCATTGTTGAACAATGATACGTCTATGTGATGATAAAATATGTCTACGAACCAAAATATATTTTGCTACGTCGATTATTATCTCATAATCAGTCATCATCATAACTGATATTTCAATATTCCTATCATTTGGATTTGATTTCGTTGTGCCATCGCTGGGTGAATTGTATGTGACCGATTATCGAATGTCATACATCGAGCCATCTCTGGCTAAATTGTAGCTCCCCGATTGTCGTTCACCATAGATCGGGCCGGCATTTTGCCGATATAGGATTACGGATGCCGGCACGTTGCCGACGTGGCCGACATTGGGCAGTAAGGCGGCCAGAGATTCAATGTTTGCTGGGCAGTCGCACTCCAGGTACATGAGGTGTGTTAGATCATATCGGTTGAAAATAAACGCGACAATTTCATTCCATTGAAGAGGTGGAGTTTATTTGCCACAGTGAATGACAAATTATTTCCTCTGTGAAAATGAGTGCTTGGTTCCTTTTTTGCCATAATTGGCTTTAAAATAAAAGGAATTCTACTAAAGTAAGCAATTGGACGATAATTGTAGAAAAAAGCGAGCTAACGACTAGAAACTTTCAGATTAGGTTGTTAATTTCGTTTATAGGACAAATCGGTTGAATGGGTCGGGGTTATGGTCATTTGAAATTTTAAGATTAATTTCCTGATATTTCAGGAACTATTATTGGATTAGATCGAAACTTAAAAGTTAGTTCAAGCATAACAACGTAAAACTTTTCACATCATTTCGTTGAGTAAATTCTGAAAAAAAATTTCGGAAACTGTTTATTGCATCCGGAAAAAACTCATATCTGAAACCTCATATTTTGCAGCAGTGTACCAAATCTCATTTTGATACGATCAAAGTGTGTAACCTCTTTAAATCGATCATCGTTATTTTTACTAATTAATCTCGGTGAGATAATTCTCTTGAGAACTATATTGACGAAGTTGACCATTTTCCCGGTCCAGAGTGAATATTATTGCTCATCTTGGACGTCTTGGTGCGAATAGTACAATGTTCGTTCACACCTTTCTTGTGTTTTTTGAATCGCCACATGATTTTAACTTCCGTGAGGTTCAGTTGCCTGCTGTTCGACCCTCAACTGGTGAGTCAATTACTGCTGAGTTAGTCTCGATGATACATGACTCTGGATTTCCCCAACTTATCCTGGAGCCAACAAGATTCGTACACTGTCAGAATCCCTCTCTCTTAGATATCCTCCTCACAAATGGAATTACATATTTGCCACCTATCGGACGTTCTTACCACTGTGTCATAACGGCCAGATTTCAGTTGTCAGCCTTGCCTGCTAGATCTCCCTCCGAAAGGTTGCGCATCTCTGTAGACTATGAATCTTTGAATCTGCAGCTGTCCAAAATTGACTGGGATGATCTTCTTGACTCTGCAGAGGAAGCATGGAAATCGTTTCATTCCACTTTGGATAGGCTTGCTTCAGCTAACACAGGTCAACGTTTATCTGTCTGTGTCTGGGGAGCCTTGGTTGTCGGCAGGCATCTTTGGAAAACAACGACTGAAATAGAGTTTGTGACAGCGTTACTTAAGGAGTAGGACCCAATTAGATTATAGTCGACATTGATTGTTCTCTATCACCTCTTCTCCACGATTGCAGAGGCTAAGACCAGGTTTGAGGAGGAGTTGGCCTCCTCTGGAAACTCGGAGAAATTTTTCAAGCATGTGAGGAGTTGCCTCAACTAAAAAGTGTCCATCCCCACTGTCATTGATCCTAACTCTGGAACTCAATGTTTCGAAGATTCCCAGAGTGCCAATGTATTCGCTAATGAATTTTCGAAACTCTTTTACACCTGAGCCGAACACCATCCTGCCTTCAATATCCACACCGCGAGTTGGACCATAGTTGGATTCCATCGAGGTTACTCTGGACGAGGTTATGGAGCAACTCTGCTCCTTCGACGTTTCATCGTCCCCTGGTTCTGACCGACTTTCCGCTTCACTGTTGAAGAATTGTACATCCAATGTATGTTATGCCTTGACTAACATTTTCTTCATGTCACTACAGCAGGAGACACTGCCTTCTTCGAAGAAGCATGCAAGGATAACCCCAGTTTTCAAGAAAGGTGATCGCTTCTGTGCTGGTAATTGTAGACCGATAAATCTGCTATCAGTGGTTGCTAAGATGTTGGAAAGACTGATCGCAAAAAATGTCCTTCCTTATAGATAAGAAGATCGTTCCTGATAAGCAACATGGTTTTGTGTCGGGTAGATCAGTTTATAACCACCTTCTGGAATGTCTTCGCTGTTGGACATCCTCCCTTGACGCCAACATACCTGTGGACGTAGTTTATCTTGACTTCACGAAAGCGTTCGACAGAGTTTCTCCAATGAGACTTCTGGCCAAGTTAGAACATTTCGGTATCCGCATTTTTTTTCAAATATTCAATATTCTGTGATCTTCTGATCATACTATCCTCATGATATTCGGTATGAACCTTTGAACTGGCAGTTTCCTATAAAATACTGGATTTCAATTCGATCTAATCTGTATTTTATCGATAAATGCATTTTTGCTGAGATCCTCTGAATATCCGCGCAAAATCTGCTGAATTCACGTCAGTGCTTCTCTAGGTTTTTTTCGATAAACTACTGGAATTCTATTCGATCTTATCTGTATTTTTGGAGATATTGGAAAAATGAAATTTTCAATGGGTATATTTGTGGAATCATTAGGTGGATTTCAATTAACAATTAACGAATTTGACCTTCTTATTAACGACTTAAAAACTCGATATTTGTAGAGTAGGTTCGAGCTTAATTATAAAGGACGAATTCGTGAATGGGTAAAATCCGGCCAATGATTCCGTAGATAAACCCATTCAAAATTTAATTTTTCCAATATTTCCAGAAATACAGATCGAATTAAATTCTAGTAGTTTATCGAAAAAAACTCAAAAAGCACTGACGTGAAGTCAGCATCTTTTGAGCGCATGTTCAGAGCTGATATCACCAAAATTGAACATGCGCGCTGACTTCACGTCAGTGCTTTTCCAGGTTTTTATGCAAACGTTTTTCGCGGTAAACGGTTGCTGCTTGGTTACGCATTTTCTGTATTATTGTTTCACAATAACAATATTTTCAGTTTTCAATAATTTATTGTTAAGAAAAAGACGCTCCATTCGCTTGATCATCATGCATTCTCCAATTCATCTAGCTAGACTCTTCAGACAATGACAGATATCGCCAACTTCTCAAAAACGAATAGTATGCAATACGCAACCACACATAAATATTTCGCAGGGATAGGCAATTGTAGAGTACATTCTAATACATTTTCTTTCTCTGGTCCAATAATTTCCAATACAATTTTCAGTTTCAAACCCATTTCACTAGTGTATTGGTTGAAGCTCTGATAGTGATACTGCCTGTAGAAAGGCGTTCTTTCCCTTCTTGACCTTTAACTCCTCTACAGGTCTATGAAGTCATGCTTTCACTTGACCCCATCGGTTCGACGACTTCTTAGTCAATATTTTGCTTGAGTTTCTCCCAGCTGGTTTCGATTGTTTTGTTTTCCGATGGGTCAGTTATTGTCCATTTTTCATTGAGTCCCCTCAAGTATAAAATACTACACTTCTTGAATGACTTTTTTGTATCCCACAACTTGAAAGTTTGTGCAAAAAAGTGCAGTAGGAATTAAGACACTTAAAGGACATAAAATGTATACATCCTGGGATTAGTCTCGAAATATTCAATCCAATCTTCCTGTATCTGAATTATGGGTAAATGGAATCACCTTATTGTGGATTGAAGCCCTTAAAATGAGGTAAATTGTGAAGTGCCCCTTTACTGATGATTTTTCTTACCTCACATAGATGTTCTGGAATCTCTGGCAGGAACGAATTAGGTTCCTTTCTCCTGATGACAATGGTTCTTCGAAATCACAGACATCCGTCGCCTCGTCGTCCGCTACCAGCACTTTATACCTGGTGGAGAGCAAGGAAGTCCTAAAACCTAATGGTGTAAAGCAAGTCTGGTGTAAATTCGGAACTGGTAATAGTCGATCGGTAAAATTTACCCCTAGAACCACTGCAATCATCATTGCTCCTATTCAATTTCAGAACCTGCTTCGCAAATGGACAGACCGGTATCTGTATATGGGCAAGAGCTTTGATGAGCAGCCGGAGCTCTACGTACCTCAAGTGAAAAAGCCTACACTCAAGGAGTTTGTCGACAACGCTAAATTATCAAGGTATTCAAGGTATTTTATTCTTGGGCGCTAGTTCTAGGCCACCAAAAAATGATTATAGACTATAGTATTGAACAAATTTCTGGATAGGTTTGAAATGCAATGTGAGACTTGGCCCTATGTTATTCTCCCATGTATGAATTCGACTTTTGTTGGTGAGCCTCAAACAAATTTTAGTATTAAGTTGGTTCTTCCGGGAGTAATTCTGTTGACGGTGCGCCATCAATGAATACAATCCACTTAATGATTCGCTTTGACAACTCATTAGGAATTTCACGTTCAGAAAATTTTCGAATATTTTAAGTCGAAGGAGTTGAAATCTAGTATATATTCAGTTGTAGGATGACGAATTTGGGATTTATACAAAATTTCCTAAGGATCACATTGTCTCCTATCTCACGTGAGCAAGTTATAGGCAGAATTATGTATCTCCCATGTAAAACACGATAAAAGCAATATCGATTTTCGAATCAAATTCTAGAGAGAATCTGAAAGAGCCATGAACTATCATTATTATTATTTTTAATAGTTACAAGAGTTGAGCCAAAGCCTATGAACTCATTACAAAAGTAAGAAAACAAATAAGAAATCTTCTGAAAAATGAACCCAATGTGACACGCACTCATAGTCTCAAGCTCCCAAAAGTGGCCAAACAATGATTGATCCACGAGTCATATAACAATTCGAAGCCGTTAACTGATGGGGTCAAGGGCTTTTACACGTCTGTTGAAATTTTTTTGTCAGAGCGTTCACTTATTCAAGTTTTGATCCCGGCCAAGGCAACTACACTTTATTAGGAATTGAATTTGCGATCATACTCTATTGGCCGACTAAGGGCATATTAATGAATGGGTAGGATTCACCTAATGATTCTACAAAAATACTCATTCCACATAGCATTTTCACAATGTTTACATTTGAAGATCGAATTGAATTCTAGATGGTCTTCTCAAAATTTTTCGGATTTCGAAAATATGAACGATCCATTGAAATTCTGTTAGTTTGCTCGTTGACTATTGACAACTTTCAACTGAGTTTCAACCTGATTTCATCAGTAGTACTTGACATATTGGAAAAATGAATGTCGAACAATATTATGCCGATATTCAAGGGTGGATTTTGCCTAACCTAGTCACCGCATCTTGATTCGCAACCTTTATGCTAGCTGGATTAATTTGAAAGTTTTCATCGCAGATGCAGGGCGTCGCCTGTCGGGCAGAATTGAGGTTTACACATATTTTGACTTATTCGTCTGAGAACATTTTCGGTGAAAGTAGTTGAAATTACTGGTGTTTGAGCCAAAAGAGATTTTGTTTTCCAAAACAAGTGCGTAAAGTAGAATGGTTCAATAAAAATCTAGAAAAGTACTGACGTGAGGTCAGGAGCTTTTACACGCTTGTTCAAATTCGTTCCCTGATGAGTCACCTACGTATTGAGCCCTCCAAACGTAGTTTACTGTCTCAGAGACTGATTTGGAGATAACTTTTTCCTATAGTCCACTGACGTTCTGCTTGCACCTTCAAGCTATCCATTCCAAATCAAGTGATTTATTTGAATTTGATCCGAGCCATTCTCTTGGAAATATTTGAATGTATATATTTATTAATAATTTTTCAGATGTCCCAATGAATGGAACCTTCAACCTATAATTTTTCACAATATTTGTAATCTTCGAATTTTGAGCCGAAAATGATCTCAAAAGATTGGGTTTAACACCCTGAATGAGAATCCGTGGTTAAATTCAATTCGGTTCGACCACCCGTACGTACGTGTTTCCATCTGTATGAGCTCCAACTTTCGGAGGAAAGGACCTAACGACTTGAAATTGTCAGATAAGGTTAGGAGTCTAAATAACTCGGTTAAGTTTGTTGATCAATGAAATCAGTCGAATAGTTTCGGAGTAAGGCTTGTTTTGACCTGAGCGATATCCGGCTCGATAGGACCAATGTTTTGACCTGAGCGATATCCCGCTCGAAGGACCAGTGTTTTGACCTGAATTGGTTTATTCAGGTGTATTGGGGGGTTTCAATAGTAGAGACCCCGCTTGGTTGAATTAATCGCACTTGATTAATTCTGTCGTTGTCCAGATAAAGATACGACCGACGAATATTTTCTGATGTTTATCAGAGAAGTTGATGCTTTTAAAATAAGCAGATAATTGAAGAACTTATTGACCAGTTGTTCAATATCGTTGCACTGATGAGCCGAAACTGGTGTTGAGGTGTATTAAAAACGCACTTTTAACACGTAACAAAAATGTATTTGCTTGTATCTGTATTAGATAACAAGACCGAAATGGTATACAAGTTATACACTAGAATCTTCCTTCTATATCTTATTCGATAGCAAGGTCGAAGCGACTTTCAAATGAGAAGTTACGATTTTTACAACACAAGAATTAACGTATAATCTTGTTTGTAAATTCGAAAGCGAATTGTTGTTTACTGTACAACGGTCAAATGAAGAGTGTTTAAAACTAACTAAAACCCAAATTAAGGAAATTCCCTTCTTCACATTTTAGAGGGAGAATATAAATTTTGATTGGATTTTTGAATTAAGCGACGCCCTTCTAAGATCCGAAAAAACACCTCGGATTGGCTGGTGCGAAAGAGAGAGCATAAAAGTGTGAAGGAAATTTCCCTAATGGTCTGGGACGATAAATTCTATAAAATGTCATATGTGATGTCTGGATTCTTTGAGTACCACCCATAAAGCTACGATTCCTGGAATACTAAGAGCTTGAATTTCATCTGCGTGTTTTCTGTCATGCAAAATATAACTTAATTGTTGGCTTGAGATAAAATGCTCTTAACGCCGGTGTTAATTGATTTAAACCAAAAAATATTGAATTTCGGGCATATTGCTGGAAACCAAAGAATTCAGACTGCGACGTTGAAAAAATCAAGAAAAGGCAATATATCATAAAATGATGGGTCCAGGATACGGGACACAACATACTCCCGCGCCTTGAACCATCAGGTTCAATATAATTGGATTGATATCTTCGAACAAATGAATAGTTAACAGAATATTTACAAATAAAAGAATTAAAAATATAGATCAATTACTATAGTTAGAATGATGTCTTCCAACAAGTGAATAGTACATAATATTCACAAACGAAAAAATTAAAAATATAGATCAATTACTATGATTAGAATGATATCTTCTAACGGATGAATAAATAGTACATAATATTCACAAACGAAAAAATTAAAAATATAGATCCAATATAGCATATGATACGAATTAATGTAATATTCACAAATACATAAAACATGAAACCTGAATCGAATATATATATGCATGAACTGCAACCAATAAATAGTATGTTTACAGACTCATCAATCAGAAAAAAAATCTGGAATACATAGCATGCAAACAATCGAATTGGCAGAACTATATTACTAAATATTGATAGGTAAACTGAATTAACAGATATGATTGAGTCAACAAGCTACTACCAAGAAAAACCTTAACAAGGTGCAAAATTCCAAACAAGAAATAGGTGTAGAAGTAATATGTTCGAAAAAACGTAGCTTTTTTTTCAATAGGAGACCGCTTGTCATAGTACCACCAATGAGGAAAATGAGAGGTGTAAGGAATTACTTCATTTACGCCAGATGCCATGAATGATAGGAGAGAGAAGTTAAAAAACGGTTCTATATGGTTACTAATGCTAGTAACAGCGTTTCGATGAACGTGAACAATATTCGTAACATTAAACTCTACATTATAATCAGATGTGGAGCTATTTTCAAGTTTTATATTAAACGAAAATGATGAAACGCTTAGAATGCCTGGTAAAGGTACGTAGTTTTCATAGGCCATCAAGCAGTAATATACAGTATAAGAGACTGATTCCAAAAGTGACAAGACAATATGTTTCATGGTAGACACAACAGATTTACGGCTATTACTAATCGAAAATATTTGATGACATACATGTCCAGGAGGTGCGCGGATATGATGGTATGTTTTAACAATAAGTGCCAAAATAAGGGATTCTACATATTCCGCATAATTTATGACCTTTTCCATCATCACCAGATAAATAAACTTATAATTCGAATTAACATACTCATGTACACCTATGACTAAAATATATAAATATAATTGGTCAGGCTCCGAGAATTTTAGTACAGCACTGTTGATAACATGTGCATGAGTTTTATGATCGTTCCGTTTTTTATTGAGGTGAAGAAGTGCCTTACACTTTTCGAGACACTCTCTGTATTTGCCGGCGGAACAGTGAAACGAGTCGCGATATTTAAACGAAACATAGATGTTTAAGGAAGCCTTTCTTGAACGTTTACAAATTGTACGATTTCGACCGGACATTTGATCTATATCTGCGGTGAAATTACCTAAAGGCGAACGAAAACGAGGGATGAAAGAGGTCGACTCATTTTGAATATTTTGACCTGCTATTAGGGACTCGTTCAAGGAGATAACCGAGGAGGTAGCGAAAGTATCTACTTGTATTGCAGCTGGGCAATAAAATTGTTGATGTACATCGGTTTCTTCAAAACTCGAGAAGTCTTTGAAATTGAAAGGTTCCGAAAAATTCTCCTGTTTGAGATTGCCGGGCTGCACAACACACAAATTCGGATTCCTTTCGAAAGGGTCGCACACTTCGAAGTTTGATTTATTGCCTTCCAAGTGTGGCCGACCAACAAGGCTGTCATTAGGCTCAAATCGGTTATCGAAATTATCTTCGCACCGAGTTTCTTCAGATAGCTGCGTTTCATTTGATGCTTCAATAATTGCATCAGAGAATTCAGAATTCATGCTATTAATGCAAGGCATATTCTTGGTTTGCCAGATTAATTTCTGTGAGCATGAATTTGATTCAAATTGAGCACTGAGTGAAGTGCGTTGGTTCAACAGATTGATAGCTATCGTATATAATTCTATCCACTTTTCCTCAAATTTATTTTGATAAATTTCTAATTCGGTTAATTCGACGGTTTCATCTGAGATTAATTGTAATTCTAAATGAATTTCTTCGGAGTTAGTGCGCGCGGCATCTACTTCATTAAGATATTTTTCTAAGAGAGGATAGTGCTTAGTTGCATCGAACTGGTTCAGGAATTTTTCGAATTGTTTGAGTTTAGTCTTGGCATTTTCGCGTTTGATTTTCAATATCTTTATTTCGTTTGACGACATTTTTTCGATAAAGCAATTCAAATAATCAATTGATCAACATAAAGAATACAAGAATGAGGAATCCGAACAAAGGGAAATAACTTGGTGGGTCAATGACTTACAACTTACAAGCTGGACAATTCCTCACAATATGCAGAAACACAATTATTTCGCACTTAACACAATTCGCGAACTTTTCTATATCGCGGCACAAAAACTCATCAGCGAACTTTCACTCCAAGGGTTGGTTTGGGATCCGTTGAACCTGGGTTGACAAGGATCTTCGAAGGATGGACTGTATGATTGTATGTGAATAATATCCGTGGTTCGATGAGATCAATTGCTCCTTGGATATTATATTCGATGGGACCAAAGTTTCCGTGAATGATATTCGGTTCGCTAGGACCAATGTTTTGACCTGAGCGATATCCGGCTCGAAGGACCAATGTTTTGACCTGAGCGATATCCGGCTCGATAGGACCAATGTTTTGACCTGAGCGATATCCCGCTCGAAGGACCAGTGTTTTGACCTGAATTGGTTTATTCAGGTGTATTGGGGGGTTTCAATAGTAGAGACCCCGCTTGGTTGAATTAATCGCACTTGATTAATTCTGTCGTTGTCCAGATAAAGATACGACCGACGAATATTTTCTGATGTTTATCAGAGAAGTTGATGCTTTTAAAATAAGCAGATAATTGAAGAACTTATTGACCAGTTGTTCAATATCGTTGCACTGATGAGCCGAAACTGGTGTTGAGGTGTATTAAAAACGCACTTTTAACACGTAACAAAAATGTATTTGCTTGTATCTGTATTAGATAACAAGACCGAAATGGTATACAAGTTATACACTAGAATCTTCCTTCTATATCTTATTCGATAGCAAGGTCGAAGCGACTTTCAAATGAGAAGTTACGATTTTTACAACACAAGAATTAACGTATAATCTTGTTTGTAAATTCGAAAGCGAATTGTTGTTTACTGTACAACGGTCAAATGAAGAGTGTTTAAAACTAACTAAAACCCAAATTAAGGAAATTCCCTTCTTCACATTTTAGAGGGAGAATATAAATTTTGATTGGATTTTTGAATTAAGCGACGCCCTTCTAAGATCCGAAAAAACACCTCGGATTGGCTGGTGCGAAAGAGAGAGCATAAAAGTGTGAAGGAAATTTCCCTAATGGTCTGGGACGATAAATTCTATAAAATGTCATATGTGATGTCTGGATTCTTTGAGTACCACCCATAAAGCTACGATTCCTGGAATACTAAGAGCTTGAATTTCATCTGCGTGTTTTCTGTCATGCAAAATATAACTTAATTGTTGGCTTGAGATAAAATGCTCTTAACGCCGGTGTTAATTGATTTAAACCAAAAAATATTGAATTTCGGGCATATTGCTGGAAACCAAAGAATTCAGACTGCGACGTTGAAAAAATCAAGAAAAGGCAATATATCATAAAATGATGGGTCCAGGATACGGGACACAACAAGGCTCATTTGGAGTTTTGAGGTAAATCCTCGATATCTGGTGAAGGACTGATTCGATCAGATCAAAGCTTATTGCAAAAGTTCGTGTGAATCCAAATGTTAGATTATTTAAAAATCATATTTATTCGAAAATTTTTATTGAAAAATTTGAAATATTGACTAGATTTTAACGAATTTGAAACAAACCTTCAAACCAGTATTCAACAATGATGTTTCACATTTCAATCCGATCCGATATTCACTTTCGGAGGTATAAGAAAAAAATATGCCCATTTTCGTTGTTATTTGGAACTTCTACGATATTTCCTCAATAGCTCAGGAAGTACAAATGCAATCAGATTGAAACTTCGTCATCAATTGGAAAATACCAACGTGCAACCAGGTGTTAAATTTTGTGTGGATATAGTACTTAGAATTCGAACACTCGCGTGAAAGGTCCTGACCTTGGGTCAGTGCTTAATAAGAATTTATGTAGATTGTAATTACACCAGTGTCTATACCAGATACAACTTCTCTGGGTAAACCACTGTCGTCAACTCATCCAATTCCTCCAAGAATTAAGAAATCCCCATCGGCAGAGCATGATTATTACGTGATTACACGACCAGACCTGATCACACAACCTGTGAGGCCGCGTGAAGTTAGCGAAAAGTTAAAACAAAGTTAAAACAAATTCCGAAACTAAGTTCAATATTTAGTGTCGAATTTGTTTCAATTTGTTTTGCATGAAACTTTTCATGCACCATCATGGTTTTTCAATAAATCACATTTCTATGATTTGGGGCTGACTTCACACTCCGCACCAACATTTTCCAGTTTTGAAAAAAAGTTGATGCCAATAATTAGTCGGCAATTTGTTTCAATTTGTCTTGTTGAAAAAATCTCAATCTCTTCAGTAGATGTTTTTATAGTCGCATTAATAACATTGAGTGCCAACTTCACGCTCAACATCAAAACTTTTTGGTTTCGAAAAAATTTCAATGTCAATACTCGGTAACCAATTTGTTTCAATTTGTTTTGTTAGAATTACTTCAATATCTGTTTGAGTTTTCGAGTAATTCACGCTTGTTTTTAATGAAGCGTGAAGTAAGCGAAAAGTGTTCACTTTTTCTACTTTTTTTCACTTTTTTTTGCGCCAATAATTTGTAGTCAATTGGTCTTAATTTGTCACGTTGGAATGAGTTCCAGAACATCGGTAACTTTTGAGTTATTAACAATTTTGTGTTTTACACACAACGCCATCTATGAAAACCAATCCGTAATTGAGTTTTTAACCCCTAATGGCAGTGTTCAGAGCGGCTCTTTCAAAGAGAGGATTATTATGTCGTAATAGTTATTTTCCTAACAAGTGCGGAAAGTGATATTTTCCCGCACGAAACTGCCGTTACCCGAACGACGCGAAGCGGAGTTCGGGTAAGCAGTTGAGTGCGGGAAAAACACTTTCCGCACGAGTTAGGAACAATATTTTTTCTACAAGCGCTTATACGAGATCAATTTCAACACACAGATCAAATGTGAATTGATCATTCTAAATACACATGAATGACAAAAGTCTCTGACAAGTCGTAACCATTGTACTCTCATCGTTGACGTTCGGTCCATAGAGACTACAAGCCTATGAAATAAATTTAAACTGTTATAATATTCATAAATTCTTTATTAATTGAAAAGAAAACTAGACTAACAGCACATAAAAATGAATTTTGATAAGGAATCTATGTACATTCATTTTCTTCCCATTATTATCAATATATTCATTAGAAATATTCAGTTATTAGTTATATTTATTGTAAACGTGCAGTTGGTCGCGTTATGCAAATTTATAGCAGAAGCCATCATATTGGTCGAAGTCAGCTGCTCCTTGGAAGATAATGATTCTGTATTACAGTTTGAAGAGGAAGAAGCAAAACGTTGAATATTTGCCATCATATTGTTCGAAGGCTCTTTGGAAGGTAATGATTCTGTATTACAGTTTGAAGAGGAAGAACCATTCAAATTAAGAATTTAAGTGGACATTTTTTTTTTCTGGTTAATAGATTCTTCCAAGTATCCCTCAGCAACAGCAGTTGACTTCCATCCTCCTAAACGTTTAATATTTGTGATACCTTCTCCACAATTGGCTAGGAAAGTAGCCGAGGAGCGCCTAAAACTGTGTCCTGTGTATAATTCCGGATTTTGTAGGCGTAAGTAAGCTGCAATTTTGGACGGTATTTTTCCTATTGTATTGATTCCGACAGGTTGAATCTTACATTTTCCCTGATTATACTTTATGAAAATTCGGCGATGAGGTATTTCCTTTGGACGTAAATTCATATATTTTCTGTATATGTTCAGAAAATATCCATTATTGGTGTCTTGGGATATAACAAACGAACTTGGTGAATGATTTTTGGAGTCCTTAATATTGACGATGATCAAGTCCCCTTTATCATCTATATCGTCGATGGTGAGTTTTGTAAGTTCCTCTCGTCTGCAGGCACCAGCTAATCCAAAAATTGTTACCAACTTCATCATCAAGTAAATTTCATCAGATGCCTCACTCATGAATTTTGTTATTTCCTTTTCATTAAAAGTTTTGGCCTTTTTTGGACGAAATCCTATATTCTGTCGTTTAATGAAGGCAGTTAATTTATGGAATTTTCCAATATCCAAATCCTGTTTCAGTTTACAAACACTCTTTATCATTGAATATCGGGACCATAATGTGTTTGGTCTCCAAATTTTGGACATTTCCAAAAAATACGCCGAAAACACTTCCTCCTTCCTCGGTTGAACCTTTTTGGAGTTACACCAATGAATGAATTCTGAATATTGCTTCTCATATTTTATCTTCGACTTGGCCGGTAACAAATTTAAACTCGCTTCATAAGAAGCTGCTAATATTTCTTCGGGCAGGCCATCATCAGATCCCGAAGTATCCATTTTACCGGAGCGTACTGATTGAATTCGAGTTGATATTATTTATATTTAAACACAATTTCATAATATAATGACAATGTATTAATTCTTATTCACATGCCGTTTCCATAGTAACGTCATCGGTGGCATAGAGATATATCATTATTCAGTTTATTCTTTAGAAAAAGCGTGCGAGAAAAACCCTTGCTAATACATTACCACACGCATTTGCGTGCGGTAATGGAATAGCAGGGGTTTTTCCCACACTGTTTGGCAATGTGACTCTTTACGAATTGAAATACGTGCGGGAAAGAGAATGAAAGTGCACGCTTGTAGAAAAACATAGTTTCGGGATAATGGGAATATGGTCGTAAATCAGATGTGACAAGTGTGCGTTGCTTTTATGAAATAGGGAGCAAGTCGACAAAGGTGTTTTCCTTATGATATATTCGCAGATTGAGATTCGGTTTCGTCAGAATTCATTTGTTTTATTTCTTCCATCAACCTGTATTTGCAATCATCTAAAAAGCAGAATTGAATCACATTTTTGACTTTTTTGCCACTTCAATGAATTTTCTGCGTAAAAACCTCATTTATTCGAATTTGTTTATCGATCTAAAAACTGCCTATTATTACTTAATACCAGTACCTGCTTATGTTAACGCGATTAAATTGGAATTCGAGTAATGAAAATGAATAAATCACAATATGAAATATTTCATTTGTTTCTAAATAATTATGTTTTTGCTCTTGGAAAACCACTTTTAAAAAAATACTAAGAGAAGTTTATTCAGAAAATGTCATATACGTTCCACACAACTGAAATGTATCGACTTCTATGTATTTGATTAGAATATTGTCTTATAAAGTAAATTCTGAGTCAGTGGTACGATATAGCGGTCGATGCCTTGTCGATGCAGTCGAGCAGTATTATGTATTTCTATATTTTAACTTAAGTGTGGTATCGGCTCACATATCTATATATTAAGGTCTCTTTTTCTATACAAAATTAGTGACCCACCGAAATTTGATTTGGAGGTAACTGAACCGTATTTATGCTTCTCTTATGGGTTAGGCCATAACCGAAACTCTAGTAGGTTTTTGAAATTTCAAAATTAGCCGACCTATATTCTTGACTTGAATTACAAAAAAAACTATAGTGTAACTAACGACAAACCAAATACTTATTCGAACAGATTAATATTAGCATGAAAATATTTGGAAGATGTGGGGAATGTAATGCAACATTAGGAGCGGTGAATTCTGATGGAATATAGGTATTCACGTACCTCCCATTCTCATTCATATACCACTATCTTCTCTTAACGATGATTCTTACTTTTTTATTTCTCCAAGGTCGAAATAAAGTTTTTCAAGCTGGAAGAATAGAAAATTTTAGGAGCCTTCAATAAAATTCAATATTTTTTTCGTTCTACTGACTTAAGGTGCCACCTCAAGAATTAAAGGTAGACATTGCTGTTTGTATTTTATTATTCAAAATCAACTAAAGTTCTGGAAAACCACATAAATAGAATATAACAAAAATATAACTACTTATTTGATTTGAATGAACTAATAAGAAAAATCCGTCCGTCCGTTGTTCGGAATTTTTCTCTGAAAGTATGAACCGAGATTCGTGAGACTTGGTAGAAAAATCGTGTGTTGTTCGGTAGACTAAAGTGGAAGCCGATGATCCACCTGATTCAGTTCTATGATTCTATATTGGAAAGATTCAATTTTTCCAGCCAGGTATGAATTTGAAATAATAAATGAAATTAAACAGTTTAAGAGATTTCTCGCCAATATCGCAGTTTTCTGAAGGAATATTCCGGAATGCAAGAGGCTTGATACGATATTGGCGAAAAATCTTGAAAAATGTTTTATTCCACTGTCAAATTCTCAGTTGTGGTACTCGCGACGATGAAAGTGTGATAAGTATCGATGAAGAATTTGCACATTAAGCTGGGAAAATAATGAACCTTTGTGTGAAATTTGCAGCGTTTTTTTTCATTTAGGGTCTACCTAGATAGTTTAAAAAGAAATGGATTTAATCGCCCGCAAGAATGCATCGATTTTGATATCCCATCACATTCAACTTGCAAAAAATGTGCAATGGAATTGAGCTTTGAAAGAAAATATACGGAATATTTATTCATTGATTGTGATGTGGGAGGATCGATCATTCTTAGGCAATTTCCATCAGTCCAAAACTTACATCCTTAGAGGAGCTGCCAATTTCATAAGTTTAATTATTAAGTAATAATAGGCAGTTTTTAGATCGATGAACAAATTCGAATAAATGAAGTTTTTACGCAGAAAATTCATTGAAGTGGCAAAAAAGTCAAAAATGTGATTCAATTCTGCTTTTAAGATGATTGCAAATACAGGTTGATGGAAGAAATAAAACAAATTAATTCTGACGAAACCGAATCTCAATCTGCGAATATATCATAAGGAAAACACCTTTGTCGACTTGCTTCCTATTTCATAAAAGCAGCGCACACTTGTCACATCTGATTTACGACCATATTCCCATTATCCCGAAACTATGTTTACGACATAATAATCCTCTCTTTGAAAGAGCCGCTCTGAACACTGCCATGAGGGGTTGAAAACTCAATTACGGATTGGTTTTTATAGATGGCGTTGTGTGTAAAACACAAAATTGTTAATAACTCAATAGTTACCGATGTTCTGGAACTCATTCCAACGTGACAAATTAAGACAAATTGACTACAAATTATTGGCGCAAAAAAAAGTGAAAAAAAGTAGGAGAAGTGATCATTTTTCGCTAACTTCACGCTTCATAAAAACAAGCGCGAATTACTCGAAAACTCAAACAGATATTGAAGTAATTCTAACAAAACAAATTGAAACAAATTGGTTACCGAGTATTGACATTGAAATTTTTTCGAAACCAAAAAGTTTTGATGTTGAGCGTGAAGTTGGCACTAAATGTTATTAATGCGACTATAAAAACATCTAGTGAAGATATTGAGATTTTTTCAACAAGACAAATTGAAACAAATTGCCGACTAATTATTGGCATCAATTTTTTTCAAAACTGGAAAATGTTGGTGCGGAGTGTGAAGTCAGCACCAAATCACAGAAATTCGATTTATTGAAAAACCATGATGGTGCATAAAAAGTTTCATGCAAAACAAATTGAAACAAATTCGAAACTAAATATTGAACTTAGTTTCGGAATTTGTTTCATCAACTTTTCGCTAACTTCACGCGGCCAACCTGTGATCTGTTGTGATAAGATTGTACCAACAGTAGGTATTTCAAATTTCACTTCTATCCGATATTAATGCTTGGGGATATTGAAAAAATAATTTATCATATTTCGGCTTGATTTAAAATTTTGAGGTTATTTCCTTTCGATTATACATATTATATTTCGATCCGCCGACGCGATCAGATTCAAACTTAGAAACTAGTTGAAGAATACTTCCGGCTACTTCATACAGAATTTTTGTGAAGTCCGTTTGGATAAATGTTCTAGTACTAGTTTGACCCGATATTTATTCTCATTCATGGATTTTTGAAATTTTGAGGTTATTGCCCCAATATCTTAAGAAGAACTCACGCGATTAGATATAAACCTCCTAGTCATAACTGAACAATACCGATGAGCAACCTATTGCAAAATTTCGTGGGGGTAGTATAAGTAAATTGTAATCAAAGATGATTGAGAAAAGTTTCAATAGAAAAATCATATAAACCCTGAAGTGAGTGTTTGACAACAGTGTCCAATTTCAGTTTGATGCCATATTTATCTTCGGAAATATTGGGACAAACTATGTTAAAATCTTTAGTTCGTTCCTAGTTATCGCCCTTATTCATGAAAGGACTCAAAAAATACTGATCCGTTAATAATGGAATTGAGTACGTACCTAACTAGTTGGAAACTGCTAATGTAAAAATATGAGCGAAATCTCGTGATCATCCAGGAACGGGTTTCGTGGTTTCTTTCTCGATTCTATTTTTTCCGGAATATACTGATGCAATCATGAGGAAACTTGGTAGCTAATTTGTAAATGCTGATATTCAACTTTGTGCAGAATTTAGTGATAATCGTGTCATTAGAAAATTTTCAAAAACACTTTTTTATCCAATTATTCAATACTTTGCGATTTTCTGATCAGATTATCCTCATGAAATTCTTCATGAATCTTCCAGCTCTCATTTTTCGATAAAGTACTGAATTTCAATTCGATCCAATCTGTATTTTCATAATATGTATTTTCAAAAATGAAGATTGGGTCGAATTAAAAGCCAGTATGTACTTGATTGACAAAATGACAACTTGAAGGCTCATGCAGAATTTCGTGAAGATAATATGATTAGGGGTTTACCAAAACTGTGTTTGGTGGGGCTTATACGTGATGAGATGACGGTTTTAGCAACGAATTTGAATATGCGGGCAAAAGCTACTGTCGTCAGTGCGTTTTTCATTTTAATTTCAATTTTGAATATTTCGATAGATTACTGGTTTCATAAGGTACCATACTTTTATCTGAATAAATGTTGAGTGATTCGGCTATTTTTCACTTTTTTCACAAGCTTAAAAATTCCCTACTTATTGCTAAGTATTGCACCTTATATATAGAAATAAACGTTATTGGATTACCTTCGGTTATCAATTCCTTCAACGTACAGTTGAAAAATTTTCGATGCTTTCCCCCCCCCCAAAAAAATTTGCTTCGGCCCGTCTCTGTGATCATCGATTCATAAGTACAATTTGAAGGAAAAATGTTTTCAAATAATTTAAATTTTGCTATATACTAGACATATAGTGCTCACGAAAATTCTTCATCGATGCGATCCGATCTTTATTCTTGGAATAGTTATATCTGGGGAATCTTCGGGTGCATTTTAAAAATTTGCGAATTCGGCTGTCGAAATCAAACTTCAAACGTGCACAACAATAACTGAAAAATATGCTGATAGACTAGATAATTATTATTTAGACTATCCGCATATTCTTTCAGTTATTGTGTTAACGATCAGTGGTTTGACCGGCCACCACAGGCATGGATTCTCAAGATCCTAAATTTGCTAGGGAACACGTTCCCGAAGCATGTCTGACCAATGACGCTATGATTGGTACTACGGAAGGGCTTGCCCACAGGTTCGCAGCTCTGGGTTCGCCTGGAGGGGTGTGCCTGTCTGCCCTATTGGAATAGGTTTCGTAGTGGCGGTGGTTGAAAGCCTGCAAGCTGGGTTAGAAGGGGGTATTCCCCCTTCGGCTTGTGAGTTGCGATTTAAACTCGGGTACTAACCTGCAAAGCTAGTAGAGACTTGGATAGGGTCTCCACCCGCTAGTAGAGATGTGTTGTGACAGGATTTCTCCGGGGCTGTAACTCACTGTGACAGTTCCGTAGAAATCACAGGGCCAAATCATAGCTTCTTTTCGGAGTCGTGACTGGACTGAGTACGTATGATCTATTGCGATTCCGGCGGAATCGGAACGTTTTAAGGAGTCACGAAGTCGGAACTAGAGTCGAGAATGGTATGCGGGCTATGATTTGGTACCTGCTTATGTTGCTACTTCGGACTTGAAACAAACGGCGAGATTTCTGTACAGTCGAAGTCCTTTCATGATGAAATAAATTATTGAAAATATGGAAAGGCTGAATATGTATATAATGTTATGGAAACTAGAGTCTCAATGTTTGAACATGCAATAAGCATAGTTAACGGAAATATTTCAACTCCATACTGAATAAATTTATCCAATATTTTTTTATGATAATACTACTTAAATGTATCATTTTAACAAAAAAAAATCAGTAAGCGCATGTATCATAATCACTGACGTATTTAGGGGGGGGCCAGCCCCCCCCTGATGTACCTCTGGCCCCCCCAAACTACTACCAGCTTTTTAGAGCTGCAATATTTTGCCTATTTCAAGGGCGACATGCGAGAGGTCTTTTTCTGCCGTGAGGAGAATTTTAATTGGATGAGAACGACTATGAATCAACACAGACATTCAGATTTGGCTTTATTGTTCATTGAAAAGGATGTTGATGTGGAAGTGTTGTAGATTGTTTCAGTCAACATCGTAGAAAAATTTATTGTTGATAATTATAATTAGTGATTTCAATATGAATCGCATATTCATCATATACCGGGTGTCCCACGAATACCGTTCGTTAAAATATTTTTGGAAAGGAATTGAAATTCACGTTTGCAATTTCGGACTTGAGCTTTGACTAGAGAGATGACTCCCTGTAATTTTTTTGGGATTCGGTTTCACCGGAAGTGACACCAACTTACGTTTTTCAAATGGAAAGCCCCAAATTTTATAATGAAAATAGATTCCTTTCAATGTCAAATTTTTGAATTTCCGATAGAATATTTTTTTTGACGTGAAATTGTAAAAAAAAAATTGAAAATGGCGCTCTGCTGAAACATGGATATCTTCAAGGTTTTTCATTGAAAGAATGTCGTTTTCGGAATTCCGCGGAAAGTAACAATAGTGCTTCTTTCACAATAGTAAGAATTGAAAATCATGATACAGGAGGTCACAAAAGAGGTGTTGAAGACAGAAATTTCGAAATCGTGAAAACTCAAGTTTTTCAAATGAGAACCCAATTTTTGTATAGCCATAAAGGAATCTGCGTTGAAAAATAATGTAGATGTGGAAATAACACCAATGCCCTAAAATTCATATTTTCTGAGATATGCAGTCGCGATTACATTCCTAATATTCATATTCTCAAATATACAAACAAACTGGAAATCAAGTATTTCTATGGGTACAATGTGAAATGAATGTTTAATATGTCCTCCATTCTCTTCGAGGCAGTATTTTTTTCTGAGAAGAATAAAATTCGAAATGTGATAGTTTTTTACGGATATCTCAGAAAATATGAATTTTGGGGCAGTGGTTTTGTTTCCACACCTATATTATTTTTCAACGTAGAGTCCTCGGAAATGGACGGATTAAAAAGGCACGACCTCGGCACGGAAATAAGGACACGATTATAGGAACCTGGAATGTACAAGGACTCAACAAGAAAATAGAAGATGTCGTTAAAGGACTAGAACACATGGGAGTCGATATAGCTGTACTCACCGAAACTAAGAAAAAGGGGAATGGAATTGAACATCTTTCGAGCTATATTCATATTTACAGTGGAGTTCCGAAAAATGAAAGAGCTAGCAAAGGAGTATCAGTACTAGTTAACAAAAAATATACTAAGAAAATTCATAACTGGAACATAATAAACGAACGAATATTGTCGATGAACATAGCGATCAAAGGTCATAGAACAACTATTATTGGTGTGTACGGCCCCAATGATGACTCAAAGCAAGCAGAAAAAGATGACTTCTATATCACATTGAATAACACTCTTGCCGCCCTCGGAAACCAACGCAAACTAGTAGTAGGTACTAGGGATTTGAATGCCAGAGTAGGAAGAATGAACTATACTAAAAAAGTGGGAAAATACGGAGAGGAGACACTAAACGATAGTGGACAGAGACTTTTGGAGACCTGTGAACAACATGAATTGAAGATACTGAATGGGTTTCATAACCATAAAAATATACATAAATACAATTGGCACCAGGAAACAAGGGGTCTAAGGTCCATAATTGATTATATAATACTAAAACAAGATACCAAATGGCATGTAAAGGACACCAGAGTATATAGGGGAATCGAGTGCGGCTCCGACCACTTTTTACTTATTTCGAAAATTGGTATCACACATGGCATAGATAGGCAAAAGATAAAAGACAGCGCACCAGATATCGAACTAAGAGAAGAAAAATATAATCTTGATAGTCTGTATGAGTCGAGTACAAGAACCTTATTTCAAAATCGGCTGGATCAAAAACTAAATGATCGATATCTGACAATGGAAACAGTACATCTCTATGAACATATAATGGAGTCTCTGCACTCGGCTGCACATGAGGCTCTCGGAATAGAAAACCATTATCACAAGAAAAACCACAATTTGACTTGGAACAAATATTAAGAAGAACAGAAAATCTTTAAAATGAGATCATACAAAAAATGGCTGAGCACAAAAGAACAAAGCGACTACATAACATACAGGAGAGAACAAAGGAAATATAAAAACCTAATAACTAAGAACAAAAACGAGAGGTGAGCTGCTACATGGGTGGCACAAGATCATCGGAGGCCTGGAACCTGATCCGTTCACTAAGGAAGGAGACATCTCACAAAACCAATTTACAATTGATCCAGATAGATAAATGGAAAGACCATTACGCACAGGAGCCGAAGGAAGACAGAGATAAATATCTTACTAACTCGCCTATACGATACACTGTACAAGGAGAAGCCATAGAGATCGATGAAAGTACAATAAAGAAAGCAGTTAAATCCATGAAAAACAAAAGAGCACCTGGACCAGAGGGACTACCGGCAGAGCTCTTGAAAAATGGTACGACTAAGCTAGTGAAGTATCTGAGGGAGCTGTGGAGCAGATATATTAACGGCGAACCGATCCCATCCTCATGGAAAGAAGCATGGATAACACCCATCTACAAGAAAGGGAGAAGAGATGACTTTTCTAACTACAGATGCATTTCGGTAACCAGTACAATGGGCAAACTATATGGGCGAATTCTTCGGGATATAGTTGAGCGGGAATTCGCGGCATATGAAATAGAAGAGCAGGCAGGATTTCGCATTGGACGATCATGTGTGGACCAAATATTCAGTTTGGTTCACCTCAATGAAAAGAAAATTGCTACAAACAGGGAGGTTCATCTGCTTTTTGTCGATCTTACCAAAGCATATGACAGTGTTCCGATTCAAAAGCTCTGGCAAGTTTTAGAAATTTCTCCAATAAATAACACAGCCATACAAGCGATTAAGCAGCTCTATGATGAAGCAACATCAAGGGTTAAACTGGGTGTGAATATGTCACAAGGCTTTGTTGTATCGAAAGGCCTACGACAGGGATGCTGTTTGTCAACGTCATTGTTTGAGATATACCTTAACGAAGTACTTCGAAAATGGAGAAGATCCTGCAGTGGAATGGGAATACGATTAAATGAGGAGAAGACCCTATACACCCTCCATTTTGCCGACGACCAGGTGGTAATAGCACAAGACAGGGAAGATCTGGAGTTTATGACGACAAGACTCCTGGCCGAATACGAGAAGTGGGGATTGACCTGTAATAAAATGAAAACCAAGTATTTATGTATTGGACAGGAAGCAGAAAAATTACAATTAGAGGACAACGAGGACATAGGAACATGCAGTGAACATACCTACCTGGGAACAAAAATAGACAACACCGGCAGAACTGAAACCGAGATCGAGCAGAGAATTCTGAAAGGAAGAAGGGTCCTTGGGTGTCTGAATTCCTTTTTGTGGTCCAAAAGTATATCCAATGAAAAAAAACATCAAATATATAATTCCATCTTTAAAAGCGTAGTACTGTACGGATGCGAAACATGGCAGATGACAAAGGTTATGGAGCGTCGACTTTTGGCTCTTGAGATGGACTTCTGGCGACGATCTGCAGGAAAATCGAGAATGGAGAAGATAAGGAACGAGAGGATCAGGGAAATTATGCATGTTGGCCGGACAATTATCGATGAAATCCAGAGAAGACAACTGATTTGGTACGGGCATGTACGAAGAATGGGTGATGAACGTCTGCCAAAAATTTTGCTTGAATGGACGCCTCCAGAAAGAAGAAAGAGAGGAAGACCCAAAAAAACATGGTTCGATGGAATGAAAAAGGCTATGTCTGAACGAAATCTAAATCCAGGGGACTGGGAAGATAGATAGATAGATAGACTCCATTATGGCTATGAAAAAATGAGGTTCCAATTTAAAAAAATTGAGTTGTCACTTTTTCGAATTTTCCAACTTCAACAGCGCTTTTGTGACCTCCTGTTTCATGATTTTCAATTCTGACTATTGCGAGAGAAGCATTATTGTTACTTCTCGAGGAATCCTGAAAACGACATTTTTTCAATGAAAAACCTTGAAGATATCATGTTTCAGCAGAGCGCCATTTTCAATTTTTTTTGGCAATTTCACGGTAAAAAAGAAATTTCTATCGAAAATTCAAACATTTGACATTGAAACAAGATATAATTCAGTAAGGAATCTATTTTCATAATAAAATTTGGGCCTTCCTATTTGAAAAACGAAAGTTTGTGTCACTTCCGGTAAAACCGGAAGTCTCACGAATCCCAAAAAATTTACAGGTAGTCGTCTCCCTAGTCTAAGCTCCGAAGTCTGAAATTGCAAACGTGAATTTCAATTCCTTTCCAAAAATATTCTAACGAACGGTATTCGTAGGACACCCGGTATATTGTAATATTAAGATTTTTCAAGCACTATCATAGCGTATATTCCACGTTGCACAGCATTAAAGTATATATACATCTATATATATTGCCAATTAATATATAATTATAGAACTGTTTCCATTACATATATGCATATATATACCAGGGGCCACGCCCCCCCTGAAAACTGAGGCTAGATACGCCAGTGATCATAATTTTGACAAGCATTTCCTTTGAGTATCGATTAAAAGCTTATTTTGGGAGGATCTGAAACAGAACTATTGAAATTGAATAAAAATTGTTTGTTCATTTCGAGTTTCAAAAAAATTATATTTATTGAATATGCTTGCCGAAAGTATGGTAGAAATTCATTCATAAAATTTTTCACATCATTTTCAATTTCGAACACAGCTTCGATGGTCATTTTATATGTTACTCTCAAGATTTTAAAAACGAATATGAGAGGCTTGGTATCTTTGATGAACCTAGAAACAAGTAATCATGAAAAGTAGAAGTATTTTTCTGCAAATTTATTTCTAATTCACTGATTTCCCACAATAAATAAATTGTGATTTTTTGAAGTATACTTGTTTGCATTATTCAATCCCGCGCGAATTCCTTTTCATTTTTATTTGCCATTCCTGATGTATGAAATGTGATTGAAATCTAATATGAAATAATAAAAAAATAATAAAAATATCTCACAAATTTCATTTGCAATTGATGAAAAAGAATTGATTAGATAGTTCTTATTCGAGATCCCAAATAATAAATGTGATTCTTTTTTTAAATTCAAACTATAACCCAGGTTTATTCTTTTAATTAAATACACCACACCAGTAATTATCAGAGACCTCGATTTTGAAGCAACAAATCATAATCCTGTGCCCGTAACAAGCATACAATACCAAATCTTTCACCTAAACTCAAACATCCCACCCATCCATTCTACAACTGAGTTCCGATCAAGTGGAATGCTTCGAATTACTTCCCTAATGCCATGCCTTGAACGAAACGACGAACCGAAAGCAACAAGAAATCTGGATCAGTCAACGCCGTCCGTGAACGTCTTTTCCCCAACGCCTGTGTTAAAGTAACTTGAATCGAGGCGAGGGACCGACCGCTCCGCCGGCTGGCCATGTGACCGAAAATCACGTCGAATTGGGAGGATCTGGTAGCTCCGGTGACAGGCCAGTCACAGGACTGAAATCCTGTACTTTTGGCCCTGTGATTTCAGTACCTGTGTACTGAAATCACAACACATCTCTACCCGCTAGTGAGGGTGTAGGACTTGAGATCTGAAACCATACTGGTAGCAGAGCACTTCGTGTGTTCTGTGCGCTGATTCGGCGTATACCAATCACTCGCCCATGGGGGCCTTGGCCAGAAGCTCCCGGGTTGGCAGGCTACGTAAAACAAATCCCCCTTTGCTTGAACGGCCACCACCAAATAAACTACCCGAAGAAATGATTTCGTAGATATACCCATTCACAATTTTATTCTTCCAATATTTCCAAAAATAAAGATTAGATCCAATTTAAATCTGGTACTTGATGGAAAAATTATAGCTTGTAGGTTCATCAATTTGGGACCCGAACACGAAGGCCGAATTCCTGGATGGGTAAAATCCGCCAAATGATTCGTAGATATACACATCCAAATTTTTCCAAAATACGGCTCGGATCCAATTTAAATCTATCACTTGATTGAGATATAATAGCTTGGTGGTTCATGCGGATGAATTCCGAAGGACTATATTATAACAAGAAGATCTCTGAATCAGAATATGAGAAAGGTTGGAGGGATCAATAAGAATGTGAATTTTTTTCTTAGAGAACAAATTTAAACGAGTGCGTAGAAGCTCCTGACCTCACGTCAGTGTTTTCCTTAATTTCTGAATAAGAATAAATGTCGGATCAAATTTAAATATGAAGCAATGTGTCAAATCTGATTGACATCTAATGAACAATTTCCAAAAAAACTATTTCTTCGAAGAAATATTTTTTTCACGTTCATTTATCGAGAGGGCTCCTCAATTTTGTTTAAAGTGGCTCGTCCGTATTCTCTAACTAGTTTATATGTTTCAATCTGACCACCTCGGTACTTATCGAAATATGAAGGAAAAGGCCTCGAAATTTCAAATTAGACCGAAATTTGACATATTATCGTCCAAATATCTCCAAAAATTGACATCAAAAAACGAAAAAAAAAAAAAAAAAAATTGGTCCTGTTCCCACTCGTCAATCTGATGCAATTTTAAGATCAGTCGATGATGAACCAACTTTGATAACTCGGCGCAAAACTTTGAGGATGAAAGTATCTCACAGGACGGTGAACCGAGCTATCAGGAGAGAAATTATTCATCCAAACCAATTGACAACAGCAAATTATTTATTGGAGCCGTACTACCAGCGACGGGTTGAATTTTGCCAATGGTATGTTGACCAAATTCGACGGGACAGATTTTTTGGAAATAAAATTTTATGAACAGACTAGTCTTCTTTTATTAGATGTGGTATTATCGATCTACGAAACTCGCATGTTTATAGCCGTGAGAACCAGCTATGTGAACCTGGCAATTGACCTTGAAATTTTCTCGTGAAAATTTTGTGATCGATTGTACCCGGCAGGTACCCGATTGTACCACAAAAATTTTCGTTTGTACCCCTAAGGTTTTCTCTATACAGCCATTATAACTTTTGAACCCACCGGCACCCAAAAAAAAAATTCGAAATTTCCTCATGAAAACTTGGTGAAGGATTGTACCAGGTAGGTACCCGATTGTACCACTTTTATTTTTGCTGAAATCCCCATGGTTTTTTTTACACATCAATTCGAAATTTTTTTTTCTCTTCAACTCGTGATTGGCCGATAATTGATGGAATTCTTGTATGAAAATTCTGTGGTCGATTGTACCCGGTAGGTACTCGATTGTACCACAAAAACTTTCGTTTGTACCCCTAACGTTTTTTCTATACAGCCATTATAACATTTGCACCCACCGGCACCCCCAAAAAAAAAATCGAAATTTCTTCATGAAAACTTGGTGAAGGATTGTACCAGGTAGGTACCCGATTGTACCACATTTATTTTTGCTGAAATCCCCATGGTTTTTTTTACACATCAATTCGAATTTTTTTTTGCGTGCTGGTGGGTTCAAAAGTTATAACGGCTGTATGAAGAAAATGTTAGGGGTACAAACAAACATTTTTGAGGTACAATCGGGTACCTACCGGGTACAATCGACCACAGAATTTTCACATAAAAATTCCATCGATTATCGGCCAATCAAGAGATGAAGAGACAAAAAACTTTCGAATTGACGTGTAAAAAAACCATGGGGGTTTCAGCAAAAATAAAAGTGGTACAATCGGGTAACTACCTGGTACAATCCTTCACCAAGTTTTCATGAAGAATTTCCGATTTTTCTTTATGGGTGCCGGTGGGTTCAAAAGTTATAATGGCTTTATAGAGAAAACGTTAGGGGTACAAACGAAAGTTTTTGTGGTACAATCGGGTACCTACCGGGTACAATGACCACAGAATTTTCACACAAAAGTTCCATCGATTATCGGCCAATCACGAGTTGAAGAGAAAAAAATTTCGGACTTGATATGTAGGAAAAACCATGGGGATTTCAGCAAAAATGAAAGTGGTACAAACGGGTACCTATCTGGTACAATCCTTCACCAAGTTTTCATGAGGAAATTTCGAATTTTTTTTTTTGGGTGCCGGTGGGTTCAAAAGTTATAATGGCTGTATAGAGAAAACGTTAGGGGTACAAACGAAAATCTTTGTGGTACAATCGGGTACCTACCGGGTACAATCGACCACAGAATTTTCATACAAAAATTCCATCAATTATCGGCCAATCACGAGTTGAAGAGAAAAAACAATTCGAATTGATGTGTAAAAAAAACCATGGGGATTTCAGCAAAAATAAAAGTGGTACAATCGGGTACCTACCTGGTACAATCCTTCACCAAGTTTTCATGAGGAAATTTCGCTATTTTTTTTTTTGGAAGCCGGTGGGTTCAAAAGTTATAATGGCTGTATAGAGGAAACGTTAGGGGTACAAACGAAAATTTTTGTGGTACAATCGGGTACCTACCTGGTACAATCCTTCACCAAGTTTTCATGAAGAAATTTCGATTTTTTTTTTGGGGTGCCGGTGGGTTCAAATGTTATAATGGCTGTATAGAAAAAACGTTAGGGGTACAAACGAAAATTTTTGTGGTACAATCGAGTACCTACCGGGTACAATCGACCACAGATTTTTCATACAAAAATGCCATCAATTATCGGCCAATCACGAGTTGAAGAGAAAAAAAAATTCGAATTGATGTGTAAAAAAAACCATGGGAATTTCAGCAAAAATAAAAGTGGTACAATCGGGTACCTACCTGGTACAATCCTTCACCAAGTTTTCATGAGGAAATTTCGATTTTTTTTTTTGGGTGCCGGTGGGTTCAAAAGTTTTAATGGCTGTATAGAGGAAACGTTAGGGGTACAAACGAAAATTTTTGTGGTACAATCGGGTACCTACCGGGTACAATCGATCACAACATTTTCACGAGAAAATTTCAAGGTCAATTGCCAAGTTCACATAGCTGTGAGAACCCACCTTACTTTCAGCACGACTTTAGAATTAATGTGTAGATGGGACAAATTGGGCCTCATTTACTTGAACCATTTTGGTTTATAAAGGTTCAGTTTTGTTGCTAGAAGCTTTGAATGTGAAGATTCAAGAAGCCTGCGATATGGTCAATGAAAATCCGCAGGAACTGCAGCACGTGATAAACTCAATTCGCAAAAGATGTTCTCTGGACCTTTGATTTTCGTGAATTCTCTCAATTTTTACCAAGCAATAAATACTCAGTTGAATCGAATGTAACTGAGCTACTTGAGAACCAACATGCGGCTCTTACGTTTTCTGGTATGTTTGATTCATTTTTCCTACGTCAGCGATTTTATTTTGGTGAATGCTCCGCATATTTGGAAAGCTGAGACTAGCAGGAAGTTTTCACAATTATGAAATATACCTCAATACCTCACCTTCTCGAATATTTTTCGAGAAAATGGCGGATGAAATTTCATATTGGTTTCTTCATTGGTCTAAATTTCCCACTCAACCTGTGTTCTTCCGATTCCTGTTGAATTTTTCTTTTCACTTCTTCAACGTGTGAGTTTTCGGTATCACTTCCGACAACCAAGTTACTCAAGCGCTTAACGTTTTACGTTTACGATACTTGAAGTTTACAGAATTGACTTAACGCTGAAATACGAAGTTCAAATTTATAGATGGGTATATTCTTCAAATTGAATCCGAGAACAATTATTTATTGCAAAAGCAATGTTCTTGAAAACCTGTGAGAAGTTTTAGATGTAAAAATACTCAGATCTGTTAAAGGACATTTTGGTGTTTAGCATAGTTCTTCGGAATATAAGCTGAAATATTTCCACTGTTCAACTAATTCGGTCTTATTATGAATATTCATTTCCTATAATGGTAAAAAAGTCATATTAACGATTCAGATATTTCCGTTTTTATATGATATTATAAGAATCAAATCACTGAGTGCTATAGAAGAAAAAGCTATAGGTTATAAGTTTTCCTTTCAGATAAATAGTTGAAATATATATGTATTATAATTATCAACTAAATCTGTTCATATCAGTTGAATTAGCTCGGTAGATATCATGCAGTGGCGAATAAATTAATGAGATAATTTACTCAATAAATGAATATTCTTCTGATTAACATGTCTTGTAATTGTTTTCTGAAAATCTATCGCGTTTTGACACATTTCTGTAATATCATTTCAGAAATAAAACAACTCCTTGCAGCAGCGATATAGTGCAAAATTCTTCATTCTCTCGATTGAGTAATGTCATCAACAGATTCGCCAATGGAATAAATGATAACTGTAGTACAACCTTGATCCTGCCTCATAGAGCTGATACGACTGCATTATTCACAACACAGGTAATTAATAATAAATACCCATATTCAATGTTTCCACCTGAGTATTTATTTCGATGAGAAGTCTTGACAAGATTCCTAAAAATCAATTTCGAATATGACGAGGACCACGATTTAGACTTTAACCTCCTACTCGTACTTAACTTGTAGTTGCCGCCTTCAGTAAATCTATAGGCGGTTTTGGAAACTTGATCGGATTAACACGGGTAACTTTACCCAGGCCACTCAAATGACTGATGTTGAACTCTCTATCTGTCATTTGAGTGATCCGGGTAAGTTACCCGTGTTAATCCGATCAAGTTTCCGAAACCGCCTAACGTATACACTTCCAAATTTCAAATAATTCACTTCAGATCTACTAAGTGTCGATTAAAGGTTATTTTGGTTAGATTTTGCATAATTTTTAGGTTTTTTCTGGGTTTTAAGTCCCAATGTCTGAAACAGAACTATAAAAAATTGAAGGAAAATTGTGTTCTTCATGGAAAACGCGCTTGCGGATTGCAGGATTGAACTATTTGTCAAGGGCAGTGTTTTTCAAACAAATTGCCTAATGAAAAATACCGGAACAATACAAACCATGAACAAAGCGAACTGTGACGTTTTAGAGTAGACCAACATGACTCTTTCATCGAACAAACGAGAAAATTTTCAGAAATATTTTTTTGTTTTTTCGTTCTGTGAGAAGTGCGGCTGTTTTTTAGGTGTGTGATTTTTTTTAATTATCGATCAAAGTTTATTGTGGGAGGATTTTGCATAGGTTTTCAGGTTATTTCTGGTTTTTTTCTGTCAATATCTGAAACAGAGCTATTGAAAATTAAATCCAATTGTATTTTTCATAGAAAAAGCCCTTGGGAATTGCAGGATTGACTATTTTTCGAGGGCAGTTTGTTGGAAAACAGATTTCTATCGGTTGCTTCCGAAAATTGAAGAATCATATAAGAATCTATCACACACAGAAAACGGCCTCACTTCTTACAAAATGAAAAATCGAAACAAAATACTTCTGAAAATTTTCTTGTTTGTCTGATGCAAGATTCAGATTTGTATTCTGAAACGTCACAGTTCGTTTTGTTCATCGTTTGTATTTTGCCGGTATTGAACATAAGGCAGTCTGTTTTCCAAGAAACTATAATCCCCAAGGACGTTTCCATAAAGAACACAATTTTATTGAATATACAAAAAATATTTCTGCTTCGAGATATAAGGAGTAAAAAAAATTAAAAAATGATACAGATCCACTATCGTTGAAACACTTCGGATATTTTTCTGGAAATTCTATATTGATTTACAACATCTGAAACAGAGGTAATAAAATAAAATATTTATTATAATCATATACCATTTTAGGAGAAAATTTCCGAACAATGTTCAAACGTTATAAAATGATGGTCAAATGAAACATTCCGAAGCATATAGTCTGACTAGTAACAAATAATCGAAGAAAATTCTTTTTCTTAGGACATTTTAATTTCGTATTCAAGAATTTTCCATCGAACTGATAGGCCATAAAACGTTATTTGAATTCGTTAATAGTTTGTATCACTTTATTATTAGGATTATTAGGATGAGGCAGCAGGCGTCACAATTTTGGAATACTTTTCATAACAGACTGAATTTTGTCTGAGAGTATTTGGTTCATTGGATAAGTTCTTCCATTGTAATTTGAAATGGATTCATAAATGAAAATTATTATTATTATATTTGATTGGAGAAACTGCTCTCGACAAAGAGTTTACTGCACGGCAGTGCTTTTTAGGTTTCTTTTTTCTATGAAGTACTGGATTTCAATTCTATCTAATCTGTATTTTTGAAAATACTGAGAAAATTAAATTTTGAATGGGTATATTAACGGAATAATTGGGCGGGTTTACCCATTCACGAATTCGGCCTTCGTTATTGAGGTCCTCTAATAAATAAATTCCGAAAAAAATTTTTCGAAATTTTTGTCGAAAAAATTTTTTCTTTCGGAAACTATTCATAACATTCGAGAAAAATTTAAGCGACATCTTGAGCTTCATACTTCACAGCAGTGTACTAAATTTTTGTTCGAAACGATAATAATTTCTGAAGATATGAAAAAAAAAAATGTCAAATTTCGTGCCTTTTTTCAAGATATCGGTATTTTCTCCGGAATAACTCAAATAATACTATTCCAATCATGACAAACTTGGTAGCTAGCTTGGAAAGCTAGCTGATGGACGACTTTGTTCAAAATTTCGGTATGATCGTATCATCAGAACAATATGCGAAAATATTCGAGTTTCTTTTTCAAATATGCAATACTTTGTAATGTTCTGATCATAATATCCTGCATGAATAATCTTACTGTAATTTTTCGATGAAGTACTGGATTTCAATTCGATCTGATCTGAATTTTTGGAAATGTTGCATATATAAAGTTTTGAATGGGTATATCTGCGGATCCTTTGGGTGGATTTTATCCATTCACGAATTAGGCCTCCGTAATTAAGGTCCAACCTAAACGGCTGACCGTAAACACAATAACTTCCGGAAGAAACGACTTAGACACTCAATATTTGTAGAGAAGGTTTGGGCCTTAGTTAAAATGTCGGATTCGTGAATGGCTGAAATCCACCAAATGAAAATATACTTATTCAAACTTTTATTTTCCCAATATTTCAAGAACAGATAATATTGAATCCAAATCCAGTACTTCATCGAAAAAAACCTAGAGAAGCAGTGCCGCGAAGTCAGCAGCTTTTGCGTGCATGTTCAAATAAATTCGTTGGCAAAGCAGTAATCTTCATTGAACATGCGCGCAAAAGCTGCTGCCTTCATGGCAATGCTTTTCTCGTTCTTTTCAAATATAGCTATGTGAAAAATGATAATAGAATGTTGGACCGCATTTTCTGCTCTAAGATTGTACCTCTTCATGTGAGATAGAGTGTTATTCCTCTAGATCTTCCAGACTTACACCATCCACCCATTGAGTTTTATGTGAATCATAGCAGGATTGAAGAACTCAGTTCATCGTTCACATAATCTTATAATTTCAGAAAAGCAAGTCACATCAAATCAATCCTTTGACAATAAGAACTGGAATATCTTTTCTGATATTCCTGTAGAGCAGGCTTTTTCTGTTTTCCATTGTATTTTGAAGGAGGGTAAAGAATTATTTGTTCCTAAGATAAGAATGAAAAATGATTATTTTTCATTTGTCACAATAAAAATTATAAATCCGAAAAATAGAATTCACAAAAAATGGAAAAATTATTGTTTTCAATATCATTACGAGAAATTTAAATATCTGATAAATTCAATTGAAGACTTAATTTTGAATGGTTATGAACTATTCAATTATTGAAAATAAACTGGAGCAGTTATATGTCCGATCGTGAGAAAGGGATCAATATACCCTGTTCAATGAAATTCAATGATACTGTTGCTGAAGGTGCTGCTGATATATGTAATATATTTGCTTCCTATTTCAAAAGTGTGTATTAGCCTTATAGACAATCCTATCTTATTTTCTTCACATTCTGGTTGCAAAAACTTGATTGATAAAATAATTTGTGTTGTAGTTGGTGAAATCATTGAATGATAATAAAGTTGTCGGTTCTGACGGCTACCCATCTCATTTTGCTAAAATCTGCGCTACTGCTATTGGTGTTTCTCATAGCATTTCATTCTTATATCGGCTGCTTGGAAATTTGCTTTGTTAGTCCCAATTCATGAAACTCAGGTGATAGAAGTCAGGTCACTAATTATCGTGCAATTAGTAATACAATAGCAATAAATGCTTAAATAAATTCCTTCATATATATATATATATATTGTTACAGGTAATGATCGTTGAAAATTGTATTTTATTATTGTCAATAAGGGATATCGATCAGAATGAACTCAAGTTGATAATCTACTCTTTATTCATAGCCGAGCTTTCGAAACTTTAATTTTGTTTCTTCCTCAGGGCAGCTGTAAGACAATACAATCATGAAAACAACAATCAGGAACGTTCACACTATTTCTTACCGAATGTGAGGTTTAATTATAATATTGATCTCTTTATATTCTAAGTTTAACATAAAATTATTATCAGTCACATGTATAAAAGACAAAGGAAGAGGCGCAGAATACAATTTTTTAAGGTTAAGGTTAAAAACCAGTGTTGACATTTGTCAGTGTCAACCACAGAAATTACTCATCTATAGGACCATCGAAAAATGGCCTGTTCGAATATTCCAGAAGATATGAGTAAATCGGACTTAAATTCTGCGTGTCAGTTTTTTTGTTTATTTTACTGTTGCGTGTTTTTATATTGATCATTTCTAAAACACATCCTTTTTTATAATTAAAATTAACATCTAAGACTTTCACATTTTCGAGATCTATACTATGAGAAAATCTGTTCGCATGGATGGAAAGAGCACATCTTGGATTGTTCGTTTTTATATCACTCTTGTGTAAGGCTGTTCGGTTTTTTAGCCATTGGGAGGTTTGGCCAATATAAGTTTCATGGCAATCAGAGCATTCAATCTCATACACCACATTTGATTTCAGATTTCTTGGCACTGGGTCCTTTAACTTTGAATACAAATCTGACACCTTCTTTTTGCATTGAGAGACTATCTTCAAATTTGTTTGATCTTTGAAACAATTCCTGATTTTATTTGTGAGGTTAGGAACATTCGGTAGACTACGAAAAATTATTTCTTCTCTCTCATCTGTTCGGTTTGGCTGAGGTATTATTCTATCTGGTTCTGGTCTCACTGGCGAGGAGAACAGAAGTTTTCTTATCATTGTCTTTGGGTAGGAATTTTCAACCAACAACTCAAAAAGTTTTCTCAAACTAGCATCTCTGAATGTTCTATCGCATATTCTATAAATTCTGTTTTTTTATTCTTTAATTATATTGATCTTCATGTTGATAGGATGATCTGATAAAAAATTGATAAGTTTACCTGATGATGTTTTCTTCTGATACCAATCAAGTTTCACTAAATTGTCAACTCGGCAGACCCTGGTGTCTAGGAATGGAACTGAGTTATTTTGGTCTTCCTTTTCAACTGTGAACTTCAAATTTTTGTCAAAATTGTTGAACACCTTCAAAATTTCTTCAACTCGCGTTGATGGCAGTGATATTATAAGGTCGTCCACGAATTTCTTGACGAACGCAAGTGTGAACGTTAACTTCGGTATGCAATTTTTAAGTACATAGTCCATTACATATAGTGCCAAGACAGGACTAAGTTTTGAGCCCATGATACAGCCGAATGTTTGCAGGTAAAACTTTCCATCAAACATGAAATACCCAGAATCCAAAAGAAACACAACAATCTCCTTGAAATTATTGGCCAAACCTCCCAATGGCTAAAAAACCGAACAGCCTTACACAAGAGTGATATAAAAACGAACAATCCAAGATGTGCTCTTTCCATCCATGCGAACAGATTTTCTCATAGTATAGATCTCGAAAATGTGAAAGTCTTAGATGTTAATTTTAATTATAAAAAAAGATGTGTTTTAGAAATGATCAATATAAAAACACGCAACAGTAAAATAAACAAAAAAACTGACACGCAGAATTTAAGTCCGATTTACTCATATCTTCTGGAATATTCGAACAGGCCATTTTTCGATGGCCCTATAGATGAGTAATTTCTGTGGTTGACACTGACAAATGTCAACACTGGTTTTTAACCTTAACCTTAAAAAATTGTATTCTGCGCCTCTTCCTTTGTCTTTTATACATGTGACTGATAATAATTTTATGTTAAACTTAGAATATAAAGAGATCAATATTATAATTAAACCTCACATTCGGTAAGAAATAGTGTGAACGTTCCTGATTGTTGTTTTCATGATTGTATTGTCTTACAGCTGCCCTGAGGAAGAAACAAAATTAAAGTTTCGAAAGCTCGGCTATGAATAAAGAGTAGATTATCAACTTGAGTTCATTCTGATCGATATCCCTTATTGACAATAATATATATATATATATATATATATATTCTTTTGAGATGAGCATTTACATTTTTTTTATATCGAACAATTTGTGTCATAACAGTATTAGCTGAGGAAATGTCAACGGGGTACCATACATTTTTACGTATGATACAAGAGCACAGATAAAAACCTCAGGAAAAACTCTGTCTCCCTGTATTAGTGTAATGAAATTGTTGTTTTTTATTGAAGGGCTTCTTTTTCATTGACAAAATTTCCTCCTTCCTATGCGATGCAGATTGAAATCTTGAAAACATACCTGAAAACAAAAAAGGAGACGAAAGAACTAATATGAACTAGTAAATGATTTAGTACTCATTAAATTAATTTGAAGTTCGCAATCCATCTCAAAAAAGAATCAGACACCGAATGAATTGCCTCGAAACCATCGTCAAATTTATATATTGGACAAGTATTTACTAAATGTTCTATTGTTTCCTCTTCTTCTCCGCACTCGCACCTTGGACTTTCGACCGAATTCCATTTGAAGAGGAAACTATTACAGCGACCATGACCGGTTCTAAGTCGATTCAAAATGCACCAAATTTTCCTAGGAAGATTGAAACCATGAACTTTTTCTGAAGGATCGCTGATCAAACCTTTGTTAAAAACATTACACGAATTCCATTCCGAACGCCAAATTTCTTTGTCACTTTTATTGGTGTAAAGAAAATCGTTGATCCATAAAGGTTTACGAGATTTCAATCTAGCAATTTTAGAATCCGGAACATAAGACATGATTGGGAATAAATTCGGAAGGAACGATATTTATCCCAAGACTTTATCACTGCAACCTGTCTACGAATATGGGGCGGTACAATATTTGAGAGAACTGGTAACCACTGTAAAGGAGTAGATCTTATGGTCTCACTAATAATTCTCATAGCAACATTAAGCTGTACATCTATTATACTCACATGAGCGCTCTTAAACCAAACCGAACAACAATATTCAGCAGCAGAAAAAACCAAAGCTAAAGCTGCGGTACGGAGAGTTGTAGGGTCAGCCCCCCATGAAGAACCAGCTAGTTTTTGAAGAATATTATTCCTAGATTTCAACTTCATGCGTAAGTTTTCCAAATGGGTCTTGAAATTTAAAGAGGTATCCAATTTCACTCCAAGATATTTAGGAGTGAAATTATGTTTCAGAACTGCATTATTGAAAGTAACATTCAAAGTTTTAAACTTCTGTTGATTATTCAAATGAAAACAAGAAACTTCTGTTTTATTAGAATTTGGACATAAACGCCACTCAACAAAATAATTCTTCAGAATTTCTAAATCAGTATTTAGAGTGTTTTCAATGACTTTGAAATCAGAGTGAGGAAAAGCCAGAGCAATATCATCTGCATAGATGAATTTCTCTGAAGAAGTTGCTGGAATATCACATAAATATAAATTAAATAGAAGGGGAGCTAAAACTGATCCTTGTGGGAGTCCATTATTCAAAGTTTTGAACCTACTACTACTAACATCATCAACAAAAACACGGAGTCTTCTGTCAGATAACATATTTTCGATCGATTGAATTACTTTTCCACATTTCAGAAATTTATGTAGTTTGAATATTAAACCATCTTTCCACACCGTATCGTAAGCTGCTGAAAGATCCACAAATACAGCCCCCGTTTTCAACCTTTTATTGAATCCTGATTCAATGAACGTAGTGAGACTAACAACTTGATCAGAACAATTTCTATTTTTCCTGAAACCACCTTGACAATTTTGCAGAATATCTTCAACAGATGATTCTATCCTGAATAGAATTAATCTCTCTAAAATTTTGAAAGGAACACTCAATAAACTTATAGGTCTATAACTACTTGGGTCTGATGAATTTTTCCCAGATTTCAGAATTGCTATTACTTTTGCCTTACGAAATTCCGTTGGAATATTTCCTGAATTCAAAATATCATTATAGAAAGATAATAACCAAGATAATGCCTTTTTGCCCAAATGTTTTATGAACTCAGGATAAATCCCATCGAAACCAGCAGCCTTCCGAGATTTTGTACACTTTATCGCAGATTTCAATTCATCCATGGTGAATGGACTAGATATAACATCCAAAGTTGATGGCGATGATCTCAACCTATGAAGATTTTTCTTCATTTCTTTAATCTTTGAACTAGAAATTTTAACCGAGTTGGAAACATTTACAAGCCGACGAGCAATCAGTTCCGGATTAATTTTCGAGGATGACTTAGCAAGAGGGGCTGCTTCACCTAATTTCCGCAGAACATCCCAAGAACTTCTACTCGAATGGGTAAAATTCATATTCGAAACCACATCATTCCATTTATTTTTACGAGCAATGTTTATGGAATCCAATAGTTTGTTCGATTTATCAAGAGTTGGCGAACTTTGATACTTCTTGTACAGGGTTTCTGTTTCAACCGACCATCCAGGAACATAATTTTGACGAAAACCTCTGGGAATGAATTTTTTTGCTGCTGCCTTCACTACCCCAATGAATCTGGAATAATTTTTATAAGAAGGGCGAAACCATCTAATATCACTTTCAATTTTCTCCCTGAATTGATCCCAACTAGCTTTTTTGAAATTCCATCTGAGCTTTGGTAAAGATGCATTTAAATGAAGAACATTTCCTACACGAATGAAGATTGGACGATGGTGACTACGTAGAAAATCATTGAGAACCTTACGATTAATAGAAAGAGGTTTTGAATCGTTATCACGAGAAACTATGCTCAAATCTGGATTGTATCCCCTATTCCATCTTGATGAATGAAATGAAGACCTATCTTTTGCGTCAAAAACGAGATGGAAATCGTTATCTTCAATCCACTCAGTCAATGCTAAACCATTTCTATCATTTATCGCATAGCCCCACATACTATGATGGCAATTGAAATCACCACAATAAATTGAAGGATGTGAAAAAATTATGTTGAAGTTTCTAGGCCAAAGGGTATTAGGAGGTTTGTAAATGTTGATTATAAAAATATTACAAAATTTGAAAGCTATAAAAAACACTCCATCATCTTCACCTTTACGAATTAATTGAACATTGTTGACTACCGATTTCTCTACATAACAAGCTAGGCCATAAATAGGACTCAAAAGAAAATCAATTAATACATAACCTGCTATGGAACCTCTTTCAGGAAGTTTTTCTTCGGTTGCAGTGTGCGTTTCCTGAAGAAGTATAACCTCTGCGCCACAGTCGACAGAAATGAAATATCAGTGATATATATATTCTTTTCAGCGCAGCTTGTCACTGCAGGACCTACTAGTGATTGCGGATACATGCATAAAATTATGGGAGACGAATTCGTCACATTCAAGGTTTGTCCACAAGCGCAGATATGGTTTGTGCCCCCTTCCTCACTTCATGCATGGGTTGGGACCTTGGAGTGTACCAACAGGCTGTAAATATTCTGTACAAGTAAACAATCACCTTCATTTACATTTCTAGAAAATTTCATAGGCAAGGGATTCTGTTTGCATTGAATTATAGTATTCGGTCGAAAAAACAATAACATGAATGTTTATGCGAATTCACGAATTGAAACGAATGAAATGAAGAAATCTCTGACGTGAAGTCAGCAGCTTTTACGCGCTTGTTCACCTTGCGAAATGGTGACTTGTTATTGTGAAATTTTAATGAAATATTCAAATTTTCAAAAAAAAATAACATTTTTTTCGATTTTTTTTTATGAAAAACTCTTCCTATTGACACTGTTCATCTTCCAACTAAGTTTCATTTCGATCAGATGAATTTTTTTCGAGTTATTGAAAAATAAAAATTTCAAATGACTGTAGCGCAAAAACCATTCGGAAGATTTGGCGCATTAACGAACTTAACCGAGATATTCAGGATCTTAACCTAACCTGGAAATGTCAAGACTCTAGGTCCTTCCTTTCGAGAGTTACAGCGCACACGGCCGGACACATTCAATTTTGACCACGGATTCTTCATCAGTGAGTCCGACCTAGTCGTTTGAGATCAGTTTCGGCTCAAAATTCGATAATTACAGACATGGTGACTAAATCATTACGCGCTGTTCCCCAGAACAAGCGAATAATAAAGGGGAGAATTGAACGGAAATTTCGCTGTGTAGCCGAACCCAAACTCATTCATAAGATAATTCAAAGATATGAGATATATTTTCAAAGAAATCAAATCGGTAAATTGAATTTTATTATTCTTGTGATTTGCAGGTAAACTCCATCCAGGCATTGGTGGATAAGGACTCTATGGTTAGGTTCTGTTATACATGGTGGTCCAAGTAGTGACGTCAATATTTTTTTTTATATTCCTCCCACCTGTGAGTATCCAAAATATTTTATGTATGTTATGCGATTTTTTGTGGTTTTCGAGTTATGTTTTTTTTTTCAATTCATTATGCCAGCGAGGTCAAAAATTCATATCTTTTTATGTAGTTGGTATTTTGCAGACTTTGTTTCGTGACATGATCGCCCTGGTTGCCTGATTGTTATTTTGAAAACAGAATCAGTCAGCCTCCTGAAATTGATCGAAGTTACTCAAAAAAAAAAGTTTTCAAGGAATAAACTCAAACATTCATCTTCAATTTAAAAATACAAAACGAATTTTAAGGTTGAGAAACAGTAAAAAAATATCTTAAATTGTGTTTCAATCATTTTAAGTCTATCCGCTTTGAAGGCCGATTACAGAAAAAAGGCTTATAGAGTATGTTTTCGAATGATTTCTGTAGTTTAGGAGCGTGCTAAGTTTTCAAACTCACCCAGAAGCTATGAAAACTTCTTTTTGTATTTTTAAATTGAACTTGAATGTTCGAGTTTCGTGCCTTTTTTGAGTACCTCTGAGTAATTTCAGGAAACTGACCTATTTTTGTTATTGGAACAATATTCAGGGCTATCATGTCACGAAAAAGTCTGCAAAATACATACCACATAAATAGATATGAATTTTTGAAACCTCGCTGGTATAATAAATAAAAAAAAAATACACAAAACCAATCAAAACTCGAAAACTGAAGAAAATACATGCTGTTTTTCGAAAGTTCTAACTTTAACGCTTTTTTTGAGTAACTATTAGTGATCTTAGGGAGCTGAGTTATTTTTGCTATTGAAACAACATTCAGGGAGATCATGTTACAGAAAAAAAGTGCAAAATAAATTCTACATAAAAAGATAAGAATTTGTGAAACCTGGCAAGCACAATGAATTGAAAATCACAAAATAAATCATAACTCGAAAACAACAAAAATCGCGTAACATACATGGTGTGTTTTTGGATACTCCCACGTGTGAGGAATCTAAAAACAAACTATTGACGTCACTACTTGGATCTGTGACTACAAAAAAAGTTTAAGGAAAAACATGAATGAAAACACTTTCGCTGACGCTAGTTGCGAGAAATGAGCCAAAACAATCGGTTCTGGATAAGCTGATGAGCACACAATGTTATACTTGTGTCTCTTTCTAGTGGAAACTGATTTTGTGTTGTTATTGCTCCGTTCATGTTTATATATCTTTGCTTATACATTGAGAAGAAAAAGTATCAACGGATATTCGTCCTTGTGGTTATATTATTTTACTGAGAAGATTGCGAATTGTAGTGTTTAAAATGGTTACAGATTTACATCTGCAATATGTGCTCCTCCGTATGTGCACATGAAGAGTGGTATATGCAACTCTAAATTTAACGCTTTTTTTGAGTGACTATTAGTGATCTCAGGGAGCTGAGTTATTTCTGCTATTGAAACAACATTCAGGGAGATTATGTTACAGAAAAAAAAGTGCGAAATAACTTCTACATAAAAAGATAAGAATTTGTGAAACCTCGCTAGCATAATGAATTGAAAATCACAAAATAAATCATAACTCGAAAACAACAAAAATTGCGTAACAAACATGGGGTGTTTTTGGATACTCCCACGTGTGAGGAATCTAAAAACAAACTATTGACGTCACTACTTGGACCACCCTGTTTACGTTTTGATTACAACCATATTGTATAGCGGACAATACATCGAAGCTATCTGACAGAAAAATTCACTTTTGGATACTGTTTTAGAAAAAAAAAACTAGAAGAGCACTGCCGTGAAAGCATTAAGCATTAATCATTAAGATATTCGGTCAGTGAGTAAGGTTCGTTGTCGATCAGATAACTGAAGATTTTTTTCTTGAATTTATCCGTTTTAGCAATGTTTTGGCAATCTTTCATACATTGCTAGCGAGTTTTGAGGGTAGATGTAAGGGACCACCTGTCTTGCATCTTCACGGCGTTTGCACTCGGCTAATAAATGTGAGTTTTTGTGCTGAAATACCAGTAGTTTATAGATATATTGGCCATCTACTCTCAGGACCCTGTGTTTTTTGAATGCGCCTCTACATGATTCTCGATATCCCTTCCTAAGCATTAATCGAAGAGTCCTCGTCTGTGAAATGAAGACCTTCTCTGTACGGGAGCTGACCCTCCAAAAGATCATACCCTAACTTATTAGGGACCGAAAGTTGGAGAAGTAGGCAGTCTAGAGTATTTCGATTTGAACTTGCGTGCTCAGTACGAAAATGCTGTAAATAACCGAGTTGAGTCTACTGCATATGAGGTCAATGTGAAGGTTCCACTTGAGGTTTTCGTCCAGTAGACGGCCAATGAGTTTTTATATGTGATTCCGACAGTACCTGGCATTCCGAGTTTAGACGGGTTTTATCTGTTGAGAATATTACGCATTCGGTCTCAGTCCTATTCAATATCAAACGGTTATTTAAACATCAGTTTTGGGTTCTTCGATACGCTGAGTTCATGTCACCTTGAAGATTTTCTATGCTCGTTGAAATGATGAGAAAGTCAGTATGGTCTACATATAGTACTGCTTCTCCTCTCTCTTGCAAGGCTATTTTGGGATGGTCATTTATATATACTATAAAAAGTATAGTCCCTAGTGTTTCGCCCTGTATCATTCCTATGGCGATAATGGATTGTGATGAATCACTATCACCCATGGCTGTCTTGAGTTGTACCCGTTGTCCCCTATTTAGTTTTTGATGAGAAGAAGTTGTTTGTCTCTAATTCCGTAATATTCCAGTTTTTGAAGTAATCTCTCATGGTCAATACAGTTAAAGGCTTTAGATGTATCCAGGAATAACCCCATAGGTATAACATCATTTTCTAGGGCATCGAGAATAGACTGCGTAAGTTGGAATATCGCTGTCTGCGTGTTTTTATCCTCAATAAACCCGTGCTGACTTTCAGATATTATTTTGAATTTTCGAAAAAAGTTCATGAGACGTTTTGCTAGAATTTTTTCGAGACTAAACGGGCGATAATTATTTATTTGCACAGGGTCACCTTTCATTAGTATAGTCCTGATAATTGCCAGTTTGAGTGAGTCAGGAAAGATGCCATGGGCAAAGGATGGGTTCATAATGTAGCACAGTGGATTTTCTATATAAACGACGCACTTTTCAATTATGAACATGAGGATGTCGTCAATGCCATAAGATTTCTTGTTTTTCATTTCATTGACTAATTGTATTATCTCTTGTTCTGTGACAGTAAACATGTAGAAGGATTTTCCGTTGGTATCTATATCAATGTTTTGGTTGGTTATTGTGAGTACATCAGTTGAATTTTTGGCTATATCGCTAAAGTATTTTTTGAAGTATAGGGATTCCATTGCATTCCATGTTATAGCTAGATTTATGCCAACTTATCTGTTATCTCTCTTACTGTGTTCCAAACCGTTACGGATTTATTCAAGGCATTTGCTACTTTTTCGTTATGATAAGATTCTTCAGATCCCCATATTGCTTAGTCGTATTTTCTCTTTGTTTTCATATACAGTTCTCTATAATCGGGTCAGTTCTTGTAGATGGTATAAATTGTTTCCAACTCACGTTTGATTGGCTCTATTTCTTTAGAGTATTTATGTTGGGTTGTACGATTTTGGGCTGTGACAGTAACCTCTGAGAATTTCTCGTAAAATACTACAGCGAAGCAAAAGCTGCTGCATTCACGGCAGTGCAGTATTGTCGAAGTCCAAGTTTCACGGCTACTACCGATCCGACTCACCTCGTCAAAATGCTGATAGAGTTGTAAATACTTAAACCTTGTAAGAGGGCAACTCTGTGTAGTATACTCCACGAGCCCTAACCTTTGATTGCAGATAACTTCGATTCAGCTGTTTCAGTGATTTTGCAGTTTGCACAGTTCCATCACAATTAGAAAGCACTCGATTCAGGTGGTATCTCACAAAACGGAAATTACTGACATATATATATATATATATATATATTCTTTTGAGAACGAGCATTACAATTCTAAGATATATCACAGTGTTAGCAGAGGAAATGTAAACGGGGTACCATACATTTTTGCGTATGATACAAGAGCACAGATAAAAACCTCAGGAAAAATTCTGTCTTCCCGCATAAGTGTAGTAATTTGTTTATAGAAGATGGATGGCATCTTTTTCATTTGAAAACAATTTTTTCGTCATCTTGAAGTCATTTCGACAAAATATCTTGACATAATATCTGAAACAGAAAGAGGGACAGAAAACCAGAAGGAAGCAGTAAATAATATTACCTACATTTGCTCATGACCGAGAGGGTCTTTCGACCAGGTTCAGTCCTCCAAGCGATGATTTTCAGATCCTCAGATAAACGAAGAACGCTACAGGCCCCTTTATTGGGGAATCATCTCCCATAGATCCATAATTGTTCATTTCGAACTAGAAATCTAATAAAATACCGGGAATAAAGTGAAAAACTTGTACCACTGACATCAAACAAAGCAACGGAATTCACAGAAAGTGGTTCGTACTAATGATCGAAAATATCCGTGAAACTGCAGTGTTCGAATTCCTTGGACTATGCTTCTTCGGTGTAGATGCTTTGGTTGACAGGATGATAAGCTCAGATCGAAGTGAAATATTTGTTGATTCATCAACAGGTGTTCATCCTTGTTTAGAAAAGTTTACACGTTTACATTAACTCGGACTCGATATCCATAAGCCGTTCCTCTGAATAACAATGATTATTCTTTTTTTTTTTTGGACGTGGTCTTGTTTATTTATTTTTTTTTCTTTGAGGCATCGACTACTAAGGTCATTACCCTAAAATATTTTTCTTTCATATTTTCTTTAACGACTCACGACAGTAACAACAATGGCGATCCTGAAAATTTTTATTGAGACACTAATTAAGCAGATTACCCAGATTCATCACAGTTTGTCATATATTCGTATATCCTTCAAAAATTCGTTTGTGTTCAAAATATCTTGCTTCTCATGTAAGTTAGGTTGATCCCTTATATTGTGCCGTAAACGATCATTCGTGTATTTAGGACATTCATACAAGATATGAGAGATGTTGAGATCTAGGTGGCATAAGGTTTGTCTTCTCTTTTGAGAATGCACAGGTGGGTCAGACAGTATGGCCTACACGCAATCTGTGTATTCTCGTCATATCGAATCTTGGTAGTGTAAACGATACATAAGGCATCCGCACATCAGGTTTGAAGGGCTTCAGTTTAGCGTTGCAAACATTCCATGTTCTCTGCCATTCTGATCATATGCATTTCTTGACCAAGTTGATCACGTCAGCGTCCTTGGTAGTATTCACATCTATTCCGTCCTCAGAAGCTGCTGCGCGGGCTGCACGATCAGCGATCTCGTTACCTCTTATACCCACATGGCTTGGTACCCAGATGAATTCAATTCCGCAGTTTCGTCTGTATAGCTCTGCTACCACATATTGTATTCTCTGGGTTAAGGGGTCGTCTGTATAAATGTCTGCAAGGGAGGTCAATACGCTTAATGAGTCTGTCACTATAATAGTTTTTTCTTTCTGGTACCATAGACAGAAATGTAGAGCTTGCCACATGGCGTATTGTTCCGCGAAATAAACCAAGGATTCTTCAGGTAGAGACCAACCGTGTGACTCCTCTTTTATGGTCATTGCACCACACACCATTTTTGGTTTTGGAACCATCGGTATATATTACACAGTCGAAAGTGGTTGTGTTCAAAACTCTGAGGAATTCTCTCTGATATAGTTCGTGTGGTGTATCTTCCTTGTTTAAATCTATCAGTTGGGTGGATGTTTTTATTTCAGGAATTGTCCAGGGTGGTATTTCATTGAAATTGTGAGGAAATAATTCAGGGATATTAATTTTGCTAAGGAAGGGTTATGTTCGTGAGAGTTTTTCTGATATTTCCGGGGAGTCTTGGCGTGATATCTGAACGTGATTAGAAAGAGGAAATTTCGAATTTTCCCGTACTGTTGATCTTTCATCGCGGAAAAATCGAAAGATACTTTTAAAAAATTCACGAAAAATATCGATATTTCCCAAAGAAGCAAAACCACAGGAAAGGATTCGGTCGCTGGGTTCAAGCTAGGTGAAGTTTTTTGATACGAACAGAAAGACGAAAGACGAAATTGTGGCGTAGCGGGACCCTTTTTTTGATTCCCACTTTCTTATTCTTGCAGGAATGATGGAAAAAAGTGACATTTCTAGGAAAATCCGGTAAAAATTCGCCATTTCATATTCTTCTGTGGACTCGGCCGAGATCGGCTATCTCCGCCGCCTTCGGGCTCGCTTTGGAGGTAGAATTTCTTGCGACAGTGAATATATGGCAACGTCGAACTTCGAATTTCTGTCGATTTCGCGGAAAACTTAAGCATCGTAGGCTTTGACCGTCGGCAAAGATCGGGTACTTCCGCCAATATTTTCAAGCCGAACCTGCGTTATGTTTATGTCAATTGTCATTAACATCAATTCTAATTTGCCGTCAAAATAGCATCCTATGAGGAAGCTACATTGAAATTAACGAAAATAAAGTTGGTAACGAATGGAAATGCATTAAGAAGTATCAATCATGGTCAATACTGCCTAATTCCAACTCTAACAATGAGAGTTATCGGTATAATTTTAGCAAGTTATTATAACCTTATGCTACGTTCACGAGAGGAAACAGTAAGTATTACCTACAATTGAAGATACTTTAACTTATCACAAGTTTTTCCAACCTGAATATCATGAGGAAATATTTATTTTCAGATGAGTCAGATATTTTAAATGAACTGGACATTGGAAAGTTTCTGTATCATTGAAGTCATAAAGTGAAGAATGTTTAGAATGGGTTCAAGACTACGATAAGAATCAGAATGCTAATCCAGAATTCGTCGAAAAAACATCACATTGCCATAAATATTTGAAATGTTGGAGATTAACTCGACTTCAAAGGTATACATTATTATGTTATTTTCCTTTAGCAGATGCATCAAGTATAATATTTTTGCAGTTTTGAGCTATGTGAGGTTGTGTTGTTGAAGTGAAATGCCATCCAAGCATTAAGCATATACAAAGGAAGAAAGCCTTTAAATGACTGTAGAATGTTTTATGAATCTCTCAAAAATCTCACTATCGTCGCCCCTGAGAATTCAATATATGTTGAACCATTTGAGTTTTATGGTGAGTATTTGAATGGTGATATGGATCATATCTAATGTTCTGATAAATTGGAAACTTGATCATGGCAAATTTATGTATCACATTCCTAGGTTTAATCAAGCATACTCTGTAGAAGATGGACTATCATCATTATGAAAAAAAAGGGAACTCAATAGATTTTGAGAAGTGGAAATTGCAGAAATACTATGTAATCTATAGATGGTTTCAATAATATACAGCTGGTGTGGGACAAGACTGTATGATACTGTACCCCTGATATATTTATTCATAATTGTGAATGAAACAGGAATATTCAATAGATTCTTACTATTCACAAGAGGTTAATCTTCAAAAATCACAAGTCGATGTAACATTTGATGTCAATTGATAATAGAAATGATATAAAAGTGTGAGTAAGAAGATTACATTATCAAGAAACGTATGAAATTTTATATTCACAATAGGGAGTTAAGGTTGAGCCTCAGTATATGTTCCGTAACACTCATGTATCCCTTCCATATTGCTACATCAAAATTCGGTTGGCAAAAATGGCATGGGGATGGAACATAACCGGGAAGGATACATCAATTAATTTACACCTTATAATTTTTTTCCTAGACAAAATGGGAAGGTTACTGAATGTATAGTGAGAATCAAGCTTTTTTAAGTTGAAATTCATAACCACCTACAAGTAACTACTAATTTTTCTGTATACGGGTATAATTTCTAATGTATGCGTTATATGAAATGAGATGAAATATTCTGAAGTGAAATGTATCTATTCTGCAAGGTAATCTTGATAATTTTCGGTATTTCACTGCATATCTGCCATTTTCTGAAACTATTTTGAGAAAAATCACAAATGAAGTTGCACCAACAACATCTAGATAGAACATGGTATATAGAGGCTTATGCAGATATTGTTTGAAAACAATGTGAAACTTCTTGAATCGTAATATCCAACATACCTGATGAAGGCTATCAACTGATTAATTCTTCACATAAACCCCTGACACACTTCTCTAATGAACAAGTTTACTTGAACTCATTCATTCAATTATCTTTTCTTGGAATTTTTTTGTATCACCCAATGTATTCTATTGAACTATGCTTTATTATCATTATCAATAATCGATAAATGAAAAATTACTTCAATATGCAGTTTTGGATTTGTCCTGTTTGAAAAACATGATATCTTGGTTACTCAATCATATTTTAATATGTCAATTATGAATTGGTCATCTCCATTGATGAAACAGAAAATTTAAATGTTCATAATACCGTTATTCCTTTACAAAATGAATATTACTTCATGCTTTGGTGATTCTCGGTCGAAGTGTGATGTACTAGAAATATTGAAATTCAGTAAATTTGAGACATTGGAAATTCCTGTAAAATGAACATGCATATGTTTAGTGAATATTGAATTGGAATAGCGAAAATTTTCGGATTTTATCCAAGAAATTTTTTTTAACGTTATACAATGTTGAAATATGAATTTTTCATGCGATGATATATCTATTTAGTATAATTGGTGTCGTCCTGAGAAATTGAATTTTCATTTTATAGTCAATTTTATGTTTACATGTGGAGCCACGGTTAGGGTCTATCCTCGAACTGAATTTTTACTAAATCGTGTCTGTATTTTTTGTGAATATTGAGATGATGGAATTTCAAATGCGTTCATCTACTGAACCGTTTGGCAGATTTTGTTCATTCCGAACTTAACCTTCGAATTCAAGCTTTAAACCTGCCCTTAAAATTTCGAGTGTCTAAGTTATTCCTTTGGAAAGTTATCGTGTTTACAGACGGCCGAGGCCGGGTAGGTTTAAAGTTTGAATTCGAAGGTTAAGTTCGGAATGAACAAAATCCGCCAAACGATTCAGTAGATGAACGCATTTGAAATTTCATCATTTCAATATTCACAAAAATACATACACGATTTGGTCAAAATTCAGTTCGAGGATAGACGATAACTGTTATCGAATTTTACATTAGCTACTGATTTTTTGTAAATTTATAAACAGTGTGCTTCGTTTTTAATAATTCAGTCAACTATTCAATTAATCTACTCAAAAAGGCAAATCTACCCGCTAGGTAGATCTGGGCGCTTCCTACGTCGGTATCGTTTAACTAGATCTACAGTAAAGATTGATCTATCGCTAGGTAGATCTGGGCGCGTACTAGTTACATTTTAATCTACAAATCAACTCATAGTTTTTTCTCGCAGATGTAAGATTCTATACATTTATTGAATTTCGAATTATTCTCACACAACCTTAAAGATAAAGGCAAACAGTTGTATTGCCTCACACTCGCATAGACAGGAGATCTTCTGCTCAGTTCGTTATTTACTTTTTTGAGACGAAATTTATCCCTATTTCTTGTATCGTGCTGATGGAACTCTCCAGATCTCTCCAGCAGTACACCATTTTGACTAGTCCGTTTTTCATTTTGTGTACTAATTTATACTGGTTTAGAATGAGTAATCTGTTTGGTTCGACTCGGCATTATTCCTGGAAAACTGAGGTCCAACTTTTATACCATCTCTGTTATGGACTATATAGAGGTCTTCTCCAGCTTGCTATGCATTTTTTGACAATTTCGGCTATATACGATTCCGGTCAATCTGGTTTACATGATCTATGCAGCATCTTTTCAATCTTTAACCTATCTGACAACATCGTCCACCTCGCAAAGTTGTATAATCTCGTCGTTCCCCTGGTTTCCTGCGAAATATGGCCTGAAATAACCAGCAGTATTTTCATCTCAGCTGTTCGAAGTTGACTTTTGCTAACTGCTCTTTTGGCTCTTGTTTCTGCAGCTTATGCAATAAAAGGTCTCACATAGGTTATGTACATTTAAAGTTTGTTGATAATTGGCATATGCTTATTCTTCCAGTTGATGTTCTTTGAAGAGCCTGATATCATTGTAGCCTTAACTATTCATTTCTTGTGTTATAGTCTAATAGCCCGTGGCCACCGAACTTTCGTTATTTCATGAAAGCTAAAAGTTCGTCAGCATTTATCCCCAACAAAGGTATAAACAATGGCAACCCATGAAGTTCACAGTATAGTGGCAAAGGTCTAACGCGACAAAGGTGTAAAATGAAGCAACCAACTTAATTTGCAGTAAAAATCTCAATTTTTTCATTTTTATTCTGGGTGGTCTTGAGAATCCCTGCCAGACAATGAGCATAGTGCCAACACCTTCGCCCGAAGTCCTCAAACTTCAAAAGAATGTAATTGTACTTTCGTCATCAAATAAAAGCTTAATCAAATGAGAGACCACTCTGACAGCTTGATAGTTGGAACATCTCGCTAGTTCAACTTGACGAGCAGCCACATAAAAAAAAGGATTAATTGAAAGTGGACATGAGCAAAAAAAAAACTCAATTAGAAAAAGCTTACGTCCAGCTTCGACAGCTAACTCAAAACAACTCTCCTAATATCGGAGCGCGTATAATGAAAAATATCAACACTATTCTGATACAACATATAATCATGATATACTCTATACAGTGGCGAAAAAAAGAGAATATTAGAACGTGGAAAGGATAAGTAAAAGGTGGTAACATTTCTGACAGGAAGCCTTGGTATATTTAAATTTATCAACCCTAGCAAAAAGGGACAGTCGATAAATGAACACAAAATTTTCCGTAGAAATAAAATGCCCAGATGAACACGACGCCGCTTCAAGGACTTAACCTGAAATCTACCTAAGAATTGTTCGTGTGGAGTACCCCGGCTCGGATAGACTCCGTCAATTCTGAAGCACACGTACTTGAGAAATCGCCTTTGCACTCTTTTCAAACTACCCACATGGACAGCATATCCCGGGCTCCATATCACACATCCATACTCAATCCGCGACCTCACAAGAGCATTGAATAATAGAAAAAATGTATTAGCATTCTGAAACCATTTAGAATTTTTCAAAATGAAACCGAGGGTCCTAAAAGCAATCGTTACAATAGAGCGGACGTGAGGCACTAAACTAAATTTTTGATCAAACAATACGCCAAGGACCTTATATTTCGACACACTTTCAAGGGCACAACCACCCACATTGTATGTAAAATCGATCATCACTCTTCCTCGACCAAAGGACAACACCTTACATTTAGATATGTTCAGTTTTCACTGCACCAACGATTCAACCCGTCAATGTCTACTTGAAGATCTTGGCAGTCTGTGGCTGACTGTTATGGATAAGCTGATGAGCACACAATGTTATACTTACACATTTTGGGTGTGTCTCTTTATAGTGGAAACTGATTTTGTGGTTTTATTGCACCGTTCATGTTTATATATCTTCGCTTATACATTGAGATGAAAAAGTGAAGTATTTTCTGATTTATCAACGGATATTCGTCCTTGTGGTTATGTCATTTTATTGAGAAGATTGGCAACTGTATTCTTTAACATGGTTACAGATTTACATCTGCTATAAAATGTGCTCCTCCGTATGTGCACATAAAGAGTGGTATATGCAAGGCTGTAGCTACAGTTGACTTAGAGCTTGGGCAACTGAAATTGACGGTAAGGCAGTGAAACTATGCGTTGGTCTCATGTATTTTAGATATTAAGATTTTGATTTTTAAGGTGTGGGTGATATTTCAAGGCTACGGCGCTGGGTTTACGGTATGTATTATGGTATATGCATAGACATAAGGACATGGACTTCGCAATAACAATACATCGGTTCTCTTTAGAAACAGACAAACCCATGATGTAAATAATACGGTGTACTCATAAGATTCTCCGAAATCGTTCGTTTCGGTGCATTTCAAGCAGTTTCATTAAGTGACGGGGTTCTCCTCCATTGAGATTAGTTCTGTGACATCAGGGACAAATCTACCTTTTCCAATAGAAGTTCTTTTGAAGGATAGTGCAAAAAGGACCACAAAAGTCGTAACTCACTATATCTGAAGAATAAAGAAGTATTAATACTTTCTATTCTGTGCTATATAACTCAAGCCGTAACTTGCAGGGATGAGTATTCAATACGCGTTCGTACCCACGAAGTTGATGTGGAAATGCCTTTTTATCCGAGACGCTGTTGAAGTATACCTACTATGCAGTACTTGTACTTGAAACCTATTGATATAACAGAAAAAAATCGTGACTATATGAACTGAAGAAAATTTCCCCAAGTTCAATTTTGTGTATGAATGTTTTCATCATATAATAAGCTCAAAAGAAGATATTGTGAAAAAACTAGTTTGAGGCGCCATTTTCCGATATGGTGACGAGCGGCAGAGGAACCATTTCTTGCCACAGATTTTATAGGTTCATACTTCTACGCCTTTGATTAAGATCGACATAACGAATAAACCAATGACTCATGAGATTAAATTTTTCAGGTGAAAAGAGCCGTATCTGCAGTGACCATCAAAAGACAACCTTCTGAGAGTGGACTGAGGCTTCCAATTTCAAGGAGACAGTTGCTCGCCACTGTCTCCTACGATGACGTGAATGCTGATCGTTTTATAGATAGATCGTCAGTAAATCCAAAAAAGAACTGAAATATTGACACTTGTCTTTGAAGTAATGATGAATTTTTTTCAGGGGAAGAAATGGTTTATCAGTTGTACTCTTTTGGACCCCTTGTTATTGGTACCGACCAAGAAGTGCCAAGTATGCTTATGACGAATTACGAGATCATCTTTCCAGCATACAACATTGGCAGGAGAGTAAAACTAGTAGAAGTAAGTAAAATACCGAACTACGGTGCTCCGTCACTTTCATGACGGAAAGAAGACAATTTTAGACTGAAGGTAAACAATTTTCCTTCAACAATACCTCAAAAAATTATTTGTTATTTTACAGCTGTGTCAACGTTTTTGTTCATTCTTGTTATGATTTGGCCGATTATGGAATCTCTAATAGTTGAACAGATATGCGAGTTTTTGATTCCCTCGTATATTCATAAACTTTGAAAAGGAACAGATCTGAAAGGCTCTTTCTGATCGGTTTATCGTATCAAATAACCTTAAATAAAAATAAAATTCATACTGTCAGCAAAACAATGCTATTGTCACCGAAATTTTCTTTATTTCATCACTGAAGTACACTTATTTGCTTTCTGCGCACATAATCAAGAGGACGGGCGTGTGTGCTATCGTTTCGTCCAAATGTCTGTAATTTTCGAATTTTTTCTGGAAAATGGTCTCAAACGGCTAGGTTGGAATAACTGATGACGAACCCGTAATCAAAATTGATTCTGGTCGGCCGTGTACACGATATCGACTTGAAACTGTCAGAGTTTGTTGCATTTCAAAATGCAACGTTCGTTCGTTAAATCATCGTTAAGGCAAAATCTGCGCCTAGCAGCTAGGCGCCAGGCGAGCAGTGCGGCTGGTCGCGAACATTCCAGAACGTTCGTTAAACTATGCTAGTCGCTAGGCTCTAGACGTTAAGCAAGCCGCCTGATTGTCCGTATGTGGCATAGGACTTTTTTTCCACAGTCTTGTACGAAATTTCAGTTCGATATGATTTGAATTTTTTGAGATATCAGGAGAAGATATATCATATTTCTCGGGTTTTTTCTCGGTATCGTTTTTCGGAATGATTCAAATTCTTATGATTCAATAATGAAAAAGCTTGGGGGTTAGTTTGAAAGTTCTGATTAACAACTTTGTGTTTCGTTATTATCGTGTCGTTGGAATAATTCGAAAAAAATTTACTTTTTTCTTAAAATATTCAACATTCTGTGATATTCTGATCACATTATCTGTATGAACCTTTGAACTGTGACAATTTGAAAAAATCTAGTTATCTTCAAATATTTTGTGTTGTGCGATCTTCTGATCCTTCTGTTAAGAATTCAATATGAGCCATGCCGTGGATATCAGTGAATAATTCGAACAATTGATGGTAAATGCACGAAGAACAAAGTACGACGACAAGGAGACCATAATGAAAATGATAAAATAGCTGTTTGCTCGGCAAGAAAGATGAATGTTGAAAAAAAACAAGAGGGAGAGGAAGCTTTACAAAAAAATGAAGATCGACGATAGAAAGGAGAGGAACTACGTGAATAGATAGACAGGAGCAGAAGGAACCAAGAGAACAGCAAAAATATTTCTCAAACAGATATTTCAGAAAACCAAAGCCAAATCATATACCTGAAAGAAGAAATCAATGCAGTACGAGAACAAGTCAAGGAAAAAATTAACATAGATTGGAAATAACACAAGAAGTTGATGTAGTAGGAGAGGATCTAGAATAGAAAATTGCATCACTGAAAATACTAGATCAGCGTGACAGGGTTGTCACATTGCATAATTACGTGGAATCACCGACCTATGATGTCAGTCACTATGGTCCCTGTACCATAAAGAGTTCTAAGCAGCGGCAACAGCCAATGGATGGAGAGATGAAAAAGAGGCGACTGCACTAAAAGTGGCTTTGTGGAAACCTGTTTTTACAATGCTTCTGAACGATCTCAGAGGTCCAAATTTGCAAGTATGGTGATATCATCTCTGCTTTAGAGTTGAGGTACGGCGATCAACATTGGGAACAACTTCATAGGGCAAAGCTCAAAACACGACAGCAGAAATCTAGTGAGAGCCTGCAGGAGTGAAGTCGACGGTCAAAGACTGATCCAGTTTACTTACCCAGAAGCCCTGAAGGATCTCAAGGGACAACTGTTGGTGCAAACATTCATTGATGAATTGAAAGACATCGAAATACAGAGAGCTCTCAGATTTATAAGGTTTAGGAGATGTAGTAAAGCTTAAGTTCGCTCATTGGAATTTGAAGCGGCTATCAATACCTCCGAAAGGCACAAAATGAGAATGGTATACATCGGAAAGCAGCCTCAGAAAGATAATCTGAGCGAAGGTATATAAGGGCCAATTGCACCGTATTACAAAACCATAGATTAGGTCCATAAGTAAGGTTTTGGTACAAAATTATCTTGCACCGTCTCGTAATCCTCGTTAAAAGGCCTTAACAGACTGTTATATTTAAGCCTACGAATTTGGGGGTTTAAAAGAAGGATTAATGGTAAGCTTCGGAATCTAACCCTACTTTCGAGCGATTTCGTACAAGTTTGACATTTTTCTAGACGTAACCTCCAGCACAGATCTGTGCTGTGGTCTGTGCCTCCAGTTTGTTTTTTTTTTGTTTACATTGGACATTGATGGAGAACTCCTACGAGTTGATAATCAAATTTTTATTAAAAGTGGTTGATTTTCAAATGATATTTATGAAAAATGATATAGGGAGAAACTGGCATCAGTAGGCATTGATTCGTATGTTTTAAAGCATGAAGAATTAACAGCAGTATTTCCATTGAGTTCGTAAACTTAATGGTATTTCTATAAGCCTTCAACTATTTGAAATGAAAAAGTTACAATGATATGCTCATTTATTTCCAAGAGCGAATAGCAGAATGAAATCGAAGACATATTTGGAATGAGAAAACATAGTTTCATGAAGATTCTTCAGTACTATTTCATTCAGTGATATATTACGTGGAAAGCTATCATGTACTACTTCATTATTATGCAGGTGCTGTCTCTGTGCTATCATTATCCTCTATTAAATATTAATTGGACTCAAAATATAACTTCAAACGAATTAATGTGAAAGAAATTGCATCCTCGTGTTAGACAACCTTCAAACGTACACCTTTGTCAATCCATCCATGATACTTCAATATTTATTAAGAATACTTTTTAGTCTGCGGATCCACATCAGAGTTTTCATTATCTTCGACCAAAAATTAACTCAATTCATAATATACTTATAATAATTCAATAGAAAGTCTACTCTTAGGTGAGCCGTTCCTTATCGGAAAGTTGTTTCGGATAAATCAATACTATTCATTTATTCATCTTACAAACGCCAGGATTGTAATTCCATGCAGAAACTTAAATCTTGAGTATATGACTATAAATTTGAATAAGGTTTAAAGCCTGATGCAGAGGTAAGAGCACAGGTCTGTGGTAAGAGATCCCTATAGTCTTAATGATAATAAACAAGTCAGGAACATTACATGCAATATTTTTATGGAAGCTATAAAGTCTGTCATATATATTTTTTCGTTGGGTTTTTCAATAGATGCATCTTGATTTTTCATAACTTATGGGAATATGGTGGTAGTAACCCATAATAATGGGTTTCATCTTTTGAATCAAAATATTTCTCCAATTAGGGTTAAAATAAACAACATGAAGCTAGTCACAATTACCAATTCATGAGAAAGTAACCAGATTTGCATATTAATTTTAATCTAGTTACATTCAGCCTCGGTGCAAGCCAAATATTTAAAGCAGAGTTTAATGAGTTTATCGTTGCTTAACTAACTGTAGCTTAAGACGAAAACGGTGCAATTGGCCCTAACAGCGGCATCACTATCCAGGAGACCGTCAAAATCATACTCACCTGGGAGGACAAGAACATCTAGAGAGGGCTTAGATAGGTACCAAAAAAGTAAAACTATCCAGCATATCGAGGCGCATTCTGGTTATCGATAACGAAGCATCCAGGATCATCCAAGTTAACAGAATTAGAAGAACTACCGAGAGTCTGACAATCAGAGGAAAGGTGAACCAAAAAGATGTTATATGCACTGTTGACACTGGTGCGTCAGTATACGTATTCTGCAGACCACTCACATCCAATTTCGTTCAATGAACAGTCACTAGAGAGAATGCACCAATTCGAGGGGAGGCCGACATTGAATTAACACTCGTAGCGCTACGAATTATGGAAACAGTCGTCGTAGAAGATAGAGAAGACAAATTCATTCTTAGGTGGACATGATAAGTGACTATGGATTTTCTTTCGATGGTGAGCAGAGAATCATAAAATTTAGTGGTGAAGAATTCACTTTGACAATCCGAGAAGATTGTTGAGGCTAGATTTGAAAAAGATACTGAATGCTGCGTTGGGATAGTACTCACACCAAATTATTACTTGCAAGGGCTTCTATTAGGACAAAATAACACATTCCTGTGAAAGATGCCAACGTATTCCTTGAAAGAATAACATTCCGCGAAGAAGACATTATATGAGTATGTTAGCTAGTAGAATAGATAGCAAATTGCAAATTGAGCAGGAAATATTTTCATCGTAGTGTCTATAGTTCAAATATATATTAGAAAGTAGAAGTCACTGTATATTTCAACTAAGCGTTCCACCGCAGAGTTAATATAAACTCATACGTATCCTGAATTGAAAAACTGGTACTGACACTGAGCATGGGGTCGTTGAAAAATTTCCATTTTTTCTATGAGTATCAAACATTTTTTATCTCGAAAAATTCTATTGCATTTTCATCCTTTCAGCCTTCAATCAAAATTTGCTAAACAGTTCCATAGTAATAGCCATCTGAACTGTTGTTTTTGAATTGAGACTATCAGTATTCTATCGCACAAGGGAAATGAAAAAACATGAAGGTTCATACGCATCCTGCTGGCCATCATCATCATTGCATTATAATGCCTGTAGTTTTCGAAATTTGAACCAGGAACGGTCTTCAGAGATTGGATTGAACACCCTAGTCAGATTAAATTCTGCCCGTCCATCTGAATGTGCTCTGACTTTCGAAGAAAAGGACCTAATAATTTAAATTGTCAGATTAGGTTCAAACTCAGAATTTTTCTAAACTGGTGAAAAAGAAGGCCATATCCCGAGCATAGTACTTCTCCAAATTAGTGATAAGAAACCAATTTTTACCATCAAAAATGCTGGGAAGATATACACGACAATTTGCAGACCAATTCTTGAATATGTACAGCTATCAAGAACTTAGAAACAGCAGAGAGAAGAGCACTGAGAACCATTAGTCGAATAAGACATCCCAACAATTTTTTTTTAAATGTAATATTGTGTAATTATACCGAGCTGAAGGACCTAGGTCGATGGCTCTTGTCTGATGTGTCAGTCAATAAAGAACATTCTCTCTCTCAGAATTTTCAGGTCAATGTCTCGATATCTCATGAAGTACAGATTCGATCAGATTGAAACTGTGTATCTAGTGTTAAAAGACTGAGGTGGTAAATTTCGTGTGGATCCAGTTGCTCGAAAATTTAAAAAAGTATTCAATGAAAAACTCTCAAATTTTTGTTGAGAATTTTTTTTTTTTGGAAACATTCGACAAGATTTCAACGAAATTGGTCACAAACCACAAAATCAGTATTTCAATTCAATAATATCCACAATGTTCCAAATTTTTTTTCGATCCGATATTTACTTTCTGACAAATCAGGAGAAAAATATGCCTAATTGTAGTTATTTGGAATCTCAACGTTATTAACGAAAAGTTTGAATGCAGTCAGATTAGAACTTCGTAATCAGTTTAAGAACACAAACGCGCAACAAAGTGCAAAATTTTGTGTTGATCTAGTTCTTAGAATTTGAACAGGCGCCTAAAATCTCCTGATCGCATTTCAGTGTATTTCTAGAATTTCATGATGTTGCTATATAATACAGTGTCTACCACATTGAACATCAATGGGTGGGACACAGTCATCGGGTTCATTCAGTCATAAAAGTCTGGCGGGTCCTCATCAACATAGCATGATCCGAATTAGACCATTATATATCTACATTACTTCATGTGAAAATATAACTTCTGATCTGCTGTTATGATGCTCTCGACGCAATTCATGAAGTAAAGCGTGCGTTTCTTAAATAAGGGCTGAGAGATGGAGTTAACTACAAGAGAATAAAATTGTCAACTCAGAGGAGTATGAAGATACTGAAAAAATTAATATGTCAGATTTCGGTTTCATTTGGAATTTCGGGGTGATTTCCTTTTCGTATCGATTCAGGCTCATTTTGGGAGGATTTTGCATCATTTTGTAGGTTTTTTCTGGGTTTACGATCCGATATTTATTTCCCGCGATACTTGGGAAAATTATTTCAGATTCTTTGGTTATTTCGTTGTTATAGCTTTCATTTATGGAAAGACTCAAAAAATTATGATCCGACCATAATGAACTAGTTGAAAACTGCTGATGTACGAAGTTTCGTGATAATCTTTTTATAAGTACAATTTGAGAAAAAATAATGTCAATGAAATTTTATTTTGCGAACTACTTATCATATGATCCTCTCAAAATTCTTCATGAGCCTTTAAACTCTCATCGTTTCAGTCAAGTATGAATATCAATGCAATTCGATTTTCATTTTTAGAACAGGTATATGTGGGGAAGTATTGGCTGGCACGTCGCGAATTTGGCCATCAAAATCTCCATATTTGATCAACAATTATCAAGTCTATCAGCAGATTCTTTCAATTATTACGTAAGGAATCCGTGGTTGAACCGGCCACAAACAAATTAAATTCTGAAACAAACGACTTGGAGACCCGATATTTGTAGAGAAAGTTGGGACTTGATCACGAAGGTCGAATTCTTGAATGAGTTAATGGGCCCGATGATTTCGCAGATATATCCATTCACAATTTTATTCTTCCAATATTTCCGAAATATCTAAGTCAGTTTATGGGGAAGTAAAACTGCGTTTGGAGGGACTCATGAGCTCCTGACCTCACGTCAGTGCTTTTCTAGAATTTAGAATCATTGCGCTCATGTTTCGAGAAAAAGCGTGCTGTTGTTTCGCCCAAAATAATGTCATTTTTTAATTGTGTGCCCGACATAGTCTCGTACGAATAATGACGAATCCAATGTCAGAATCGCTATCCGGTGGTTGCCACGATTATTGAAGAACAAATGGAGTGGTGATCCAGATCGCGCAACGCAACAAATGGTTCAGTTCGTTTGTAGGTCAAATCGGCCAAGCATTTTCATAGTAATACTCCTCAATATCTGAGGTTCTGCACATGCGAGCAAACTGAATCTTGGGTATGAGTTTGAGATTACCAACGCGCAACTGCTAGCAAAATTTTGTTTGAAAATTATCAAAAGATTTATGTTCGAAAGTTTCACACATTTTCGCTGAAATTTTTCTCATCAGATTCCAACTGAATTTTTGAAGTCAATGTTTGACTCCAGATCCTCAGATTTCAGTTTGATCTGATTCAAATATCCGAGGTATTACGAAAAAATGTCGAATTCAGATGCCGTTTTTGCGCGCATGTTCTAGGGGAACAGCGTGCTATCGTTTTGATCAAATGTCTGTAATTTTGGATGATTGAGCCGAAAATGGTCTCAATCGACTTGGTTGGACTCACTGATGATGAATCCGGTGTCAAAATCGATTCTGTCCGGCCGGCCGGCCGGCCGGTTGGCCGGCCGTAGACACGATAACTGTCGAACGAAGTGAGCTAGCGACTTGAAACTTTCAGGGTAGGTCGCGCATTGGAATGCCGCGGTTAAGTTCGTTAATGGGCCAAATGGATCGAATAGTTTCGGAGTTATAGGCATTTGAAGTTTTGAAGTTATTTATTTTTTATTTCAGAAACTACTTGAGCGATTGGATTCAAACTTAGCAGTTTGGTGGAGTATAACGACGCGCAACTTTGAGCCAAATTTCGTCAAGATCAAATCGTCAATAAATTAAAAAAAAAATTTTTTTCGAAATTTTTTTACAAAAAAATTTTTTTTTCGGAAACCATTCATCATATCCAAAAAAAATTATACTCACATTTTGACCTTCTAATTTCACAGCAGTTTACCAAATTTCAGCTCGATACGATCATAAGTTTTGGAGATATCGGGAAAAAATATGTCAAATTTCGAGGTTTTCTTCTCGATATCGTTGATTTTTTTGGTATTACTCGAGAAATACTGATTCAGTCCTGATTAAACTTCACAGCTAGTTTTAAGATGCTGAAAGACAACTTTGTGCAAAATTTCGTGATAATCGGGTTATTAGAACAATTTGAAAAAAAAAATTTATATGATTTTTTCATCATATCATCCTCATTAAATTCTGTATGAAACTTCGAACTGTTATTTTCGATGAAGTACTGGATTTCAATTCGATCTGGTCTGTATTTTTGGAAATATTGGAAAAATAAAATTTTGATTGGGTATATCTACGGAATCATTGGGTGGATGTTACCCATTCACGAATTCGGCCTTCGTAATTGAGGTCCAAACCTTCTCTACAAATATCGAGTTTCTAAGTTGTTTCTTTCGGAAGTTATTGTGTTTACGCAGTCGGCCGTTAGGCTGACCGTAAACACAATAACTTCCGGAAGAAACGACTTAGAAACTCGATATTTGTAGAGTAGGTTTGGGGCTTAATTACGAAGGTCGAATTCGTGAATGGGTGAAATCCGCCCAATGATTCCGTAGATATACCCAATCAAAATTCTATTTTTCCAATGTTTCCAAAAATACAGATCAGATCGAATTGAAATTCATTACTTCATCGAAAATAACAGTTCGAAGTTTCATACAGAATTTAATGAGGATGATATGATGAGAAAATCATATAAATTTTTTTTTTCAAATTGTTCTAATAACACGATTATCACGAAATTTTGCATAAAGTTGTCTTTTAGCATCTTAAAACTAGCTGTGAAGTTTAATCAGGACTGAATCAGTATTTCTCGAGTAATACTGAAAAAATCAACGATATCGAGAAGAAAACCTCGAAATTTGACATATTTTTTCCCGATATCTCCAGAACTTATGATCGTATCGAACTGGAATTTGGTACGCGCGCACGTTCAAATTCGTTGCTGAAGCGGTCATCTACATTGAACATGCGCGCAAAAGTTGCTGCCTTCACGGCAGTGCTTTTTGAAATTTTTAGAACGTTATTCTGGATTGTGAAGAGGAATGATTGGTGAAAATTTCAGTCGAATCAGAGCATTGGTTCGAAAGATACTATACCTAACATTTGACGAAGAACACCCTGTATCTCAGTTGTTTCGAAAGTTAGACTTTTTATTTTTGAATCGTTATTCTGGATTGTGAAGAGGAATGAATGGTGAAAATTTCAGTCGAATCAGAGCATTGGTTCGAAAGATACTATACCTGCCATTTGACGAAGAACACCCTGTATCTCAGTTGTTTCGAAAGTTAGACTTTTTATTTTTGAATCGATATTCTGGATTGTGAAGAGGAATGATTGGTGAAAATTTCAGTCGAATCAGAGCATTGGTTCGAAAGATACTATACCTGTCATTTGACGAAGAACACCCTGTATCTCAGTTGTTTCGAAAGTTAGACTTTTTATTTTTGGAACGTTATTCTGGATTGTGAAGAGGAATGATTGGTGAAAATTTCAGTCGAATCAGAGCATTGGTTCGAGAGATACTATACCTGTCATTTGACGAAGAACACCCTGTATCTCAGTTGTTTCGAAAGTAAGACTTTTTATTTTTGAATCGTTATTCTGGATTGTGAAGAGGAATGATTGGTGAAAATTTCAGTCGAATCAGAGCATTGGTTCGAAAGATACTATACCTGTCATTTGACGAAGAACACCCTGTATCTCAGTTGTTTCGAAAGTTAGACTTTTTATTTTTGGAACGTTATTCTGGATTGTGAAGAGGAATGATTGGTGAAAATTTCAGTCGAATCAGAGCATTGGTTCGAAAGATACTATACCTGTCATTTGAAGAAGAACACCCTGTATCTCAGATGTTTCGAAAGTTAGACTTTTTATTCTTGGAACGTTATTCTGGATTGTGAAGAGGAATGATTGGTGAAAATTTCAGTCGAATCAGAGCATTGGTTCGAAAGATACTATACCTGTCATTTGACGAAGAACACCCTGTATCTCAGTTGTTTCGAAAGTTAGACTTTTTATTTTCGAATCGTAATTCTGGATTGTGAGGAGGAATGATTGGTGAAAATTTCAGTCGAATCAGAGCATTGGTTCGAAAGATACTATACCTGTCATTTGACGAAGAACACCCTGTATCTCAGTTGTTTCGAAAGTTAGACTTTTTATTTTTGGAACGTTATTCTGGATTGTGAAGAGGAATGATTGGTGAAAATTTCAGTCGAATCAGAGCATTGGTTCGAAAGATACTATACCTGTCATTTGACGAAGAACACCCTGTATCTCAGTTGTTTCGAAAGTTAGACTTTTTATTTTTGAAACGTTATTCTGGATTGTGAAGAGGAATGATTGGTGAAAATTTCAGTCGAATCAGAGCATTGGTTCGAAAGATACTATACCTGTCATTTGACGAAGAACACCCTGTATCTCAGTTGTTTCGAAAGTTAGACTTTTTATTTTTGAATCGTTATTCTGGATTGTGAAGAGGAATGATTGGTGAAAATTTCAGTCGAATCAGAGCATTGGTTCGAAAGATACTATACCTGTCATTTGACGAAGAACACCCAGTATCTCAGTTGTTTCGAAAGTTAGACTTTTCATTTTTGGAACGTTATTCTGGATTGTGAAGAGGAATGATTGGTGAAAATTTCAGTCGAATCAGAGCATTGGTTCGAAAGATACTATACCTGTCATTTGACGAAAAACACCCTGTATCTCAGTTGTTTCGAAAGTTAGACTTTTTATTTTTGAAACGTTATTCTGGATTCTGAAGAGGAATGATTGGTGAAAATTTCAGTCGAATCAGAGCATTGGTTCGAAAGATACTATACCTGTCATTTGACGAAAAACACCCTATATCTCAGTTGTTTCGAAAGTTAGACTTTTTATTTTTGAATCGTTATTCTGGATTGTGAAGAGGAATGATTGGTGAAAATTTCAGTCGAATCAGAGCATTGGTTCGAAAGATACTATACCTGTCATTTGACGAAGAACACCCTGTATCTCAGTTGTTTCGAAAGTAAGACTTTTTATTTTTGGAACGTTATTCTGGATTGTGAAGAGGAATTATTGGTGAAAATTTCAGTCGAATCAGAGCATTGGTTCGAAAGATACTATACCTGTCATTTGACGAAGAACACCCTGTATCTCAGTTGTTTCGAAAGTTAGACTTTTTATTTTTGAATCGTTATTCTGGATTGTGAAGAGGAATGATTGGTGAAAATTTCAGTCGAATCAGAGCATTGGTTCGAAAGATACTATACCTGTCATTTGACGAAGAACACCCTGTATCTCAGTTGTTTCGAAAGTTAGACTTTTTATTTTTGGAACGTTATTCTGGATTGTGAAGAGGAATGATTGGTGAAAATTTCAGTCGAATCAGAGCATTGGTTCGAAAGATACTATACCTGTCATTTGACGAAGAACACCCTGTATCTCAGATGTTTCGAAAGTTAGACTTTTTATTTTTGGAACGTTATTCTGGATTGTGAAGAGGAATGATTGGTGAAAATTTCAGTCGAATCAGAGCATTGGTTCGAAAGATAATATACCTGTCATTTGACGAAGAACACCCTGTATCTCAGTTGTTTCGAAAGTTAGACTTTTTATTTTTGGAACGTTATTCTGGATTGTGAAGAGGAATGATTGGTGAAAATTTCAGTCGAATCAGAGCATTGGTTCGAAAGATACTATACCTGTCATTTGACGAAGAACACCCTGTATCTCAGTTGTTTCGAAAGTTAGACTTTTTATTTTTGAAACGTTATTCTGGATTGTGAAGAGGAATGATTGGTGAAAATTTCAGTCGAATCAGAGCATTGGTTCGAAAGATACTATACCTGTCATTTGACGAAGAACACCCTGTATCTCAGTTGTTTCGAAAGTTAGACTTTTTATTTTTGAATCGTTATTCTGGATTCTGAAGAGGAATGATTGGTGAAAATTTCAGTCGAATCAGAGCATTGGTTCGAAAGATACTATACCTGTCATTTGACGAAGAACACCCAGTATCTCAGTTGTTTCGAAAGTTAGACTTTTCATTTTTGGAACGTTATTCTGGATTGTGAAGAGGAATGATTGGTGAAAATTTCAGTCGAATCAGAGCATTGGTTCGAAAGATACTATACCTGTCATTTGACGAAGAACACCCTGTATCTCAGTTGTTTCGAAATTTAGACTTTTTATTTTTGAAACGTTATTCTGGATTGTGAAGAGGAATGATTGGTGAAAATTTCAGTCGAATCAGAGCATTGGTTCGAAAGATACTATACCTGTCATTTGACGAAGAACACCCTGTATCTCAGTTGTTTCGAAAGTTAGACTTTTTATTTTTGAATCGTTATTCTGGATTGTGAAGAGGAATGATTGGTGAAAATTTCAGTCGAATCAGAGCATTGGTTCGAAAGATACTATACCTGTCATTTGACGAAGAACACCCTGTATCTAAGTTGTTTCGAAAGTTAGACTTTTTATTTTTGGAACGTTATTCTGGATTGTGAAGAGGAATGATTGGTGAAAATTTCAGTCGAATCAGAGCATTGGTTCGAAAGATACTATACCTGTCATTTGACGAAGAACACCCTGTATCTCAGTTGTTTCGAAAGTTAGACTTTTTATTTTTGAAACGTTATTCTGGATTGTGAAGAGGAATGATTGGTGAAAATTTCAGTCGAATCAGAGCATTGGTTTGAAAGATACTATACCTGTCATTTGACGAAGAACACCCTGTATCTCAGTTGTTTCGAAAGTTAGACTTTTTATTTTTGGAACGTTATTCTGGATTGTGAAGAGGAATGATTGGTGAAAATTTCAGTCGAATCAGAGCATTGGTTCGAAAGATACTATACCTGTCATTTGACGAAGAACACCCTGTATCTCAGTTGTTTCGAAAGTTAGACTTTTTATTTTTGAATCGTTATTATGGATTGTGAAGAGGAATGATTGGTGAAAATTTCAGTCGAATCAGAGCATTGGTTCGAAAGATACTATACCTGTCATTTGACGAAGAACACCCTGTATCTCAGTTGTTTCGAAAGTTAGACTTTTTATTTTTGAATCGTTATTCTGGATTGTGAAGAGGAATGATTGGTGAAAATTTCAGTCGAATCAGAGCATTGGTTCGAAAGATACTATACCTGTCATTTGACGAAGAACCCCCTGTATCTCAGTTGTTTCGAAAGTTAGACTTTTTATTTTTGGAACGTTGTTCTGGATTGTGAAGAAGAATGATTGGTGAAAATTTCAGTCGAATCAGAGCATTGGTTCGAAAGATACTATACCTGTCATTTGACGAAGAACACCCTGTATCTCAGTTGTTTCGAAAGTAAGACTTTTATTTTTGAATCGTTATTCTGGATTGTGAAGAGGAATGATTGGTGAAAATTTCAGTCGAATCAGAGCATTGGTTCGAAAGATACTATACCTGTCATTTGACGAAGAACACCCTGTATCTCAGTTGTTTCGAAAGTTAGACTTTTCATTTTTGGAACGTTATTCTGGATTGTGAAGAGGAATGATTGGTGAAAATTTCAGTCGAATCAGAGCATTGGTTCGAAAGATACTATACCTGTCATTTGACGAAGAACACCCTGTATCTCAGTTGTTTCGAAAGTTAGACTTTTTATTTTTGGAACGTTATTCTGGATTGTGAAGAGGAATGATTGGTGAAAATTTCAGTCGAATCAGAGCATTGGTTCGAAAGATACTATACCTGTCATTTGACGAAGAACACCCTGTATCTCAGATAATTCGAAAGTTAGACTTTTTATTTTTGAAACGTTATTCTGGATTGTGAAGAGGAATGATTGGTGAAAATTTCAGTCGAATCAGAGCATTTGTTCGAAAGATACTATACCTGTCATTTGACGAAGAACACCCTGTATCTCTGTTGTTTCGAAAGTTAGACTTTTTATTTTTGAATCGTTATTCTGGATTGTGAAGAGGAATGATTGGTGAAAATTTCAGTCGAATCAGAGCATTGGTTCGAAAGATACTATACCTGTCATTTGACGAAGAAGACCCTGTATCTCAGTTGTTTCGAAAGTTAGACTTTTTATTTTTGGAACGTTATTCTGGATTGTGAAGAGGAATGATTGGTGAAAATTTCAGTCGAATCAGAGCACTGGTTCGAAAGATACTATACCTGTCATTTGACGAAGAACACCCTGTATCTCAGATGTTTCGAAAGTTAGACTTTTTATTTTTGGAACGTTATTCTGGATTGTGAAGAGAAATGATTGGTGAATATTTCAGTCGAATCAGAGCATTGGTTCGAAAGATACTATACCTGTCATTTGACGAAGAACACCCTGTATCTCAGATAATTCGAAAGTTAGACTTTTTATTTTTGGAACGTTATTCTGGATTGTGAAGAGGAATGATTGGTGAAAATTTCAGTCGAATCAGAGCATTGGTTCGAAAGATACTATACCTGTCATTTGACGAAGAACACCCTGTATCTCAGTTGTTTCGAAAGTTAGACTTTTTATTTTTGAATCGTTTTTCTGGATTGTGAAGAGGAATGATTGGTGAAAATTTCAGTCGAATCAGAGCATTGGTTCGAAAGATACTATACCTGTCATTTGACGAAGAAGACCCTGTATCTCAGTTGTTTCGAAAGTTAGACTTTTTATTTTTGGAACGTTATTCTGGATTGTGAAGAGGAATGATTGGTGAAAATTTCAGTCGAATCAGAGCATTGGTTCGAAAGATACTATACCTGTCATTTGACGAAAAACACCCTGTATCTCAGTTGTTTCGAAAGTTAGACTTTTTATTTTTGAAACGTTATTCTGGATTCTGAAGAGGAATGATTGGTGAAAATTTCAGTCGAATCAGAGCATTGGTTCGAAAGATACTATACCTGTCATTTGACGAAAAACACCCTATATCTCAGTTGTTTCGAAAGTTAGACTTTTTATTTTTGAATCGTTATTCTGGATTGTGAAGAGGAATGATTAGTGAAAATTTCAGTCGAATCAGAGCATTGGTTCGAAAGATACTATACCTGTCATTTGACGAAGAACACCCTGTATCTCAGTTGTTTCGAAAGTTAGACTTTTTATTTTTGGAACGTTATTCTGGATTGTGAAGAGGAATGATTGGTGAAAATTTCAGTCGAATCAGAGCATTGGTTCGAAAGATACTATACCTGTCATTTGACGAAGAACACCCTGTATCTCAGATGTTTCGAAAGTTAGACTTTTTATTTTTGGAACGTTATTCTGGATTGTGAAGAGGAATGATTGGTGAAAATTTCAGTCGAATCAGAGCATTGGTTCGAAAGATACTATACCTGTCATTTGACGAAGAACACCCTGTATCTCAGTTGTTTCGAAAGTTAGACTTTTTATTTTTGAATCGTTATTCTGGATTGTGAAGAGGAATGATTGGTGAAAATTTCAGTCGAATCAGAGCATTGGTTCGAAAGATACTATACCTGTCATTTGACGAAGAAGACCCTGTATCTCAGTTGTTTCGAAAGTTAGACTTTTTATTTTTGGAACGTTATTCTGGATTGTGAAGAGGAATGATTGGTGAAAATTTCAGTCGAATCAGAGCATTGGTTCGAAAGATAATATACCTGTCATTTGACGAAGAACACCCTGTATCTCAGTTGTTTCGAAAATTAGACTTTTTATTTTTGAATCGTTATTCTGGATTGTGAAGAGGAATGATTGGTGAAAATTTCAGTCGAATCAGAGCATTGGTTCGAAAGATACTATACCTGTCATTTGACGAAGAACACCCTGTATCTCAGTTGTTTCGAAAGTTAGACTTTTTATTTTTGGAACGTTATTCTGGATTGTGAAGAGGAATGATTGGTGAAAATTTCAGTCGAATCAGAGCATTGGTTCGAAAGATACTATACCTGTCATTTGACGAAGAACACCCTGTATCTCAGTTGTTTCGGAAGTTAGACTTTTTATTTTTGAAACGTTATTCTGGATTGTGAAGAGGAATGTTTGGTGAAAATTTCAGTCGAATCAGAGCATTGGTTCGAAAGATACTATACCTGTCATTTGACGAAGAACACCCTGTATCTCAGTTGTTTCGAAAGTTAGACTTTTTATTTTTGGAACGTTATTCTGGATTGTGAAGAGGAATGATTGGTGAAAATTTCAGTCGAATCAGAGCATTGGTTCGAAAGATACTATACCTGTCATTTGACGAAGAACACCCTGTATCTCAGTTGTTTCGAAAGTTAGACTTTTTATTTTTGAAACGTTATTCTGGATTGTGAAGAGGAATGATTGGTGAAAATTTCAGTCGAATCAGAGCATTGGTTCGAAAGATACTATACCTGTCATTTGACGAAGAACACCCTGTATCTCAGTTGTTTCGAAAGTTAGACTTTTTATTTTTGAATCGTTATTCTGGATTCTGAAGAGGAATGATTGGTGAAAATTTCAGTCGAATCAGAGCATTGGTTCGAAAGATACTATACCTGTCATTTGACGAAGAACACCCAGTATCTCAGTTGTTTCGAAAGTTAGACTTTTCATTTTTGGAACGTTATTCTGGATTGTGAAGAGGAATGATTGGTGAAAATTTCAGTCGAATCAGAGCATTGGTTCGAAAGATACTATACCTGTCATTTGACGAAGAACACCCTGTATCTCAGTTGTTTCGAAAGTTAGACTTTTTATTTTTGAATCGTTATTCTGGATTGTGAAGAGGAATGATTGGTGAAAATTTCAGTCGAATCAGAGCATTGGTTCGAAAGATACTATACCTGTCATTTGACGAAGAACACCCTGTATCTAAGTTGTTTCGAAAGTTAGACTTTTTATTTTTGGAACGTTATTCTGGATTGTGAAGAGGAATGATTGGTGAAAATTTCAGTCGAATCAGAGCATTGGTTCGAAAGATACTATACCTGTCATTTGACGAAGAACACCCTGTATCTCAGTTGTTTCGAAAGTTAGACTTTTTATTTTTGAAACGTTATTCTGGATTGTGAAGAGGAATGATTGGTGAAAATTTCAGTCGAATCAGAGCATTGGTTTGAAAGATACTATACCTGTCATTTGACGAAGAACACCCTGTATCTCAGTTGTTTCGAAAGTTAGACTTTTTATTTTTGGAACGTTATTCTGGATTGTGAAGAGGAATGATTGGTGAAAATTTCAGTCGAATCAGAGCATTGGTTCGAAAGATACTATACCTGTCATTTGACGAAGAACACCCTGTATCTCAGTTGTTTCGAAAGTTAGACTTTTTATTTTTGAATCGTTATTATGGATTGTGAAGAGGAATGATTGGTGAAAATTTCAGTCGAATCAGAGCATTGGTTCGAAAGATACTATACCTGTCATTTGACGAAGAACACCCTGTATCTCAGTTGTTTCGAAAGTTAGACTTTTTATTTTTGAATCGTTATTCTGGATTGTGAAGAGGAATGATTGGTGAAAATTTCAGTCGAATCAGAGCATTGGTTCGAAAGATACTATACCTGTCATTTGACGAAGAACCCCCTGTATCTCAGTTGTTTCGAAAGTTAGACTTTTTATTTTTGGAACGTTGTTCTGGATTGTGAAGAAGAATGATTGGTGAAAATTTCAGTCGAATCAGAGCATTGGTTCGAAAGATACTATACCTGTCATTTGACGAAGAACACCCTGTATCTCAGTTGTTTCGAAAGTAAGACTTTTATTTTTGAATCGTTATTCTGGATTGTGAAGAGGAATGATTGGTGAAAATTTCAGTCGAATCAGAGCATTGGTTCGAAAGATACTATACCTGTCATTTGACGAAGAACACCCTGTATCTCAGTTGTTTCGAAAGTTAGACTTTTCATTTTTGGAACGTTATTCTGGATTGTGAAGAGGAATGATTGGTGAAAATTTCAGTCGAATCAGAGCATTGGTTCGAAAGATACTATACCTGTCATTTGACGAAGAACACCCTGTATCTCAGTTGTTTCGAAAGTTAGACTTTTTATTTTTGGAACGTTATTCTGGATTGTGAAGAGGAATGATTGGTGAAAATTTCAGTCGAATCAGAGCATTGGTTCGAAAGATACTATACCTGTCATTTGACGAAGAACACCCTGTATCTCAGATAATTCGAAAGTTAGACTTTTTATTTTTGGAACGTTATTCTGGATTGTGAAGAGGAATGATTGGTGAAAATTTCAGTCGAATCAGAGCATTTGTTCGAAAGATACTATACCTGTCATTTGACGAAGAACACCCTGTATCTCTGTTGTTTCGAAAGTTAGACTTTTTATTTTTGAATCGTTATTCTGGATTGTGAAGAGGAATGATGGGTGAAAATTTCAGTCGAATCAGAGCATTGGTTCGAAAGATACTATACCTGTCATTTGACGAAGAAGACCCTGTATCTCAGTTGTTTCGAAAGTTAGACTTTTTATTTTTGGAACGTTATTCTGGATTGTGAAGAGGAATGATTGGTGAAAATTTCAGTCGAATCAGAGCATTGGTTCGAAAGATACTATACCTGTCATTTGACGAAGAACACCCTGTATCTCAGATGTTTCGAAAGTTAGACTTTTTATTTTTGGAACGTTATTCTGGATTGTGAAGAGAAATGATTGGTGAAAATTTCAGTCGAATCAGAGCATTGGTTCGAAAGATACTATACCTGTCATTTGACGAAGAACACCCTGTATCTCAGATAATTCGAAAATTAGACTTTTTATTTTTGGAACGTTATTCTGGATTGTGAAGAGGAATGATTGGTGAAAATTTCAGTCGAATCAGAGCATTGGTTCGAAAGATACTATACCTGTCATTTGACGAAGAACACCCTGTATCTCAGTTGTTTCGAAAGTTAGACTTTTTATTTTTGAATCGTTATTCTGGATTGTGAAGAGGAATGATTGGTGAAAATTTCAGTCGAATCAGAGCATTGGTTCGAAAGATACTATACCTGTCATTTGACGAAGAAGACCCTGTATCTCAGTTGTTTCGAAAGTTAGACTTTTTATTTTTGGAACGTTATTCTGGATTGTGAAGAGGAATGATTGGTGAAAATTTCAGTCGAATCAGAGCATTGGTTCGAAAGATACTATACCTGTCATTTGACGAAGAACACCCTGTATCTCAGATGTTTCGAAAGTTAGACTTTTTATTTTTGGAACGTTATTCTGGATTGTGAAGAGGAATGATTGGTGAAAATTTCAGTCGAATCAGAGCATTGGTTCGAAAGATACTATACCTGTCTTTTGACGAAGAACACCCAGTATCTCAGTTGTTTCGAAAGTTAGACTTTTTATTTTTGAATCGTTATTCTGGATTGTGAAGAGGAATGATTAGTGAAAATTTCAGTCGAATCAGAGCATTGGTTCGAAAGATACTATACCTGTCATTTGACGAAGAACACCCTGTATCTCAGTTGTTTCGAAAGTTAGACTTTTTATTTTTGGAACGTTATTCTGGATTGTGAAGAGGAATGATTGGTGAAAATTTCAGTCGAATCAGAGCATTGGTTCGAAAGATACTATACCTGTCATTTGACGAAGAACACCCTGTATCTCAGATGTTTCGAAAGTTAGACTTTTTATTTTTGGAACGTTATTCTGGATTGTGAAGAGGAATGATTGGTGAAAATTTCAGTCGAATCAGAGCATTGGTTCGAAAGATACTATACCTGTCATTTGACGAAGAACACCCTGTATCTCAGTTGTTTCGAAAGTTAGACTTTTTATTTTTGAATCGTTATTCTGGATTGTGAAGAGGAATGATTGGTGAAAATTTCAGTCGAATCAGAGCATTGGTTCGAAAGATACTATACCTGTCATTTGACGAAGAAGACCCTGTATCTCAGTTGTTTCGAAAGTTAGACTTTTTATTTTTGGAACGTTATTCTGGATTGTGAAGAGGAATGATTGGTGAAAATTTCAGTCGAATCAGAGCATTGGTTCGAAAGATACTATACCTGTCATTTGACGAAGAACACCCTGTATCTCAGTTGTTTCGAAAGTTAGACTTTTTATTTTTGAATCGTTATTCTGGATTGTGAAGAGGAATGATTGGTGAAAATTTCAGTCGAATCAGAGCATTGGTTCGAAAGATACTATACCTGTCATTTGACGAAGAAGACCCTGTATCTCAGTTGATTCGAAAGTTAGACTTTTTATTTTTGAAACGTTATTCTGGATTGTGAAGAGGAATGATTGGTGGAAATTTCAGTCGAATCAGAGCATTGGTTCGAAAGATACTATACCTGTCATTTGACGAAGAACACCCTGTATCTCAGTTGTTTCGAAAGTTAGCCTGGAATGATTGGTGAAAATTTCAGTCGAATCAGGGCATTGGTTCGAAAGATACTATACCTGTCATTTGACGAAGAACACCCAGTATCTCAGTTGTTTCGAAAGTTAGACTTTTTATTTTTGAATCGTTATTCTGGATTGTGAAGAGGAATGATTAGTGAAAATTTCAGTCGAATCAGAGCATTGGTTCGAAAGATACTATACCTGTCATTTGACGAAGAACACCCTGTATCTCAGTTGTTTCGAAAGTTAGACTTTTTATTTTTGGAACGTTATTCTGGATTGTAAAGAGGAATGATTGGTGAAAATTTCAGTCGAATCAGAGCATTGGTTCGAAAGATACTATACCTGTCATTTGACGAAGAACACCCTTTATCTCAGTTGATTCGAAAGTTAGACTTTTTATTTTTGAAACGTTATTCTGGATTGTGAAGAGGAATGATTGGTGGAAATTTCAGTCGAATCAGAGCATTGGTTCGAAAGATACTATACCTGTCATTTGACGAAGAACACCCTGTATCTCAGTTGTTTCGAAAGTTAGCCTTTTTATTTTTGCGCGCATGTTCTAGGGGAACAGCGTGCTATCGTTTTGATCAAATGTCTGTAATTTTTGATGATTGAGCCGAAAATGGTCTCAATCGACTAGGTTGGACTCACTGATGATGAATCCGGTGTCAAAATCGATTCTGTCCGGCCGGCCGGCCGGCCGGTTGGCCGGCCGTAGACACGATAACTATCGAACGAAGTGAGCTAGCGACTTGAAACTTTCAGGGTAGGTCGCGCATTGGAATGCCGCGGTTAAGTTCGTTAATGGGCCAAATCGATCGAATAGTTTCGGAGTTATAGGCATTTGAAGTTTTGAAGTTATTTATTTTTTATTTCAGAAACTACTCGAGCGATTGGATTCAAACTTAGCAGTTTGGTGGAGTATAACGACGCGCAACTTTAAGCCAAATTTCGTCAAGATCATATCGTCAATAAATTTAAAAAAAAATTTTTTTCGAAATTTTTGTACAAAAAAATTTTTTTTTCGGAAACCATTCATCATATCCAAAAAAAATTATACTCACACTTTGAACTTCTAATTTCACAGCAGTGTACCAAATTTCAGCTCGATACGATCATAAGTTTCGGAGATATCGGGAAAAAATATGTCAAATTTCGAGGTTTCCTTCTCGATATCGTTGATTTTTTTGGTATTACTCGAGAAATACTGATTCAGTCCTGATTAAACTTCACAGCTAGTTTTAAGATGCTGAAAGACAACTTTGTGCAAAATTTCGTGATAATCGGGTTATTAGAACAATTTGAAAAAAAAAATTTATATGATTTTTTCATCATATCATCCTCATTAAATTCTGTATGAAACTTCGAACTGTTATTTTCGATGAAGTACTGGATTTCAATTCGATCTGGTCTGTATTTTTGGAAATATTGGAAAAATAAAATTTTGATTGGGTATATCTACGGAATCATTGGGTGGATTTTACCCATTCACGAATTCGGCCTTCGTAATTGAGGTCCAAACCTTCTCTACAAATATCGAGTTTCTAAGTTGTTTCTTTCGGAAGTTATTGTGTTTACGCAGTCGGCCGTTAGGCTGACCGTAAACACAATAACTTCCGGAAGAAACGACTTAGAAACTCGATATTTGTAGAGTAGGTTTGGGGCTTAATTACGAAGGTCGAATTCGTGGATGGGTAAAATCCGCCCAATGATTCCGTAGATATACCCAATCAAAATTCTATTTTTCCAATGTTTCCAAAAAAACAGATCAAATCGAATTGAAATTCATTACTTCATCGAAAATAACAGTTCGAAGTTTCATACAGAATTTAATGAGGATGATATGATGAGAAAATCATATAAATTTTTTTTTTCAAATTGTTCTAATAACACGATTATCACGAAATTTTGCATAAAGTTGTCTTTTAGCATCTTAAAACTAGCTGTGAAGTTTAATCAGGACTGAATCAGTATTTCTCGAGTAATACCGAAAAAATCAACGATATCGAGAAGAAAACCTCGAAATTTGACATATTTTTTCCCGATATCTCCAGAACTTATGATCGTATCGAACTGAAATTTGGTACGCGCGCACGTTCAAATTCGTTGCTGAAGCGGTCATCTACATTGAACATGCGCGCAAAAGTTGCTGCCTTCACGGCAGTGCTTTTTGAAATTTTTTCTCGTTATCATTGATAACTCAAAAACAAATTTTTTTCTGCTTAATTTTTCGAAACTTTCATGAAAAATTAAATAAGTTTGAATTTGGTTCATTTTCATAGACAGAAATACTTGTGGGTATTACGAGGTACTGCATCGTTTTCGGGGACAGTTACGAGGTTATGAACTATCATAAGATACTTACGAAATATAATTTATCGGAAAAATAAAACATGTGGTCCGAATCAAAACTAGATGGATTTACAAAGTATATACGATTAGGTTGGACTCTTTCAAGAAAAATTCTTGATCAGATTCAATTATGTCCGTCCATTGGTCCATATGTGCTCTAACATTCGAAGGAAAACAATTGGCGACTTGAAATTGTCAAATTTGACACTGAGTTCAAATATCTCGGTTGGGGTCGTTAATGGATAAAATCGGTCGACTAGTTTTGGAGTTAGACTCAATTGATTGTAATTAGTTGCGGAAAGCCAACTCGCAACTTAATGCAACATTTGATGTGGATGTAGTTGTTGGAGTATTGAAAAAAAATTTATTCAAAAATTGAACAAATTTCAGTGAATTTTTTTCTGCGCAGTAATTCTAGATCAGATTCATATGAAATTCGACTCAGACTTCGGAGTCAACATTCAACGAAGGCAATTCTAAACTCCAATCCGATATGCAGCTAGAACAAACTGGGAGAATGTCGATCGAGCGTTAATTTCAGAATATTCCAAATTTTACACAACAGAATATACGAATTTACCTGCAAACGAGAAATATGAAATCTTTTTAAGAATAATATCTGACGCAATCGTCCATAATATACCAAAGAACCCTAATTGTAAATTGTCTTCCCACAATAACCCCGTTCCCTAGTGGGACCAGAAATGCAACGAATTGGAAAAAATGAGGAAAAAAGCTTGAAAAAATGGGAATCATCATGTGACATACAAGATGGTATCGATTACAGACGAACCAGAGCGCTAGCCCAAAAAGCATTCAAAATGAAAAAAACATAGTTCCGTTTATACGGAAAGAAAGCTAATTCAGTTCATAATGCTGACATAGAAAAAATGCTCTTGGCTAGATACTTCCAGGAAATCCTTGGACTCGCTAGAGTGCAATCACATTATAAAAAGGAATGCTTAAGCCTATATAACATAATACGCCCCTCCTTTTTGAGAAATAACTTCAGCGTCGCTGGCTGAGTTATTTTTGAGAGTTTTTACAATGTTCGTAACTTTTTCAACAAAAATCTTATACAAAACATACGTTATCGTTACGTTAATCGTCAGGTTAAAAATAAAATATATCGAAAATATGTGATTTGGATGGATTTTCCATTCGAAAATTGTTTCTTGAATGTTGAAATTATCAGACATTGGATTTGGTAGGGTTAGGTTTTCAATGGTTTCAGTTTTAACATTTGGAAGAGGCACAATGTGAAATATTGTTGAAATTTCATCATTAGAAAAATACTCAAAGCTATTTGTTAGATGACATGGAGTTTCAATTAGGAATATACCGTTCAGTTTATGGTATGCCATATATTCACTACACAATTCGCCGATCTGAGCACTAACGATCGATAAGAACTTTTTCGGTGATAGCTTCAATAAATCATCACTGCACTGAACACTTTGTCTTCTGCAATTTACTCTCTTGTGAGAAATTAGTTCTTCCATACAATGGGGAAGTGGTCGCAGCAAATTTTGAGGGCAGATTCACAAATCTTCTACTTCAGGGCATTCTTGATCAATGGACCATACAATAGTGATGTTCTTTCGTACTGAACGAAGTGATTTATATAACTTCAATCAGAAAGATCAGTTGAAGCGATCGTTCTTTCGTTTCAATCAGTTCCCCCTTCCACAACTCTAAAGTGATTGCAAATGATTATTCTAATCGCGGAACAAGTTCCATCAGTCCAATCAGTACGAAAGAACACTACTATTGTGTACTTCTTTGGCCAATAGGTACTTCGGCTGTTCGGTAGGGGTAACATTTTTGTATGGGACATAGTGAAGGTATAGTTGCCCAAGAGATTTAGAGATGTCAAAGGTACTTCGATGATAAAGATCACATTTTCATTCCTGAATTTAACGTAGGTAAAGCAGATAGAATGAAAATCTTTTGAATGGTACAGATGTCCCATGAAATCAGTTGAATTTATAAATTTATAAAAAAGGTCTTGAGGTAGAATACATTCATGTAATAGATGGAGTCTTGCGAATCTGACTCCTGTATTAATTTCGGTGGAAATTCTATAATATTAATAGATAATTCTTCAAATTGCACGAGAATTAGTCGATTAAAGTCATTTTGAACTAATAGATACTGGTTATAATTTTTAATACTTTGATTCGTAATATCAGAATATTTTGATGTCATAAATCTTACGATACTTATAACTTGATTATGTTCTGTTTTCATTGATTGAAGTTTTTTCTCAAATGATTGAAAATGATTCAAGTAGAGAGATTCATCTTTACTGTCAAGTGTGCCAAATAAAACCTTTGCTATGTGAAAGCCTAAATTTACTAAACCTCGCTTATGACAGGTAGAATATAAGTTATTTAGCAGGATTGCATTTTGCTTCAATTGTTTTTTTTTTTATGGATTCAACAAAGTTTGAAACCATAGTATTATTGAAACTGATTGAAAATGTTTGATCTACTAAGACGAAATGATCATGTATTATTTAAGTTATGTCCGTGAAATTATAATAATACATCAAAATGTGCTTAGATTTACTGGTCTAGGTTTTTCCTACGAAAAATGGGAAAACGTTATGTTTAATTTCTTGAACTTTGAGTGATTGAGAAGTAGGAAAGAAAAACAGGGTGAAAATTAGATAAAGGGTTTTCATTTTGCTCTTCTGAAAAGAGAGAAAAAATAGAAATTATTACTTTCTCTGTTTTATTTTATTTTGATGATAAAGTTTATGAGAATTCGGGTTTTTTATCAGGACATTGTCTAAAATTTTTATATTAGTTTTCTTGAATTTGGGGCCACCTTTCCCTGTTTTGGTATGGCTAAATAAGCTGGTTTCGCTTCATCTGATTGTTTCTGCTTATGTCTACTTTGATTGGTTTGTTCTAATTTAGACTTTTGTTTATCTATTCGTGACTTCAAATGGTCTGAAATTTTCTTAATATTTTCGCGATATTGCTTAGTATATTGGGAGAGTTTTTCGTGCGTTGATTGCTCAACAGGTGTCTTATAATTCAGATCTGACTTGAGGATTTTTAGCGGTGTACACGAAGTCGAAGAATGTATCGAATTTTGTAGCTCAGAAGCGCTTTAGTCATTTTCTCAGTTAATGACATATTTTTGTCATTTAATACTATCAATTGTTCGATCAGGGTGAAGTGAAAACTTTCGACTGAACTATTTGAACTAGGGTTATAATTCGTTATATAATGGGGTTATATTTTGTGAGTTTCGCCCAAATCTTGTATAATTTGATTTTCGAAATCTGTTCCATTGTCAAAAGCTTTTTTTTTTGGAATGGCATGATTGGAGAAATACCTAATGAGCAGATTGGCTATTTCTGTTGCAATTTTGCTGTTTAGAATATAACATTGACCATGTCGCGAGAAAGAGTCTACTATAGTTAAACACGGTGTTCTATTCACTACAATTGTGTCGATGTATAAATGCGAGAATGGTTTTTCACCTATTGGAATACTTTTGAAAATAAAGTTAGTTGGTTGTCGTTCAAACTGTTGACACTGACAAATTTCGCAAGAGTTTATATAAGACTGAATATCTTTATTTATGTTGGGCCTATAAAAAGGTCTTTTATTGATTTCCAAATTTTCGTGAAAACCTCTGTACTTAGTTTTTGTTTCATGAAATAATTTTATTTTCACTTGTAGGTCTTCTTCTGTTTTGATGTATTCTAAAAGTGAGTTGGAAATTTTGTAAGAAGAAGTATTTGCTTTGAAAAGATTCTGTGATAAATTCAAAAATGATATTTCCAATTCTTTTTGCTTGAAATATATGCCATAATGACTATTTGGTTTAATATATTCTTTTAAAAATTAAGTGAAATCGTCTGACACATTTATAGAAACTATAAGTCTAACGCGACTGTTTTTATGTAATTTTTATTTTTCTATTTTGAATGGCTTTCTGAAGAATTATTTGATTAATCGCGGTATCTAAAGATCGTTCTGTGCAAGGTTTCTCTGATATTGGGCTTTCCGCATTACTATAAATGGTTTGAGAGGAAGCGGGATTTATTGGGTCTTCCGTGCACGACTTCGTAATCTCTTCTAATGCTTTTTGAGATATTTCTAGATCTTCATGAGTAACATGAGGAAAAATCGAATCTAAATCATCTGAATTTTCATTTGAATTTAATTCATCTAATTTTATGCACGAAATTGCGTCTGCATTATTGTGTGACGACCTTTTTTCGGGCTCGTGTGACTATACGATTTAAATTTATTTTCTCGGGCGCCAGATGCCAATTTTGGTCCAAGGTTGCAACTCCTTGTCGTACACTTCTCTGTCCTTACCAGGTAGCCTTCACACAGTTGGAGAAGGGTTCGGTGCAATCTAAGGTCTTAGCGATTGCTTGGTGGTAATTTCTTTGTTTATAGAGAAGACAAATATCACAGGAATAAAACTCACACTATATATGTACAAATACATTGCAGAACATTCACGGTGTCACTTTCACTGTTGACCACAATTATATTTACACAAAGAGCTGTATGATGTGGATTGTCAACGTGTTTCAACTTAGCATGATATTACCAAAATAATTATTTACACAGTATAGGAGTTGATCAAAGCAATGAAATAATGTTCAGTCAGATGTTGATAGAGCAAAAATATGTGATCTTGAAATAAGCAAGACGGTAAACGGTATTGAGAAATGAGATGAGCTAGCAGAGCAGGTGTGAAAAGTGGTGAGAAATGACGGTATCAGTAAATTGGTGAATGCCGGACAACGATATCATAAAATGAGCAAATACAAGCGAGAAAGTAGTAAACGGACAGGGCCGGCTTTAACTACGGTATTGACCTCTGTGTTCCAAGGAGGAAAGATGATCCAAATTCCTCAAACTACGAGAGTGTGTGGCCTGAAGGGCGCACCCACTTCAATTTATAAACGCCACGACAGTACTTCTGCGTCCGTATTACCGGTTTAAACCCTTAGTACTAGGCTGAATGGTTCGCCCGAGCTCAGCCCAGGACGTTCGACGCAACCCAATAAAAGAGGAAAATTCGGGAACAGTGTCGACCTGCTCCAATAATACTGTCGAATATGACCAACCAAAATGTAAGGCCGTGGCGACAAAGCACTCCGTAAATCTAAAAGAGACATTCGGTAACGTTTCGCTTATTCAAACTCGAATCATAGCCTGTACCTTTTGCTCGAACTCAGCCCAGAGCGTCGGATACAACCAGGTTATTCGAGGATAACTTAGGAACAGTACCACCTCAATTCAACCCCTAGAGAGGGTAATTGAACGAGGGTTGCAGGTAATGTCCCTCACAACGTTCCCGAAAACACTCCAAAAATTATCTGCTGAAATATAACGGCCGTCCTCCAACATACAAAACGAATAAACCGGATATTTCAGGACCGTTTCGCTAATTCAAACTCGAATCACAGCCTGTATGTTTCGCCCGAACTCAGACCAGAGCATCGGATACAATCAGGTAACTCGAGGATAACTAAGGTACAGTACCAACTCAATTCAACCCCTAGAGAGGGCAATTGAACGAAGAGTGCAGGTAATGTCCTTCACAAAGTTTCCGAAAACACTCCAAAAATTATCTGCTAAAATATAACGGCCGTCCTCCAACATACAAAACGAATAAACAGGATATTTCAGGAACGTTTCGCTAATTCAAACTCGAATCACAGACTGTATCTTTCGCCCGAACTCAGCCAAGAGCGTCGGATACAACCAGGTAACTCGAGGAGAGCTCAGGTACAGTACCACCTCAATTCAACCCCTAGAGAGGGCAATTGAACGAAGGTTGCAGGTAATGTCCCTCACAACGTTCCCGACAACAATCAAAAAATTATTCACCGGAATAATAAATAATATAGCTTATTTATTTCTCGATTCGTATTGAACGGAAAATGAAAATGGAACACAGGAAAATATACAGAAATCAAACGGAAAGCCGAATAAAGCCAAAAGGGCTCTTACCAGGCAAAACACCACTTTCACTCACTGCCTTTAAGGTGAAAACTCGAGTCTTTTCCTCGTTAAACGCAGAACAGATTTTAATCGAATTGTTCGACAAAAATCGAATTGAGAAAACTGAAAATTTTGATCTATCTGAAATATAGCGCTAAACTCAAATGGAGAGGACTCGACAGCTCAAAAATACTCTCAAAAAGTTTTCCATTTCGTCAAGACATGTCCTTTTTTAACTGCGTAAACACGCATTTACCCGTTTTTCATACAATTCAATCTCCGAGACCGCCGCAAACATGTGAAAAAACTGCGATAAGCAATAAATCGCCAGGTACGGCATGATTTTATGCATAGGACGGAAACTGAAAATGCATCATCGACATAAATATGATGGAAAAATTCTTTTTGATAGGAAATTTCTCGAACAAAATAAAATTAATCAAACAATTCCAAAGTGAAGAAAATCACTCAGTTAGAATATGTCGGAGATTGAAATGAATCGGAATAGATTTGATGGAATAATTCTTTCATTCCTGCTAGGAAACCTCTCGAAATAAATGAAACAAATTGATTAATTGATTTAAGCAAAAAAAGCTTTGAAGCACTGTCGCGAAGGCAGCAACTTTTGCGCGCATGTTCAATAGATGAGCGCTTTGGCAACGAATTTGAACTTGCACGCAAAAGCTGCTGCCTTAATTCACGGCAGTGCTTTTCTGAGTTTTTTTTCGATACAGTACTGGATTTCAATTCGATTTAATCTGTATATTTGAGAATATTGAGAAAATAAAATTTTGAAGCGGTTTATCTACGGAATCATTGGGCGGATTTTACCCATTCACGAATTCGACCTTCGTAATTAAGCCCCAAATCTTCTCTACAAATATCGAATTTCCAAGTCGTTTTTTACAGAAGTTAACAACCGACCGTAAACACAATAACTTCCGAAAGGAACAACTTAGAAATTCGATAATTGTAGAGAAGATTTGGACCTTAATAACGAAGGCCGAATTCGTGAATGGGTAAAATCCACCTAATGATTCCGCAGATATTCTTATATATTCACCTAAATGAAAGGCTCTTCCTTTATGGATGGAAACGATAAAATGCGGGAAAATGTAGCGCACACACGCACCTCTGATGAGAAATACGATATACCTATTGAGTGTGACGGGATTAAAGAAATACCCCAATGGCAGTCAGAGCCATCTATACGTGTTGTGCTATTTTTTCACATAATTCATGCTATTAAAGTTAGGTTAGGTTAGGTTGTGCATCTTCTCAACTCAAACAGAAGCGTTCAACTGCTTCAATAGTTGAAAGTAGAATTCTAATAAGATAGTTCGAAATACTACCAAAATCTACTGCTCAATTTCTGTCTACCAACAATGATGAAATTATAACAAAAATATACCAAAAAAGTAGATTTCCACCAAAATTGGTCAGGCTGGTCCGGCTTGTGTAAGCGATAGGAAAATCGTTTGGGGGCGTTCCTTGCGATAGAATAGCGCCTATTGCATATTGGAATGCATCGGTTTTAAGGACAGATGGTCTGTTGAAATTTGGATGTTGCAGAATCGGATAATTTATGAGCATATTTCTGCTAGCATGAAATGCATCAATATATTCTTTATCATGAATATTCAATTTTATATATTTCTTCAGGTACTTAGTCATGGATTTTGTTAATTTAAAAAAATTTGGAATGAATTTTCTATAGTAACCTATCATTCCAAGGTATGATTTAATTTTTTTAATCGTTTTGGACAGGGAAAAATTTTTTACACCTTTTTTTTCAGAATTTGGTTCTACGCCTTTTTCAGATATTTTGTAACCTAAAAATACAAATTCGTTCTGGAAAAAATATCAATTGTCCAACTGAATTAAGAGATTTTCTTTTTCCAAAAGTTGAACTGTTTGAATGTCTGCCAAATGTTTTTCTGGTGACCCAGAAAGTATGAGGATATCATCTATGAAAACTATGCATATTTTATTAATATTTGGTTTTAAAAAGTTATGCATGAAACTTTGAAAGCTTCAAGGGGCATTTTTCAATCCAAAGGACATTCTCAAAAATTCGAAATGTCCTTCGTCTGTAGCGAACACAGTTTTTTCGATTGACTCGTCGTCTAGTTCTATTTGGTGGAAGCCACTCGCTTAATCGAGAGCACTAAAATACTTAGCATTTTTCAGTTCATCCAAAAGTTCATCGATATTAGGGATAGGAAATTTATCGTAAAATTGTTTTTCCAATAATCAATAGCCATTCGCCATTTTCTGTTGCCTGATTGGTCAGTTTTCTCGTGAACAATTACAATGGGAAATGACCAGGGAGAAATAGTCGGTCTAATGATGTTTTTACTCAATAAATCTTGGATCTGATTTTTCACTTCTTGTTCATGTACCTCTGGGTATCGATATCGTCTCACATAAACTGGATTTTGGTCGATCGTTCTGATATTGATTCTATTTGAGGCATTCAAAGGCTAATTTTTCAAGTGGAAAGCTTGTTTATGACTTTGAATAATTTTGTCGATTGATTCCGAAAATTATTGTCTTAATGATCTAATTTAATGGGTTGAGGTTCATTATAACTGGTTTTTCGTAATTTCGATTTTAAGTCCTTCAATATGTTGTCACCAATAACACCATCATATTGTGTGTGGAATTTATAAATAACAAAGGGATATGTATTTTCTAGGCCAAATGAATAAAGTGGAAAAGCAACTTTGTATTTACTATGGTCTTCACCAACAGCTGTTTTGAAATATGTGTGTTCTTCATAAATGTTTTCCGGAAATAGACTATACGCTAAAGCTGGGTCAATTATACTCATCGAAGTTCCACTATCGATCAATAACTTACAAGGTGGATTATCTAATTTGATAAATGGTAATAATGATACCAAATGCTCTTTCGTGAAATTAAGGTCATTTGATTTTGAAAGGCTAAAGTTCGAAAATTTTTGTCTTCTTGTTCGTCAGTCTTAATTTCGATTTCGGAAAATATTTCATTCGGATATTCTAGATCTTGACTTTGCTCGAATTCTTGATACTCTACGTTTTCCGTATTTCGTCTTCAGCTAAAAATTCTGGGGGTCCAGTTTTCCGGGAAATTTGTCGATTATTCGGGGGTTCTTATCGTACCTGACTACTTGCTGGTCGTTTTATGGGGTAATTTCTTGTTCTAATAGACATTGGCTCCGGTTTCGGCAGATTTAATCTCTGATTTGGTTCAAATACATCACGGGGCTTTCCAAATAGTTGACTACTGGCTGCAAATTTGTAATCGGGTGTTTTGTTGAATTTCAATTGAATTGATTGGGATGTGAATTCTCACTGGGTGTAGCCGACTGTTACTTCTAACGATGTTTGAATTGGTAAATGGATTCTGCGTAAAAGGTGATTTTGGAACAGGTTGCAAATAGAGTTGTTGTCTCTTTATTTCCCTATTTTCGAAAAATTTACAAGTATCATCGGTTTTGGTTGGAGATCTGGTAAATTTCTAGACTTTTCATCTACGTTATTATATAGGTAGTACAGTATTTCCAATCTTATACGACAAATTTCTGTAAACATTAATTTCCAAGTGGCTTACACCTAATAATTGTATTTGGTAATCATATTGTAGTTTGATATTTTTAACTCTATCGATAAATTCCGACAATGTTTCTTTCGATTTCTTTTTCATGTATTGATATTCGCTTTGAAGAAAATCGAAATTAATTTTGAAACCGAACTTGCTGTTCAATAATTGTTTCAATTCTGGACACGTATTGCAGCATGGTGCCGAATTTACTATCGTTCTAGCTTCTCCTATCAATTTTGATTCAATTGTAGCAAAGCAATATTGATTTATTAATTCATTAGTTGTGGTTCCAAATTGGATCACGAAATTCTATGCTTCAATTAGGAATGTTTGCAATTCATTTGAGTTTCCATTAAATTAAGGAAGTAAATCTCCAAAATATTTAATGGTACTATGATCTATGACTACACGGTTCTCGTTAGAAGTCGCCATTTTTTGTTTAATTTCAGTTTTGAGTTGGAGTGAATTGAACTGATTCATTAAGGAATCAATGATTAAAAAATCTTTATTCACTTATGTCTCAAGTAGTTATGAGAGAAGAAAAAAATTTTGGGAAAGAAAGAAAAAAAAATGTGTTCCTTATCTTTTGACCAGGAGTAGGAAAAAACTGGGATCATTATACAGCCTCACCTACTTCTGTTTTAAACACTGTGCTAGGGCTGCTACCTACAAACTCCAAAGGGCGATCCTCAAGGGCTGCAGTTGAGATCAAG